>CM032666.1:13360015-13379884 GCA_019095985.1 Streblospio benedicti
CTAATGCGGATGGAGAGGGGTACGGGGGTGCAGGTGGAATTCACCTTTTACAGAGGAGGTTTTATCTGAATTCAGTACAAGACCTAGGGTCATTGACAAACACGTGTTGCTTGTAAATTATTTAGAATGTCTGGTCACTTCATTCACGGTTGTCACTAGATACGAATAGCAATTAAAGTTTGATACATATCAGAAAGGGCACAAGTTTAACTTCTTTTAATCATGTAGCTAGATATTGAGTATAATAGAAATATAATACAGTGAAGCCTCTCTATGAAGACCTCCCGATGGAGAGGTGGTCGTTTTGTAGAGGTTCACTGTGGTCTCTCTGTGAAGATTTCGGAGTGTGAAGAATGATACAATTCCAGATTAGGTCTCTTTATAGACTTGGTCATAATAGGAAGTTCTGTGTTCCCCGATTACCTGTATTGTCACTGTGACATCAGGATCCCTGTAAGAAGTGCGTCATGACATATTTTTCTGTCACTCCTCCCAGATTAACAAAAACATGCGTTTCCTTGTGATGAGGCGATACCACAGAGCAGAGTATCGTGTTTTGGGGATTACTGCTCGGCCAAGGGCGTCTGCACCAGGGAACATAGGTGCCAGTGGGGCGAGATATCCGAAAACCTCTCACTGAGCACAGGGTTTGACAAAACACATTTTGTTAATGTCAACCGTCAGTGACATATTTTCCTATATATCACCTCTACTCGTATATTGATTAAGGATAATCAGCATGTCAGTTTGGGAGGTGATATCATATCCAGTGCAACCTTCAATGAAGACAACGTCTATGGAAAAAAGAGGTCACCTGCGCAATGATAAGACACTTCAATAGTGTCTGTGTCTCATTAAGTGACCGCTGGGGACCTCTTTAGACCACCTATCTATTGAGGACAGCCTTATTTCAGAGGTTACACTGTATTGTGATGTTTAAGACACAAATGAAAAAATGAAGTAGCCTACATCCCCCTAACTGAATAATAGTTAGGGGGGCGGGGATGTTGAGTTGATAGCTGCATTTAGACCCGTGCATTATTCGCCCGGAGCCGTGACTTAGTGGCTAAATACACGGGCAAATGAAGGCGCTAACTCACCGGCGCCGTACGAATAGACAGCCGGCTTATTATATCACGGGCTATACACACAGACCCGTGCAGCAAGTGGCTGGGTTGTTGTTTTCATCTGACAGGATCTGATGGGCTCTCTGTGTGTGCCATTCGTTTAGTGAGGGGAGCGGCTGAGGCCGTGTTTCCGATGCTACATGATGGTTGCCATGTAGACAATAGATTACATTAGATGAGATATATTAGATAAGGATTAAGCCAAGGAAAACATTCAATAAAAATATAAAAGAATATATAACACATATACTCACTTGACTTTCCGTGGATAACACATGAAATGATTTACATTGTGGTCCTTAACCACTTCATGAAATATCATTTTATATATTCATTTTACTCTAACTATTGATGAAATTTAGAGGGTTCATGTCGGCGAATCGAAGGAAAAATTCTGATTATTCCTCATAATAAATTCTTTATTTCACTGCTAAGGGAAGATTTAAAATTTTTATGCAATGATAACATCAGTAAGTCCTTAAACAACATTATGGTTACTAAATTTGGCCAGCAATTGTCAAGAAACCACTTTTTTCCCAGTAATAAACATCGCCCCCTTTTACACATGAACCTGGTCGTTATGTTTCTTTTTTGCAAAAATGACGAGGTCAATGTGTTGTCATCGACGACTTACAAACGACATTTTGAAGTGTTTATTACCAATTGCCAATGCTAGTTGGTCATATGATGATCTCAGACCTCCGAGAACAATAGGATTATGACATATATATACTAGAGACTAGTCAATAGCATAAACCTGTTTCTTGTAAATTATGTTCTTCATTATTATCTTCTCTAGATTATTCATAGTACATCAAAGACGACAAGGACCAATTTCAAAGGGACTAAACTAAAGATAAGATTCAGAATAATTTCTTCACAACAAATAATTAATTTTGCAGTAATGTAAACATTTAAGAATTGTACCTAATGCAAGCAGTAAGTCCTTATTTTAAACATTACGGTTTGCTTGTTCGGTGATTGTCAGAAACATTTTTTCCCCAGTAATAAGCCGCGCCCCCCTCCCTGGATATCCAGACAACATGATCGTTATGTTTCTTTACCCAAAAAAGCCAATGACAGCGAGGTCAATGCGTATCATCGGTGACTGTCGACATATTGAATTTTACACCAATCTAGCCAATGCTAAATTGGGCATGTATGATGATCTCAGACCTCCGACATTAACAGATTGACATGACATATATATATATATAAGAAAAGAGAGATTTGTCCAATAACATAAACCTGTTTCTTACTGAGTATATGCTTCATTATTGCAACCTAGATTATTCACGCCGTACATCAAAGACGACAAAGATTAATTTCAGGGACTTAGCATATGATAAAGTTCAGAATCTCATGCAACAAATGATTTAATTTACAGTAATGTAAACATTTAAGAATTGTACACAATGCAAACATCAATATATGATTTGTGTATCTTGACTTTTAAGATGCACCTGACAGAAATAGGGGAAAAAATTATCCAAATTTTTATCAGCCAAATTTGGGACTACATTCAAGGATGAATAATTCAAACTGTTTATGAATTTGTAGAGATAACTGAGGTTATATAAGAATAGTGAATAGTTTCCACAAGGATAAGGAAGGTCTTTTATATACTATACTAATAGACTAAGTTTTTGTCATTAAAAGTGAATTTTGCCTCCCTCGATATCTTTTTTGAACTTGGTAATATTTTTTCAGTTTCTTTTTTAAAAAATGACGAGGTCAATTAGAATCATCAATGGAATCAGATGTTAATCTTTTCAAGACTTGTATGATGATAACCGAACCTCAAACATATTACTTGCCATGATTTTATTCATAATAAAACTTACTTGTTCTGTTTTTTGAAATTATGTCCTTTTTTTAGCTTTTCTAGATTATTCATAGTACACAAAGCAAAAACTAATGTCAGGGACTTAAAAAAAAAGATAAGATTCAGAATAATTCATGCACCAAATGATTAATTTTAGGGAATGTAAAATTTAAAATTGTACACAATACACTATAAATTCATCATACTGGGAGTTCACTGCTTGATTGCGTCCCTTTAGCTCAGCTGCTGAAGCAAGCATTTGTTTGGTTTGTTTGTAACTATTAACTATGTAACTTTTCGTAGATGTCTCGGACAAGCGGGCGTACCGATGAACCGATTTCGTTCCAAACTATGAGGTTTGAGGCGACACCGGATTCAGGGGAATCTGCCAATTTAAAAGAGCTTTTTGAAGGTTTTTATGACCTTTTAATAATATTCAATGCACTTAACCTTCAAGAAAAAAAAATAATCCCAAACAACAACTAAATTGATTATTGGGTTTGAAATAGATATTGATTATCATCTTGTTATTCAGTACTATTGTATGGCAACACAAATATCTTTCCCTTGATGATGATGATCTACTTTTCATCACCCCTGCCTGTTCACGACCAATGCGGATGGAGAGGGGTACGGGGGTGCAGGTGAATTACCCTTTACAGAGGAGGTTTCATCTGAATTCAGTACAAGACCTAGGTCCTAGGGTCATTGACAAACACGTGTTGCTCGTAAATTATTTAGAATGTCTGGTCACTTCATTCACGGTTGTCACTAGATACGAATAGCAATTAAAGTTTGATACATATCAGAAAGGGCACAAGTTTAACTTCTTTTAATCATGTAGCTAGATATTGAGTATAATAGAAATATAATACAGTGAAGCCTCTCTATGAAGACCTCCCGATGGAGAGGTGGTCGTTTTGTAGAGGTTCACTGTGGTCTCTCTGTGAAGATTTCGGAGTGTGAAGAATGATACAATTCCAGATTAGGTCTCTTTATAGACTTGGTCATAATAGGAAGTTCTGTGCCCCCCGATTATTCTGTATTGTCACTGTGACATCAGGATCCCTGTAAGAAGTGCGTCATGACATTTTTTTTCTGTCACTCCTCCCAGATTAACAAAAACATGCGTTTCCTTGTGATGAGGCGATACCACAGAGCAGAGTATCGTGTTTTGGGGATTACTGCTCGGCCAAGGGCGTCTGCACCAGGGAACATAGGTGCCAGTGGGGCGAGATATCCGAAAACCTCTCACTGAGCACAGGGTTTGACAAAACACATTTTGTTAATGTCAACCGTCAGTGACATATTTTCCTATATATCACCTCTACTCGTATATTGATTAAGGATGATCAGCATGTCAGTTTGGGGAGGTGATATCATATCCAGTGCAACCTTCAATGAAAACAACATCTATGGAAAAAGAGCCACCTTGCGCAATGATAAAGACAATTCAAATGTCTGTGTCTCATTAATGACCGCTGGGGACCTCTTTTAGACCACCTATCTATTGAGGACAGCCTTATTTCAGAGGTTACACTGTATTGTGATGTTTAAGACACCAAGTAAAAAATGAAAAAATCCCCCTAACTGAATAGGGGGGGCGTGTTGAGTTGATAGCTGCATTTAGACCCGTGCATTATTCGCCCGAGCCGTGACTTAGTGGCTAAATACACGGGCAAATGAAGGCGCTAACTCACCGGCGCCGTACGAATAGACAGCCGGCTTATTATATCACGGGCTATACACACAGACCCGTGCAGCAAGTGGCTGGGTTGTTGTTTTCATCTGACAGGATCTGATGGACTCTCTGCGTGTGCCATTCGTTTAGTGGGGAGCGGCTGAGGCCGTGTTTCACCCCGATGCTACTTGATTGTTGACGCATGTAGACAATTAGATTACATTAGATGAGATTATATTAGATAGGATTTAGCCAGGAAAACATTTCAATAAAAATATAAAAAGAATATATAACACATATACTCACTTGACTTTCCGTGGATAACACATGAAATGATTTACATTGTGGTCCTTAACCACTTCATGAAATATCATTCTATATATTCATTTTACTCTAACTATTGATGAAATTTAGAGGGTTCATGTCGGCGAATCGAAGGATAAAATTCTGATTATTCCTCGCAATAAATTCTTTATTTCACTGCTAAAGGAAGATTTAAAATTTTATGCAATGATAACATCAGTAAGTCATTATTTCAAACATTATGGTTACTTAATTTGGCCAGCAATTGTCAGAAACCACTTTTTTCCCCAGTAATAAACCGCGCCCCCGCCCTAGACATGAGACAACCTGGTCGTTATGTTTCTTTTGCAAAAATGGCGAGGTCAATGTGGATCATCGACGACTTGATCGACATTTTGAAGTGTTTATACCAACAGCCAATGCGAAATTGGTCATGTATGATGATCTCAGACCTCCGAGAACAATAGAATTACATGACATATATATAATAGAGATTTGTCAATAACATAAACCTTTTTCTTGTAAATTATGTTCTTCATTATTATCTTCTCTAGATTATTCATAGTACATCAAAGACGACAGGACCAATTTCAGGGACTAAACTAAGGATAATATTCAGAATCATTCATGCAGCAAATAATTCATTTTACAGTAATGTAAACATTTAAGAATTGTACACAATGCAAACATCAGTAAGTCCTTATTTTAAACATTACGGTTGCTTGTTCGGCGATTGTCAGAAACATTTTTTCCCCAGTAATAAGCCGCGCACCCTCCCTGGATATCAGACAACATGATCGTTATGTTTCTTTTGCAAAAATGACGAGGTCAATGCGTATCATCGGTGACTGGATCGACATATTGAATTGCATTTACACCAATCTAGCCAATGCTAAATTGGTCATGTATGATGATCTCAGACCTCCGACATAAATAGATTGACATGACATATATATAATAGAGATTTGTCAATAACATAAACCTGTTTCTTGTAAATTATGTCCTTCATTATTACCTTCTCTAGATTATTCATAGTACATCAAAGACGACAAGATTAATTTCAGGGACTTAGCATATGATAAAATTCAGAATAATTCATGCAGCAAATGATTTGATTTACAGTAATGTAAACATTTAAGAATTGTACACAATGCAAACATCAATATATGATTTGTGTATCATTGACATTGAGTAGATGCACCTCGTACAGAAATATGGAAGAATTATCCTAATTTTATCAGCCAAATTGGACTACATTCAAGGATGAATACATTCAAGCTGTTTATGAATTTGTAGAGATAACTGAGGTTATATAAGAATAGTGATATAGTTTCCACATTATGGATAAGGAAGGTCTTTTATATATGCTATAGTATATAGACTATAGTTTTTGTCATTGAAAAGTGAATTTTCGTTTCATGCCCTCGATATACGGTTTTGAACTCTGGTAATCATTTTTTTTTTCAGTTTCATTTTCTAAAATGACGACGTCAATTAGAATCATCAATGGAATCAGACGTGTTAATCTTGTTACAAGACTTGTATGATGATAACCGAACCTCCAAACATATTACTTGCCATGACTTATTCATAATAGAGACTTTACTTGATCTGTTTCTTGTAAATTATGTCCTTTATTAATTAGCTTTTCTAGATTATTCATAGTACATCAAAGACGACAGGACTAATGTCAGGGACTTAGCAAAAGATAAGATTCAGAATAATTCATGCACCAAATGATTGATTTTACGGTAATGTAAAAATTTAAGAATTGTACACAATACACATCGATAGTTTCATCATACTGGCAGTTCACTGCTAAGTGATTACGTCGCTTCAGCTCAGCTGCTGAAGCAAGCATTTTGTTTGGTTCGTTTGTAACTATGTAACTATGTAACTATGTAACTATGTATGTATGTCTCTGGACAAGCTAGCGGGCGTACCAATGAACCGATTTCGTTCAAACTTTACACAACTATGAGGTTTGAGGCGACACCGAAGTGATTCGATTTTGGGCAATCTGCCAATTAAACTGAGCTTTCTAGAAGCGTTTTTATGACCTTTTTAATAATATTCAATGCACTTAACCTTCAAGAAAAAAAAATCAATAATCCAAGCAACAACTAGATTGATTATTGGATTTGAAATAGATATTGATTATCATCTTGTTATTCAGTACTATTGTATGGCAACACAAATATCTTTTTGCTGGATATATTGATTCTGAATCATTCTGATGTTTTCTCCTCAAATTCATAAATTTCTTGATTGTAAAGTATACATTATTTCAGTATATATCTTAATTGCCCATAAGTCAACGTCGTTCTAGCGACGCAGTGTTCTTTGAACACTTTTGATCTAGTTGAACACGCCTTTGATATAAAATAAACATTTTTTTCAGCGATTGTCAATGACAAACATTCATCTTCATTACCCCCCCCCCACACACACACACACGCACACGCACGCACACACCGTCATTCTCAAAAGTTTTGAAATACGAAGATTGCCGAGCTTGATAAGCACAAGATTAGCGTTTCTTTTGCAAGATTACAACCCGTGGTCTGTGCACTGAAGCATATATTGTAATTATATCTGTGTTAGATTTGTGATTAAAAGTCAATATTTCATCCACTTAAAATATGTTGCAACGTGTTTTGTTTTACGATAGCAGATTACACGTCGATGCGATTGTGAGGAAATGGAGGGTGGTGGTCACCCGCGGTTGTCACTAATTGTTTATAGAAGCTGTACAGGCGTGGGGGAGGGGGGGGGGCGCTCTACCTACATGTACATGGACATCATAACAAAAATGGTTGTGTCTTGAAAAGTGACAGGGAACGGAAATATACACCGTTATTCTTATCTATGAATTCTGGGTACTTTTATTTTAAAATTTTGAAGTTATTATATTATTTCTAATTCATTGTAGTTGTTTAAATGAGTTTACTGTTGAATTGGGTATTTTTAGACATTAACCAACCAAATCACGTGCCTTTTCATGTGTTTTACATTACATTGTGGTCATTTTTAGGCGAGCATTGATAGTGACAAAATTATTTCCTCGTCATCGCCATCACAGGGTCTGGTTGGTCGAGACTACAATCGTCATCTAATATTTCTATCAACAAACAAGTCTATTGCTGGAGATGCATAATTACACAAACAATGGAGGAATATACCGCTACGGTGCCTTGAAAATCAGAAGCTAATTTTTTCTAGTGAGGCTTGAAAATTCCATTATCGTCCCATTTATTGACAGAAATCTTCAAGCTTTACAATCGCTGATTTGGTACAGCCACATTAAAATTACAGAGTAATGACCAGTAATTTACCACACCCCCGACAAGTTTGCGAATTTAACATATGACCCTCCACAGACTGGAATTGAACATTTGAGCCCCCTCCCACCTATTCCCCTAATTCAAAGACCCCCCCCCCCCCCACCAACAATGACTGAAATATGAACTACCAACTACCCAGTTCAATAAATGACTTACTTATGCAGTGGCAGGTCCAGGTGGGGCTGGGGGCCCCCCCCCCCGTAGGTCATGTGCCAATTTATATTTCAAATTCAATTGGGTACTATGAATTGAGGGATCTCAGTAGTAAATAACAAGACAATATACTTAAAATAGCACTTAGAATGTATTATTTAAGGTAGATTTTTTTGAAAAACTTTCTGGGGGAGCATGCCATCAGACCCCACTTAACACATTAATTCCCAGAAATGTAATTTTTACGCTATTGTAGCTATATATTTTTGGCATGTTTGCTATTGATTGTGCTATAAACTCCATAACAGGTACCTGAAGCGATACAAGTCTGCCTTTCAACACTTAACTGTTTACAACAGGTCATTGGCACACTTGTGGCTTAATAAGGAAACATTATATTGCCTTTTTAGCTCCCCAGTTTCACAGAATTAGTTAACTTGATGATGAAGTCATTCTACCACAAATGCTTCAACCGTATTTGTTCGTCTGATCAATAAAGTTGTCTAAAAAACGTTAAAGCCCCCACCCCCACCCCAAACCTCACCCATCAATGCATAAGTACTGTTTGCAATATTTGAGCGCTCAGCCCACTCGGGGGGGGGGTTAAACAGTGTCTGGGCTTGTTAAGTAGGGGCCAGCTCTTCACTCGGGGGGTTAAACAAAGTAGGGGCCAGTTGTAAAAACTATTAAAAGAGGGGGGGGAGATTCAGACGAAGTGGGTGGGTTGCAAAAACGCGTTAAAGCCCCCACCCTCACCCATCAATGCATAAGTACTGCTCCCAATATGTGAGCGCTCAGCCCACTCACGGGGTGGGGGTGGGGGCTGGGATGCAGGGGTGGGGGGGGGGCACCAGTATCTGGATGCTGAATGCTTCAACCGTATTTTTGATCGTCTGATCAATAAAGCTGTCTAAAAAAACATTAAAGCCTCCACCCCCACCCCAAACCTCACCCATCAATGCATAAGTACTGTTTGCAATATTTGAGCGCTCAGCCCACTCGGGGGGGGGGTATGATAGGGGCGGTGGCACAAGTATCTGGGGGGGGGGTTAAACAGTGTGGCTTGAAGCAGGGGCCAGTTGCAAAAACCATTAAAAGGGGGGATCGAGATTCAGACGAAGTGGGTGTGTGTGTGCAAAAACCCGTTAAAGCCCCCACCCTCACCCATCGATGCATAAGTACTGCTCGCAATATGTAAGCGCTCAGCCCACTCAAGGGGTGGGGGTGGGGGCTGGTATGCAGGGGTGGGGGGCACCAGTATCTGAATTCACATATTTATCAAATCGTTGAAATGCTTATACAGAATGAACACATCATAGTAAAACTTTACAAAAAAAATCACAATTGAAAACTATCAATATCGTGTATTTGAAGATATGTAATATGTTTAACATAAAAAAAAAAACTTTTATATCAATGGATCATCGGATTCATTGAACATGTATATATGAAGAAATATATAGTACTACTTCATTTCAAAACATCATCTAGTAATGGACACTAGTGGCCGTTCTAATGATTCGTGCCAGTAAATTACCGTTAGGAATGAACAAGGCCGCACTGTTCCTCGCTTCCTCAGCGGCGGCGGCCGAGCGTCTAATAAACCCATTAGTGAATTACAGGTCACCACAACAGCCCGGCAACGCGTGAGAAAGAGAGCAGGCAGATTTTCTAAGTGAATTCAGATATAAAGTTGTTTTTCTTCAAAACATATTTCTAGTACAAACCTTCAATTTTGTCAACACATCAAGGAAATACCATACACAGTAGAACCTCTCTATTAGGACTACCTTTGGGACCAGTGTCAGGTGGTCTCAATCGAGAGGTGGTCTCTATACAGAGGTTCATTTTTGTAGCTTTATGAAAGTTTGGGGCCGTGAAAAGTGCTCTTATTATAGAGGTGGTCTCAATAGAGATGTGGTCTTAATTGGAGGTTCTACTGTAATTCCATAGTTGAAGACTGAATCAAATACAAACAAAATAATTAATATTAGCAAGGGGATTTCTAACTTCATATGATTAATCAATATACATTATTTCATTTAAATGATTTGCAAGGGAAAAACACTGCTTTCAGCAATAAACATTTAAATTCTTGATTGATCCAAAATCACATGATTACATCAAAACAATTTGGCAATACGTGACCAATGAAAATATTCACATAATGAATACGATCACATTAAATATATTTCTTTGATAAGTTATTTGTTATAATATAATATGTAAAGTTTGTTAAGACATCAAGTAAATATCATATATATTATATATATATCATATATATCATATATATATCATATACAGATTGGAATCACTGGCCAGGTGTTCTCTATAGAGAGGTTGTCTTCATAAAAGGTGCACAATCAGTTGTGAGAGATGTAATTCATTTTTGTGTATCTATGACGTTAGAACCAATATTGCTTGCAATAGGAATCGATGTTCAATTTAACACATCTTCTTAGGATAATTTTTACTCCAAATAATATAATGTCACATTTCATCTGCTAATCAATGTACTCTTACTGGCGCCAACAAAAACGCGGACAGAGGAGGTGAACTGAGGTCAACTTTCAAGTTGAGCCCGCCACGCACGTGCCATTCATCAAAGGTGAGTTGAGGTCATCATGACATCTGGTGTTCAAAAGCAGCAGTGACAGGCGGCAGCCAATGAGATTGCGCGATTGCGCCCCGAAATGTGCATAAATATTATCATTCCGAGCGCACTGACAATTTGGCCTTAGAATCATTTGAGCTTGCGGTATTCACGAGGGTATATGTGTGTTTGACCACTCAATATTTGCGTGTGCGATTGATGAACGTTTGTGAGAAAAAAAAACATTTTTAAAAACATTTTTAGTAGAACGATTCTTTCGTTCTTTGTTTATTTGGCATATTACTGCCAAGATACTGTAAATCTCGTGATTCAATTACAGTAGCTCAACTGAACAACTGCTATCCGATATTCAAAATTTGCACTTTTTTGTGTATTTCTATAGCATTCGTTAAAATGAGTGAAGCACTAACAGTTTCTAAACTGAAAAAATGCAATCGATAAATATGCATTGATATTTTGCTTAAACAGCGCATGATTATCAAATGCTTGGCAAATCATGGAAAAAAACAACCAACTAGTGTATAGTTTGGTCAAGTGTTAAGTGAAATGTATATATTGAGAGTAGTCTTATAAATTAAGAAAAAAATTGATGAGAACAATGACAATGATGTTTGTTAAACGTACACTTGTCATTGCTATGTGGATGTACCGATTACTATACAATAATGCGCTTCCAATGACCTCAATCAAAACAATCGCACGTCGCAAATACTGATTGGCTGAGCAAAAAACCCCACCCACTTTTGACAGAGTGGGGACGAAAATCACACCAACCTGACTGGAAAATCAGCGTGAAATAAAATTAATTGAGATTGCCGCGGGGCCTGTGAAGACACGAGTAACACCTCAGCAGGTTACAATGCTGGGCGAAAACGTGGGGGTGGAAAACACGGGGAGAAAAAGACCACAAATATAATTAGATCTTTTAAGTATGATTATATGTTTATTAATTGAATACACTACCTGGGTGCAATTGTTTACGTGATTTATTGCTGGATTGCTTTGTTTTAAGAGTCCCTCTTTCCCCACTGATACGAGTAACGCGAAGCAGCTGTCAATGGGCGAGGAGGGTAAAGCGAGGGGCACATTCCGCCGCAAGGTGGGTCTACAGCCAGTCTACGACCAAAAACGCATAGAAATCGTAACGATCCGTGAGTGTACAGTACTTTTGTAATCACACGGTACGTAGAGCGTAAGTTGTACGCGAGTACATCGCACGTTCTATGCAAGTTGATCTCACGGCCACCTCAATAAAAAAACACTCCCTGTCCCGTCGCATTCTAACGCACGGGCCCGTGCGTATGTGCCCCAACTGTACTTTTGTCAATGCATGCGGAAAACGCCGCAGACGCCGCAGACCAACACGCCTTGCGGCGAACCACCGCCGCAAGGTGGAATGTGCACCTCGTTTTTAAGAATTTTAAATTTTTTTGCATCAGGTTATTATTTTAGTCTTTTTTTTTCCATTCTATTTTAACAGAAAATGCTAGGAAATATTTTGGTGTTACCCTCCTCGAATAAGAGTTAGCGTATACCCGTTACGCGCATCACATACGGGAGTTACTCCCATCAGGCTGAAAAATATGAGTGCTCAAACAGCTAAATTAAACTATATAGCACCCGTATAATTGCGTTGGAACATTGTCTGTACACTGAAAATGATATCCAAAGACAACACAGTAACGAACGAAGCATTTATATTGGTCAAATAGCCTGACTTTTTGATTATACACAATCAGCAGTTACGATGTGGCGAGACACTTTGACGTATTAATTGTTTTAAACTGATGTGGGACTGAGCAAGTCCAATAACCAATCCAAAAGTCTATCATTATTCTCAACAACACAACAACAACAACAACAAAACAAGAAGACAACAACAACAACAACAACAACAACAACCAACAAGTCCAACAACAACAACAACAACAATGTTTGCAAACAACAATCATGATCGACAACAACAACAACATGTCAACAACAACAACATTGTCTGCAGACAACAACGTTTGCTGTTGTGTTATTGCTATCTCAACAACAAACATTATCCGCAGATTGCAACTGCGGTTGTGTTCATCATGTCTTCATCATGACGTTCCTCATCACGTACACGTTCCACTGCACGTGGGTGACGTCGGAGGCGTACTCGTCTCCCCAGCATTGTGCTGTCTTCGGCAGCGGTGGCGGCGGGCGGACGCATCATCTTCGACGACTTCCGCGAGGCGTACTACTGGCTGCGGCACAACACGCCAGAGGTGAGGAGGCTCTGCTTCTGATGGAAGCTCATTTGTCCTGGATTTGATCAGGGTCAAGATAAGCCACTCGTCCGCACGTATTGACTAGTAAAAACTTGTGGAGGGCGAGTAAAAAGTTTTAGCAACTCGTCCTTTTGATGAGTAGCAATTCTGGTCAATTTTATATACACATATAGAGCTTTGTGCATGGAGGACAAGTACATTTTTTGCAGGACGAGTAGATATCAGATTCTAAAGTTAAAAGGTACGAAAGTTTATTTAAATTACAAATTTTCACATCATCGATGCTTCCTCAAGTGAAAAATGTTATTTGTAAGATTTTTCGCTTGAAGAAGCATCAATGCGAAAATTTGTGATTTAAATAAACTTTCGTACCTTTTTAACTTTATAATCTGTTCTGTTTTAACAGCAGAGGTGAGGGGACACTGCTTCTGATGGAAGCTCATTTGTTCTCGATTTGATGGACAAAAATAACATTTTAAAGTTCTAAACAGGATAATCAAGCAAATATTTACACTAGAGTTTCAATAGCTTTTCGATTGCGACCAAGACAGCAGAGGCTGTTGTAAGCTTAGTGGAAATATTTGCTTGATAATACTTTTTAGAATTTTAAAATGATATCTTTGTCTAGGACATTTGACTTTTTATCTAACATTTATATCATATTGGTCGCAGTCAAAAGGCTGCTGAAAGCTTAGTGTAAATATTTGTTTGATTATCCTGTTTAAAACTGAATTTTCAGCTCGATTGTTATTTTTAAAAGTGCTCCAAGTACAAATTATGTATATGGCATATTGTGTTTTCAATTTCAGGATGCAAAGATCATGTCTTGGTGGGATTATGGGTACCAGATCACAGCGATGGCAAACCGGACGATATTAGTGGACAACAACACATGGAACAACACGCATATATCACACGTTGGCCAGGTTAGTGGTTGCCAATGTTAAGTGATGAAATCCTTGATTCTTGCATCAATTTTTCAATCTAAGCAAGTTTTTGTGCAAATTTCAAATGGCAATTATTTTTGCCAGTATGCAAATTCTACAGTGGCAAAAGAATGAAACCAAGTGGCATATTTCTAATTTGACAGTGCCAATTCCAAGCCTTGTTCCCTTGTTCAAACTGTTATTACTAAAAAATCTGCGAAACATTCATGGTCAGACAGTAATGTTGGCAAACCCCCCAAAAAAAAAAAAAAAAAAAAAAAAACGTCGTCTGCAATACCAAAATATGTATATCCGCACTTATATATATATATATATATTTTATATATATTTTTTTACAATTCTAGGCCATGGCGTTGACAGAGGACAAGGCGTACGAGATCATGCGAGAGCTGGACGTTGACTATGTCCTGGTCATCTTCGGAGGCCTCACCGGCTACTCCTCGGACGGTAAGTGTCACAGAATGAGCCATGTGTTGTCTCTGGGTCAGGATTAGCCACTCGTCCGCTCTTATTAACCAGTAAAAACTTGTGGAAGACGAGTGAGAAGTTTTAGAAACTCGTCCTTTTGACTATCAATTCTGGTCAATTTGGCATAGGTACAAATTTGTGCAAGGAGGATAAGTACAATTTTTCAGGACCATTAGATATTTGAAGGTTACTCGTCCTGCTGACGAGTAGCAATTTGCCACCTATTCCTGACCCTATAATGTCTCGAGTGATCAAGTTACAGAATACGCTAGGGAACATTGTTACCATCTCTTCAGTTTGAATGAGGAACTCAACGAATTTATGTTGATGGTGTGTATGTGCGGCTCAATAGGCGAAGACAAAAATCTTATCTTGCCAAGTCTAATAATTATAAAATAACCTAATTGAACTTGTTGTGAACAAGTTTTTTTTACAAGAAGCATTTCAGACGTCTACAAGTTCATGGGTATTGGCTGTTCTATGGACTATAAATTGAACATCGCGCAAACAAGTTTGAATGGAAAACTTTACTTTGGACAGAAATTCGTCACACCCATATTTTATTCTATAACTTCCTTACATCAAAACTAATTCCATTGAAAGTTACATCCTTTGTAGCAGAATTGGCGATGCTAAATAGAATCCATAGTATACGTAATTCACTTACATAATATTTTCTAAAGAGGTCAATGTGCATATCATCACCTACTATGTATGTCTAGGCCCACAGACTACAAGTTCACATGTTCTTGAAAACGGCAGCTATATTAATGGAGCAAACAATAGAGACAGACTACAAATAACGTTGCTCACGTTTGCAGACATTTTGATGGTGTAAACAATAAAGAGACAGACTACGAATGACTTTGCTCACGTTTGCAGACATCAACAAGTTCCTGTGGATGGTGCGTATCGGCGGCTCCACGGACCGGGGCGAGCACATCAAATAGAACGACTACTACACGCCCCAGGGTGAGTTCCGCGTCGACAAAGAGGGGTCGCCAACCCTGCTGAACTGCCTCATGTACAAGATGTGCTATTACCCCTTCGGACAGGTCCACACCGAGGTCGGTAAGTGGACGTGGAGGGATCCGCATGGCCACGCATAAGTATCCGTCATATCATCCTAGACGGGTATCGGTGTTGTCAGGAGTCGGGTAAAAATTTTGAGTTACTTGTCCTATGGACGTGTATTCTCAATCATCACAGATATCCGTTTCAATTGTATTTACATCATGTTTGTTGATTTGGACTTGTAAATCCTAGTTAGACGGGTATATTTTTCAGGATACCTGTCCGATGGACAAGTATGATTTTTTTCAATAGGTACAATCTCACATCCAAGTGACATATTTGGAACATGCATTTTTTACAACTTTTTGCTTTAAAGCAAATGTACTTAGATTTATCACAATTATGGGTCTTCTATCTGCGTTTGATAATAGTTTATTTTTTGCTGTCTACTTAGTGTCAGGTTAAGGGCCACCACTTTCTAACCATTATTGAAACTGCAACTTAATAGTCTCGTATCAATGGTCAAAAAATGTTTGTGAAAGGGATCTATAATCAGATTCTAAACTGGATTTTTCAAGCAAAGCAACTGGCTACAATAGCGTACGTAATGCTGAGATCCGCAACAAAGAATTTGAATTGGATGTTCTGGAAGAGGCCTACACCACAGAACACTGGCTGGTGCGCATCTATAAGGTTAAAGATCTTGAGAACAGCAAACAGCAGTAAACGTGAAACTTCATAGTGGCATATTCATTTACATCATCACAATATTAATAAAAATAGTTTACTAAACTTGATGAATTTTACACAGAAATTTCTTTGGAAATATATGAACCTTCAGGCACAGAGTACTTGTTTTGTTTTCTTGATATTACTTTCACGAGTGGACTGCTTTCGTAGAGTTATTTAAATGTGTTTTTATATGGGAATATGTAAGTTATAAGCCAAAGAACTGTGGCTAGTGAAGAAACATCTAGGTTTTTTGTTGAGTTGAATAGCTCACCACATCATTGTATTCATGTTAGGTTAAATGTAAAGAATGGATTTTCTTCAATTAATTTTATCATGTCATGAAATTCTTGTATAGAAATGTCGCTCAAACAGCTATAACTACATAGTTAAAATCATCAGATTTACCAATATTAAGAATTTTGCTTTTTTTTCGTATACGAAAGATAAATATGTGCGATGATAACTGTCTCAAGCCATGTTAGTTTATAGTTTGCTGAAGGCAGCTCTTAATGATAAATTATAAATAAGAAGTTGATATATTGTGTGTGAAATGATTTTTACTATGATATTAGCTCTGTAGATGTAACTTATTGAAGAATACAAATTTGTATAGAGAATTCATTGTAAGAGACTGCCTTACTATATAGAGTTTGCAAATTATGAATTGCTGTGCACATTTTGCTTTTTGAATACAATTTTGGTTTGGTACACTTGTATTTTTTTCTTTTGGTTAGTCAAAATACTTTGACATACCATCATCCTTGTGATGCATTATTGCGTCGCTTCAGCAGCAGAAGCGAAAGCCTTGTGATCACTTTGTTTGTATGTCAGTATGTATGTATGTATATATGTCTCTGGACAAGCTAGAGAGTTTACCAATGAACCGATTTTGTTCAAACTTTACACAGCTATGAGATATAAGGCGACACCAAAGTGATTCGATTTTGGGCACTCTGCCAATTAAATTGTTGTTTCACGATCAACAGAGTAATTTATGGTCCATTTTGGACATTTTCTGCGGTATCTTTAATATTGCTTGGATGGACACATTCAAACTTGGTACAATGCTTACATGCTTAGATGCCATCACATCAATTCAATTTTGGCACTTTGCCAATTCAAGCGTGATTTCCAGGTGGCAATGTTTGATTATTTTTTTTTCATTTTCTTCAATAGTTTCAATACAGCTTGAACCATGACTTCCAAATTTGATACACTGCTTATATACCTAATGCCCATCATCAGTGTCCAATTACGGCAATTTGTCAATCAAAGTGTTCTATCCAGAAGGCCATTGGTGGTCAATTTTGGCATTTTTAGCTTGACACATGACTTTCGTATTTCATACAATATTATGGGAGTGGTGACCACCACCTACATTAAACTTTGGCCCTTTGCTAACTAAATGACACTCCTCAGAGAGCACAGCATTGTGTAGCAGTTTATAGACATTTTAAGCTACTTTCTTCAATACTTTCAATACAGTTTAAACCATGAACTCCAAATTTCATTCTATGTTCACATACGTAGTGACAATCAAATGTGTTCATATTTGGCGCTTTGCCAATTAAAGTGTGCCGTTTTTGTTCCGTATTCAACATTTTTATTAATAGTATCAATGCCTTTGAAGACAAAATCTTCAAACTTGGTTCGCTTTTACATTAATCGAGACCATCATGAGTTTTCAATTTTGGCTATTTGCCAAGTAAATTATAATTCAGGTAGCCATTTTAATTCTTTTTAAAGATTTCATTATTTCTGAATTTCCACTTGAACTACAACCTTCATAACTTATGGAATATTTTAATCGCCCATATGTCAACGTTGTTCTAGCGATGCTGTGTTCTCTGAACACTTTTGATCTACTTATTTTTGTAATTTTTTTCTACGTATTTGTTAAAATAAAGAGTATCTTTGTGTGTGTATTATAGATATAAAAGCTATATTTTAATGACTCATTACAATCAAAATGTTTGCTATTTGTGTTGTGGCTTTTTGTGATTAAGCCCAATTCGAAATCATTATGTACAGTATCATGACATTGTAAAAGTCAGTGAAAGAGCGAGAGTGAGCCAGAAAAAAAAACTTCATATAAAATGAAAATGTTTTTCATTTTAATATGTCGACTTCTAATTTGGGTCCTATTAGAGGATAGACAAATATTTTATCAGCAACCATTTACAGATCTAAAAAAAAAAGAAATTGTATCAGTATGCATACTTGGGGCAGACAAAAATAAAATACTTTTATTGAATCCTGATCGATCATATCATGCAATATTCCTTGGCAATTTATTAAGTCTACAAACAAGAGGGTTTTAATATCTACACGTATTTACATATATACAGTGGTACACACACTATTTCTGAAGGCAAACTTCATTTTGATAGAACGGAAGGTTTAGCTTAGTGTTGAATATGATATATTAACTAGACCTATCGGATAGTTGTCATTATTTTGCTAATTAATCTGATCTGTATGTATGAAATGTAAATGTAAACAATGTAAGGCTTAGATCTAATTGTGTTAGGCACACATGATTTTAATTTAATATGAAAATCATTTATACGAAAGTCTTAACGACATTTAGATGTAAGCTGTAAATTCAAAGTGGCATCCTAAATCTAATGATTGAAATGTTAAACAACAAATACGAAATAATTGGTACAATGTCTACTTCATCATGCATGTCTATTTTTGTTTTGTAAACAGCACTTTTTCTTTAAGCTATAGTGGTGCGTCTTGAGAGGCGAAACATAAAAAACAAAAACAAAAAGAACTTGCCGGAAACGGAAGCAGTGCTCTTTTGCCGGTCTTGCCGCGGGTGATTTTGTAATTTTCATTAAATTTAGCAATTATGGAGGTTGATACAGCTCCCATAGCGATATATGTGTCACAGAAAATAAATAAAGTTAGATGGCAACCAGTGCCAAAACATGTCATTCACGATTCGACTGTGTTTGCAACAGGAAGCTGGGATAACGATGTTAGTGTTTAACACAGTTGACCGAGTTGTCAAAATTTGACTCAAATTGAATTAAAAAACACAATCTTATCTTGGGTAAAGTAGTAAATAGTGCATCTATTGTAGGTTAGAATAAAGCATAGAATAACCTCAACTTTGAACAAGTTTAAATTTACAAGGATGGACGGTTGTCTGATTTACCCGAACATAATTTTAACTAGATCAAAAGTGCTCAGAGAGCACACCGTCGCTAGAGCAACATTGACCCATGGTCAATTAAGATGTTTGCTTTGCAATCAAAGCAGAAAAAAGTCTTACTTGATGCGTGACTCATCCTACATCTATGTTATTGGCTTTGGATTGCAGGCACTTTCTAAACATGGCTACAGTAAATATCTATTGTCCGTGAGTCGACATTAATATGGTAATGCTGTGCAT
>CM032666.1:13379984-13427778 GCA_019095985.1 Streblospio benedicti
TGGATATATGTTATAAAAAAAAAAAAAAAAAAAATACATGGTTTTGTGGGTACGGTTATCGAGTCACTCATGTTGTGCTATTCATGTTTTTAACCACAGTCACGGACACGGAGTCCCAATGTTTGTTTACATCTAGACACCCACCCCGACCTACCCACAGTAGTGAAGTTTGGGGTGTGTGTCGTGACTCCGTGACTGCTTTTAGCATTGTTGTTATGCAGTAAGTAAAGGAAAATTTGAAATAGATGAAAGGATTTGACTGGGAATTATTTTTTAATTACATTTTTTTATCAAATGAAAAGAAAACAGTGTCTACACTTGGAACTTAAAGTTTGAAAATAACATCAGACATTTATTCAATATGTTCATTTTTAGAAAAATAATTGTCACACATACAAAGTTACATACCAATTCGACTTACCACAATCAAATTCAAACATTCATCTACTATACAAGTCAAGTTGTTACAACACGCATAAATTTACACTTTAGCATATTTAAAAAAAGCATATTTTTTAAAGTTAATATTCAGAAACTGACAACGTCTTTCCCAAGCAGTTCTGTTTATGATATCATATTTCATCAAAATCCATCACATATGTAACTTACAGTACTACAAAGCTGATCCTTTCCAATGCTTCCACTTATGCCAAGTCACAAATCAAGACGAGATAGAATGTCTTCAGAAAGAAATTTCCTTACATCACTACTGTCTGCATTCCCTCACTAAGATTCTACATTGTCTCTTGTTTTGTTTACTCCACGAAAAGGTAATCTTTGAGGAAATTTTCCGTATTTATTGTCACTATTCCGGGCACTCATTCGTGTGTTGTTTACTTGATGACGAGGTTTCTGACAAGCACAATCTGTTCTGCGTCTGTGCCGCATACCAGCGTATTACCCACAATGCTGATGGAATTGGCAGGAAGTGCAGAGTCGGGCAGCAAGTCCGTGATCTCCATACCTACATAAACAGTCAAAGTGGCGAGATTATGGACGAATGTTACGGGGGCGGCATCTTGAATCCAGAATGAGGCTAATTATATTGTTAAATTGACTGAATTTGGTAAGCAGAGCACGGTCTCTTTATTCTATTATTTTTCTAGTTCTCTGCCATTTTGTATCAAAGTAAAGTAAATTGAAAAATTATAATAAAATAATGAGTCTAATTATAGACAAAGGTTATCATTATATAGTTATTTTTTTATCAGGATAATAGTAATATAAAGCAATTTACACTAAGCTTTCAACAGCTGAGGCTATTGAAAGCTTAGTGTAAATTGCTTTGCATTATCCTGATTAAAAACTACCGGTACATATGATAACATTTGCCTATCAAATCCAGGGTAGATGAATTTCGTTCATAGTCTAATTACGACATGACCACAAAATTGCACACAATCCCAGCACTTTACTCGTATATCTACATGCCAAAACATTGGGCATCCTTTCTTGCTTGAAATACATCTCACGTTCAGTTCATTGATTTGTAAAGGGATTCAGTATCATAACTTGATTTTTCAAGGACAAATATGTGTTCCATATTTAAAGAGTTCTTAGAATTCTGTTTGCAATTAACCCATTCGTATCGGGATGTCCCTTGAGGGACATTTTTACGCACGATTTTGCACTGGAAAGTCCCCCGGATTATCGCCGTTTTTCAAATATAAACAGAGGGGTCATGCTGCTGGGATTTAGACTAGTGACAACATAAAAGGCTTACCTTTACATTTCGATGTAAATTTTGTGGAAGTGAAGCACGGTTTTCATAATATCAACGCATCATTTGTAAGAATATATATCTGCACAAGAAACGCGTGATTTACACTGCGAAATTCAAGCTCAAAATACTCTAATTTCGACAAAAATTACCACAAGTTCTACACCATCTTGAAGGGGAATCTCTTTTCTTTTCATTGAAAATGAGGCTGATATATTTTTCTATGACGTCATTAGGAAAAAGCCACTTAATATTCATTACTCCAAATAAGGATATTAATACTCAGCCTCAAGCACACCGTGCGTTGTCACCATAAACCCGCATTTTCTCTGCATTGATAACGGCTAATGAAGCCGCTACTCTTGATCGCATCGTGCTGTGATCGGTGTAGAGATATGACGGCGTGTGATAAAGGCTAATTTTTCTTTTGAAAAAGGCGCCATGGTTAAGTTGGTTGAAGGTAAGATATTTTTTGAAACGAATGAATTATCATCGTCACAGTAACATACCCATCACAAATTCATGTGTCGGATCAATTATAAACCGATTATGAAGTCATGGATGAAAGGATATTTCACAAATACCATGCATTGTTTTATAATTCGTCTTTCTAAAGTGTATCTCGAACCTGTCATTTTTAATCGAGGCCGGCAACAGACACATGTTTGGAAGATATTCTAGACAAATATATCCATATTCCTATTACTGGGTCGTAAAAATAAGAAACTCTATGCGATTCAGAATACACGTGTACAATTTATGTAAAAAAATAAGCATATATGGAGGCCCCAGATAAGTTATTGTCTTGGACGTAAAGCTGTCAAATGGCATTATTCGCTAATGTTTATATTACGTGTTGACGTTTTGCGTATGCCGATATGAATGGGTTAAATGTCTTCTTAAATGTGAATAGAGACACTCACGATGTTTAGAAGCCTCTGACGCGAGCCAAGCAGAAGGCTGTGGAGCCGGCGACACTTTGCTGGCCAAGGCTGTTAGTGACAGTGACAGGGAAGGTGTGCCCGAAAACCGGGAAGCTTCTGCAAAACACAAACTTTCAATTATCAAGAGGTGACATTAAATTGGCCACTGGCTCCTACTGATAAGTGGCAAGACACTTAAAATTGGGTGTCTACAATTTTTTAGGAAACTAAAATAAGACCTTTTTAAGACCTACTTTACAATCTCCCTGGAAGCAAAATGAAACCATTAACTAAATTTAAACCAAGTGCATGCATGTTGCCTCAAAGGCGATAAAAGCATGCGTAAAAATAAGAAAAATCAATGAAAAAGAAACTAATACCTTTTAAGACTACTTCAAGCAAAATAAGACATTTTAATAGCTATTAGTTTCCCTAAAAATAAAATAAGACATTTTAAGACATTTTAAGACTTTTTAAGGATCCCCGGACACCCTGTTTAACCGTAGGTAAGGCCATTATGATTTTTTCTCTGTTTTAGATACGAAAATTTTCAAAAACTAATGAAGGATGGAGGTAAAAAAAAAAACATTTAAATCAAAAAATGTTTTGTGGGCTATCTGAAAAATCTAATAAGGGCGACTAAAAACCAAAAACATAGCTAGTCTAGGACTCACAGACCGACAACACCGCTAGCTGATTTAGACTAGATGCAACTTTGAGAATTCCAGCGGAGTAAAGCCACTGTTTTTTTCTCTCTGTTCTAGATCATAAATTTTCTAAATCTAATGAAGGACGGAGGTAAAAAAAATCACATGTTTTTGTTGTTGTTATGCGTGAGGTAAAACTAACGAGCGCGGTGGTCTAAAACAAAGAAAAAAACACATAGCGGCCTAAGGTGACTGTATACCTGAGGCTGGTGTGGCTGATGAGGACATTGTGTTCATGGCCGAGGCGTCCCAGTGCCAGATGGCGCCATCTTGAGAGCACGTGAACAGGTTGTCGGGGTGTGTCTCGTGGAAATGCACCTCCCACACTGGAAACAGCAAGTGTTTGGGTTTACGGTAATTCTTGCAAATCAACGGTCAACTCTGCACTGGTTCAATACCAAGAAAACCCCCAACGGTAGCAACAATTTGCAAACA
The DNA here is from genome assembly GCA_019095985.1 of Streblospio benedicti. Taxonomy (NCBI): domain Eukaryota; kingdom Metazoa; phylum Annelida; class Polychaeta; order Spionida; family Spionidae; genus Streblospio; species Streblospio benedicti. The sequence continues at coordinate 13,383,770 of CM032666.1, forward strand.
CAAAATGAACTTTGCTATAGAAGCAAAAGATAAACCTTTTCATCTTAATTTAAGAAGACCTCTTATTCTACCCTATAAAATTTGAAATTTTTGGTCAGAATAATTTTCAAATCCTCTCGCAACGACTCTAAAGTTCGGATACCATAAAATCCTTGGTGTTTGCAATTTACATGTTGAACGTTTTTTGCAACTTAACACCCCGTGCACTTTTGTCTGTATCCTTACAGCACTACTCACTATATCATACAATTTAATTGGATTTTCTTCTGATTTTTAATATATGCAATGAGTAATTTTAGCAAAAATCTAGTGTTTAACTGGTTTTCATTTAAAGATGTGATAGGACCTATACAAACATTTTGGAATTAGTTTTGGAAGGTGAAAACATTGGATTTAGGTGGTCTTAAAATTATTTCAGTGCATAGTACATGAAATTGAGCAGAGGTCAGGACACAAATGAAATGAGTGTCTGCAATATTGGTCAAATACCATTCTATCATGAAAAAAATCTACATTTAACTAGTGTCTGCTACGTTTATATGTTGAAATAAATCATATAACGGTCTCAATGTCAGTTTGACCATGCAACATCAGCGGCTGTACAAACAATGTCACATTACTAGTCTAGTTTAGACTGTGGTCACGGAGGATGCAGTAATTTTTTTTACAGGAGCATGCATTAGATATTTGAAGGTTACTGGTCTGCGGCAGACCAATCAGAATAGAGTAGTAGGATTTTTCCATGGAATCATAGAACCCTGCTGTCCTACTCACTGTCGGTGGAGTGAGCTGCGAGCAGGGTGACGGGGAACTTCTCCTGCCGCATGTCCCAGATGGACAGCGCCCCGTCCTCGCCCCCGGTCACCACGATGTGGGGCTGCGTCGGGTGCTTGTCCACGCAGTGCAGTGGCGACTTCTCACCAGTACTGCCCACACAAATACAGTTGCAAATAAAATTACAAATATACATGGCTTAAGTGATACCGTAATGTGTAGGCAAATAAAAAATATAAACAAACTTAGCAGTTCTCTGCATGGTACCTAATCTACAATTTAGGAATGTTCAAAATGTCTGACTCTGTGTGGCTATGTCGGGTGCTTTTCCACACAGTACAGCGGAGACTTCTCACCCATACTGTGTGGATACAAATACATTCGAACCCATAAATGATATGATTTGACATGGGTTGCTATGTGAGTTGAAAAGAAAATAAGTTAATACCGCTGACAGTTCCTGGAGTATTAAACAGCATTATTTCATTTGCTATCTTTAATGTTTGGGTTTCTGCTGAAGAGGACGTTTTATTGTCGAAGCTTGTAAAACTTAAGGTATTTTGAAAAACATTTTGGGGACACTTTGGACATTAAACAGGTAGAAAGAATTGTCATTGTTTTGATATACATATTAAATAAGTATATAAGTATGAGCAGTATTTTGATTTGCACATACATGACTTCTCACCCGTACTGCGGATACAAATGCAGTTGCAAGTAACGTTACAATCGAACGATAAATGACATGATTTGACATGGGTCGCCTGTGAGTTGAAAAGCAAATATGTTGATGTGCAGACAGCAAGTTCATGGAGTATGTCGTATTTTAATTTGCATACAAATGGCTAGTCACTCAAATGACACAGTAATGTGTAGAGCAAATCAAAAATATAAACGAACTTTGCTGTTCTAATCATGGTATCGAATCTCCAACTTAGGAAAGTTCAAAATGTCTGACTTTGTCTCACATGGAAACTGAAAAAATGCCATTTTCATGCAAGTGTAAACCAATCAGAATAATAAAAATTACAAGGTAGATGCAAGAAAAAATATGTATATCATTCCTATAATTTTTATTTTGGTATTCTGTAGTATCTGTATCATATTTTAGTTATGATGGAAAATTTTACTCCATGAAATTGCTGTCAGCACATTAGGTGCTCTTGGTCCTCCTCTAATGTTGAAGAGGGCTATGCCCCAAAGTGAGAGAGCAAATTGCATAATAGTCTCACAGCTGATTAAATAATTACATAAAGAATATCAATTGTCCAGTGCAAAAATTCCGATGCATAGTAACAAAGATGGGATTTACTGCAGTGCCCTACTTTTGTTGGTTGTTCTTTTCTGCAAATATGTTCCACAAGTAGCATTGACTAGTAACTAGTAGACTTTTTGCTGCTGTAGTAAAAAGATGGTTCCTATAATATCACTGCTTTATCATTAAAAAAGGCAGAATAGCAACCCATCTACAGGATGAGTAAGTTCAAAATCCAAGACATCATAATCCAATCCATAAAGATTGTGTTGTTGTGAGGCATCGCAGCGAGATTTTGTACTCAACAAACCGCACTCGGCACCACACGTTGCTCTATGACAGTGTAGTACTGTGCACACAACAGCTCTGTGAGCGCAGTGATACCACTGTCAAACAGGTTCAAGAATTTACAATTTGAAAAAACACCTTGACTCACCACACAACAGCTCTTTTATTTAATCACTGTTGAGCTTGTCCAATCGTTGAAACATTGACGATAATGACAAGCCTTTTGAGAAATTTCTACATTCCCTCACTTTTCCCACATTCCATGTTGTATATATATCATATATGACCATTCTAGTGCCCACCCTAGCTTAACAGCCCATACCCACTCTTTTTCTTATATTAAATGTCCTTAAGAATTATGTAGTAACTGTACTCTCGTGTAACAGCCCACCCCCCAGTTTGAGAAAATTTTGATTTAACGACCCTAGGCGCTTGGATGGTCGTGTATTGTAGCAGCCGTGATGCACTCTGAGTATCAGATCTTGACAATTGATACTCTGAGTGCCGGGACGGGCCTATTCCAAAGTTTTGTTTTAACATAAGCCTGATGATGATGACTCACGGTAGGAAGAGGCGTGCTGGCTGGTCGGTCTGCTGCCGTGTGTCCCACACTTTCAGCTGGCCTGTCGAGTTGACGGCCGCCAATTCTGTCTGCTTCACATAGAGCACAGCGTTCAGAGTGCAGCTGTCAGCCTTCTCTGAAAAAAAATTAAAAAAACGGAAGTGAATGGTTGGCAAGTTCGTTTATTTTCCCATAGTTTCACACTTATTTTCTCTTTGATATAAAGCACACAGCAGCTGTCAGGCTTCTATTAATAAAAAATAGGAAGTGAACAAATGCTTTCTTTAATTTTTGTATTTTGGTTTCTTTCTATGCTATAAGTAATGTAGAAAAATGTCAAAAATGTTTTTTAATTTTTATTTCTAAAGCTTTTCAGATCTACAGAGCCCTAATCATAATCAAAAAAAAATAAATAAATAAATAAAATAAAAAAAATAAAAAATAATCGTTATAACATAACATAACATAATTTATTTCAGAATATTAAAATTCCATACATTAAAAGATGTAAAATATAAAAATAAAATATATAAATATATGAAGTGGATAAATGTATGTAAAATCTGTTTTTGTAAAGATGTGAGTCTGCCATGCGACAGAATGACTAGAGTCAAATATAAAATGAACACTGGATCAATGTTCTGTACCAAGAGTTTTCACATTTAATTTTTTATTTGAATTATTAACAAGTGATTTTCTGTACAAAAGTTTTAAAAGGATTAATACCATTTTCAAACATAAAAAGCAGATATGCTAGTCACCACGTTGCAAGCTAAATAATTTTCTACAAACATTATTATAAGAAACACATGCTTTTTTGAAGAAGGATACATCGTAGTTGGTCCACAGTTGAATACAATAAGCAGTGCTTAAGAATGAGTCCGAAAAAACATATTTTGACATCATCTTGGCATTTTCTAAATTTGTTAATTAAAATATTACCTCTAGTATACAATGCTTTTATGTGACACATAATATCATTATTTTCTTTAGAATTACTTTCGAGTATAACTCCTAAATATTTAATACTTGTCACAAGCTTTAGTGCTTCACCAGCTAAATACATAGTGGGTATCTTCAAGGACTTGAGACTTGGTGGTTTAAAACACATATACTTAGATTTTTTACTATTAAAAACAACTGTATTATCTAATGCAAACTCATGATCTAAACGTTATGATTAGGGCTCTGTAGAGCTGAAATGCTTCAAAAATAAAAATTAAAAAACATTTTTGACATTTTTACATTGATTATAGCATAGAAAGAAACCAAAGTACAAAAATGAGACCATATGCTATGTACAGACTCCATGAGATTACTAAAATGAATTCTTAATGGTAGGCAAGTCTGTCTTTTCTCACAGTTTCACCCTTATTTTCTCCTTGACATAAAGCCCACAACAGCTGTCAGTCTTCTCTACCAGAAGAAGCACTTTCTTTGGACTATTTTTGTTAAAATATTACAGAGCAGTTCCCAATAAACTATTCAAGTAAATTGAAAAAGCGAATACATTAGTTTACCAATTTGTGTGTGTTTGATTAAAAACCTCAACGGTAAAGATAAGAAACAGGGCCAGCATTAGCCACTCGTCCGCTTGTATTGACTAGTAATAACTTGTGAAGGACGAGCAAGAAGTTTTAGTAACTCGTCCTTTTGACAAGCAGCAATTCTGGTCAATTTGACAAACAGCTAGTGCACGGAGGATGGGTACATTTTTTGCAGGACGAGTATATATTTGAGGGTTACTAGTCCTGCTGACGAGTAGCACTTTTCCACCTAACCCTGACCCTGTAAGAAATGGGTGCAACTAGATAAAAAAAAACAGTAAAAGATTCCACCTACCAAATGTTGGTGTACACTAGTCGATAAAAAGACAAAACAGTAAAAGATTTTAAATAGATCCATCTATCCAGGTTTTTAATACTAAAGAACAAATTAACTCCTATTTTCTCACACTTATGTTATCACATCACATCCTGAAGAAGCCCCTAGTACGGGTGAAAGCTAAATATTGGTTTTCAATAAATTATCCAGAAAAATAGGTGTTAACTTGTTCTTTAGTAGTTAAAAGATTGCACGTACCATACACGCGTGTTGGCGTGCGGTGGTCGATGTTGTACACACACATGCGTCCGTCCTCGCCGACCGAGGCGAATCCGTCCTCCCCGCGCCGCGCCAGGCCCGTACAGGGGCACGGGTTGACTGGGAACCGGTGGACCGCGTCCCAGCTGTGGCTCACCGACAGCGTCTGTGGGGGGAAAAGATGGTGAGCGCGTTTCGTTCACTTTGAGCGAAACAGCAGCGATGTTAAGTTAGGTTAGCATGTAAAATAATGTGAACGCATAGTTGACAAGTAGTCCGTAATGAATGATGGAATACAATGGGATGATGGTATCATTCTGGTCTCACAACCTTGGGGTCGTGAGTTCGAGTACCATCAGCCATTCAGGGTCACTTGATATAGTCAAAATGGAAGCTATGTCTTCTATTCAGCAATGTCAATACAGTGGTAAGACCTTGCTTGCCATAACAGAGAGAGTATAATTGAATTCACAAGCAAACTTGGGAAAAATAAATATTCAGTTGTTCATAAATGACGAAATAGGAATACTGTCAACTTTGTATCAATATACAATAACTTTGATGAAGTTTGTGTTGTTGTGAGGCATCGCAGCGAGATTTTGTACTTAACAAACTGCACTCGGCACCACACAGTTGTTCTATGACAGTGTAATAATACGCACAAAATAGCTCTGTGAATGCATTCGCTCACCACTGTCAAACAGTTTCAAGAATTTAGAATAAAAAAACAAAATAAAAGTAGATGCAGTTCACCAGGGTACGAAACTCATCAAACATTTTAGGTCAGCAAGTCTTGTCACATGATATACATTTTATGTTGATTTAGAACTCCCAAGACTCTGATGTATGTGGAGATTCTGGTAACACATACATCTGACAAAATGTGGAATTTTTTTATATATGAAAATGAATTTGACTATGAAATGACAATTCCTGTTTTATAAATTAATAGATACATACAAAGTGTAATCAATAGTAGGAAAATCTAGCAACATTACCTGTGACTGACTGTGGTGTCTGTAGAGGTGTATTCCGCCCGAGGATGATGAGGTCAACAGATGGTCGCTGTTCAAATACTGTATAAAAAAATAGGTTTCAACATTTATTCAAATTCAGAAGTGAAGGAAAATTGGTATTTCTTTCACATGAAAGATTGACCATGCAAATAGCCATGAGAATGTAAACAGACGGAAAAAGTCAGGTAAAACTAGATCTAACCATGAAATGACACAGACTATTTCTAATTTTGTACATTTCAATAATGAATGATTCATATAATTCAAAGAAACAATGCATCAATTCAAAGATAATTAATTGGTGCTATAATTGCACGAAAAAGTTTAAAACCAGATTATCGTTCTCACCACAAGATCTGTGACATCTCCCCTGTGTGCAGCTTCACATAACAGACGTGGAACACCCTCATTAAATTGGTCGCCAGAATCCTTGTTTTCTGTACTCCAAATGCAGATCTTATTCTCCTGTGTGATTGTAAAATAGAATAAAACTGCTAAAAGAAGATATATTATAGAGCCGGGAGTATACAACAACTTTTAGAAAATGATAAAAATTATCAATTTTGTTTGAGAACGCCAGGTTTAAAATATGTACCGGTCGATGAGCTGGCACTATTTTGTAAACACAAAAGGTCAAATAAGGTTTGGACTCCAAGGAATTATTGAAAATACATAAGTTACGCATATTTTGTTAGCAATCATGTATGCAAAAACGCTTTGCCGTCATGGAGATTGCGAAAGTGGGAACCATATATGATTACTGGTTTAAGATATTACTAAGTAGAGCACTGCACACTAAGTTCGTGTGCACACCCAGTTTGTGTTATTCAAATAAATTTGCTATGCTCTAAACAATTAGCACACAATATTACTACTTTAAACATTATTGCTTTCCCAGTGCCAAAGTGAAAAAAAATAAAATTTCTACTGAGATCTAATGTAAAGAAACATGTTCAAACCCCTGATTACTGCCACGCACGAACTGGGTGTGCATGCAACAAATTGCACCATAGATCATATAATTTTAATGAATCATAAAAATTGAGTTTATCATTACTAAAAGCCGGGACGGAACGAACAGACGGAAAAAACACTATTATCTAACCATGTGGACTATTGCAAGTAATTTTATATGAAATCCATTGTTTTTGGGTTGATATAAATTATAATCAATGGCCACGACAATTAAACATATTCAAATTTCATAAAATTCAAAAACTTATCAATTTTTGTTTATCAGGTTTAAAAACACCTTTATGAAAAGTGTTTAGATAAACACAAAGATTCCGTTTATTTTGACAAAAAATATGTTTTCAAAAACACTGACCATTGTGGGTTCATCAATGAGTTTAAAATATTTAAATGCATGATTACTATTTAAGAATTACTAAGTAGAGGTTTGCATTTTGTTTAAACATCAAATAAAAATCATACTTGGACATTTACTGTACTGAATGATTATTGCAGTGCTGAAAATGAATAACTAAACAAAAACAGTGCCATTTATTGAAATAATCATAATCTAAATCATGTTGTAAACCCCTGATTTTTCCACGCCTTTTTTAAAACAAAATGGTGATCCGTATAATTTTAATGTTTCAGTTAAAATTGAGTTTATAGTGACAATAAAAAGTAAAATCTTTATTTGACAAATCAAACACTATTGTGGGTTCATCAATAGCTGTGTTACGATTGTTTAAACATCAAAATGCATGAACTGGGTGTGCAGTGCTCTATCACTAATAATCATTTTTTTTTTCACTTTTTTTTAAACAAAATGGTGACGTCCGCATCTACCTGAGAAGTAATCATTGATCAGTCTTTTGAAACATTTGTTTAGAGAAAGATATTACGAGTAACTCAAAGTATATCTCTTAAACAAAAGTGAATGTGTCATTGATGCCCACTAGATGAATGTACACATTACTTTATATAGCCTAGAAGCCTCAAATAACCTCAATAACAAAGATGTGTCTGTCACTATGTTTGGGTAAATCAGAAAACCATCCTTGTAAATTTCAGCTTGCTCAAAGTTGAGTTTACTTTCTGCTTTATTCTAAGTTGTAATAGTTGCACTATTTACTACTTTAGTCACGATAAGATTGTTTTTTTTTTAAATTCAATATTTGACAACTGTGTTGAACACTAACATCGTTATCCCAGCTTCCTGTTGCAAAAACAGTCGAATCGTGAATGACATGTTTTGACACGGGTTGCCATCTGACTTTATTTATTTTCTGTGATACATATTTCGCTATGGGAGCTGTATCAACCTCCATAATTGCTAAATTTAATGAAAATTACAAAATCATCCGCGGCAAGACCGGCAAGTCGAGCACTGCTTCCGTTTCCGGCAAGTTCTTTTTTTTTATTTCGCCTCTCAAGACGCACCACTATAATGTAGCTTTTAAAAGCAAAAGGGCTCTTGTACTGTTTTAATACAAAACAAAAATAGACTTGCATGATAAAGTAAAGACATTTTATATCCTTATTTTTCTTCTTTACCTTATTACAAACAAACTTAAATAACTAAAAACAAATTTATATTTATTTAGATTTCGACACAGCAGTGTCCTTGTCAAAATCAAATTTGGGATTTATTTTTTTTGGTTGGAATAAGCAAAAGAAGAAAAATAAGGATATAAAATGAATCCATTTGCTATATAACAGTTAACAACAATATTGAAAGTAAAGACAGTACCACCTATTTCGTATATGTTGTTTAATATTTCGATCATTAGATTTAGGATGCCACTTTTATATTTGAATTTACAGCTTAAATACATCTAAATGTCGTTAAGACTTTCGTATAAACGATTTTCATATTAAATTAATAAAATCATGTGTGCCTAACACAATTAGGCCTCGTATTTACAATTCATACATACAGATATTAATTAGCAAAATAATGAGAACTATCCGGGTCTGATAGGTCTAGTTAATATATCATATTCAACACTAAGCTAAACCTTCCGTACTATTAAAATGAAGTTTGTCTTCAGAAATAATAATAAAATAGAAATAGTGTGTATATATGCAAATACGTGTAGTTAAATTTATTTGAAGTCTCTTATTTGTAAAGACTTCATAAATTGCCAAGGAACATGGTGTGATATGATCGATTCAATAAAAGTATTTTATTTTTGTCTACCCAAAGTATGCATACTTATACAATTTCATATTTCTTTTTTTGTAGGTCTGTAAATGCTTGCTGATAAAATATTTGTCTGTCCTTAGGACCCAAATTAGAAGTCGACATAAATGAAAAACAGTTTCATTTTTTATGAAGTTTTATTTTTTTTCTGGCTCACTCTCGCTCTTTCACCGACTTTTACAATGTCATGATACTGTACATAATGATTTCGAATTGGGCTTAATCACAAAAAGCCACAACACAAATAGCAAACATTTTGATTGTAAGGAGTCATTAAAATATAGCTTTTATATCTATAATACACACACAAAGAATACTCTTTATTTTAACAAATGCGTAGACAAAAAATTACAAAAATAATAATACATCACAAGGATGATGGTATGTTAAAGTATTTTGACTAACCAAAAGAAAAAAATACAAGTGTACCAAACCAAAATTATGAAAGCGAAAAGTGCACAGCAATTCATAATTTGCAAACTCTATATAGTAAGGCAGTCTCTTACACTGAATTGTCTATACAATTTGTATCCTTCAATAAGTTACATCTACATAGCTAATATCATAATAAAAATCATTTCACACACAATATATAGACTTGTTATTTATCATTAAGAACTGCCTTCAGCAAAATATAAACTAACATGGCTTGAGACAGTTATCATCGCATATATTTATCTTTTATATAGGAAATAAAAATGAGCAAAATTCAAAATATTGTTAAATCTTTGATGATTTTCACTATGTAGTTATAGCTGTTTGAGCGACATTTCTATACAAGAATTTCATGACATGATAAAATTAATTGAATAAAATCCATTCTTTACATTTAACCTAACATGTATACAATGATGTGGTGAGCTATTCAACTCAACAAAAAACCTAGATGTTTCTTCACTAGCCACAGTTCTTTGGCTTATAACTTACATATTCTCATATAAAAACACATTTAAATAACTCTACAAAAGCAGTCCACTCGTGAAAGTAATATCAAGAAAACAAAACAAGTACTCTGTGCCTGTAGGTTCATATATTTCCAAAGAAATTTCTGTGTAAAATTCATCAAGTTTAGTAAACTATTTTAATTAATATTGTGATGATGTAAATGAATATGCCACTATGAAGTTTCACGTTTACTGCTATTTGCTGTTCTTAGTTGCCTCTGTTCTCAAGATCTTTAACCTTGTAGATGCGCACCAGCCAGTGCTCTGTGGTGTAGGCCTCTTCCAGAACATCCAATTCAAATTCTTTGTTGCCAATCTCAGCATTACGTACACGATCGTAGCCAGTTGCTTTGCCTGAAAAATCGAGTTTAGAATCTGATTATAGATTCCTTTCACAAATATCTTTTTCACCATTGATACGAGCCTATTAAGTTGCAGTTTCAATAATGGTCAGAAAGTGGTGGCCCTTAACCTGACACTAAGTAGACAGCAAAAAATAAACTATTATCAAACAAAGATAGGAAACCCATACCTGCCCGCCCCCAACCCCATCTTCTTCCAATCCCTTGTAATGTATTCCTAATAACAAATAAATTTCCCTCTATGTTTACTATATATACTTAAGGTTCATCCCAGCCTCTGAATTTACAATTTTCCCAGTCAAAAACCACTGGGCCTTCGAATGTTTGCACTCAAGACTTAATTTTTCTACAAATACCACTATGTATCCAGGGCCACAAATAGGAAAAAAATCATACTTGTCCATCGGACAGGTATATCCTGAAAAATATACCCATCCTAACTAGCATTTACAAGTCCAAATCAACAAACATGATGTAAATACAATTGAAACGGATATCTGTGATGACTCAGAATACACGTCCATAGGACAAGTAACTCAAAATTTTTACCCGACTCCTGACAATACCGATACCCGTCTAGGATATGACAGATACTTAAGCATGGCCCTGCGGATCACTGCACGTCCACTTACCGGCCTCGGTGTAGACCTGTCCGAAGCGGTAGTAGCACATCTTGTACATGAGGCAGTTGAGCAGGGTCGGCGACCCCTCTTTGTCGACGCGGAACTCGCCCTGGGGCGTGTAGTAGTCGTTCTCTTTGATGTGCTCGCCCCGGTCCGTGGAGCCACCGAGCAACGTTATTTGTAGTCTGTCTCTTTATTGTTTACACCATTAAAATGTCTGCAAACGCGAGCAACGTTATTTGTAGTCTGTCTCTTTTATTGTTTACACCATCAAAATGTCTGCAAACGTGAGCAACATTATTTGTATTCTGACTCTTTATTGTTTACACCATCAAAATGTCTGCAAACGTGAGCAACATTGTTTGTAGTCTGTCTCTTTATTGTTTACACCATTAAAATGTCTGCAAACGCGAGCAACGTTATTTGTAGTTTGTCTCTTTTATTGTTTACACCATCAAAATGTCTGCAAGCGTGAGCAACGTTATTTGTAGTCTGACTCTTTATTGTTTACACCATCAAAATGTCTGCAAATGTGAGCTAACGTTATTTGTAGTCTGTCTCTTTATTGTTTACACCATTAAAATGTCTGCAAACGTGAGCAACATTATTTGTAGTCTGTCTCTATTGTTTGCACCATTAAAATAGCCGCCGTTTTCAAGAACATGTGAACTTGTACTCTGTGAGCCTAGACATACATAGTAGGTGATGATATGCACATTGACCACTTTAGAAAATATTATGTAAGTGAGTTACGTCAACACCATACGTATGATGTACCGGTATAGCAAAAAGTGCTGCAGTATGTAAACAGTGCTCACAATAATACACATATATTTGGCTATTTTACAGTGGATACATTTGTTCGAATTATTATACAGTATCCGGTGGTGAAGATGGCTTTTGAAAGGATGCACTCTCTGAGAAGAATGATGCTGAAGATGGTGAAAATGGGTGGGAAAGGCGACTGGCTGAAACGTAACCGCTTTCTGCAACTATAGGGGAGCCTGTTAATGTGGTGTCTGTATCTTCTAAAAGAGATTCTTCTTCGCTAGCTGTGGGGGAGTTTTTAGGAATTGATGTTTCACGGCTCATTTATGGGTTTAATCAAACATCTCTAACAGTATGTCATGTATGGTTTTAGCACATGCATAAAGAAGAGACTTGTGTTGTTCTATTTCTTCAAATTTATTCACTGACTTCTACATTCAATTACAACTCCATTTATCAGCCTGGTTTCACCAAGCTCCTTAGACTAATACAAATAGACTGAAGCCTTATTGGCGTAGGAGACAGCATTAGACTATGGTTAGACTGTCTCTATTAACGATGATTAAACTGCATATGACAACTTAGCATCGCCAATTCTGCTACAAAGGATGTAACTTTCAATGGAATTAGTTTTGATGTAAGGAAGTTATAGAATAAAATATGGGTGTGACGAATTTCTGTCCAAAGTAAAGTTTTCCATTCAAACTTGTTTGCGCGATGTTCAATTTATAGTCCATAGAACAGCCAATACCTATGAACTTGTAGACGTCTGAAATGCTTCTTGTAAAAAAAAAAAACCTTGTTCACAACAAGTTCAATTAGGTTATTTTATCATAATTAGACTTGGCAAGATAAGATTTTTGTCTTCGCCTATCGAGGCGCACATACACACCATCAACAGAAATTCGTTGAGTTCCACCTTCAAACTGAAGACACGGTAACAATGTTCCCTAGTGTATTCTGTAACTTGTTCACTCGAGACTTTATAGGGTCAGGAATAGGTGGGAAATTGCTACTCGTCAGCAGGACGAGTAACCTTCAAATATCTAATGGTCCTGAAAGAAATGTACTTATCCTCCTTGCACAAACTTTATACCTATGCCAAATTGACCAGAATTGATAGTCAAAAGGACGAGTTGCTAAAACTTCTCACTCCTCTTCCACAAGTTTTTACTGGTTAATAAGAACGGACGAGTGGCTAATCCTAACCCAGAGACAACACATGGCTCATTCTGTGACACTTACCATCTGAGGAGTAGCCGGTGAGGCCTCCGAAGATGACCAGGACGTAGTCAACGTCCAGCTCTCGCATGATCTCGTACGCCTTGTCCTCTGTCGACGCCATGGCCTAGAATTGTAAAAATATATATGAAAGTGCTTAGGACATTTTTTGGCATTGCAGACATTTTTTTTTGGTTTGCCAACATTACTGTCTGACCATGAATGTTTTGCAGATTTTTGAGTAATAACAGGTTGAACAAGGGAACAAGGCTTGGAATTGGCACTGTCAAATTAGAAATATGCCACTTGGTTTCATTCTTTTGCCACTGTAGAATTTGCGTACTGGCAAAATAATTGCCATTTGAAATTTGCACAAAAACTTGCTTAGATTGAAAAATTGATGCAAGAATCAAGCATTTCATCACTTAGCATTGGCAACCACTAACCTGGCCAACACGTGATATATGGGTGTTGTTCCATGTGTTGTTGTCCACTAATATTGTCCGGTTTGCCATCGCTGTGATCTGGTACCCATAATCCCACCAAGACATGATCTTTGCATCCTGAAATTGAAAACACAATATGCCATATACATAATTTGTACTTGGAGCACTTTTAAAAATAAAAATCGAGCTGAAAATTCAGTTTTAAACAGGATAATCAAACAAATATTTACACTAAGCTTTCAGCAGCCTTTTGACTGCGACCAATATGATATAAATGTTAGATAAAAAATCAAATGTCCTAGACAAAGATATCATTTTAAAATTCCAAAAAGTATTATCAAGCAAATATTTCCACTAAGCTTTCAACAGCCTGTGCTGTCTTGGTTGCAATCGAAAAGCTATTGAAACTCTAGTGTAAATATTTGCTTGATTATCCTGTTTAGAACTTTAAAATGGTATTTTTGTCCATCAAATCGAGAACAAATGAGCTTCCATCAGAAGCAGTGCCCCCTCACCTCTGCTGTTAAAACAGAACAGATTATAAAGTTAAAAAGGTAGGAAAGTTTATTTAAATCACAAATTTTCGCATCATCGATGCTTCTTCAAGCGAAAAATCTTACAAATAACATTTTTCACTTGAGGAAGCATCGATGATGTGAAAATTTGTAATTTAAATAAACTTTCGTACCTTTTAACTTTAGAATCTGATATCTACTCGTCCTGCAAAAAAATGTACTTGTCCTCCCTGCACAAAGCTCTATATTTGTATGCAAAATTGACCAGAATTGCTACTCATCAAAAGGACGAGTTGCTAAAACTTTTTACTCGCCCTCCACAAGTTTTTACTAGCCAATACGTGCAGACGAGTGGCTTATCTTGACCCTGATCAAATCCAGGACAAATGAGTTTCCATCAGAAGCAGTGCCTCCTCACCTCTGGCGTGTTGTGCCGCAGCCAGTAGTACGCCTCGCGGAAGTCGTCGAAGATGATGCGTCCGCCGTCACCACCGCCGCCCGACAGCACGATGCTGGGAGACGAGTACGCCTCCGACGTCACCCACGTGCAGTGGAACGTGTACGTGATGAGGAACGCCGTCATGATGAACACAACCGCAGTCGCAATCTGCGGATAATGTTTGTTGTTACCATAGCAATAACACAACAACAGCAAACGTTGCAATCTGCAGACAATGGTGTGTTGTTGTTGTTGAGAATAATGATAGCAATATGATTGTGGCAAACATGGATGGATTGTTGTTATTGGACTTGGGGGTAAGTATTGACATAGATTCTTCTAGTTTATAGTGCTTGTTGTTGAGAATAATGATAGATGCGGTCGCCTGAATGATATGTCAAGAGTCTCGTCACGTCACTAAAATGTACGCGTGACGAGACTCTGACGGATGTTAATACTCTGCTGATTACATCTAGCAATAAAATTGTGTTTAACATGGATTGATTGTCATTATTGGACTTGGGGGTAAGTATTGACATAAGATTCTTTCTTGTCTATAGTGCTACAAGTGGTTGGTGAATTGGTATAGGTTATTTTTGATAAGACTAATAGGCAGCAGCACGCTTCAATTTACCGTCAAAATATAAATCATAAAGACTCTTCACAGCTTAACTGCCCACCTCGAATGGCAAATACTAAACAACCTATAGCAAATTTTGCGCACCTCATTTTTGATCGGGTACGTGGCGTCAGCTTTCTTGCTTTTCTTGTCGGCGCGCGAGATGTCGAGGTTCTTCATGTAGGTTTTGAGTGTGGCGGACACCGCGATACCTGACAGGATGCACATCACGGGCGCCAACACCAGCATCAGACGCACCTGGCCGCACACACGATGGGAGTTAACACAGTGATTAATTTCAGTTGCATAGGCAGATTCAGGAGTGGGGGTGGGCCCCCCCCCCCCTGCCCCTTTTCCCACCAAAATTCTTCATTTTCATAGTTTTTTTTACACATCTGCCATCGATCGCGCGTATGAAACCCATGAAATCCATGAAGTGCGTCCCACCCCCTCTTTCAAAAAACCTGGATATACCATTGAATTTACACATTGATTAACATATAGATGTGAGTTCTGAGTCCAGGACTTAAGGAGTAAAAATGCCTAAATACAGATATATTCAAGGTAAGTTCATATAATACACAATGCGTATGTCATGATAGAGACATTTTATAGACGCGAACTGTATGTCAGCTGGCAGTCCAATTCTCTTGGATTGCACTCATTGTACTATAAGGGAATCGAACAGGGGAAGACAAACGATAGATAAATGTTTCCCTCACCATGACGCCTGCGAAGTAGATGGAGGTGACGCCGTACATGATGATGAAGATGTTGGCGTCCGTCAGCTTCTTGAAGCAGAAGTACAGACCGGCCGGGAACATGAACACCAGGATCTAAGGAAACAGCAAAAACATTGTGTTAAAACTCCTAAAATCGATTTTTAATGGCAATGCTTGGATTTTTTATATGCTTGGATTTTACTTAGTATTTAATTAATTTGAACAATGAAGTATGTACGGTCAGTATCGTTTTACAAGAGCTTGCATAAGTGTCGAGCACTCCATTTTCAGTATACATATATATATGTATTCCAATTCAGTATGTCATTTCAGTATTCATTTATTCAATTATTGTTATTGGTGTCATTGTTATTACTCATGCTTAGTCATGTTTACAACAAATTCTGTGAAGCCA
The DNA here is from genome assembly GCA_019095985.1 of Streblospio benedicti. Lineage (NCBI taxonomy): Eukaryota > Metazoa > Annelida > Polychaeta > Spionida > Spionidae > Streblospio > Streblospio benedicti. The sequence continues at coordinate 13,399,975 of CM032666.1, forward strand.
ATAAATTTATCTTATCTTACCGTATCTTATTTTAATTTCTCTTCAAACTTCCTATTGATTATTAGTAAAAAGATAACTCTCATATAAAAGTACTGCATGTGTGTTACCTGAAGATCAAAGTAGAAGGACGACCATGTGGTTGGCTGATGCTCGGACACAGAGGCGATGATGGGGATGTTGTTCTTGGCGTAGCTCGGGTCCAACAGAGAGTAGAACCTGAAACAGTCAGTGTGTGGTCAGTTCTGGGTCATCATTCTAATATGGTTTATTTGCTTCAAAAAAAGAATCAGCCTATCCAACAAACCGTGCTAATGACACAAGAAAAAAACGACTACTGATGGCAGAATTCAGTGATCATTTTCTGACAAAACTACAATTTTCATACATAAAACCCATAAAATTACGTTTTTGAAGTCAGTAAAGCTGTGCTAATGACACAAGAAAAAACGACTATTCATAACAGAATTCAGAGGTTATTTTTCTGTGAGAAAATTACAATTTTCATACACAAAACTCATAGAATTACATTTTTCAAGTCAGTAACAATGAAAAAATGTAATTAAAAAAAACCCCAAGCGAATGAGCTTTTTCAAGTTAATGCATATAACCGACCTGCCAGTCCAAGGGGAGATCTTGCCAGTCGCTGTGCCGATACCAAATGCTCCGAGGCCCACCACAGCAGCGAAGGCGGTGACTGTACGGAACAGAACGTCAAACTGTTCACGGGACAGTTTGCTGCGCACGTAGTCGACAAAAGCGTGGATCTGGCACAGACCGAACACTCCGAGAGCCTGCAGAGGAGCACAGGGTGGTGTTAATGAGAGTGGACTATAGCGCCTTCTGTACATTTTTATACTATCACTATACATCCTGTATATTATCGAAATAAACTGTATTAGTTTTAGTATTATCTGTACCATACAACAAAAAAGTGGCCTCTAAAGGAGATATTTTTTGTAACTATAGGGTTGTATAGAACTATATGAAAGAGCTGTCCACTCTTCAAGAAACTTTCACTGACATTAGAGCACCAATCGCACTGTTCGGCCATACACACAATCCGTGAATTTTACGTATGACGTGAACTCCCTGTTGTAGAGGTCACCAAATTTCAAGTCATACGTAAAATTCACGGATGGTGTGTCTTGTGATTGTTGCTCTAGAGCAGTTTTCTTGATACATATTATAAACACACTGACAAAATGTCATTCAAATACATTCATTACTTCTGTAGACAATCCCCATAAGAACCTGTAAACACCAATACTCATGCATCAACATGTTTGCTCACGGATGGACATAGACATTTGTCCAAAACTGTAAATATTAAGGTAAATTCAGTGTTGTGATTGAAGAAACATGTTGATCTATAGATATGACGATCACGATGAACTCATTCAAACACCAAGTTACTCACGGCCATGTGCTCCGATGACTGGACCGGCTGGAAGCCGACGAAGGCGATCTGCATGGAGAGGATGGTGCCGAGGCAGTACACGGACGAGTAGGCGACGTAGACACGGTGCGAGAAGCGGCCGGTCAGCATCAGCGCCAGCACGTGCAGCGGAATCAGGTTGATGAGAAACACGTAGCCGCCCCACGACGACACCTGACAGTGAGCATGGACGTTAATTCTCGATTCAGCTATTTAAGCATCCTCATCATCGTTCTACGTGGATTTCTTTAAACAGTGGACATATTCAGTGTTGTAATAACTACCCGTGGGTTATTTAAAGAACTGCCCTTTTTCGCGGAGAATATTCGCCGGGCTAGACTTACGTCTTAAGCTAAATCAATACTCGGTTTTTCTAACTTAGCCAAGTGAAATCATACGTCTGACGTTAGATATTTCGGCTGAACATTTTGGCAGTGGGTCTACTGATTGCTCGAATTTTGAGCGTAAATTAAATGAGTTGATATGACAATGAAGCATCTTGTACACTAACAAATGTATATTTATATTGGGTTCCATTAGTCATATTCATGATATCCTACATAGAAATTTCATTCTGTCCAATGAGGTTCATTAGAGATGAGCGAAAGTCTTGCTAAGAGAATTACACTGTAATGACAGGTTAATAAAGGCATCCATTTAGTTCATCATCTTAGACATGGAGTTTTAGTAACACTGAATCAATATTCCAAAACATTTTTTGTAGCAGGTTTCAACAACATTCGCTGATGAAACAAATGCGAACATTGGTGAAACGTTCAGTACGAAAAATGTTTCAAATACTGATTAAGTATTACCAAACTAGCGTATAAAGTGAAACACGATATAATTCCTTAGGGTAATGAAGACATGAAATCCACACTTTATATCTATCATGAACAATGAAATCTGTAAACGGTAGTTTCTCAATTGTGATGTTATAAATGAACCCCTGACGAAGACATTTTGAATTAAATGAATGAAGCGACCATGTAAATAAATTTATCAAAAAGATATGTACCTATCTGATGTGCAATACAGAGTTATTTACTGACCAAAATTATGGAATATATAACTTATCCAACTTACCATGTAAAAGTAAGCAAGGGAGCAGATGACGGACCAGAACACTGATCCAGTCTTGACAGCCTTGATCCACATAGCGTAGGTGAACAGCATGCAGAAGATGGCGATACCCTCGTTATCGTATGATCCAGCCACAGAACGTGAGATGTAGCCAGGGACGATGGAGATCATAGCGGCTGCCACCAAACCCGCGCCAGAGTCCTGCAAATATGGTGCATTTATTGAAAAATTTATCAGCCTCTCTTTTAGAGTTATCCGGTTCTGAATTATTGCTATGGCTACTATTGATAGTTGAGGGAAGCATGAAGGTTGTTGTGTTAATAATCTGAGAGAGTAATAGGTGAAATACTGAATAACATTTATAAAAGTACAAAAACAGTGGAAAGAAAACAATCTAATTCACAGATATTTCTGTTGTATCATCAAATGCTAAAATCTATATCACTTTGAAGCACTCGAAACTGGCTATGGACCACTTGAATGGGGAAAAAATTGCATGTGAAAATTCTCTTGTCTTGTTTTTCTTTGCAGACAAGCAAAAATATTCATTAGATTTTCCATGTGGCTAGTGGTTAACATAGTATTTATATCTTATTTTTTTTATTTATTTATTTATTAAGGCATCGAACCTTGAATACTAACTTCTTTTTAATGGCAAATATGCTGATATGATTGTTTTTAAGCATTTACCCGGAGTTCTCTGGTGAAGATATATGTGACGATGGTCGTGAGGCTGGAGAAGAAAGGAGCAAGAAACACGCACACATTACGGATGTCGATAGTGATGTTTAGGAAGTGCAGGACGTGATAAAACATGGCGGAGGTCACCATCAAACCTGGAAGCAAAATATCTTTGTGTTATCGATGGCTAAAGCCTAAGGAATTTCATTTCAGATATATTTTGTATTTAAGCAGAACAGATACACTAGCAAACCCATAATGTAATACACAAGTTTAATTTCACTAAAAAGAAATTGCATGAGAATTTGAAATATCTAGAAATCTGACTGTAACCAACAGAAAAAAATATTAAGTTATATTCACCTGGGTAGATAGTGCCTCCAATAATTCTTCCCAAAGGATACCATGCTCGGTCATCAAACCAATTATGAAAGCTGTAAAATCCTTCTTCGGTCAAGAAACGCGTTGTACGGTAGTTGAAATACGGATCAAACTCGTGAATAACACTTTCAAATCGCAGTACAGAGAAGAGACGTGTAGAGAATGCTATTAAATAGAGAAAAAAAAATTAATATAATAACATGCAAGTATATAGTACCAAATTGTAAATAATTTTAAATCTTCAAAATTCAGACACCTGTTTATTCTATATTCACTTTGTCATTTTCAACACAATTACAGATTTAAGAATACTTATACTAAAAGAAAATATAAGTTCATCTCAACTTCTCAAGGTGGTAAAATGTGTTCTTGAAGTAGGCAAAAAACAATTGAAAAGATAAATTGGCGATTAATAAAATCATTTAGATCAACGATCGCTCAAACTGGCCATACACATAAACCGTGAATTTTACGTATGACTTGAAATTTATTGACCTCTAATAAAGTTAACATCATGCATACAGTTCACGGATTTTGTGCATGGCCGCAAAGTGCGATTGATGCTCTAGATCTTGAACATGTCAAAAAGAAAAGTATATATACTGTACTTACACAGGATTCCAGCAATAGTAAGGATCATCAACTTCAGCAATGTGATTTGTTTTTCATGTGACATGCGAGGCACCCATTTTGGCAGCTTGAAGCCTGCCACTGGGGCCTCTTTTTCCACTTTTGTTTCTTTAACTGGCATGGTTCTACAAAAACACACACACACATACACACACGTACGTATCAATAAACTATCTAAAACCAATCTGCGTGACAGTTTGCAATATTTTCAAGACAAAGCGATTATTCGTGAATATGGCAACAAGAGCTTCACGATACATTGACAATGAGAGATTCCTGATGAAGCCTGTCAAATTTTGTTGTCAACGTGTAAAACAAGTTGTCTTCACGCTATTTTTTGTAAATACCACTGTAATTATTATGATTTAGCCGGTCACTTATTGTTTTATATGACTTATTACAACATAGAATCAATGCATTTCAATTGTTACTTCGTGTAGCGTCGATAAAAGTACATATTAAACAAAATATCCAAATATTTAACTCACCGACGTGTCAGCCAGATTTGTCTTCCAAAACGAGGACGACTGCTACAGTATTTCTAATTGGTCCGCTTCAGGGGGCGTGGTTACAGAGAAAAGATTAAACTATGAAATTGAAATATATAGGGGGTTTAATACAGATATTTGAGGCTTCCAATGGATCCATATCTAATGCAAAACTATGTATATGAGTAATGTGTTCAGTGTAGTGTATAATAAATATTTAACATTGTCATTTTAAAGTCAGCTTGCAACGTGTAATGCCGGTTTCTTCTAACGATGTATGTGATTGGTCAATTCTCAATTTGCGCCATGCGTAAAAACTACATCATAGGCACCTGCTATTGTCTGACATTGCGAGGACGTTGTAAAAGCTGGACAGTCAGTAAAAAAGGATAAAAGTCCATATTTGAAGCTTCATTTAAACATATGATATGCATACACATATTTAATGTAAATTGCTTCAGTATCATTTCGAGAAATACAAATTAATTACTATCGGATCAAAATTTTCCCCTGCGTTTCCATAAAATAGGACCAACTAAAAGTTTTCATAAATAAATTCAAATCCTAGCCTAATTCTTGTATATGGTCCTATAGATATATGAATATATATATTCGTAAAATATAAATTCAAAACATCAACAATGTTCTAAGTTTCCAATTATTTCATTTTGAAAATATTTACATAACTCTTACAGCAGCAGTTTTGACGGCCAACAATTAATCCAGCCATTTGATGATCAGAATTTATCATGACTTGACTACTTAAAATGTGTTTACTTCTAATTCACGACAAGGCTACAAGTGTGTTTCAAATCATATACAATGGTCAAAAAATCGTTATCATTGCAAGGAGCATCATCATAACTATACAGTTTACCAAATATAGCATTTAAATGTTTATTGTTATTTTTTATGCGTTGTTTGAAATACATGGATACCTATACAAAAAACCAGAGCGGAAATTTCCTCGTAAAAGTGTTTATCATACACAATACAAACTATTTGTAGGACATATTACTGTCATAAAAGAATACATGGACTATCACTTAGGTAAATTAATGTGAGAGTGGTGAGTGGTGTGTAAAACATGGGTTTTGTCTCCAAGTACTCCTGCGACATCTATTCATTATCCGACCTATTATATATAAATAAATGTTATTTTTTGTAGTTGTCAAGGATGTTTATTTGCTGGGTTAGTTTTAGTGGACACTGTTGAATCTAAAGAAAATTGAAGATTATTCATTTGCACAAATGTAATTCATGAGAATTAAGACTTCACATGAATTTGTTTAACTTTTAAATATCTTTGCTTGAATCAGGTAATGATAACATATTTTCTTGCATCATTTTTGATTACCAAAGTCGCATCAGGTAGAATTATTTTACCAGGATAGAACGTCCACAAAACTGAACATTTATTATAATCAACAATACAAACACTACAATACAATCACAAAAATCACTGGTCAAAATTCTTGATTACTTAATTAACATATTACATATCAAATGTCACACAAGAACTATAATGATCTAATACACATCAAACCTTTCTGTTATAAACACACCGGGATACGTAAATTTCATATTCTTAAATCATGATTTTCCTACTTGTCAAAATCTCATTTATAAACATCATTCAACATAACAATATTTGAGTTCACTAACGAATTATCATTTGGCAATTTATAACAAACACACAACATGCATACCTTGTTCACCATAAATTGTGCATTTGTAGCCTGAACGAATACATATGGAAATCATGGCGGGATGAAAATATGGTAAAAAATGTGTAAATTGTCTCACTCATTACATAAACTAGATCAATTATGACTGTATTCAATTTACCGATTTATACATTGAATCGGAATGTCCACTGTGTACATCCAAGAAACTGAGAACCTATAATGTGGTGGAAGTTTTGAACGGTTTGCATTATTCTATTAAACATGCCACAGATTTGCTTTCCTAACAAAATTCAGGAAATGCACATGATAAAAGCGGCTGTGGAATTTTTTGCATGACCCATATACATGCATTACTAGAAATGAATTTCTTTATTAAAATTAATAAAAAAATGAAGTAGAATGTTCTTGTCTCCACTGCGTAATGCCTTTAGTTGTTCTGCGCACACCTTGTAATGTTTATAATAGCTGATCAGGAAATAATTGCGGAGGAATTTCTGTATTAGGAAAACACTACAATCCTTACAAAACTGCTCTGAATATCTAGTCAAATATTGAAAAAAAACAAGAAAAAAACAACAAAAAAGGGCAGTTGTATTCTATCAATTTCCACACACAGGACTTCCTGCCAATGGCGAGATGAGTTCTTACTCTTCAAAAATGCTCTATTTGACAAGCATTTTTCCTAAACTTCTTCCTTACATCAAATGTCCACAACGTAGAACATCTTGGATATCATTGACTTCTGATCTGGCTACAGAATCCCTCTTTAACATCAGCTTCTCTTCCATCAACATCTTCGACAGATTATGCATGATACAAGAAATTTCCTAAAATCTATTTCTTTTCCACTACAGCTACTTCTTCTTGCTTCTGTTCAATTACCGAGGGGTCATTGTCATTGACGTCTTTGTGAACGAGAATGTCCTTTTTCTCCGCCTTCCGACTGTTGAGATAGTTGATCATAGACTCGTAGGTGACAAACGTGATGCAACAGGCAGGAACCACTCGCAGCAGACTCGGAAAAAGACCTTTATAGAATCCTTTGGGACCTTCAAACCTGCAACATATAGGAAAATGTCCGGTCATTCGACTTGCTCATCATCATCATCTTAACTTCAATTATTATTTCCTTTTTATAGTTTTGTAGACGCATGATTTTTTTTAAGATACAGTCTGTGATGTTTTTAGTAAATTTTTTGACGATCGCTGAAAAAATAAATTGTTTAAATTGTGAATCATTAGAGTTGCAGTTTGTCTTCTCAATTCTTATTCCTTCACGTGTTGACGTATATATCATGCAGCATTTATGATTTTGTGCATTGAGAATATGATCTGCAAGTTGAAAAGTCGAATCAGTCATATTCCTGAAGGTGAATTGTTCTTGTGAGTCCTGATGGTGTCCAAAATCAACGACCATGAAGATGAACATTTAACCATCAAGACTTCATTGTTTCATTACTGGATGAAAGTTTTTAGCTTTAGTGTTTTCCCGACAACAGAAACTCTTTTTTCATTTAATTTTTTCTTCAATGATAGACCTGGAAGAGAAAGCTTACAGTGTTTTAGAACCTCATTTAACATCTCACGTAACAATGCTACACAAAAAGAACCATATTTGAAGATTTATTTCACAAGAAATTTATAGGTTTGCAAAAACATTTACAATACATCAGAGTAACAGTACAACAGGAACTTAGCTTATATCAATATTAAATTGAATCTTCAAACAAAACAAAAAAAAAGAGAAAAAATGTTCAGTTCAGTTTCAGTTCTATCCAGCACAAGCAAGTTAACTTTATGCATGTCAATTCAAATGTACCATTTACAAGACAATTTAAAATAAAAGTCAACAACAATAAAAAGACCAAGAAAATGTCAAGATTGATAATTCTATGGACGGTTATTCAAACCTAACAAAGAGCTGGATTTTTTTTACATCTTGATCACAGTGGTCTTACTGAAGATATCTCCTTTAGTATCACTCCCTATCAATTAAGCATTGCATTTGAGGTGGTCTGATAAAATTACCGTTATATCCTGTTTAAACTAACTCTACGAAGAACTAAATATAGTGTTTTAGTAGGGAATAAGATAGTTCCGGTTATGATACTCACAAAGGAAAGGATTGGTTGTGGTTGGAAATATCTACACTTAGTGCTGTTGGCAATCCCAAAGGACATGAATTAGTGATCTTTGTCTAGCTACATACAGAATACACATTTCTTGACAATGGATATTACAACCTTTAGTTCTCAAGCCAGATTCATATTCTAATATATGAATGGCGCAAATTAAAGTTTATTCAATTACATGCAGTGCATCACTTTGTATATACAGGCTTTAAAGGATATTATATTTTGATTTTTTTTCAAATCTTAGTTGGTCACTTTGACTTTATAATTCTGTCCATTATCAAGTCGTACTTATCACCAAACCCACTCGTCATGCTGACTTATCAATATTTGCACGTTCACTTTTGCAAGTTTTATAGGATTATGGCCTATAAAATTTGTATCTCAATGTGCCAGGCACAAAAATAGCTTCCTTATTCTAATCCAAGATCCATGCAATCAATGACTTGAACAACAAAATGAGATCTCGTAATTTTTATTATACATCATACAGATTATGTAACAGCACAGTACAGACATACAATATTCATAATGGGTCATCCTTTCATCTACATCAAATCAGCCCTTCATAATTACACTGGTAGCTTATCTACCAAAGCTCTCAATTCTGATAAATCAATGTCACCAAATTTGAAAATAAGTTTCAAATCCCACTTTATTTAAGAGCCTTGGAAGTCAAAGAAAAAATTGTGTCTTCATATTCACTCAAGTACAAGGAAGCTACAAAAAAACATCCCGACTGGTATTTAATACCAATGAATCATACTCTACGATGGCATTCTTAAATGAATGTCTTTATGAGCAGAAAGCTTTTGGGAAACAAAAGAGTTAATTCTATGGAATGAAGCGGCAAAAATGCAAAATATTTTGACTGGGTAAAAAACGTGAGTATTTACAAATTGAAAATCAAAGCTGCACGAGTTTGGTTGAATATACCCTGTTATAAATGCACATTTCTTCATCCGTAAAACAAATGCAATGTGCGAACTAAGTCTAACTTTTTGAAAGTAATACAATCTTATCAAACACCATCTGATGTGATATTATTTTCTGTGAAAACCAAATGACTTACGTCATGTCACTCATGTGGCTACTTTTCCTAATAAACACCCAGATCATAATCGTTTGAAAACGAATTAACCTAAATACTTCATGAAACATCAGCTGCAGGATGCTTTTACTAAAAGCTTTACGATTTTATTAGCATTAATAATGTATGATTATCAACTTGCATATCAAAAGTAAGGTAGTTTTACACTCAAAATCTGACTGCCTGGTTTTACATAATGACACACACTGAAAATCACTCATACTCGGACATACCTTGGGGCGTGACAAACACAATTTGAAACAGAATAAACCATTATTCATCAATATCGAATCTGATTTATTTCAATGACATGGATAAATTATAATAAACGCTCAATTTGTTTTGAACAGAACATTTTAAATATACACAGAATGAACCACAGACTTAACATACTAATACTTTATACCAATTTTCTCCAAACTCTTAGTCCTACAATATCACAAAAATAGTTCTTTACTCAACAAACAAATCATTTCAAATTTTCAATATATACAAAAACGGATGGCTTAATACATTACAAAATCACATACTTTTCACCAAACGCGACCATTTAACATTTACGCACAACTAGCAACAATATTTATAGTTTGGCTGTTTTGGCTGGATACGTACACATTCTATTGGTCACAAGTATCTTTAAAACAAATACCTCATGGACAAAAAAATGATTATCTAAAATATAACTTACACACAACAATCCCTACATACCAATGTCAATTTTAAGTTTTTTTGTTTCAGTAACAATTAATCAGTGATAATGTAAACCTTTAATTTTATCTAGCTATTAAATACACAAGTCACTGAACAAGTATACATACAAATGTTGATTTCATCTTTTTAAATATTTCTTAACACAGGTTTAATCTTGCAATATTGTCAGCATAAATTAAATATCAAATAAAGGTATTTTAATAATAGAGCATTAGGCAAATGTATGGTAGAATGAAATAAATTCAACATAAGTGAAATGATAAAAATATGCTCTAAACAAATCAATGCGTTTCAAATACAACACTTAACATGTACCACAAGATTCCTGCACTATGGTCTAGATCACAACAAAACATAATTGACAATTCTTGCAAGCATACAAGGCTATATGTAACCGATATTGTTGTGACCTAAAAAATCAGTGATAAATCACATTTAATTGTTAAAGAGGGGGTTAAAGATTTGGCATATCAATACTTTACCAAAGTCAAAAAGAAGTTGTTTATTTGTTAGTCAGGTACTTTATAGACAAGAGAATCTTAAATTAAACTCGAACTTTTAAAAGGACTGTTCTACTTAATGGCATGAGGAAAAGTCCCACTTACATAGAATCCAAAGCATTTGGTGTCATGAAAAAGTGTCTGTTAGGTTGCACTTTAAGAAATCAGATGTTGCCTCAGTTCTCGTATGATTAATACCACACGACATCGGGCAATACGACAGCACAAGATATTGATCAGCTCAAAGTAGACCATTACTAATGCAAGCGTAAACATAGGACTTACTTAACAGTATCACACAGAGTTTATATTCTGAGGACAAGAAAGTCACGATTATCTAAGCTGGTAAGCTCTTATTATTACAAATGTGTATATCATTCAGGTATTGGAAAATATATTATTAAAGATTTCTTGCATGTTTTATTATCAACATAGGGTGAAAAATATAATAGCAAGCTTCATGTGAAGTTTGATTTCTGGTGGCAAGAATGATAAGTTGGCTTAATACCTCTGCTGACACACTTTAGTTTAAAGCATTAGGGTTCAAATTAAGGCCATATTTTGAAAGTGTTTATCTGGGTCATCAGCAGATAGTGCCGACGAATGCGATTTACATACATTAGAGTCAGCAACCCCATATTAGCTTGTCAAATTATTAATATGCAAATTTAAGCTAAAAATAGTTTCACTTAGTGAACAATGGTTCCCACCGGTTACATCGACATATCCAGCCATATTTTGCGCAACATTCATAAAGAAGCACTCGCAGACAGCAAATAATTCACAAACCATACGTATATGCTGTACATTCTAGGCTGATCAACCCTGAAATTTTTGATCAGCGTATTATCACAACGTGCGCAGTCCTCACTCTTTTCATAACAGCATTTTGTATTTACTGTCTTATGATACTGATGTATGCCACATGATTAGGAAATCCACATTGAGTAATCACACTTTCACTCACAAGTACTCTGAAGACCAAGCATGTAACACAAGTCTTATTTCCTTCTTAACTCAAATTGCCCTGACTAGTTCAAGAATCTGAACTCTTCCATTCACAAATAGTCATGACTACACGTATGCCACGAATATATCCAACATCCATCATAAACCACCTACATGTACCCAACTTGCATTCTCCATTTGGGGAAGTTTACCAATCACAGTTACATATATATAAAACCGGCAAATTCTTTATGCTAAACATAAAAATAGTGAACTTAATACATGGAATAAACGTGACCGGCAGCTACACAAAATTATCCCATGAAAAACTTGTCAAATTCAAGTAAACCATCAACATTTCAAATGTCTCATACAAGGCTTCCAAGTCATATCTGAAAGAAGCTTTTCCCCCCCAGTTCCCTGCAATACACAAACTTATCAGGTTTTCTCTCCATGATCACAAATTCCAATGACCTGACACGCTTTTAATATCCTCACCACCCAGCCAATCAAACAATTACCGTAATCACAATGATTGAACGTAACTTGCTATACACTGGCCACCGTCATTGTCAAATAGACAGTACCGCACGACTTTCATCGTTTATTTATTGAAGCCATCGTCCGTAATGTCATTATCGTCGTCGTCGTCCCAAGCTGGGTCGTCCTCTTCTGACGGGAGTGGAATAAACGTGGGAGCGGCGACAGGCACCTCGCCCACGTTCACCGTGCGTCTCAACGAGAGCCGAACGTCCGGCTCTTCGTCAACGCCTCCGCGGCGATTAATGACGTAGTTCGTGAATGTTTCGTAGATGAGGAACACAATACAGATGTTGGGCGTGACGTGAAGCAGGTAGGCCGGTAGACCTTTGTAGAAACCGTAATATCGCTCGCGTCTGCAATAGAATATTAGTGTCTGCTGCTGGTACATTTACATAAATGCCAATGATAGAGTTTATCTACCAAAGATTTGTTGACATAGTGGACCATACAATGAATTATGTAAACAACAATAAAAAGTACAGAGTTATATCTTGTTAAGAATAACAGAGCTAAGTGTGTTGGCATAAGTACCAGAACACAGATACTGGACATTCTGCTCACTGGTTATTTTACTTCCATTCATTCACACGCGATTATTGCAGACAAAACTGTTCATATCTTTCATACATTGTTTAAGTCTCACACAGAACATTTTTACACATTTCAAAAAGATACGGCAGACAGCACGAAACAAGAGGCTATTAAAGTGTGCCGTAAGACAGCAAGAAAAAGTTACAGAATCTAAAAGTGAAATACATCCTTCAACGTCAACGTAAGCTACATTTCACCTTCATCTTTCATATACAGTTTTTTAAGTAGCATTTGCAACCTGTCAGAGGTTAAAAAATTTTTTTGGTACAATCTCGCACTACATTTCAGATGAAACCAGCCCTTACATGTCTGCCATCGAAAACAATAAGTGACAGTGACGAGAGATAAATGAATCAGTTATATCCAGAATGATCACATACAAGCACACAGCTTAAGAATCCTCAGTCAAAATCCAAACTTCTTATATTCATAACACGGTCTACATGACTGCGCAGCTTCAAAAGATATAATCATTCCACCAATCAGTTATTGCTTTCCAACATGTCTCAAATGCATGCGCCTTCGCAAAAAATCCCTATCACAGTACCATTTCAAAGCGGTCTGCTCATCGGTGGAATCCGTCCTCAGTGATATCGAGCTCGTCTTCTTGCTCTTCCTCCACACCGGGAGGTGGCAGCACCGGTGTCACAGCCGCGACAGTCAACTCTCCAACATTGACCGTGCGTCGCAGAGTGATTCGCACGTCAAGAGAATCGTCCTCATTGCGCCGAGAAGACACATAGTTCGTGAATGTTTCGTAGATGAGGAAGACAATACAGATGTTGGGCGTGACATGAAGCAGGTAGGCCGGTAGACCTTTGTAGAAACCGTGGAATCGCTCGCGTCTGCAATAGAACGCTTAGTGAACGGCTGACACCGACGACTAAGAGAGTCGGCAAGTTCTACTACATGCACTATTGAGAGTGACTTTGCTCTATTCAAACTTCACACGGGAATGACAGGTCGCTAAAGTGCGAGTAAGCGAAGACTGAACGACGATCGCGATAGAATAGAAAGACGATAGAAAGGAAAGCAATATACAAGGATTGAAGATTCAGAGATACTGCTTTCGCAAGAAATCGTTGTTAGTGTAAGCATCTAATTTGACAGTATCACACATACGAAAAGCAAATGAAGAATTCTATTTGTCATGATCGTCAAACATGGAATTTGAGAAAATATTCTCATAGAGACATAAATAGTGTTTTGTTTTAATCACACATGATTAAACTTTGGGGTACAAAATCTCAGAGAGATGATTGACTTAAGAAAGTAATGCGATATTGCTGCTAAACTTTGTCATAAGAAAAAGGAAAAAGGCATTAGCCGGCTTTACATGAAAAAAATAGTGTGGCCATCTAAAGCATTGTAACTTTTATGGCTAAAAATATACCAAAATGCATCATTCGAAACTGATGATCAAAGTTTCAAATTTACAAAGATGACCTTTGACCGATAACCTCAAAATTGTTCCTAAAATTGGACACCCACAGCCTTAGCAAACAGACCCCTAATCTTAACAATTTTTTATTCATATGGCTGGCCGAAATTGGTTGTAACATTTTAAAACGTACGCATGAAATATTTCAAATCTTTCCACTCTATTAGCATGGTTTACTTCAAACTTCCCACAGGCTTCACTATTGGAAATGCTATATTTGTTCAGTGTAGTGAGCCAGACCCAACACTAATCACAACCTGCTTCACAAACACGGCAGAGGCCTCACCACAGGAGAAAAGTTCACAGCACGCAAGCAATCATACCATTAACCTATTTGAACACGCCTGCACCCACCTCCAGATCTTGACGATGCAGTCCCAGATGCCTGAGTAGCTTTGGTGCTGGTCCTGAAGTCTTGATCGCAGCACTTGGTAGGGGTAGGTCGTCATGGCCGCAAGCACCTTGCTCAAGGCTGCGAATGTCAGATATTCGACAGTCGTCTGCAGGAAACACACAACACTGTTATATGTATGGTTTGAGATTCCTTGCCAGCGTCAATACATTCTTGATGGCTTGTTTTCTTGTAAACTTAAAGAGTAGTCCGTCTAGATTTGCAGGTCTTTCAGATGTGGCAATTTTACAGCTTCTGAACTTTTCAACATATCCTAACGTTTCAATTCTGAACCAGGTCCGTTTTTATTCTAACCAATTTTATATGACCAAAATATTTTCTATTAGTATAATTAGATTGAAAAAACGCAAACAAAAAACACTTCTTATCATCAGCAATGACGTCAGATTAGAAACATTCATCTAATTCCACAAAGGTCTACCTAATGAAGACTACCTACAATATCTTCCGGGTAACACCGTAAAACCCATTAACAGCACTTACAAAAGTAGCATTGAGGGGGACGTTCTTGTAGGTGTTATAACGTTTCTTCATCTCTTCATATGTAACAAACTGGACCACACCATGAGAAACGCCGATCACACCGGGCAAGAAACCCTGAAATAGCAAGATGGCTGTAATTACATGTCAACATAGTATTCAAAAATAAAAGTTTTTTGTCAATTGTATGAATGAGTACAGTTGAACCTCTCTATTAGGACCGCCTTTGGGACCAGTGTTAGGTGGTCTTAATGTAGAGGTGGTCTCTATACAGAGATTCATTTTGGTAGCTTTATGAAAGTTTAGGACTGTGAAAAGTGGTCTTATAGATGTGGTCTCAATTGGAGGTTCAACTGTAACAAAAGCACACTCCTACCCAAAATATACCTTGATACTTCCACAGTTTGCATCACAGAGTTACGTGTGAGTTCCATACACGATTCAACGTATTACTCATTGCGCAATGACAATCATTGATATTTGGGGGCACTAAAATTAACAAAACTTGAAGCATCACTCCAGCTATATGCGTGAGGCCCTTTAGATGATTTTTTTTAAACTCAAATTAATGTCCTAGCGAAGTGAGTAAATGCTTCTTACCCTGTAGAGACCTCGAACCCCTTCTTCGGCCCATATTTTGGCGAGACAGTCGAACATGCCCTTGTAGTGAGTGACCGACGACGGGCTGATGTGATTGTCGTACTGGAGACAAAGTCGGGTTTTGGCCACCCACAGAGGGTTTGTGAAGGTGAGCGTCAACATGCCTGAAATAGCATTTGAATATTAAGTATCTATGGTGATATGATGTATCCGGAGTCTGTAGTTTACTTTTTTTTTCCCCAAAAAACCCCTCTCATTAGCAAGATTTTACTCTACACATTCAATCAATACAGTCTAATCAAAGACGTTGATTACTTGCCAACATTTCTATTCTTTACCACCATTATTGGTACACCTGAGGCCACCCTCATTCATAAAGATTGCACAGTTCGCAATAGCCTCGTACTGGCATCTCCGGGAATTCATGCGCATATCTATCTTATGATTATATCATTGTGAAAGATGATGTAAATAATAAGGTTTCTCAGCAGAACATTCTTTGTCAAAACGTTTAACACTTATATCTTGTAACAATTTTGTAATTTGGGAATATTCATTACAACAGCAGGTAAAAAGTAGTGTCTGTTTTGAATTTTATCAAATATGGAACGACCTGCAGCGGCTCAAATCGTAAATCTACCAAACATGACAAATCTTATGATAATGAACAGAGCATATGTCATTCAATTCCTGGTCAAATGAATGGTTTTGAAAGTCCTTATTTCGTCAGATAACAGTTGATAGATCTATAGAACTTTGGTCCGTTTGAAATTCTGATGCAATAAGCAAACAGTTTGCCAATTCTCAGTCCGAGCCTTGACCATACCTGCTTCAGCTGCTGCAAGCATGTGATGTTTGGAGTCGAGCGTCACTGCGTCCTGTGGCATGCTCTCCATCATCTTACCCTTCACAGTGTTATAGCTGAAACAGGTCAGCATGCATTTGAAAGGAAAGTCATTTACATATTTAAATCAAAATATACATTGATTGATTGATATTGTTCAGGAATTAATGTTCTTAGGATAGCACATGAAACATATATATGTAATGCTTATTTCTAATGTGGTCCTTCTTTGTTTGGCAGGTTAGGTAACCAACTGAGCCAAGGGTGTATGGAGGGATCACACTAGCTATTGTTCTCAAACTAGGTGAGTTCTTTTACGTGCATAGGGATGGCTCTCAACTTCAAAGGATTATCAGATAACCATCTATTTATAGCTAAGATTAAACATAAAAACATGAATCAGTGCGGAATATAGTCATGATGGTTCGATTAAAAAGCCATCACATGTGTAACATTGCAAAAGCCTTAATAAATCTAGTAGTCTCTTCATAAAATAGTATGCGATGAACTGATATCCAAAACAGGCATTCTACATGTGTAAGTACTCAGCATTAATTCATCAAGCAATACTTACAAGAGAAAGTAGAGTCCCCAGGATGCTCCGGTGCCCCAGACATTGGGAGTGACCCCTTTATACAGGCCACGGACACCTTCAGTCCGCGCGATTTTGACGAAGGCATCGGTAACGCTTTGGTACTGTGGCCTGGAGGCTGCTACTGTCTGTAGACCTTCATTCACTGCAACAGTATACATACAATTGCACTAGCTAGTCGCCTCAAACACTTACCACATAGAAATTCTTGACTAACGCAAGTTAGTAAATGGAAAAGGAAATCACGTCTGTGTGTAAGATGGGTATCCTGAAAAACATACCAGTCCGAATGAAGAATTACATATTGCAAATCAATAAACTTCATGTAAAATACTCCTATATAGGACAAGTATCTATAACTCAATTTTTCTACCCGTCCAGAAGACCGATACTATGTGCGCACCACATCGACATACATCAGCAGGTCGTCACACGTACATTTTAGTGACATGACGATCTGCTGACGAATGTCGTGGTGGCACGTGCATCTACCTGTTTTGGAAGGTAGGATTGGTAATTTAAAAACGTGTCATTTGTCAATATTTCTGTTGATGCGTGCACCGCAAAACCCGTACGCATTTTCCAACCGACACCTAAGTAATTTAATGACCTGTCAGTTAAACGGCGAGAATTTAATGACCTGTCAGTTAAACGGCGAGCGCATCCATAGTTAATAATGCATGAACAGTTCATAGGATTGATGTTTTTTCATGGCTTAGAGATTGAGCATTAAATATCATAAGTGTCACTCATAAAGATAAGAGGAAAAAAGGGGGTAAAATATATAGAACAGTTGATATATAATATAGATCTAAATATATAGATCTAGGGTAAGAATCAACAACAAAAATTATGATAGATCTAGTTGTTAACACCACTGGAACACATATCAAAATCAAGTTTTCAAAACTTACTGCCGGCTATACAAATAAATGTTTAATATACACAACTAACAACGTAAATTTGACGACAAAGTTCATGTAGCAATAGTAAAAGACATACACTGTCCCGATAAATGAACTGAGTCTCACAGATATCTTACAGAGGAAATTTCCTAGGAATATTCCATTAATTGTTTATATAATAAAAGTAATTTCTCATATGAAATGAACTTATGGTACACACAGAAAACTTGCATTCGCTCAAAATACGCGATACACTTAAACGTGCATTGAAAATCACTTTGTTTACCTTGAAAGCGAACTTTAATGAGGTCCAGTGGATGCAGCACGAGTGTTGATGCAACACCACCAGTTACTCCCGCGGCCAAATGTTCCCAACGCAAGTGATTGAACACTTGAGCAATACCGTTTCTCCTTTCTCTTATTGCTGGGCCCTGCATTGTTGCATTTCCTGGGGCCATTACATATGCTATAAAACAGTTATCCTTAAATACATTGCTGCAATGTCACTCATCCTTCACACACGTTCCACTATTTCCTGTTATGTCCAGTTCTGTCAAATGGTTCACACATCAAACATAAAACCACGATATGCGCGCAGCGTTAAGATTGCGTCAAATTTATAGCAACAAAGTTAGCTGGTTGAAAATTTGCATAAATTTACGCTCACTTGTGGTACTTTTGCGCATAGACCATAGGCACTTAGACCGAGTAGCAACTCGTGCATGCAGTGGAGTGCGTTGTGTTATAATTTTTAACAGCGCAATAAAAATTATACACTGTAGCTTAAAATGGCTGTATACTCGCATTCTCATGTAAAAGGTCAAACAGGGCAACACACGAACCATTTGGAGCCTTTGCAACACTGAAATGGTGCTTTCTGAAGCATTTCAACGCATGAAAACTATTACAAATCATTTGATCATTTCCCCCCATTTTTATCTTGAGATGAGGAAAATTTAAATGGGGCTTTGATTAATGGGACTGTGGTGTGAACATGCCTCAATGACGTTGTTTCCCGGGGTGGGGGATGGGCGGGGGTCTCTCAAAAATGGGTACGGGTATGCCATACTAATTCGGCATAAAAAAGTGACCCATGGCTATACCTTGATGTTGAAAAAGTGACGCATGTCTGTCTATATCTAACAAATTATGAAATTACATACTGTTAACATTTCATCAACAAAATACTTTTAAAAGAGTATATCAGTTTTAAACAAATCGAAACTTACACTAACAATATCTATACATTTAATTTAAACCCCATAACTATACCAAAATCATGAAATTTAGACCCATAACTATACAAAAAATATTTTTTAGACCCATTGGTGCACTGTAATTACAAAATTTACACCCATCACTATACCAGGGAAGTCTAAAGAGGTGACCCATAGAAATGGCACACCCGTACTATCCGACAGTTCCGCTGGCATAAACATGCAAATGATATTTTTCTAAACAAACTGCTGCTGCGTTTGGAACAGGTTGAATTTGCTACCCTTTTCTGGTGTTGTTGGTCAAAGTTTATCTATACTCAACTGACGTTAATTGTACCTAGTATTAAACTACAACAAAGTGTGATTTGTGTGTGTTCATATCCCAATTTGATTGTAGTAATGTCAAATAGGATCCTATGTAACGTTTAAAGAGAAAAAAGTTAATTTGTTGGAATAGATTAATTGGATATCTAAGCACTAATTCTTGAATAAATTTCATGTTTGTTTGTGTGTTCTTTTTTACCTCTGTGATGTGCCTCAGAGAGAGGTCTGTAAGACAGAACATTAATTTAGACGCCTCAATTGATTGTCAAAAAACGTAAAGGATAAAGTAATACATTAACTAAGATGTAAATAGATTTCAACCAAAAGTATGTGGTCATGTCTGTATGGCCTCCCACCACACTACCTTCCCGAGTAGGCTGTGTGACAGTCGACCTGACAGTCCCACGGGTGGTGACGATGTCTTATGCCCATGCCATACTCAAGTTCGAAGAGCGCGTTAACCCTACACCGCCGGGGGGCACTGACCCTGCACCTACGGGGGGCACTATCTTACCCAGTACCCAAGGGCTTGACTTACTTTTAAGGCTTACTTTGCCATTCTTTTGCAGCTCTCTTTGACATACTAATGCGCATTAGCTAAGGTCCTCCAGGGAACCAATCTCAATTGCGACGAACCCTTGCTACAACATGGACTACCCGACACCGCTCGGGATTCGGAGGGAAGAGCCGCACGAACTGGCACCGCTAACCCCTCCGCCACCACCACATCTAGCGGGTTATGTGGTTTAATATCAACCTAACCTAGCGGACGTTTTCGGTCGATTGAAGCGTTGAGATCGCAAGAGAAACTCGAGTTACACCTCCTTATCCTCGGGTGCGCGGTACAGCGGCGCCACGCAGCGGGGAAAATAGTTACTACTGAGCCTAAAGCGAGGGAAAGATTATTTAATGCGAAATAAGTGTTTCAAAAGTATTCTGTATTTAAGACAATGACAATAATAGCATAGCGAACATAACTCATTAGTTCTTTTAACAGTAAAGCCCCATAATCTTAACACAGTGTACTCAGATCGAAAAGTGAAGTAATAAAACAATTGTAAGAGTTAAATATTGTTAACATCTTAGTTTTTCAAGCACCATTTTGTACATAAAAGGAGCGAAAGAGTTTTGTTGATAGGTTATTGTATTAAGGAAAATGTAGGATTTGACCGCGAGATCGTCTGGGCGTGCTCTTTGGTTATGGGAATGCGGCATGTACGTGTGTATTTAAAACAAAAAATCATATCATAACGGTCTCATGCGGGGCTGCGTTAGTTTGAAGCAGTGACCTATTTCAATTCAACCCCCAAATCGAGGTGCGCGTGAGGTCAATCACACAATTGAGCACGCCTCTCAACCAATTAGAATAAGCTATTGGCGGTGATTTATGCACGGAATGATAGAATGGGTAGTTTACTTGGTGGTGGTGATATTTACACTCGTAAACGCTTAACATATTGTATTGACCATTCTCATTAGGCCTACTAGAATAAAACTAAGGGAAGCTGTCCTTATTTTATGAGGGGGAGGGGGCCGTCAGATTTTTTTTTTAAATTTCGGGGTGGGGATGGGGGGATAGGGGGTGAAAAATTTAAGTGCAAGGACTTTGATAATGTCAGATTTGAATGCCAAGCAATGGGGGGGGTCAAATTTCAGTGCATTATAGTAAAAAAAATTCAAAGAAGATGGATATTTTTTTTATTGCACCGGGATCACTGAGTTCATATCACACTTCTTTCATATATGAAACATTGCTTGCAAAGAAATAGCAAGAAAAAACTATAAAAACCAAATATCTTTGATACAGTTTTATTATTTCAACATATTGATATGTGATAATCAGATAATAGTTCAGATGAAAGTGATAATGCTGATAGTAAGGAACAGCATTCGTATTTATGTAACCCACGAGTTCACAGTGGTGAAACATCAAACAAATCCACTGACCACTGGTGAACTGGGAGTTGATGCTCAAAATACAAACTGACTGACAAAATGTTCGAATGCCCGTAAGGTTCTTCTCATATCGCTGACAGTTTCATGAAACATATTCATAACAACCAGCTAAAAGTCTACGAAATTGATTAAGATTGATAGATATATATTAAACCATTCGTTTATGTACCCTGTAGGCAATCATTTTAACAGATGTATTTCCACTTGTTAGGAGGTATCGAAAAGCCACAACTCGCAGGTACGACTTGTCAACTCGAAAATACAAACTCACGAGTTGTTCCGAATGCACCATTAGGGCTGCTGTTAATAATTCATTGGCAAAAAAGTAAGTGATAGTCAACAGGGCTTTCGTTCATAATTAATCATATTAGGGGAAAAAGAAGAACTATTAACACACGCTTTTGGAATGTAGTGGAGCAGCTAAAGGCTAAATTACCCTATAATTGTGCACTCGATAAAACCACTCAAATTTGCACACATGTAGAAGAGACCCATACAAAAATATGGGTCGATTGGCCATTTCAATTTTTCGATATGGCGGCCAAAATTCAACTTGGCCGCTAATATTGTATGTTTGATTTCTATGATGTTGTGATCGTCTGAGAAGTTGTGTTTCTAACTCCTTTTGTTATAGCTTAAGCTTTGCTCTTTAAAAAAATTCTAGGGTTTGCAAAGAATATGAGAAACATGAATATATGTACATTACTGTAGTGTGTAAATCCAGTAATGCAAATACAAATTTTATATGGAGAATCTAAAAAATATTGATCCAATACACAGAATAGAAATATAAAATCAGCTGTTATCAAAGAAAAAATTGTATCTATGCAAGAATCTATTGATGGTGTTGCATATTTTAGTTTTTGTATACAAATAAATGTACACAATTTACTAGATTTTAGACTTGTTTTACTGGTCACACAAGCTAAAAAAAATCAAAAACAATGGTTTGTGTATGCAACTTTATTTGTTGAGCATAGTAATAACTATTTCAGAAGACTATTCACACAGATTGAAATAAAATAAATTATGAAACTCTTTTAAAACAGTAAAAAAAAACTTACATAAAAGCCATATTATTTTTTAAAATCATTTCTTGAATTTACACAAGAACTCACATCAATATTCCTACATTTGCACACTAATGGATAAAAATCTAAAATCAACTTATACATAATTATAATAGAATTTCCAATGAAAATACATAGTTATCGATTAAGAACATTTCCAACCTCTGTTTCACATCTCTCATTCAATTATGATTAAGAGAATGTTGGAAATTATTTCACAAGCTTTAGGAAACACATACCTGTGATTAAGAACAGCACATTCTGATTTTGATTCAGATAATCCAAAATTACAGGCATAAATTGTATCACAGATTTGCTATATCAATTGGCCTAAAATGAAGTTTGCATTATGTACACAGAACAGTCTGTTTTAAAAACTGTCCTGAGTTAACGCACTCTCCTGAGTATTACAATGCAAATGATCTTAATACGATGTGATTAGGACCAGTCAAGACTCAAGGGCAGATGTAGTGGCAGCAAACGGAGAATAAGTAGTGGTCACTGACTGGCCAAATGACCACCCATGGACTATAGCCCTCCGAATGGAATCATTTCTCCCATTTGTAGATTATAACTGATGGCGGTATTGTGTGGAGACTTGGTAATGTCGGCGGTCCCTTTGGTGTTCTTGTACTGACAGTATACAGCAACCAAGATGCTAAGAGCCATTAGCACTGTAGCCACCACCACAATTATAATCACGTCTGAAATGAAACATGTATTATGAAGAGTGAGTTGGGAATGGTCACAGGCTGTCCAAGACACTTAGTAATTCACTGGAGGTAATTCATCATCTCTGCCATCATCATAGAGTCGGTGATTGTGTTGTGTTGCGGAGAGCTGGTTGGACTGTAGCGGAAGTATACCAAGAATATGCAGAGAATCAAGGCCAGCACACCCGCTACCACTATTAGGATCAGAACTGAAATAAAACGCATGACTCATCTAACAGTGATTCCAAAGCAAACAAATTATGCTGATATTTATTGTTCAGGGTTGATACATACAGGAAACCATTTGTTTGACTGGGAAAAAAAAGCATAACGTACTCTCCAATGCTATTGACGGCCATTAAAAATAGTTGATTTTCTACAATATCTATCACATCTTTCTACCAAACATATTTCTGCCACGATAGAAATCGCTGAAGACAGATTTTACAGACTTAAGCTTCCTTTTAACTATATCAAGTGGCCCTGGTGGGACTCAAACTCACCACCCTAGGAAACGCATGCATTAACTAAAAATAGCGTATTTTTATTTACGGAAACTGCAGCAGAAATATTTGCAATAAAGCGGCTTTCCTCACCACGGAGTCGCACTGCTACCTGACCTGCATCTTCAGCTGGAAACACTGTGGTGCCGAAATCTGTAATGAAGACGGAAAATGTTATCGGGTACTGAAACAGGTGTTAAAATGAAAGCGCAAACTTTGGATCTTTGCTTGGAAAGGGATGGTTCCATCCATTTAGAATTACATAAAGCATGCACATGCACATGCTGCTCTGCTTGGTGTATAATATACTGTTGTCCAAATACATGTGTAACCCACGTAGTCAGGGACAGTGTCAAAATTATGAAAACTTAACAACAAAGTAGAGTAAAGTAAAGTAGTGCTTTATTGTAACCAAATCAACATACATGTGATATAGGCTTATGTAACAAAAAGCATAAATGATGAAATAGTAGTCATTATTTCTAAAGGAAGAATTGAATTTGTAAAAAGCTTTGAACAATAATTACCTGTGTCATTTAAAAATGTCATTGTAGTTGTGTCATTTAAAAATGTCATCATAGTGGTATCATTTAGAAATGGCATCAGGGCGGGTTCGTTCGGAGCCATGCTGAAGTAGTCTACAAAAAGAATAATCCACATGGTTGTTGCATATAAGGTATGTATAAATTCATACCTATATTAGTTCTAGATTGCACATAGAATCGCTGTATAAACACAAATGGTGCTACATTCTACTATGGATTAACATATTATGGACCAATCATTTCTAATATTTTTTAAAATAAAGGTCTTAGGGGGAAATGTGGCAAAAGGCAGTGAAATAAAATGGGTACTGGCGCAATATGATTTTTTCCCCAGTGAGGGTCTCCAGTAAAATGGAAGATTTCGCTAAAAATCTAAGAATCAGTTTTTAACAATGCTTTTATTTTTTACTATACTTCTAAACACATATAAAAAAATTCGGATCATGTACATTTGTATTAAGCACAGGATTCGTTTACCCTATACATGTACCTGCTAATGTTGATACCAGTTGTAGTGAACAAAATATTCTATAAAAAAAGAAGACACTTATTTATGTGTATATAATATCTACAAAACCGTAACTTTACTGACACGTGTACTAAATAGAAAATTATTGTACTTACAATAGTTATATGCACAATTTAAAGTCAATCGCAAATGGAGACGACTGTTCTCTTCAAAGCTTCCCAAAGAAAATATAGACGGTTTCCCTACACAGGTGGTTCATATGTCGTATGGTCGTGATCAGTCAAGAAGAACGCATTAATATGTAGTATCGGGCAAATTTGTGTAGTACTCGGAGAATAAACTACGCTCACTTTATACACTGCGATGTTGTGAAATATACTTTTAAGTATAGTAATTTGGGTTTTGGTGTTAACACATTTGGCCACTGATTCTAAATTCGTTGTTAGCCTCACATAACTATCATTATATAAATGTGAATTATATGAATCAGCCGATGAATGTGTCGTGAAATCGACTCAAAGCAGACTTTCCACGTTAATATTATGATTTATTTCATACCCCAAATTATAGATATTTAAAGTTATTTATAGTATGTAACTGATAACAACTGTAGTCGTAACACATTCATTGTGTATATAGAGATGAAGTCCAGCTTGAATAATTACAATTAAATATTTGCTTCCAATGTCTTGAACTATGAACATAAACATTTTTCTCATTGTCGTAGCACTTGTATTTGTGTTTTCCCCCATCTACGGTAGAAAATGAATATGGCCATTGAAAAAATGGCCGCGGGTCTTAGGCTACAAAGTTATTAATTTAGGTGGTGGTCGTTTATTTCAATGGTCTAAATTTCTGTAAGGTTCAGATTTTGGGGTGGGCCGTTGCATATGGGTGTTGGTTTTTGTACAGCATCATACGGTATATACTCTGTGACCTGAAATCGTACACACACTGAAATGTTTTACAATGGCTCACACCATCATGCCCACCGCTATAGCGAACTGATTTTCACCAACAGCAATGTCCCGTATCCACTGTCCCTCTGGTATCCCGAGCTGCTGTGTGTCCAGCTTGGTGACCAACTGACCACTCCACGAAAACACAAACACTCTGACTGAGCAGTCTGACACCACATACAGGTGGCGCCCGTTACACGAGATGTCGTCAGGGTGAAACAGAAGTTCGGTGGTGTGGAGGTGGTGGCTATCATGTTCACATATATACAGGCTTCTGTCATAACCATCAACTACTGACTGCTGGTGTGATCTGTGAGTCCGGGTGTCTGAAGATGGACGGCAGAAACGACTTGACCACGGCTGGTGGTGTGAGCGTCTGTAGTAGCTGCTTCTGATCCAGGTCGCAGATCTGCATAGTGTTATCATCCATACAAAACACCGCCCAGTGAACGATCTCCGCACCTTTGATCTTGCCATAGTCTTCCTGGATGGTGGAGACCATCTCCAGCTGGGTGTTTAGTATATCTAATTTGGACATTTTTTACATTCCCTTAATAGTACATTATTATCGTTAAGAATGTATTTGTTACATGATTCACTTATAACATGAGGCAATGCAGATTGGATTAATACAGTGATCTACATTTTAGTTCTAGTTCTAGTTCAAGACCGGCAGAGAGCAAGAGCTCATTGCGCCAGGTGAGTTGCTGCTGGTTCAACCCAGCTGCGCAGACAGCTGACTCTGGAAGCTGGTTGATGAGTCAGCCTCCCACCACATTGGCGGGAAGAATATTCCACTCCTTTACTGTCACATTGAGGAACGAGCCAGTTCTTCCGGAGCACTGAAGAAACTTATGGCAGTGTGACCACGAGTCCTACTGTCAGCATTGACAAGACCAAGCTGGTCGGTGTCACGGCCACTTCCCATGCACTATCTTGTAGATGAGGGTTAGGCGTTGGATTTTGCGATGCTGCTCCAAGGGAGCCCACTTCAAATCCCTGGCAAGTTTGGACACACTGACCTCTTCTCTAGGTCTCTTTCCACACACCCAGCGAAAAGCTCTGTTCTGGACGTTCTGCAGTGTTTCTTTATCTGTCCTGTAATGGGGTCCCATACTACACATGCATACTCTGCTCCTGATCTTACTAGGCTGAAATACTCTGAAGTGATCTTCCCAATATCAACCGACCAGAAGGTTGTAGGCCAAATGATGGACATTTTGAAACTTGTAACAGAACTCTGCAAATCAAGAAAGCTTTGAGCTTCTTTCAAATCACCATCAATTCTCTGGAAATATATTTTTTTCTATGAACTGCTGCAATGTGTGTACATCACGTTTGGACATGCAGTGGAGAATCTGAGCATGTAATTTGTTATACACTTAGAGATAGTGGCAGTGGCATTCTCGTACAATCTATTTGCCTCTTAACGCGCCCTGTCACGCCTGAACCAGTGGACCTGGCCATTTTCATCAGAGAATCTCTGTACAGGACCAGTTCTTCCAACAGTTCTTCTGCCCTCTGTTTGCCTTCTATATTTATGTTTGTGACCAGTTGAAGCATTCTTGTGCTGTTTGCTAGTATGCTCACTAGTTGTAGGTTAGAGCTCCGTGGTTTTTTGGGGGGGTGGGGGGGGGGGTTATGGCACCTCCATACATGTATCGGTCGACGGGCATACCCAGAATGACCCACCTTTTTACCCTCCTAGCAGCTATAAATGCCTACATTTCACTCCCCAGCTAGGCATTTTGTGATGCCCAGCAGCTATAAAAGGGCCATGAAAACTCTATGTTAGGACAGCAGCTATAAAGTACCTCTCTTCCCATCCCAGGCTTTTTTATTTGCTATTTACATGTACACCAAGTAACAGGCA
>CM032666.1:13427878-13439757 GCA_019095985.1 Streblospio benedicti
TACAGCATCATCCGGTATATACTCTGTGACCTGAAATCGCACACACACTGAAATGTTTTTACAATGGCTCACACCATCATGCCCACCGCTATAGCGAACTGATTTTCACCAACAGCAATGTCCCGTATCCTGTCCCTCTGGTATCCCGAGCTGCTGTGTGTCAGCAGTGACCACTGACCACTCCACGAAAACACAAACACTCTGACTGAGCAGTCTGACACCACATACAGGTGGCGCCCGTTACACGAGATGTCGTCAGGGTGAAACAGAAGTTCGGTGGTGTGGAGGTGGTGGCTATCATGTTCACATATATACAGGCTTCTGTCATAACCATCAACTACTGACTGCTGGTGTGATCTGTGAGTCCGGGTGTCTGAAGATGGACGGCAGAAACGACTTGACCACGGCTGGTGGTGTGAGCGTCTGTAGTAGCTGCTTCTGATCCAGGTCGCAGATCTGCATAGTGTTATCATCCATACAAAACACCGCCCAGTTAGTCTAAGATAATTTGACGTTACTAGTCTAATTTAGACTGTGGTCTCTGCTCGTGCAGTACAACATACAATTGAGCACGCCGCTCAACCAATCAGCGTGGGTTATTGTTGGTGATTTATGCACGGAATGATAGAATGTTAGTTTGACCGTGACGGATAACCCAAGGTCACATTTACAATCATTTTTAGTTTTAATCATATCGATGATTCTTTGTAATTAAGTCATTAGACTTATGACTCCAAGTCAGGTTAGGACTCTATCACATAGTCTCTGGTGGGATTCGAACCCACCAAATCGCCTAACAGTTCAGGCTAACCGGAACTCACTAGTCCACTGCCACCGGAACCAGGTTCTTCTTCTTCCATACAACTCGCTCCTTCAATCCTGAAGATTATGCAAGTGAGGTGTGTTGCGCTAACGCATGAGTAAAAACAAACTAAGGTATAGTATTTTACATGGTGTAGGATAAAAACATGCTGGGTGCTTAGTGTCCAGCAACCAGAGACTTGAACACCTCCAGTGATGGTGCCATCATGGTGTTTGACGGCAACGAGTTCCAATCTCTAATTGTGCGTGGGAAGAAGGAGTATTTGTGATAATCGTTTGAGGAAGATGGTATTTGGAGGCAGTGGTGGTTGCTTAGTCTGTTTGAGGCTCTGTGTGGTCTAGTTAGGTAATTGTCCTTATCAATGGCAACGATGTTATGCTGGATCTTGTATAGCATGTGGAGCCGACACTGACATCTTCTCTCCTCAAGTGATGTCCATCGAAGATCTTGCAGCATCTCACTTACACTGAAGAGGTTGTGTTGACGGTTCAGGACAAACCTCGCTGCACGCCTTTGAACTTTCTCCACCTCTTTGATGTCCTGGTCAGTGTATGGATCCCAGACACATGCAGAATACTCTACCAGGGGACGCACTAGGGCTCTGTATGCTGTGGTTTTCAGCTCGGGGGAATTTACCTTCAGGTTCCGTCTTAGGAAACCCAGTGTTCTATTGGCCTTGGCTGTAATGCTTGATATGTGCCGTTTCCACTTGAGGTCGTCAGTAAAAAGTACCCCTAGGTATTTTGCCTCTGTCACTGTTTCAAGGACATGTCCGTGCAGTACACAGCTGGTGTTCAGTGGTGATCTCTTCCTATTTATTCGTAGTACCTGGCACTTCTGTGGGTGAAAAGCCATTTTCCACCTAGCCTCCCAAGCTGTTTGAAGACCACGCTGCATGTTGTTGACGATGTCATCCGTGAATTCCAGAAGTTGGGTCTCAGATGAACGCCGGTCTCGGAATCCATGTTGTAGGTCATACAGGATGTTATGTGTCCTACTGTGAGCCATCAGATGGCTAGTGATGATATACTCCATCACCTTGCATGCAATGCAGGTCAAAGAGACTGGACGGTACTTTGATGCCTGATTCTTATCTCCTTTCTTGTATATTGGAGTCACAGTCCTTTGGCACTTCCGATGTGAGGTACGACTTCTGGTATATCATGGTCAGCATTGGTGCATAATGGTGGCTAAGCTCCTTTAAAATTCTCGGGCTAATGCCGTCTGGACCAGGGGCCTTGTGTACTTGAAGGCGTTGTAGTAGTTTCAGCACTCCGCACTCAGTGATGTTGATGTCTGTAATGACTGGAAAGGCACACTCTGGCATGTTGAGTTCGGCTGCACTGCTCGCATCTTGGGTGAGCACCGATTCAAACTGCCTGTTTAAGATGTCTGCCTTCTCTTTAGCATCTGGCGTTAGCACTCCACCTTCTCTCATTGAAGAGACCCCTGCAGTATTGTCTTTTCTGCAATGCTTAATGAAAGACCAGAATCTCTTCATACATTGGTACTTATTGGAAGCCTCTCCAGGCACTAAGATGTACTGTATATGGGACCAGTAGGCCTTCCGCATCTCTTTCTGAAGGTTATGTTTCACACTCTTGAGTCTGTCTCCGAACCCTGTGTCTTTCCTGCTCCTTTTCCACAGACCATGGCTCAAACGACAGTTTCTTTAGAGTTATATTAAAACCACACTGGTCTTTTTGGTATTATTGATCGTACTATGAATTATTGAATGTTATGATTTTTTGTGTGGTTTGAAATGATTTATGATTTAATGGACTTGGGTATATATTATATGTAATTAAGTCATTAGACTTATGACTCAAAGTAAGGTTAGGACTATATCACAAAATCTCTGGTGGGATTCGAACGCACGACCATACGGCACCAAATTACCACAAGTTCAGGCTAATGTCATAAGTCTAATGACTTAATCAATATAATATATACCCAAGTCCATTAAATCATAAATCATTTCAATCCATGATTCTGTGAAATGGGAATAAAATTCTTAGTCAAGATGGTTAATTTGTTCATATTGCGAAAAAATACAAACATTGACTTTTATGGATTATGAGTCAGTGCTGATTTGACCTTGAAGGGTGTGTTCAAGGTCAAATATAATGTGATATCTACCCTGATATACATCGCTCATTATTTGAATTGAATGCATTTATTAAGATTTATTTGAGTTATGTAGTAGATACATCGTACAAATAAATTTTTAACGTTTCTCTTGGATTCAAAATTTCTAATCTAATCTAATTGAACCAGAAGTCATATTACATGTCGTTGAAACATTTAAAAATGTTAATA
Source organism: Streblospio benedicti (assembly GCA_019095985.1). Lineage (NCBI taxonomy): Eukaryota > Metazoa > Annelida > Polychaeta > Spionida > Spionidae > Streblospio > Streblospio benedicti. The sequence goes on from CM032666.1 coordinate 13,431,021, forward strand.
ATTCAATGTATTTTAGTTGTAGAAACCTACATAAAATTGACTATGCTACATTTAAATGTTTAAATGCAGTGTAAATATCTACAGGTTAAATATCTACAAAATAATCTATGGTAATGTTTTATGAATGAAATTGGTCTCAAATCTACTGAAACTTCATGGACAGGAAAACCCTTGGAAGTGCGAAAAAAGTGTCCAGTAAACATTGTGCACCCTTTGATAAAATACATCTTTCTAACATTATACGGGAAAGTGAAGTTGGAAAACATGACGTGTCATGTATACTATTCTACACCATCATTTAGCTAGTGCCCCATCCCTGCCTCCCGTCTCTGATGATAAAAACACGTTTTTTCCCCAGTTTTTGACAAGAAACCTACATGGTTTGAAAACGTTTAGATAAGAAAATCAAAATTAAACAACTGTGACTCCACACAGCATAAAAGAACATTCTAAAACAACATGTCTCTGATGATGGTCCTGGTAGAGATAGCCTTTATCACACTGTCCTCACAGACGCACACGCTGTCTGAACACACCGGGTTGAGGCTGGACTTGCACGCGCATGCGTGGTCCGGGAGGTTGCCACACGTGCCTCCCACACGCACCTTGGCCATGCAGGTGCCCTGGTCCGTGCACCACAGCAACGGTGATCCACCGCAGGGGTTGTCCGTGGAGGCTGGATCACACCTGAAATAGTGGAATGGGTTTGTTGAAGACCATGAACTCTAATGTGTCGTAGCAGACGAGAATTACGTGGACGTAGATGACGTTACCTTTGAAAACAACTATTTAACTAGCTAATATGGCAATCAATGATGGGTAAAATATCACAACGGGTGTTGTTTGAATGTTTTGTACTGTGTGGCCGTAGTCTAAGTTAAGGTACCGGTAGAATGGTGCTTCATTAAATCTACGTATTGATTAGCATTGGTAGTTTAAACATACAATATGAAGTAAGTAACATCTACCATTAACCTACATACATTGTCAGCATCATGGTATAAATCTATATCATATTACTCGGGAATCTGTGCACAACCAATTGAATCCACAGATTTTGTTACCATAAACTACATAAAGTCAACACATTTTGTGCGTGCTGGTGTGCGTGCTATTATCAGTAGATCTCTACCACTTCCCCTGGATCTGCCCATGAATTTCTAAACTTTTAACCCTGTGTGGTACCTGTGTGGCATGGGCGCGTAGCTGTAGAAGTAGTCGGTGTAGTGAGCGCTCAGCCCGTGCTCATTGAGCAAGCCCGAGAACGGCATCATGGGGTCGGTAGCATCATGGAACGGGATGTCTGTGAGTAAAAACAGTGCAACCTCTCTATCAGGGCCACCTTTTGGACCAGTGTTAGGTGGTCGCAATAGAGAGGTGGTTTCTATACAGAGGTTCATTTTTGTGGTTTTGTGACAGTTTGTGTCCATGAAGCGTGGTCTCATTATAGAGGTGATATCAATATTGAGGTGTTCTTGATTGGAGGTTCTACTGTACAACAGGGTTACCAACCATATCCAGCTTTTATGATCATATCCTATCATTTAACTTCAGCCGTTGTACTAACAATGTCAGCTCAGATCTAGCTGAAACCCTCTCATATAGACACTGCTGGACCCATGGAAGGCACTTGGGGCTTATGCCTATTAAAAACCGTCATTTCATTGGTTTTCTACATTTTCACAAGCTGTCACCCATACAAAATCCAGTAGCTGTTGCCCTGCTTTTCAGAAAATCTGGATCTGCCAGTGATAGAGATTAAATCACATTTCCAGATCAGGATGCTAGAGGTTTTATACATGTGCAGTTCGGCGTTGTGCATTCTTTTGCTGACTCAAAGTACATGTAGATCAATCATCTGAAGCACTCAACGTATATAATTTATAAAGGAAAGAGGCGGTTTTTTGCGTCACAAAAGGCTTTTTAACCAAAAGACGTACACAATTCAAATTATGTATGTACAATCAGGACAACTTGGTGGTCGTTATAATGTCACATTTCAAACCAAATAAATTGGTTTTAATGATAAAAACAAGAAAAAGATTTTTTAGAAAGGTTGCTTACAGGGCAATGTTTGTTAAAGGTACGTAATACGTTACACGTTTGTATATTTGTAAAGAGATTCATTGGATTTCTTTTTCTATCAACAAGTAACACTAATTTTGTGATAAATCCTTAAAAATTACTATATTGTCTTAATATTTTTCGGACATTTTTCAATGTCCATCGTCTGAGACTTTTCTGTCACCAGGTGGCAGGCACGTGACAGATGTAGAAGTCAGTCAGTGTTTGTCCAATGAATCTCTTTTACAAATCTACGATCTAATTATGGACAAGATTTTGTCAAGGAAGTCAGAAAGTGTGAAAAGAAGGTAGGAACTTGTCAAAATACCGAAAACCACCTACGTTTTCCCCTAAGGTGCAAACATGAAGGTATAATTCCATATATTCCCCCGGAATATATACTTACGCCAGCACAGAAGTCAGGAAAGGAGGAAGGACAGAGGAAGCATCCTGTCACTGGGTCTCTACGTCCTAGACTTGCTCCCAGCCCGAGCACACAGAGGAAAACGGGCAGACAGCTGTATACAGATGGGCTCATTGTACCCCGGGTTGAATGTTTACATCAATACCTGAAAGAGTAGTTATCATCATTTATCACTTGAATCTGTTATTCTGTTTACTCGTTATAAATATTTTATGCTGATTTTACTTAACATTGTAACACATTTCAAATAAGACACAAAAGTTTACTTCCTCTTTTAAGTGCCATGTTGTACACATGGCTGTAATTTCCAAACAAAATGGGCAATTGCAAATACACAATTAAATGGGCGCCAGGGATTTTTGGGTGGTGGATTTTGAAGGAGCTTAATGTAAAGAACAGAGGGGACAAAACATTTTGTGCTACAATTAACTGTATTCACTTGATATTTACCTTTTCGTTCTTTCATTATTAGTTGTCTCAAACCTCCTTATGTTCCATAACTCACATCTGTTGATGCAGTTGCCTTAGATGCGAGATTTCAAGAGAGTGGGATATGGGCGGGGGGGGTTAAATTTTGTAGGCCTAGTGAAAATAGGCCAACGAATCTGGGAATGTGGTAAATATCCCCAACATATAATGGACGTGGGATTTGTTGACCCCTTATAACCCTACTCCTCTTCCTATCGCGTAATGCACTACTACAGAAGTCCATAAATCAAGAACACAGCTACATGGTTACACTGCATTCAAACCCCAATAATAGATGGCTAACCACCCCACAATGCATCACCGGCCCGGCCCGGGTCGTTTGGTGCTACTTTTCCAATGTAATATGTGCGCTCACGTGCTTTCTTTACGTCTGCTCCGGAATGCAATTACAGTTGCTTGTGAAGATGTATGGTCAGTTTATTTCTGTGCTTACAGTCATTTTATTCTCTGCCATTCTTGCATTTAGAGTAACCTTTGTGTAGGCAAATGGAATGTTGATGGTTCGTGCCTGTTGGTTTACGTTTTTTACTGTGCTTAGCGTGGTTTTGGTGCAAGTTACGGTTTCATTTCCGTTAGGATGCACAGTTTCAGGGCGTGTATTTATTTTCTGTCATTGTTTCTTAACTGCAGATTAGAAATGCTTAGGTCATAGCTTAATGCATGTACTTTAAGATGGCCAATTAACGTCATCTTGTCCATGGTAACATAGTTGTATGGCTGACATTTACTATTATAACCATATGACAATTTTAGGAAGAGATTTTTGAATTCATTTTTTATCATGGATGCAAAAATGTTAAAATCGTCCATCAGTATCCCTATCAATTGATGTCTCAGCATTGCAAAAAAAAAAATCATTGTCCAATAAATTACAATGCCAGTACCCTGACCTGTTATGTTCATTTATATGTATGTACCTTGAAATCTATTAAACCGGTCAATGCTTTCCTTCCAATCCATTTCCGTTACAGACAATCCATCTCATTGTAAATGCAAATAAACTTAATGGTGGAATTGTTGACTGTCTATCAGTGCTGTGTTATGTGATGGTATGGTCATTTTACCAAGTTGGGGCAAAATTAGTTTTAATCAATTAATCTAATCAAAATTTGCAACTGTGATTAATTCAGTTTTCTCAAATCAACATACCAACAAATATCAGTTTAGTTCGGTCTAGTTTAATAATAAAATTTCTAATTTAAGAATGATTAGTTGGGATTAAAAAAGATTGTCAAAACACGTTATATAACAGTGAGCAATTTAGAGCAGGAAATTATTATCATTTGCTGATGGAGCTTTCTATAAAAAATCCCGAAATGTTTAAACTGGGTTGAGGAACATAAATATCTAGGCATATGTATAATTTACAATTTTAGAGATGATAGAGATGTTAAAGACAGATGAGTGAAATTTTTTATTGGTTGAGGTTAATAGTTTAATCAATGAATTTAGACATTGTTTTGTGGAAGAAAATGGTAAAATGGTAATGTATATTGATGAATCCATGTGACATGATGACCAACATGATGTCTGCATTGTATCTATAATATTCTTTATTTGAAAAAAATATTGCAATAATGATGTTTGGGTAGATATGTTGAATGCATTATTATGTATGCTAGCTATAATTATAGTGATATGAAATAGGTTAAAAGAAGAAATGTGTTATTTCATTACGTAAATCCTTCATTGTGAAAAATTGGTTAGATTAGTTTGATCAACTGATCATTTAGTTTAGTCTAGATTATTCATAACATCTGCCTTTTTTTTCAATTTAGTTTAGTTTAATTTAATCATGAAAATTGTCATTTAGTTTAGTTTAATTCTAATATTACCAAACATTTAGTCACCCCAACTCTGTTATGTTACATGTTGTTGTTTTACCATTTAGTTTTTTATATGTTCACATGTGTAACCATGTATCAGAGAACAAGTAAAAACACCATTGGCTCCATAATAGGCTTGCACACAGGCAGATCCAGGGAGCACATAGGGCCTCAGCCCTTTTTTTTCCACTTGCCCACCAAAAATATATCTTTTCATAAGGTTTTGGGCATGTTTACTATCTATCGCTGGTAGGATGAACGCCATGAGATGCTTGAAGTCCATTCCACCCCACACCCACATCCCTTTTTGAAAATCTGAACCTCCCAGTCTTGGATATATACCACACTACACTGTTTGCGACATATGTGTAGTAGAAGAGTTAGATGGCCATTTTAATCAGGAAATTGTTAATTAGTGTCCACATGTCGGCTCACTGTCGGATATCGATTTTGCGGGCTTTGATCACATGAGCATGAACTGTAATCTCTGGCTTCTGTGACTCGTCAATAAGAGCGCTCATGTGTGAGGTGGACTTCTGACAGAGGTGACAAACATGCGCCGATTTTGCAGAGCAGCAAATACGCGAGAGTGGCAGAAAGTGAATAGATTTGTTGCAAGGTAACAATACTATGCACACTCTATTATACATTCACACAGCTCTCAAGATGGTTTGAACATCTGCTCAGGATTATCTTTATATTAACTCAATCTTTGCTCAACATTCTAGGAATATTGCATCATTTAAGAATTCTAAGCGAAAACACACGTTTAACAGAGGGTGTGTGTGTCTACAATAACTAAGTATGTTAAACAAACGATTTTTAAAAAAAAATCACGTCATTTTATATTATAAATAGGGTTAGCAGTTTCAAATGGGCGGATTCTGATGACATTAAAAGAGTACCCGAATTAGGTGTGGCATATGGGAAAAAAATGTACTCTCGTCTCTCTTTTGAGCCTGTCAACCAATCAGAATACACCATTTAGGGGTGTGTTACTTTAGATTGGTATACATATAATACTATATAAGTCACTAGTGAATATGGATGTATGTCTGAAATAAACTTATCTTTAGACATATATCACCACACACGCGTTTAAGCATACTGCACTTGACTAAATCTAAAAGTCAAATAAGCACCTGATTTAACATCTTTCCTAATCACATTTTAAATCGACCCACAACAGGCAGTAGGGTTGAATTTTTAAATATTAATATGACCCGGCCGAAATGACTAATATATATATATATAAGGGCAACCACTGACCATTATGTGAAATGTCGCAAATAGAATCTCTCAAGTCAGCACCCGTAAAAGCGAAGTCACTGAGCGACCAAGCCACGTAGCTGAAACATTCAGTGAACCAACTATTTTAACTAAACCATCATATCAATTAACTATTATCGTTTAGCACTAACTGTTATAATTGCAGTTCGTTTTGGTTACCTTTGATTAATAAGAGTACTATTTATAATGCCAATGTTACTTTTAACAATGATTTTTAGATATTATTTCTGCATACCAGAGAGATTTAGCGTCTGAGACTAAGGTCTATATATTCCCGATCTTTGAATATTCTGTCATTTTCAATGACTAAAAATGGTAAATACACGAACACGTAATGCAATGCACACGTGATACATTAGAAACAAAACAGCAACAAAACACTAGCACCGATTTAATACTATAAGTATTAGCGCTTTTTTAGAGACACAAAAACATCCCCACCATCTTCAAATATTTAGATTACTGCTCATTAAAGAGAGTGTGACTTTAACCCCATTGCGTTGATAATACAAATACCATGTCTACTCAAATTAAAGTGGTACTTACATTACATATCCGTAGGTCAGATGGATTCTGGCCCTTGTAAGTTCATAACAAACCTTTACATTTCTACCATTTATATAAGGGTGTTTGTCAAGGCCATCTCTTTACTGTGACCACAGGGTTCAAACGGACCGACGGGCCTGGCGTTAGAGCTTGCAGCCATGGGGCCAGTTGCATAAATATGACACGATAACGATGGCGATTTTATTTATCACGATTGGCGATATGATGAACGACAACGATTTGTTCAAATAGTTGATCAACGTTGCATAAAAACGGTCGCCCATACACTACCCATCGTCTCAGCTGATCGTAATCGATGAATACTTCGCCTGGTGGGTGGTGTCAAAATGCGGATATTGCGGGGGTGAATTTTATTTTTCGGATGGTTGGTGTCTTGACTTTCTTTTCATCATCGACTGTTGTTATTTGGTTCTGAAACGTCCCGCCAATGAATCATACTTGATGCTTATGTTTGCTGTGTAGTTAGTGTGTTAACATTATTTATGTGTTTGTAGTTTATACTCTAAATAAGAATACTTACAGCCAATATTAGGGAAAAAATATCACAATGCCTTTGATTTTCACTGGCTATTACAGAGGATGGTCACCCCCTGCCATGTGGCGCTTTGGCTTGATCTTTGATGTTGTGTGTTTGGGGATGCTATCAGGGTGCTTTCAGGATGGGAGGTGGTGCTGTTAGGACGTGGGCAAGTGTCGTCAGGACAAGGGTGCTTGAAAATAAATGCTGTAAAAAAATATATTCATACACTCACCAAATATGTCTTTTTTTCTATGCCCATGGAGGGCATTGTGTTCCCATTTACATGGGCAATTAACATTTCCTCCTTTAGAGTTTCCATTTTACATGCGAAGTCAATGGATCTCACCAATCATTTAGTTGGGATCTACTTATACTATTATGTAACTGAGTGATTCAATGTGTTTCAGCATGCCATTTTGACCTCACGGGTATAAGCTAGTCTGTAACTAAACTTTGATATGTACTGTGATATTTTATGCATTTCATGCCAAATAAACTGATACGATACAATTTAAGCAAATAAGTTTAATGTAATACTTGTAATGACTACATTAGGTAATAATGTTTTTTTCCTGCTGATATTCTACGATACGTATCTTTTTTTATTTATTTATCTAATTCAGACATACAGTCCATAATAATAAAAATAAAGATAATAAAATACATCACAATATATACATTATTTATTAGTTCATCTTTACACAACACAATCAAATAATTACTGTTGACAGTTTCGGTAACTCCTGTCACCATTTTCAAAACGCTCTCTGCGCATGTCAAGTCACTCAGTATGACTTCCGATGCGAAAATCGGGTCGTACACGTGAGAGAGTTGAAAGGCCCCCTGTCTCGGTTCATGACCTGCTTCTGTCCCCGTATCTTTATCGCCTCCTGATGGTTCTTGTTCTCCAATCCCCCTCCCTATCCAGTACACTCACTTCCTCCCAGTCTATTTCATGATTGTTCTGTTTTACATGGTCTGTGATCGCACTCTGCTGATTTGGGTTAGGGGATTCTTTCCTCGCTGCTCTGGTGAAAGATCCCCACTGTTCTGCTCCACATCCTTCATGTGTTCTTTTTACACGGGTGCCCAGTTTTCTGCCAGTTTCCCCAACATACACACTCTTGCAAGACTTACAGGGAATTTTGTACACCACTTCACATTTCTCTAGCTTATCCTGTTTGTCCTTAGGGATGAACGAGAATGTTCCTGATAGTCTGTAGGGGCTTCACCGCTGTAGACACTGGTGCTTATTGAGGATACGTGAAATACCCTCTGTTACCCCTTTTTACATAAGGTAAGATGACTAATCCTTTGGAGCCTGCTGAGTCCTTATTCTTTTTCTTTCTCTTTGTCCTTTCCTCCTTCCTTCTTCTTTTCTATCTGTGCTTTTACTTTTTTTTCAAAAGACCATCTTGGGTAGCCACATTTAGTTAGAGCCCCTACTATATGTTCTTCCTCTTTCTTGTCTATCTCCTGTCTCTGTCACTATGTCATTGCACCTGTCGAGTAGGGTCCGGATCACACCTAGCTTGTGTTGCAATGGGTGGTGAGACA
>CM032666.1:13452515-13484900 GCA_019095985.1 Streblospio benedicti
CATACGTTACATAGAAGCTACAGATTAAAACTTACAAATTATACACTAGACACATGTACCTTTTCCGGACCAAAGTACACTTCAAGGGGGAATTCCCAGAGGGAATCCCACCACTGCCACTGCAGCCTCGTAAACGGATAACGCCATCTCCTTGGATCGGACATATTTACCTGAACCTGATTAGGATTACAAGTATGGATTCCTGTATGATGTGCAGAGAACATTGGGTATGTGTAATGACCAATTCAATTGCAAAAATAGAGCAAACTGAATATAATATTATCACGTTTGCTTTGTGTTTAGAGAAAATGCATAAATGCGTTTTAAGGGGTTACTTGTTTTTATTACACAGCCCCCGGGGGTATTAACAAGGTTGGATGTTGGGTAAGTGTGCCATACTCAGCTGACAAATGTGAGGGGGGCCTTGAAAATATGAACGGAAATGATTACTAGTCCACATACTGTATAAATGTGCATGTACAGTATAACCTCCAATTAAGTCCACCTCTATATTGAGACTGCCTCTAAACTAAGACCACTTTTCACAGTCCAAAAAGCTACCAAAATGGCCCAGGTCCCAACAGTGGTCCTAATAGGGAGGTTCTACTGTACCATGTTTGAAGCCACTTCAACATTCGGGGTTGTACGATGAAAAGCAGGTCTGCAATTATTACTTACGGCATTAAATTGGATGTAGCATCCGGTCTCGGGGTCTCTAACAAACTGCGGTTCTAGACTTGCTCCCAGCCCCAGCACAAAGAGCAAAAGAGCGAGACAGCTGTATACAGATGCGCTCATTGTACCCCTTGTTGAATGTTTATACCAATACCTGAAAGAGTAGTTATCATCACTTATTTATGACCTGAAACTGTTATTCTGGGTTTACATGTTGTAAATATTTTTTGCTGATTTTACTTAACTTTGTAATTTCAAATAAGACACAAAAAGGGCAAATGCAAAAAAATGGGGACAAAACATTTTGTGCTACAATTAACTGTATTTTGGGTTTACCTTTTCGATTTTGAAACCTCCATGTTCCATAACTCACATCTGTTGATGCAGGATAGATGCGAGATTTCAAACTCAAAGTGGGATATAGGCTTAAAATGTGTAGGCCTATAGTGAAAAATAGGCCAACCATTCTAGGAATGTGGTAAATATCCCCCCCCCCCCCAAATATCATGGATGTGGGATTTGTTGACCCCCTATAACCCTACTCCTCTTCTTATCGCCTAATGCACGATTACAGAAGTCCATAACTCAAGAACACAGCTACATGGTTACACTGCATTCAAACGCCAATAAAAGATGGCTAACCACCCCAGAATGCATCACCGTCCCGGCCTGGGTCGTTTGGCGCCACTTTTCCAGCGTAATATGTGCGCTCACGTGCGTTCTTTACGTCCGCCCCGGAATGCAATTACAGTTGCTTGTGAAGATGTATGGTCAGTTTATTTCTGTGCTTACAGTCATTTTATTCTCTGCCATTCTTGCATTTAGAGTAACCTTTGTGTAGGCAAATGGAATGTTGATGGTTCGTGCCTGTTGGTTTACGTTTTTTACTGTGCTTAGCGTGGTTTTGGTGCAAGTTACGGGATGCACAGTTTCAGGGCGTGTATTTATTGTTGCTGTTACTGTTTCAAACGTTTTCTTAACACAATTCTACATTTATTTTAATAACTTATTGTATTAATTTTGATAATATTTTCGATTCACAGGAATCCTTTTCAATGAAAAACTAAAAACCAAATGACAATATAATAATTTACAGGTAATATAGTACATTCAACAATACATTAGGGATTAATTTGTGGTTAAGGGTAAGGAACATTGCTATTGTAATCGATTGTTTATTGTTACTCTGTCTATTGCTGGTTGAAAATGGTCAAGTCTGGAGTTCATTTGTATATTTGATTTCATGTTTATTACTTTCACACCTGCTACTTGTCTCTCTAAGGGTTTTTAAAGCTCTGAACAACATTGACAGTAAACGCTTCTGGTTGGTTAGGATGAAGAGTGCAACGAACCAAGTGACCATTCAGTATTTATGAGAGGGTGGAGTAGGAGGATTTTAGGGCGGGCCATGAACTTTTGTCACAATGTTTGGAAGGGGGCTATCATTTTTTTTCACACACTTGAGGGGGGGATATCAATTATTTCACAGAAAATTTACACCTATTTTTTTAGAGATTCTGTACTAAGATTTACTGTTTTTTATATTATGGATATCCATCAATTATGATTTTAGTTAACTGACAATGATTGGGTTAAATGTTAAGGGGGGTGGGGGGCATCAATCTTTTGTCACATGAAATCGAGGGGGGGGGGGGTGTTACAAATTTCTTCACAGAAGTTTGAGGGGGGCGGCTATTATTTTTTCATAGCAATTTTGAAAAATACTTCTACCTCACCCTATCATAAATACTGAATGCTCCCAAAGTGATTTTGAACACACTCTAATGACGTGTCCAAAAAGTAAGAAGACTTTAAATCAGTTCACTGTAAAGAGTTTTGAAATATATAAAATCCCTTGGTAAGATGGTTAATTGTCTGATGTTTTATGAACATTATGAACTTGAATATAAGTGAATAACAATTCACAGCCATATATCATAACTGAGCGCAAGCTGCGTGTGACTAAAACCTCTTCCACATCACAAGGACTACACACAAGATGTTACGAAAATCGACGGCCGTAGAGGCACAAAAACAAAAAACAAAAACAAATAAAAACCACACAAGAACATGGATATAAGTTGTATGTATTTTTCCATTTCATCATACATAGGCAGATCCGGGGGGGGCACGTCGCCCCCTCCCCCGCGTTCCCCACCAAAATACTTCATTTCCATAGGTTTTTTTACATGTCTGCCATCGATCGTGAGTACAAAACCCATGCAATCCCGTAAGTGCGCCCCCCCCCCACACCCATTTCCAAAAATCTGGATCTGCCATTGTTGTTGGTACTTGGTTTCGACTAACACTGAACATGCTCAGTCGTAGCTTACAATGCAGTATTAAAGGATATCAATGAATCTTGATCGCGGGATTATCTCCTCGGCAGCACTTTTTTAATTTTACAAGACGTTGGATACAGCCTAATTTGGTCGTTGCTATGTGGCTTCAATGTGGAAGGGACTACACATGACAAAGGCATTTTGAATTGGCGATTATTGACAGCCATGAGAAACCAATAATACTAAGAAAACACTATTACTCATACATTTGGACAACCAGTGGCACCGAATGTCATAAAACAGCATTGCATAATGAGAGCTTCAATGGGACAAATATATTAGTTAATCTGAAGTTTATTTTCTATTTTGCATATATCTGTAAGGTATTACTTTGTAATGCATATTGGAGATGAACAGCGAAGATTAGATAATAAAGCTATGTTGATTGTATCTAGAATAATATCAATGTACAAATTATTTTGAGTGACTTTGTCAATGATTTATTCTTAACAAATACAATGTGCAGAAACTTTAATAGCAAAATAATTTGTTAGTTTTGTTGTATCCTTTTCAAATGTTCCAGCAACACATGGCAGAGTTTCTTACATACAATACCGTTCATTTAAAATATCTATCTGAAATTGCATTCAGCTTTACAGATGTAGAAATGTTTAGAGTAACGTACAATATCGATCACTTTCAAAACTACATTTTTCTTGAACCACAGAGTACTAAATTCAATTCCACTTTTTGAATGGGAAATGCATGCACACCGGTATCTTTTTTATGTTTACAAGTTACATGATGTTCAGTGAGCCAACCGTATATTCTATCTATATTGATGAATACATGTAGAACCTCCTAACCTTAAAGTAGCATAGGCATATATTTAGCTCCAATTTTTACCTTGTAGAGGATATGTAAGCATACATAAGCTACTACCGTGAATTAATATCAATGCAACATTCACATTGTATCTTTGTGGCAGAATTTCACAGCACACCTTACATTTTTCACAGACCCACATTTCATACGTATGCATGCCATAACAGTACTCCCCCAGTACCTCTTCATCATCCTCGTTTTAGAGTTTTCCATTAAAGAAGCCTTACTTTGATTGGTTAGAATTTGTAAAAGTTCATATTCAGGAGAATCCTGTTGCCGTTGAGCATTCGCCATCGTTTCCTGGATTTTCTCAACCGTCAGCACCCGGCTTGTCAAAATGCTGAGGACATCTTTGTGGATATCTTGTTGCTGCATTTCAACGGGGTCATCAAGGTCATCGGGGTCACCAGGTGCCATCAGCTTGCATAAAAACTGTATAAATACAGAGAAAGAAAGTATGAAACCAAATAGCAGTTCGAAATTAACAGCAGTACGCAGCCACAAATATCACAATAATTCATGTCTTGAATAGCAGAGAGTGGAAATAAAAGTTGAGAACACACCATGTACTGATGATTTTTAGTAATTCTGAACCTCTCTATTGGGACCACCTTTGGAACGGTGGTAAGTGGTCTCAATACAGAGGTGGTCTCTATACAGAGGTTCATTTTGGTAGCTTTATGAAGGTTTAGGACTGTGAAAAGTGGTCTTATCATAGATGTGGTCTCAGTAGAGAGGTGGTCTTAATTGGGGGTTCTACTGAATTAATTTGCTGGATAACATGAAAAGTCTGTTTGAAATGCTTGCTTGAAGAAAGTTCTGTTGTCCTAAAAGTTATAGAACTTAATAACTTGACCGTATATTATATATATTATATTTTTCAAAAAATAATTACTTATGAGTTATGACTATGATTTATAGGGCATTGTTACCATGCATTTACCTGACATATGAACCCTGAATTGTCGTCACAGATTCCAGGGCACGACTTGAATTCCGTGTCTGTAATACTAAAGGAAATCAATCTCTTAAATTATGATTAAAGTTGATGAGCATACAATTGATTCCATAAACTTCAAGTGTTTGTGTGGAACAAATGCATTCATTGACCTACTTGCAAAGTGCAAATAAATATAAACCATGGCTGGGATTGGTTAAGAGTCAAGTTAAGCAGTGAACAATTAAGGGGGTCGGGGCGGGGGGGTGGGGGTGGGGGGACAAGTTTTAGGTGAAATTTTTACACATGCAATATTTTGATGCAAAACGCTCTAATTATAAGAGGCCACAAATAAATATTTTTTGGGCCCCCAGATTTTGTGTCAGCAATTTTTTTAAGCACCAAACCAGAAGAAGCCCCAGCTATATGCATTTTGAAATTAAATGCATCATTAAGAGCCCCAAGTTACATTGAAACTGGTAACCACTACAAAGCCCCAAACATCAAGGGGCTCTAAGTAGATATCGATATTCTTAGGGGCCCCACATTTTGCTTTAAAATTTTAACTCAAGTCATAAGAAAAGTCGCGACTTGTGGCAAAAGGTCCTGCGACAAAGGGTCCCAATTTGAATCACAGCCCGGGACCCAATAAACCTCACGCGGGCGCCGAAGTTAAAACTATATGCACACGTTAACACAGATAGCCATTGAACTGAAAATTATTCAGATAATATTTCCATGCAATATTTCATCCGATCATGTTTAAAGCCATGGACTTGATCAACCGGCTCTCCATTGTATTCGCTGGCAGATCCAGGCTTTTTAAAAATGTGGAGGGTGGGCACTGAAGGGATTCCATGGATTTTGTATGCGATATCGACATGCCAAAAACTCTATGAAACTGAAGTACTTTGGTATGAAAAGGGGTGCACACGCCCCCCTGCATCCCCCCCCCAACTGGATCTGCTTTTGTAGAAGCAGGAGCAGGAGTAGAGGGTCAGGTTAATCAAGATTATTTTAGTGTTCTTGTTCTTTCTCCCAGCTGGTCATAACGCACACGGACAGTAGAACCTCTTTATTAGGACCACCTTTGGGACTAGTGTTAGGTGGTCTCAATAGAGAAGTGGTCTCTATACAGAGGCTCATTTTAATAGCCTTTTAAATATTTGGTACCATGAAAACTTGTCTTCTTTTAGAGGTGTTCTCAATAATTGGAGGTTCTACTGTACTTCCATACAGCATCATATCTACATTAGCTTATCACATTTCTAACGTTTATATAATAACGAGTGGGGGAAATGCAAGCTACTTGGAAATTATATTGAAACAGAAACAGACGTCAATCAAGGAAGATGAAAAATCATTCACTAAATGAAAATACAATGTAGCAAAGACATTCTCCCATCAAACATCTATCAATTTCAACAAAAGTTAGATATTTCTACTGTTTTGAATCCTTGATTGCCTCTACAATAGCTCACTATGGACATTCAGCCAAACCCTTACGAATCTTGCTTAATATTAGTTACATTCCACAGATATATGTTTAAGGTGAAAGTACAAATGTGCTTATTTACCTCCCATAGTCGTAGTCGACAGTTTTGTCATCGGGAAAATCAGATAAGGCACCAGCTGTCTGCATTGCTGCAATCAAAAGATGACAGCAGTCATCAAGTAACCGTCAGTCAAAATGAATTCCCTAAACGCCCAATTTCACAAAGACGATGGTAGTTTCAGATGCTCAAAAAGACGCTAGAAAAATTTGGTGTCATTGCGAGACGGATCATGGGTGTTCTGGGTCTTTCTGCTTAACTGTGGCCCCGTCTGCTGCTTTTTGAGGGTGTATATAAGTGCCGCCACTACGTCGCAATCTGTAGCAATGGAAGCAACAAAACGGAGCCATTTGTTCTAACAGTTCGATTGTTCACGATGCTCCATGATTAATGCTGTCTTCCTGAAAGAAATGATACACTTCTGTCTGGTTCAGGCCTCAAAATTGTTATCACTTATCTGTATAAGTGATTTTGATTTTTTTCGGCCCATGGGCTATGGATTACTAGCATTGAGTTGTCGTTTATTTTTTATAATACTGATGGATTTGAATGTAAATCTAAGGTAAAAATCAACTCATTCTCATTCACTGATTCTTATTCTTATAGACACGTACACTGATGAAAAACTACTCTATTACATGATTCTGACCAACTACATTCCTGCTCTCTCATGCCACTCTGGCATCATCGCCAGATCAGGTTGGGGGAAAACACATAGTCAATCTACTTGATGGGACCAAAACCATGGTTGCAAGAAATGTGAGATGTCTCTTGTTTCTTAGAAGTGTCTATGTGTGCGCGTGCTTTGTTTTTTTTCTTCTCGAATGGTATCATATCAAAAGTGACGATGGTTGAACGCTTAGATGATGTTAGTACGTGACGAATTGCCCTCACACTTTCATTATTTTTCAAAAGTGCATTTAAGCTTATACAGAATGTTGTGGACCGTGGTTGTCACCATCTTTTCACAAGTATTTTTTTTTCACATTGAATGCGACAAACTTATAATGACGCGATATGCTTACAAACTGAAGAGTTCTGGATGTCGGTCTCAAGTAGTTAAAAAAATCAAATGTATTATTGTACTTCATTATATTATATTTGTTTAATATAAATTGATGAAAATATATATGAGAATCGTCACAGCCTTCAAAGTCCATGTTCATGGTATAAGCGTGAGCCAACTGAGTTTTCCAATACTGGGGACCACCGAAAAAAAAAAATCAAAGTTCACCATGTAAGCGTTTGTTTTGAGATTCCCGGGTTTAGAAATATAATCCACCAGCAGAGGACTGATGGGAATTTGTGTTTGTTTGATCTTGGCATATTTCATTCTGTTCACTAACGTTTGTTATTATGCTTACAAAGTATTAACACAGTAATGATTCGTAAGGGTGCTACAGGAAATAAATTGTGTACATGCTGCAGTTTCTGTTACACCTGTAGGCATAGGCAGCCTACTACTAAAGCCTAGAACACCAACAATCTACCCACGTCTAGAGTATGTCTCTATTGATAAATGCAAGTCGTCCAAAAGGAACCCAAGTTGTAGAAATGAAAGTCACTGTACATATATAGTCTCTGTTTTATAGACTCGATATATTTAAAAAAAACTTCTATCATCTCAGTGTAGGCTATTTATAAAAGAAAGGAAAACAAAGACAAAAGTAGGAGGGAAAGAAGATGAATGAATTTTATTGGGACTGTTTCTGAAATGAGTTGGTAAAATATCACCGTGGGATAACACTGAAAAAACGAGCAGAATGTGATAAATCAGTCCGTGGTCTCAATGGAGACACAGTAGAAAGACTGTAGAAATCTCAGAAGTCTCTGTTTCTTCCATCCTTTGTTCACTTTCTTCACCGTAAAACAGAGTCAATTTTGTTTGCATCAAAAAAGAAACTTAAGAAACATAGTTATTTGAATATCAATTGTAAAGGTGTAAAAATAGAAGCTAAGAGCAATGTTAAATACCTTGGAGCGGTCATTGACCAGGACATGAGCGGACATACCATGGGTAATTCTATTATTAAAAAAGTCAATGCAGGACTCAGTTTTCTGTATCGTAAAAGTGGTTTCCTTAATTTAAGAGAGCGTAAATTATTGTGTTCAGATTTATTACAGTCACGTTTAGATTATGGTTATAATGTTTATTACAGAGGTTTGGAACAATGCTTAAAAAAGAAATTACAAACAGCACAAAACAAGATGGTTAGATATATTCTGGGATATGGCAATAGGCATCATTTACTATGTACAGATTTTAGGAAAGTGAAATATTTGAATGTTGAAAGTCGTTTAAATTATTTATCTTGTAATATGATGTACAATATTTTTCACGGTTTGGCACCAACTTACCTATGTACATTTAAAAGAGTGGCAGATATCCATTCTCACAATACCAGAAAGAGTGAAAATTGTTATGTCGTTCCACATGTAAAAATCTCATGGGAGCAAATCCTTTATGTGTAATGGAGCAAAAATGTGGAATAATTTACCAAAATATATTAAATGTACTAAAACTAAAGACGATTTTAAAAATAAATGTAAGAAATATCTATTTAATACGATGCAAGATAAAGGAAAAAATGAGTTTGTGATGTAGTACTATGATATCTGTGATCCCAGTTCTTAACTTATTTATATATTATTTGTTTAATTATTTAGTTTTGTTATTTTATTTTATTAGTATAATGTGATAAATTGCCTTCCTGTATCATGTGATCAATCCAGTGCCACTATGGAAATAAGCAATTGGCTTTATACCAAAGGCTTTTAGTGCTCTCTGTTTTGTAGCATATATGCATTAATAATTTTTTTTATTATTAAATTACTCCTTTTATTCTAATGTTATTTGCATGTATGTGTACAAATAAACTAATTTGAATTGAATTGAACCGCCGACTTGATTCCTGGCATTAAGAGAGCATGTCAGAGAGACAACAATGGACCATCAGTGGATACGCTCTCTGGAGCGACTTCACTCACAGATGACTCCAGAACGGGGGCGGGGTTGCTAGGATGTCGATTAACGTATTTAGTTAGTTAGTTAGTTATTTGTTTATTAAAGTGTCGTAAAGATATTCAAACATAGTATAATTGTACAATTGATCAAATTAAAAGAATATCTTCCAGCCATGTAATGGCTTATTTTGACACATTGTTCTAAAATTTGACTAGTATATTAGGTTTTAAAATATCAGTTCATATTTCGTGACAGTCTTTGTCCTTCCTGGTATGAGGGTGTATAAACCGGCAATGCTTTGCATAGCTAAAAGTCACTTATCTAGTAATATACAATTTCCTACGGCTAAACATTTTATGTACACATCTGATAGCTTGTGGTGCAATCTGTGTATTGCTTAAAATAAAACACATCTTACTTATTTTATCAAATTCTAAAAAGTTGGCATCTATGTCTACTGCACTATTGAAAATTGTAGTTCTTATGTCATCATAGAGAGGACAGTCTATAAGGAAATGGCATTCAGATTCTACTACATTTAAAGTACACAATTTACAAGTTCTATTCTCATATAACAACCCATTGTATCGTCCAGTCTCAATTTCAAGGGGAAGTACTCCACATCTCAATTTAATAAAAGCTGATCGTTCATAACGTGGTATGTTGTAGTCAAGGTAGGCTTCAGACTGCAGGCTAGTCTTGAAACGTCTGTACGTTCTAAGCTTGTTCCCGTTTGCTTGTCCTCTGTCATTCCACAGAGCCAGTTGCCATTTAGCACTCTCAATGTTTAATAATATGGGTTCACTAATCTCTAAGGCATAGCTGCTATCTATTATATTTTCATATATTTCCATTAAGTTATGTTTTAACAAGAATCTCTTGATATTGTAAGTCCAGTTTTTACCGCTTTGTAACTTTGACCATGAATAGACTTTTTTTGTGACACGGTTATCGCTCATATTTTGTAGTCGACAGAATAAACGTATAACTTCTTTTCTAGTATGATATATTATGCTGTTCCAGCCCATTTCTCCTTGGGTAGCAATATTTGGTGTCTTTGGTGTAAAGCCCTAGTAGAAATCGTCTATATTTTTGTTTAATTTATGCTGTTTTTATTGCCTGATCTGTATCTGTAAGTTAATCTGCAGGGCTTTATCAGCATATGGGCAAATGGGTGGTACTAACATTAGGTTGTTTATTTTTATACTGATGGATTTGAATGTAAATCTAAGGTAAAAATCAACTCATTCTCATTCACTGATTCTTATTCTTATAGACACGTACACTGATGAAAAACTGCTCTATAACATGATTCTGACCAACTACATTCCTGCTCTCTCATGCCATCTGGCATCATCATGAATCAGGTTTGGGGAAAAACACATAGTCCAATCTACTTGATGGGACCAAAACCATGGTTGCAAGAAATGTGAATGTCTCTTGTTTCTTAGAAGTGCCTATGTGCGCGTGCCTTATTTTTTCTTCTCATATGTTATCATATCAAAAGTGATGGTTGAACAGCAGATGATGTTAATTACGTGACAATTGCCCTCACACTTTCATTATTTTCAAAAGTGCATTTAAACATACAGAATGTTGTGGACCGTGGTTGTCTGTTTTTCACAAGTATTTTTTTCACATTGAATGCGACAAACTTATAATGACCCGATATGCTAACACAAACTGAAGAGTTCTGGATGTGTGGGTCTCAAGTAGTTAAAAAAATCAAATGTATTATTGTACTTCATTATATTATATTTGTTTTAATATAAATTGATAAAAATATATATGAGATCGTCACAGCCTTCAAAGTCCATGTTCATGGTATAAGCGTGGGCCAACTGAGTTTTCAAATATTGGGGACCACCGAAAAAAAATCAAAGTTCACCATGTAAGCGTTTGTTTGAGATTGCCGGGTTTAAAAATATAATCCACCAGCAGAGGACTGATGGGAATTTGTGTTTTGTTTGATCTTGGCATATTTCATTCTGTTCACTAACGTTTGTTATTAATAACACAAAGTATTAACACAGTAATGATTCGTAAGGGTGCTACAGGAAATAAATTGTGTACATGCTGCAGTTTATGTTACACCTGTAGGCATAGGCAGCCTACTACTAAAGCCTAGAACACCAGCAATCTACCCACGTCTAGAGTATGTCTCTATTGATAAATGCACTTTATACATAGCAAATATTATGCGAGTATGAACGATTAATCTCAACACACCCCCTTAATCGTGAGAAGGTGAACAGCATTATCATGAAGATTTCTACCCAGCGGTTTAGTCAGAATGTCTGCCATATTGTCATTACTTGGCACATACTTAAAATATACATCATTTTGACTGCGTAGAAAATGATACCGAACATCAATGTGTTTTGTACGTTGGTGCTGTTTGGAACTTTCCTTGGTTAAAGCTATAGCACCCTGGTTATCACACTTTATCAATGTCTGATTGTCCTGATCAATTTTGAAAGTTACGCACACTGCTCTGAGAAATAAAGCTTCTTTAGTGGCCTCTGTCAGTGCCATGTACTCTGCTTCACATGACGACAGTGCTACTGTAGGTTGCTTACGGGTCTTCCATGAAATCGGGGCACCTTTTGTTTCTGTCCTATCCGGAGGCAAGTTTACAAGTTCGTAGGTATCATTTGCTTCGAGAGTAGCAATTTCAGCGTCCATGGCACTTTTCCATTTGTCTGAATCTGTAGATGTTATTGCATCCTTATATGTCACAGGTATTGCATGTAGTGATTTACAAGCGAAATCGACATTTGAACAAGTGGACGAATAGACATAGTAATCATCAAGATGTCTTGGTAGATGTTTGTTTTGCCTAATTGGTCTGTTGTTTACCATTAGATTTTCATCATCACTTGTTTCACTTTCTGAAACATTATCTTTCTCTAGTTGATTGTTGCCTTCACTTGTTTCTTTCTGAAACATTATCTTTCTCTACTTGATTGTCGCCTTCATTTACATCCGCTGCGTCATGAAAAGTATCATCAATATCATGAACAGTATCATTATGTACAACTACATTTCGAGAAATGATGATCTTATTATTTTGTGGGTTTAAAAACAACATAGCTGTTGCTCCTGGCTTGGACACCGAGGTACAGTCCACTTTGACCGCGACTATCTAATTTTTGTTTTGGTCCCTCAACATAGAATGTACATTTTGATCCAAATATGTGTAGCTTTCTAAGATCAGGCTTGCTACCTGTAAAAGTTCAAATGCAGTCTTTTGGGAAAGTCTTTGGAAACTGCGGTTTCGCAAATATTGTGCATGTCGAACTGCATATGGCCAAAACTGCTTTGATATGGATGCTTCAGCAGTGAGGCATCGTGCCATTTCCATCAAGCTTCTCCATGATCTCTCAGCTTTCCCATTTTGGTATGAAGAGTGTGGGGATGTAGTTGAATGATGTATGTTATTATTACGTAGTACACTTTGAAAATCTTCACTAATGTACTCTCCCCCATTATCTGTATGAATTTCTTTGACTTTTCCATATGGCGATATATCAGACAGAAAGTTTTTAAGAGCAGTTGTGGCCTCATCCTTGGAACGAAGAATATAGACAAATAGCATGCCTGAGTATTCATCCACAAAGTTTATGATGTATTTAAAACCTTCCCTGGAACTGGGATTTATAGGGCCACATACATCAGAATGGACACGCTCGAGAGGATGTGTTGCTTTGATATTGGGAATGTCTTTTGATTTAGGCTGTTTAGTTATTTTATTTTCTATACAAACATCACATATCTTTTTCACAGCTACCACTTTTGATAATATTCATGCCATTAGTCACCTTTTCTAATCTTTCAATGTCTTCCTTATTCATGTGGCCCAGAACTCTGTGCCATTCTTGGAGAGTCTTTGTTGTGTTTGCCGAAGTGAAAATTTGCTCATGCTGATATGTAGGTAGGAAGTAAAGGTTTCCCTGGCGCCTGATGTCAAAATGTGTATTACCGATAGAGAGTGCAGACATATTCTGAGTAAAAACCACTTTTGGCTCCGGCATCTGCTGCTGCACGTACAGAGAACAGACTGGTGGGAAAGCTAGGCACCAGTAGTGCATTTTTGAGGTTGATATATGAGTACACACCATTTTTGTCGAGCAGCATGATTCTGGCTTCTCCTCTATGTGTAGCAAGCTTGTTGCTTCGATGTCCATCTGCTAGTTCGACATAATGTTGGTCGGGATGAAAACTTTTGTCAAATGATGTAAAAATGGTTTCATCATTAACGATGTGTGATGTGGCTCCACAATCTACCAATAACATTTGTTTTTGAACTTTTGTTGACTCAATTAAGTTATCATGGACATTTGTTTTAAATGTGAATTCTTGATGTGGTAATGCATTGGAAGTTGCACTATATGCATTTTCGTTTTGTTCTTTTCGTTTTTTAAAAAAACACCGTCTCAACATGGCCGGCTTTTGAGCAGAAAGAGCATCTTAATTTGCCTTTATTTGGACAGTTATTTGACCGGTGGTTAGGCTTACCACAAGCCAGACATTGAATATTTTGTTGGCTGAAGTTACTTGATTTCAATGCACATGATTCATGTTGAGTGGATCGCAAAGCCTCCGTATTGGCATAATTCGTCAGTGCGGATTTAAAATCCATCAATGTTTTGTACTTGTCCAGCTGTGTATGTACGACAATAAAGGGCCTGTAGAATTCAGGCAGCCCCTTTAGTAACATGGCTATAATTAAGTTGTCACTGATATTTTCATTTGCATTTTTTTAGACCTGTAGCGGCTCTTTCCGCTCGTATAATATAATCTGTGATAGATTCGTTGGACGCCATTGTGAGTGTGGTTAGCTCTTCATATAAAGTTAGGACTCTTGGCTTTTCTTGGCTGTCGTAATGCGCCCTTAAGGCTTTTAGAGCACCCCGGCCATCATTACTATAATCGTTCATAATAAGAAGTAAGCTTCGTTCATCCAGCACTTGAACAAGCTCTGCATATGCTCGACGGTTATAAGTAGGGTGTTCGGTAGGGTCAGCCTTACCTGGCACTTGCGGTAGCATTGCGGTGCACACTGCCTTGTCCAACGTGTAAATGTAGTTTATAAATCTTGTCTCCCAAATTTTGAAGTCTTCTTGATTTCAGAGAAGTACAGCTTATGTTTTCCGACACTGGGCCCATAACCTGTTGCGATATTCATGTTGATGTAGAAATATGCAGATGTAGAGGTGTATAAAATAACGTCTTTATTCTTCCAGGTTTTTTTTACAAGTGACAGGAAAAAGCAAATATGTAAAACAGTTAAACACTATAGTACAACAACATTATAAAGAACATTTATACAGTTTAAATAGCTATATGCGAGTATGAACGATTAATCTCAACACAGAATGTCTAAACAGTCCGTGGTCTCAATGGAGACAAAGTAGAAAATATTATGCAAGAAGTATGTTCACTTTCTTCACCGCCGACTTCACACCTGATTAAGAGGCATGTCAGAGAGACAACAATGGGCCATCAGTGGATACGCTCTCTGGAGACAACAATCAAGATGACTACAGAACGGGGGGCGGGGTTGCTAAGATGTCATTATTAAACGTTTCTTCGTCATTGAACGTGTTCACTTTCTTTACAGCTGCCCACGACTTGAACGTGAACTGAAGCTCAGTATCGAGGTTTTCATTGTTACTTGTTCATCCTCAATCCGCAGTATTAAAACAACAATTAAAAACATTGTCAGGGGCACGCACAGCTCTCTGGAGCACTGGTCATGAAAACAGTGAAATGTAGTCGCCGTTAGGAAAGGTGGTCTGGGGCATGCACCCCCCAGGAAAAAAATAGAATTTACAACACAAATGATGCAATTTGAGAGCTATTTTCTAAAACAAATTACTTTTCTATGACCATTCCCACATGGGGCGATAATGGAGCATCGTATGATTTTTCACCTTTTTGGCTTTTTATTAGTGATAAATAATACTACCTGTGTATCAAATTAAAAGTCCATTTATTGCCTTCAAATTAAGTATCATATGTTATGGTCTGGTATTACCATATTCATATATGTAATTAGGTCACTGACCTGATATATAAGCAGCCATGAAGAGATCTCTGGGCAGTTGTGTGTGAGATTTTCATGGTGCATGTGGTAATAAAAGCTTTTTTATTATATGTTATCAGGTGTTCGTATCTATCTAATAAAAAGCCAACACCCTACACCCAACACCACCCAACACAATGATCTGCCCTGGCTATTGACCAGTTGTGAACTATAAATGCCGACCGGCTACATTTGGGGGCTCGTCTGTTAAAGAATCTTGGATGGGCGTCGACCGACCAGGTGTCTACATGGCAGCTGAAAAAGGTCTGTTAAAAGTTTTTGTGAAGTGCTGAGTGCTGAAGTATTACAGCCAGCTTCAAGCTTCAAATCAGAGTTATACCTGCAAATCAAGTCAGTTTGCAAAGCTTTGGAATTGTGGAATTGGAACTAGCTAGTTGTGTGAAAAACCCGGGTTGTAAAAAGTTGTACATTTGCAAGGAATCACTCGAAAGAAGTCTACTGACAGAAGTCATTTTTTGCTAATTTTTTAGGAATTTTTGAAGTGCATATTTTTTTCTGTGTGTATATGCGTATATTAATGTACATTTTGTTACTGTTTTCATGAACATTGAAAATATATATTGTATCATATTTTCTTTTCATAGTGCTGTGAAAAAATACAGTCTATGAATTTATTGGGACTGCGTATTTGTATGAATATTATTGGTTTCAAGGTGTAAATGGACATGATGTGTTGATGTCATATTTGACAAGGTGAAAACTTTTGCCTTAGTTTGGTCTATTTATGTTTGCTGTCTAGACAGTGGTCAGACGGGATTAATTTTGTAGGTCGTAGGTGTGATTAGGTGCAAGGTTTGTAATTTTGTACTATATATTGGTTGCACATAGTTCAAGCACCGTCAGAAAGGCCATCAGCGTACTTTTTGAGAGTTTTTAAATCCGTGAATAGCATTACTATTAGTACACATAGAACATGGGATCAGCAAAAAGTACTGTTACAGGTATTTTTTCATGGGTGTCGTGACTATGGCATTCTTACAAATGTGTGTGTAACTAAATGGTTGAACTGTGCACCGGATTTTCTGCAGTTTTACAATGCAATTCTTGTGGAGGAAGGAAGACGTGTGGCAGAAAGACTCTTGAAAAAGAAAGGAATTGTGTGGAAGAATAACGTAAAACGTGATGTAGTGCAAAGCAAAGTGCTGAAAGCTAAGAATGAAGATGTGTGTTTTGAAAATATTGATGATGACTTTGATAATGTTCTTGTGCAGGACAGTAATGATGACATGCCTGCATCACGAGAACATGGTGGTAGAAGTGTTAATGAAGTGGATTGTGATACGAACTATCAACTATGTGCATTTTGATGACGACCTGGTTTTGTCTATGACTTATGAATTCCGAACATTGATTTATGATTTTGAATATGTGTATTATATAGTACAGAAAATTGAGTGGCAAGTGAAAGCATTGTCTATTTTACACCTTATGGCCCTGTCATCTCTTTGTTCTGGTGATATCTTTTATAGGTGTCACTCATTTTTGTATTTTATATCAATTTGGTGTTGCATAATAACATAAATTTAGTGATCAATGATATGATCTGGACGTTTAAATGATATGATTTTGATTCATGATAAATATGTCTATAGCTTTTTCAGTTTAAAGTGATTGTGTGTTGATTTTTTGGTCGTTGCATTGTGTTTTCTTGGGAGTGTCATCGTGTTTCATGACGGATAGTTATGGTTTTTAGTATGTCATTGGTTTCCTTTAGAAATGTGATTTATTAAATTTTTTATATTTGAGGGGATTATGTAACAGTATCATATGTTATGGTCTGGTATTACCATATTTTTGTATATGTAATTAGGGTCACTGATTATATTTAAGTTAATGAAGAGATTTCTGGGCAGTTGTGTGTGAGATTTTCATGGTGCATGTGGTAATAAAAGCTTTTTTATTATATGTTATCAGGTGTTCTGTAAATGCTATCTAATAAAAGCCAACACCCTACACCTTAATGTACCACCCCACACAATGATCTGCCCTGGCTATTGACCAGTTGTGAAGCGATATAATGTATATTTTATTTAATTATGCTGTTTTTATTGCCTGATCTGTATCTGTATCATGATTCATCTGCCGGGGCTTTATCAGCATTTGGGAATGGGGACATAACCTCAGTGGCTCCTGTGCGCAGCTATAATGCTGAAGCAATGGTATAATTGTACAATGGCGATTTAAAAAAAGAAAAACAACGTTCAAATACTTACGATTTCAACACAAACAAAACCATGTACGCATCAAAATGTAAACAAATATGACGTCATTTCCCAAATGGGCGTAAAACAATCAAGTGCACTCGATGTAGTCAGCACAGTCAGTTGACACGTCATCACTATGAGGTTGTTTCGGTGGTAGTAGTTTTCGCCTATAGTAGTTTTTCGCCTACCTGTTTTATATTAGCGGGATTTTTCATATTCTCGATCCAACCAGACTCTGTAATGGCTGCGCTCATGTAGCTACAAGCAATACAGAGTCTGGTTGAACAGAATTCTCATTTCAAAAGCCAAATTCATTGTTTATTGTGTAATGGTAATGATATTGTAAGTGTGCAGTTAAGTTTTCATTGGTTTATTATACTGTTTATAACTTTAAAAACAACTCAAAGATACCTTAAAGTTGAAGCCTCATATAAAATACATATTCGGTAAGTGAATCTAAAAAATGAGTAGTGTTTACATAGCCAAACAGATCTTGACACTATGTCACATATAATTTTTTCTTTTGAGTTGTTAGAGTTTCACGTAGCTCCTACACTTGGTTCTATACCAAAAAACTTGTGAAATAACTTCATATTTTGTGATAAGTCTTGATATATGTTGTGTAACGGGGGGGGCTTACTCTATGTAGGTTAGTACGGACGTGCCTCGAAACTGGGTGTCTTTTTTCACATTTTGGTATAATGGCCCAACAGGTGTCGTTTTCACATTTTTCAAGTAATGCATTCTGGGTATTTTTTTCACATTTTTGTATAATCTGGGTGTCTTCTTTCACTTTTTGGTATATTTCAGGTTGTCTTTTTCTTTTTAGTATTTATCAGGATAAAATATTGATAATCGTTATACATTTTTGATATTCTCTGCATGGCACTAGAATCTAAATTTGATATATTGGTAAGAATTCCCTTCGTCCGTTCTTTGGAAGCGTGGGCCAACTGAGTCTTCAAATATTGGGGACCACCGAAAAAAAAAAAAAAAATCAAGTTCACCATGTAAGCGTTTGTTTTGAGATTCCCCAGAAATATAATCCACCAGCAGAGGACTGATGGGAATTTGTGTTTGTTTGATCTTGGCATATTTCATTCTGTTCACTAACGTTTTTTATTATGCTTACAAAGTATTAACACAGTAATGATTCGTAAGGGTGCTACAGGAAATAAATTGTACATGGTGCAGTTTATGTTCCACCTGTAGGCATAGGCAGCCTACTACTAAAGCCTAGAACACCAGCAATCTACCCGTCTAGAGTATGTCTCTATTGATAAATGCAAGTCGTCCAAAAGGGAACCCAAGTTGTAGAAATGAAAGTCACTGTACATATATAGTCTCTGCTTTATAGACTGATATATTTAAAAAAACTTCTATCATCTCAGTGTAGGTTATTTATAAAAGAAAGGAAAACAAAGACAAAAGTAGGAGAGAAAGAAGATGAATGAATTTTATTGAGACTATTTCTGAAATGAGTTGGTAAAAATATCACCGTGGGATAACACTGAAAAAATCGAGCAGAATGTGATAAATCAGTCCGTGGTCTAAATGGAGACACAGTAGAAAGACTGTAGAAATCTCAAAAGTCTCTGTTTCTTCCATCCTTTGTTCACTTTCTTCACCGCCGACTTGATTCCTGGCATTAAGAGAGCATGTCAGAGAGACAACAATGGACCATCAGTGGATACGCTCTCTGGAGCGACTTCACTCACAGATGACTCCAGAACGGGGGCGGGGTTGCTAGGATGTCGATTAACGTTAAACGTACGAGATGGCTAAGTCGTACGTTGAACGTGTGCGTCATTATTTAGTCTCTTTTACAGCCGCCCACTGACTTTCGGCGCAAGGCTCTCAAGCACTGGTCAACGTGAACTGAAGCTCAGTATCGAGGTTTTTCATTGGTTACTTGTTCATCCTCAATCCGCAGTATTAAACCGGATTTCACAATTAAAAACATTGTTGATACAAAAAACAGCGCCTCTAGCGGTCAGTTGTAGAGTAATTGTACGATTTAATACACAATTACTCCAAATCACACTACTAGAGGCGCTGCCAACAAACGTAAAAACAAAAACAATGGAGGAAATGCCAAGACACAATATTTTTGTAAATAGTTGATTTTTGTGGATATAATATGTTAACCAACCCGACTTCACACAGCGGATACAACATTAACGGATTATATAAGGATCTACAAAAGCACAGTTACATTTGCACCATGTATCATGTAATATTCCACACTGAAATGTACGTTTTCTGGCAAGCCGCATCCGTATTGGATATCATTGAATGTGAGCATTATAATGTATATTTTTGTTTAATTTATGCTGTTTTTTATTGCCTGATCTGTATCTGTATCTGTATCTGTAAGTTAATCTGCAGGGCTTTATCAGCATATGGGCAAATGGGTGGGAGGACGCAACGCTACTCAGTCGCTCCTGTGCATGGCTGTGCTGATGCAATGGTATAATTGTACAATGGCGATTTAAAAAGAAAAACAACGTTCAAAATATGCTACGATTTCAAAACAAACAAAACCACGTACACATCAAAATGCAAACAAAATATGACGTCATTTCCCAAATGAGGCGTCAGCCAATCAGTGCACTCGATATAGTCAACTACAGTCATAGTTGACAGACGCTTGCGTAGAAAAGCGGGTGTGGTAGAGACTACGTCATCACTATGAGAGTTGTTTCGGTGGTAGTAGTTTTCGCCTATAGTAGTTTTCGCCTACCTGTTTATATTAGCGGGATTTTTCATATTCTCGATCAACCAGACTCTGTAATGGCTGCGCTCATGTATGCAATACAGAGTCTGGTTGAACGAGGCTAGATTTTTCAAAGCCAAATTCATTGTAATTGTGTAGTAATGGTAATGATATTGTAAGTGTGCAGTTGGATTTTCATTGGTTTATTATACTGTTTTATAACTTTAAAAACAACTCAAGATACCTTAAAGTTGAAGCTTACTCGGTATAAAATACATATTCGGTAAGTGAATCTAAAAAAAAAAAATGATAGTGCTTACATATTACATAGCTCAAACGATCTTGAAACCTTTGTCAAACATAAAATTTCCTATTTTTTAAAAATTTAGGGGTAACAACTTGCTCACACTTGGTTCTATACCAAAAACTAATGAAATAACTTCATATTTTATGATAAGTCTTGATATGTTGTACTCGGGGGGCCTCACTCTATATCGTGGTTAGTACGGACGTGCCTCGTAACTGGAGGGTGTTTTTCAAGTTTCACATTTTTGGTATATTGCTGCTGGTGTCGTTTTTTCACATTTTGGCACATTCTGGGTATTTTTTTTTCACATTTTTGTATAATCTGGGTGTCTTCTTTCACTTTTTTGGTATATTTCAGGTTGTCTTTTTCACATTTTTAGTATATTTATCAGGATAAAAAATATTGATAATCGTTATATTCATTTTTGATATCTACATGTACTAGAATCTAAGTTTGATATATTGGTGTGCCATCTTTTTCTCGGATATTGGTGTATTGGTGGGTCACATTTTCTCAAATGTTGGTATATTGTGTGTCACTTTTTCGCAAAAAATAGGTATATTGGTGGGTGCCGTTTCTGACCTGTCCGAGGCACGTCCGTACCCATTTTCTGACCAAGACACTCCCCCCCCCCTCCGAGATGTCACAATTTCTCCTTCTAATAAGTATTGCGTGAGTTGACCTGAATGCCATCTGTGGGAGTAACATTGGATTACCTCCACTCATGTCCCGTCACCACCACAATTTACACAAACTGAAGTTAAGCTTTTGAGGGCGAATTTGAGGTGTAAGTTGTATAGCAGTGCCACTGCGGAAAATACATAAAATGTTCTTCTAACTAAATACTCTTCCATATTTCCTGGAAATCATATGACTAATTCAACAAAAATAACATGTCTAGTTACACCCACCATCTGGTGGACCTGTGTCACTCCCAACAACTGGACATTTGTTTGCTCTACACATTCTGAAATATTAATATTTTTTGAACACTTACGTTTTTTTGAAAAGTATTAAAGTGGAATAAGAAATGTAATCCGTTTTAAAGTTCAAAAGCCATAACTATAAACATAATTCACCAGTTCAACATTCAACGTCCTATCTTAATCTTGTTTATGTTTAGTTTGAAAATGCCAGACACTGTCAACGATATAACACCTCATCAGAGCTCGTATTTTGCAACTAGCAATATATAAATCATATTTATCATTTGATAAAAGACATTGTTGTTTTAAATGATAATTCCAAAATCTTACCCAAGAAGACGAAATGCGCATGCGTGAAGAACAAAAGGCCCCGGATGTTCATGACCAAGAGGAGTTGAATATCGTCTGCGGGGTGAAGTAGAGAAAGTAACACAAACTGGGTGGATATCTGCTTATATAACACTTTCAGCTGCACTTATATTTATTGGCTGTTCATGAGTGACTTCCAACACATTGTCTTAAACTCGCCCACCATTTAAAGGGGGGCTTGTTCCGTCTCGTGCTGTGACGGTGTCATATTCAACCTGACGTTCGTGATTTCGTATACTCTCTGCTGTTACTTGTCGTGCAAGCGTGAGTGAAATATGTCAATTTTACAATGAGTTAAGTGTTTCTCTTGCATAAAGAATGTGAATGTATTAATTAATAGTCAGCAAGATTCAATCTAAATCAATATTAGTGACCACTTTGGCTTGGTAGAAAAGGGTAATGCAGTTGTGAAGCTTTTGTAGAGTTGACGACCCTGCTTACGATCTATGTATCATAGTATTATCACATATAAAGTAACTGCTTACGATCAAATTACCACATTTCACTATTATGAGCCAATGTGACAAATTTGGTTATTTTTCATTTTCCTCAAAATGTAGCCTACATGATATAAGTATGCAGTAGTTGTATGAACTGGCTGGCCTGTGCTTATGCTGAATATATGAAGCATTACAGACAGCTCAACCATCACATCCTTTTAATGATCGGGTTTTAATGCAAGAAGCTATGATAAACAGTTCCAATTTTAACTAAGTTATATAATGCTAATATATTCTGAAATTTTATGCAGTATTTAGAATTTAAATTTCATGCCGCTAATATAATAATGTAATAGATGAATATTTTTGTATATGAAAATATAACAAAACTGTGGTGTGAAGTTTTAACAGATTTATTTTCATGGAGTGCATCATCATCATACAACCCATTATGCATTGACCATTGCCAAAAGGTGCTCATAATCACTATAATAAATTTTGCATTTTTGTTCATAATCTGCTTGATACCACAATACCCATGTATTTGTGTGCTAGAACTGTATAATTGTACGTCTACTGGAACTATACACATATGGATGAAGATACTTGTTTGAAAGGTGTCCATCTATAAAAAACTGGTAAAAGTATACTTTTTTTCTAACTAATACTCTGGCTGTTGTTTTAATACAGTAACTGCTTCAATTGAGTAAAATGAATATTGGCAAGATTGCATACCAAGCTAACTTTTCTGCCATATACATCACATCATATCTATAGAAATATACACTTAGCTTTTTTGATTGTGTACACTTCATGCTAAGCTGGGTGAATGTGGACAGGTGAGTGACTATAAATAGATATTCTGCATAACAAATCTCTATTGAATACCTATCACCCCCAGTCCCACAGTCATGGATGTTCATACCTGAATTTGTGCTGTGCGTTAGATAGGTGAGTAATACATTGTATTGGGGATGGGGAAGATGATCTACATTTCTAAAACCTGTCTGTGACAAAATAATGTGCCAATAAACGACAGCTACAAAACCATGACTGATTTGTCTTCAATATTCCAGACTGTCTGACCCTAGCCTGTGGCCACATATAATGTTCCAACATTTCACCATGAAATAAAGATAAGTCCATACCTTATAGACCATACTTATAGTCCATACATATAGTCCATACTTTATAGAACTGACAAGAAATATTACTATTTGATGGGTTCAATTTCGTGAAGTTATGACCACAGCTCACTCATTCTTGGTTACATTTATCTGCGCCTGTTATACTCGTGCATCGTGAATTTCACAACCTTAAGCAAACTTGCAAATGAGGTGGTTTGGTTCATTTTTATGTGGGTTTATCCACTGCATTTGACAACCATCACGTAATCCAAGACCCCTTTATTGTTCAGTCGCTTTTTACCAACATTTTGTAAATGGATGGCTAATCAAGAAAACGCAACTGCATCCTCTCATTCTCCCCTTTTTAGTTTGCTACTCTAATCTTAAAACAAGGCCCAGTGTATCATCCAAACTCGCCTGCTCCCCCCCCCCCCCAAAAAAAAAAAAACACCGTCTTCGCCAACTCGCCCAAAACAATACCGACGTGGCCTAAAATTACGACGAGGACGCTAACGGCGTGCCGAAAAGGCACAGTGTCGAAACGTCCACATCCGGCCTGACCATGTGGCCGTGACTGCTACCGTGGTGCACGTGCCCGGGGCCCGGGCCGGCGGGAGAGCCGTGGCGGGGGGAGGAGGCCATGGACGGCGCGGGCGTGCCGGGGGAGAGCACGTACTCGGCTCCGCCTCCCGCACGGAGGAGCGCGTGCTGGCTGCTGTCGTCTGCTGCGGCGGGGGAGGAAGACGAGGGTGATGCGGACGAGAGGCTCGGCAGGTAGACGTTCAGGTGCTTCTTGGTCTTGGCGGCGGTGTTGTGGTGTGAGGCTGTAGACTTGTAAGTGTCGCTGTTGCCGTCTGCTCCCACGCTGCTGCTGTCCCCCGCGGCTCGCCGGTGTCGGCGGTTCTCGTCTACGCCTGAAAGTAGGTTTGGGTGTTTGGCTACTCACGGACATATCCAGGTTTTAAGAAGGGGGGTGGGGGGGGGGGGACGGCTTGAGGGATCTCATGAGTTTCATTGGACTCACGGGTAGATCCAGGTTTTCAGAAGAGGGGGGGGGGGTGGCGGGCTCAAGGGATCTCGTGGGTTTTATGCACGCTGTCAATAGCGAAACTGCAAAAAAAAGCAAAAAAGGTATTTTGGTGGGGAAAGGTATCTGCCTATGGGATTTGTGATTCAAAATATGAATTTAAAATGTCGTATCTATAAGAATGCAGGATGTGCATGATCCTGGATTGGGGAGCGATGTCGGAAGAGGGTATGAAGACAATGGCATATCCAGGTTTTTGGAAAAGGGGGTTTTCATACACACGATCGATGGCGGATATGCCGAAAACCCTACGAAAATTAAGTATTTTGGTGGGAAAAGGGGGGCGGGGAGCGCCCTCTGCTCCCCCTGGATCTGCCTATGTGAAGAAATGTGATTGTGAACCCTCCTGAGCTTAACTCACTGTTTTGGTTTTTATTTTATTTTTGTTAATTAGGCCCATTACTTTGTCCTGAGAAAGTTCTAGTCGTTGTCTACGTGGTTGACTGTTTTTCATATATGTATGAACTTCCAATTAAGACCACGTCTTTATTGAAACCACCCCAATGATAAGACCACTTTATACACTCCCAATTCTTCATAAAGTTACAAAAATGAACGTCTGTATGAAGACCACCTCTCTATTGAGACCAAACAACACTGGTCCCATAGGTGGTCCTGATAGAAAGGTTCTACTATATATATACAAAGTAGCTTATGACAGGTCAAATTCAGAACCTATCAGAGGTGGTTATGTGATTGATATTTAGCCATACGAGATACTGCATACATATTATCATTATTAATCACAATAAAATTTCTTCATGTGTATTCAACATGTTGTAGCAACATGCTAAAATAAACTCACCAAACATGTTTTCAACCATCCACTCTTCCGTACACTTCTGACAGAACGCCGTGGTGGCGTTGCTGTCGTTTGGTTTGGTCTGTTTTGAGTGACAGGCGCACTTTGGTTGACTCCGCCTCAATGACAGGTGCTCGAAGCTCTGACAGGCCAGCAAGTAACGACCCAACATTTTCTTACGTACAAGACTTTTGTATACAGCACCTAAAAGTAAGTTTGTGAGATCCTTACAACCTTTTAATGTACGTCTACCACACTCGGTGCTGGGGGGTGCGGGGTTCTGGGTCAGGTACGGGACGCGTGTTGAAAATGGCACAGACCAACATGCCTATTTCTTTTAGGAAAAAACGCGACCCACAACCACAATGTATCAGTATCTGAGAAAAATGTAACATATACTATACCAATACTGTAAAACTAGAACAATGTTTGTGCACGATTTAATTTGCGAATTTCGTGTGTAGGTGCAAAACACAAAGTTAAATAGTTAGCAAACATTGATAGCCTGTGTAAAGTGGATCCAGGATGGAAAATCGCAAAATTTAACAACCACAAAATGTTTTAGTTTTACAGCATTTGAAAAATGTTGAGTAAAAAAGAGTTGCAAGAAAGAGTGTGCTGCCTCCCCCCCACACAATCACCGGTACCCATTAAATTAGATATTCCCGTGCACCAACGACGCTTTTTGTCATGTTAGACTTTTAGATTTTCAAATGAACTTACCAAAATCACTTTCTTATCTGTAGACCTGCTGCATAAAAATGTACATGGACGATAATTGGGAGAAATCGTCGTGTTTACCTTGCACCCTCCAGGCGTCCTTGTGCGTCATGAGTCTGTCGGCCGATGTGGCGGGGATTGCCATCGTCCTGTCTCCGCCGTGCTTCACAGTGGGAACGGCCACCGTCGCCTCCAGGTCTCCTCGGTTCTCGATGATTCCAGAGATGATTTTCTCCTCACCCTTGGTCATGCCCGTCTTCTCCTTTCTGAATGCCCTGCCTCGAAGCGGCTTGCCTTTGAAACCTGAGTGAACTGAAATATATACAGTAAAACCTCTCTATTAGAGCCACCTTTTCACCAAGTGTTAGTGGTCTCAATAGGGAGATGGTTCCTATACAGAGGTTCATCTTTGTAGGTTTTTGAAGGTTCAGGACCGTGAAAAGTGGTCTAATTTTTAGAAGTGGTCTCATTAGAGAGGTGGTCTTAATGGGAGATTCTCATAGGAATGGTTCCAGATTGATTGAAAAAGTAGGATATACAAGTGCACCTCTTTGGGAAGGGGAGGGGGATTGAGAGGGTGTTCTTAAAGATAGGGTGAGGGGATATGCACAGAATTATATGCACACTTCTGAGGATCATGGAGTAGACTAGTGTCCTACCTGTGAGTTGGTCTTCACGTCCGTTGGCAGCGAGGCAGCTGTGGATGTTCAATCCCGGCGCCCAATCATAGCTCAAGACGTCTACGTCAGACGTCTGAAACGGAACCATAAACTATTATTGAAAGTTGTTGACTGTCAAGAAACCAACGCCCTCAACTCAGAGGTAGTCTTATCATTTTTGTGTGGATTTTACCTTTTAAAGCAATAGATAGCTTTTAAAAAAATTATGAACAAGTTACTTAAAAACTCTATCTTCAAGGGTTCTATACGGTAATATAACCATTGGGTTTATAAAAAAGTGGGGTGTGAGGGAAAGGCCGAAAAAAGTAATGCGGAGAAAAGGGCTAAAAAGAGGGATATGGGATTTCAAGGAAGTGGGAGATGTGGGAGAAAAGTAAAAAAAAAAAAAAAAAAAAAAAATGTGGGAAGTGGGGAAAGGGGTAACAAAATTAGTGATGTTGGAAATAATGTTAAGAAAATTAAGGATGCAGGATTTCTTGACCCGTATCACTCCCACCCCCACCCCTCAATATAATTGCTCATTATCGAACACAAATATACATGTACAAATGAGTTGTTTTGATTGGCTGCAGGCACCAGTAACTTTATGTATTATGTCTGTGGCATTAATAAATGGCACTATTGACTTCTACTACTTTTGGTTTGATGGAGGTTCATTTATACTGAATTTAATAGACATACACACATAATTATTTACTTTAAACAGGATAATAGTCCAATTAATTACATTGAGCTTTCAACAGGAACTCCTGTCTTGATCACAATGAAGCCATCTCTGAACATGGATGGGGGTTGACATAGACTACCGGACATATGGACCAACGTGCTGATCTACGGGGGTGGGGGTGGGGGGGGGGGGGCACGCAACTGGGGACTTTCCCGCGCGTACAGTGACGACTCGTGACGTCATTGTGATCAGGACAGGAGTTCCTGTTGAAAGCGCAATGTAATTAATTGGACTAGTATCCCGTTTAAATGAAATAATTATGTATGTATGACTTCTAGTACGTGTTTCATTAAAAAGCTTTATTCATGATTATATTGCTTTATTTCTTTTTTAAAATCTTGCAATGACGTAATCACCTTGCGTCTGTCGTCTGCTGCTGGCGCCTGTCTGACACGTGACACGCTCGGCGTGAGAGCAGCGGTGGCGCCACCAACGGCGGCAGGACGCTTTGCAGTACTCATTTGATCTCGTGAGGCTACAGACTAAGTGTATCCATACAGTTTCTTAAACAACCTCAATGGAACTTTTTAAACTCTCAATAGAATTTGATGATAGAGTGTTCACTGTCCAATTGTGTGCACGGTAAAAAATATATTACTATCAAACAGTTCAAGTAGAGGCTCCAGTGTTCCTGGACTGACCGCACCATTAAAAGAAATATTGTGCCAAAGGTCACTCTTCAAAATGTCCTAGCTACAAGTAAAAATCAAAATGGCAGCTTTGCTTTTGAATCATTTTTATCATAGATCACAAAAGAGCATTGCAATAAATAGAGTCTAGACTTATTTGTTGTTGTTGACTTGGAACGTGAACTTTGTACTTGCAACAACAACAATTGAACTCAATCAAAGAATACCGAGCAGAGTGTACAGCTATTTCGTACACCAGAATTAAAGACTTGGATCACAACTGTGATAATCGGTGTGTTGCCTTTTGTCTTCACCCCCTTCTTTGAAACCGTAAACAGTTGTAACTTGTTATGTCCGGTTTGTAGTGCACGTTTGTGTTTTAGTCTTTCTATAGCATGTGTCATTTGATTTACAGTAGTTTGCTCTATGATATAGTTTTATCAGTTTATTTTCTATGCTCTGTGTTTATTTTTTTGTAATAGTAATGACATTTTTTTCTGATAATATATGACTAGTGATTGAAACACATTCGCAATTAGATTTTGCATTGGTCTATGTTTTGGCACTTGAAATGTATCATAAAAACTATTGTCTCTAGATTATTATTGAGTACAGAAATGTATTTCTAAATCCTCGTTTTACAGCATGCAATATGCGGTACCCTTGTGGAGACATGAGTTTTCAGCGTTTGAACATGAAACTCCTCTTCAGTTAATACCATT
Organism: Streblospio benedicti; assembly: GCA_019095985.1. Lineage (NCBI taxonomy): Eukaryota > Metazoa > Annelida > Polychaeta > Spionida > Spionidae > Streblospio > Streblospio benedicti. The sequence continues at coordinate 13,481,378 of CM032666.1, forward strand.
CTGAGACACCAAATCTATCCACATGTTTTGTTCCAGTGCCTTTTGAAAACACTTGCACGTACACATTCATCAATTTAATGTATCCAAAATTAAACTGAAAAGTGTAAAATGAACCCCAAACTGTATCCAATGACACATCACACATACACAGACTTTTACCTAACAACACTCCAAACAAGTATTGCATAAGCGCTTTGTGGCACTGTTATAAAGCAAGCCCACACAACAATGCCCCATACACTAGTCACTAAAACATTAACGCCTTTCCCCCTTTCACTTCTAAGGGAAGTCATTGACAATATAAGCTATATCGATACCAGCTGCATTGAAAAATTCATATGGCCGTTTGGGGGTTCATAAGTGCGTATGAGTGTCAACCCACTGTGGGTAGGCTAGGGTCGTAGCATCCGACATCTTTGGAGATAGGCGACCATCAGTGCCTCCCTAGCCGGCTCCCTAGCCAACCCAGTGTAGGCTAGGGGAGCCGTTTTGTCTGCTCCCTAGCCTACCCCCAGTGTGTAAGCTAGGGAGCCGACGGAAATATCTATAATAGTAGTGTAACAGCTTACCACTTTATAAGACATATATGAAGATAAGATTTTCCTGTTATCCTATAATAAATGTTTTGGTTACAACATAGACAACCACTTTTTATGCATACATGATATTTGCATAAAACATTAAAGATGGTTATGTTGAGAGGCTAAATTGAGTATGCCTAATAAATTTATTTCAATTAAATTGTACTTCGTACATATGTATATGTCAGAAGTATTCATATCTTTGAATTAAAGCACTAAGCATACATTTTTGTGTATTAGCTTACCCCTTTAATAAGAAATATATGATGATTATATCATCCTGTTATCCTATATTGAATGATTATATTATCCTGTTATCCTATATTGAATGATTTAGTTTCATCATATTAGTTATATGTATGTATTACGTGATATTTGCTCAAAACAATGATTTTCACAATAGTTACTGATAAAAGATGATTAAGTGAGCCTAATTTGAATATGTATTCCTAAGATATTTCTTTGAATGAAATTGTACTTAGTAGCTAAGTATATGTCTGAAGTACATGTATTCATATAATTAAATTCAAGGACTATGCATACATTGTTTTGTCCACTGTAACTAAATTGAATAGTTAGGTGAATGTCTTAACCAGTTGACCAATCAGGTTATTTGTTTGCTGAGAATGATTTATTTACTGGGAATTTAAGGAGTGTTGCAAGAAGTGTCAGTTCAGTTGTTAAAAAAGACATGTATATCTTCTTAATACTTCATTGAATATTGACATTCAAAAATCATTACATACAAAAATTCCATATTTCAAATGATACTTATAATACATATAGTTCATCTTGTTCATACTAATACATGGATGTAACTGTGAATTAAACTTTTAATAATATGATATTGCTAAGCAATTTCATCATATTTTTTTTTTTCTACTAAAATCAACATTTTCTTCATCCATGCAGGCATATGTCAGCACATTTTCCTCATATATCATTCCTGATTCCATTATGCTACCTGTTAACACATTCTCAACATAACCATACAGTTTTCTTGCAGAAAGGTGTTTGCTTACTTAATTTTGATTGTTTTCTTGGGAGTCCTACTTACAACACTTCATAAGTTCCCAGCAATTAAAATGTTCTCAGCAAACAAATAACCTAATTGATTAACTAGTTAAGACATTCATGAACCTAAGTGACCTTTAATCAATTTAGTTACAAAGGACAAAACAAAATGTATGCATAATGCTTGAATTCAACTACATGTATATGAATACTTCTGACATAAACTTATGTACTAAGTACAATTTCATTGAAAGAAAGTTATTAGTATTACTCAAATTAGGATTTCTATATAACCATCTTAAGCAGTATGAATAATCAAAATTCATCTGTTATTCAATATCATGTATGCATGTATAATTTAACAAAACATTCAAAAAGTGGTTGACTATAATTACTATTACCAAAACATTCAATATAGGGAAAACAGACGTGATATTACCGTGATACAAACGTACATTGTCCGTAAAACGTCCGCGCAATACGCTATTTATCCGATGTTCATCTGTGCTAGGTTTTTCAGTACTTTGCAACCAAAATATCATGTTTGCGTGAGTGTATTGTGGAGTGTACGTGGATGATCCGTGTATCATCTGTGTTTTGTAAGTGTATTGTCCGAGTATCATTCGTGTTAAATCTGCTTAAGGTTTTTGTCATTTTTTTTCACGGAGCCCCGCGTATCAAGAAAACACCAAAACATTTGTACGTCCTACATACGTGTTTTATCCGTTTTTTCTATGTGACAGTGACTTATACCATACACATTACTACTATTATATAGAAGGGTAACTAACAGGCACAGCAGCCTGGGGAACCGGGGCACTTATTTTAGACTGGATTTATGCTCTAGTACATACTTTGTCAGTTAACTTTATTGAAATAAGCTGGCACCGTTCTATGCAATTACAATTTAAATATTTTCACTAATATTCTGAAGCTTCATTTGTCAGTAAATCAATCAGGAAGTTGTTATTGGTTGGCTGGATTACGATCGGATTAGATTGGCTAGTTAAATTTGTATCTAACCATAAAAACTATGGCAGACTTAGTTAAGTATTGGTAAGGGTGACTGATAGGGCCAGTATATCATCTGCTAACATGCTATTCGTATTGTTTGTTATACCATACCACAATGATAAGATAATAGAAATTAGATCAAATAAATAATCATCCATAATGCAAACATAACTAAATCCAGGAAAGGGTGTAGACGACCCAATTTCATGCTGGATGAAGATCGTCACCAATGTTATAACGGTGAACCAAAGGCAGGTTTTCATGGGTGACAATTAATATATAATTACGCAAAACCGGCTGTGCCTTCTTTTGCCCACCATCCCCTACGAATCTCGGACATTTATCCCCCTTTGCTCTTACCAGTGGCATTTTAGGGCTTCAAAACTAGACCGCTCCCTGCCTTACTACTGTGTGCATGTTGCCATATGTACCATACCTTTCATTCTCTACTCATTTAGGCCACTGCTTCACCGAATCTGCTTGGCAATGCTGATTCGACGAAAAAGTGACATTTTTCCTCTCCTGGCGCTCACCACTACAGTTTTGTCACTTAAAAACTTCAACTTGAGCTGCGTCAGTAATGTAGAAATCGGTTCACAACCCGCACACATTCAACTATGTCATCACTTATGAGAAAACTGGTTTGAAATGGTCAAATAATAACTGTGACTATAACTGGAAGCGGCCATATTTCCGGCCACTGGGCGTTAGTCAATTCAACGCATTCGTTTATTGGCTGATACAACGGTTTGGCATACTTTCAATTATGTCATCCTTTATGAGAAATCTGGTTTGAAATGGTCAAAAAATACCTAGCACGATAAAAGAAAACGGCCATATTTACGGCCCGTTAGTCAATTCGACGCAATCGTTTATTGACTGATACAAAGGTAGTTATTGCACAATTCTCCATG
>CM032666.1:13485000-13519345 GCA_019095985.1 Streblospio benedicti
GGTAGAATTGTTACTGTTGATAAAAATGTCGCACCTATTTAGTTGACACAATCAGTGAACTCTAAGGAATAGAGTTCATCTGCAAAATGTACCAAACTTACCAACTGTAGTTGAACCGCCAGATAATGGGATATACAAAGAAGAGAGGAATCTCTGAACCACTTGTTGACACGCCTGCACAACAAGTGCAAACACCAGTACCAAACTTTGTTCGCCGCACTACTAGTAGTCACAAAGGAGACCAAGGAGCGATATATATAGAGGAATACTAAAGATATATGTGAGTTTAGATGTACAACGAATAGTGACCGGCGTTTGAATTGATAATGTGTTTTAATGTAATGAGTTTTAATTTGAACTGAAATATTATTGTGAGAAATTAAGAACTAACAGATTTTTATTGGAGTTTAGAGATGTTTATTTTATATGTGTTTTATAATAGTCCTGGTGTATTTCGTGGTCTAATGTTTGACTGAAAAAGAATTTTAGACGTTTGTAAAAGCATTATTATTGGGGCCCTAAATTCTTTATGCTTTGTAAAAGGGGGAGATGTCATAATAGTCGCATAATAGTCGCAGAGTATAAAGTGACCAACCTCAATGTATTAATGTAATAGCATACTGTAATGTACATAGTACTGTTCCTCGGATGATCAGATTTTTTCATCTACGCTAATCATCTGCCGGCTATGCCGACCCAGCGTTCTTTGCCGCTTTGCGTGCACCGAACAATCGCTGCCTGTACACAGCCAATATATTTCTATCAATGTCTAATGTCTATGAAGATTATCGATCGGTCCGGTCTTTTACACTCACAAGGTTTGGGGCTGCTCAAAACATAGAAAGCCTGAACGGCATACGCCAATCGATAATCCATTGATTTTTGTACGTCGACCATACGCCAAACAACCAACAAACATGCGCCGCGTATTGGGAGCAGATGGTCGCAGATGAGACGTTGGCGTAAGCTTTGACGCACCTTTAGCGTACGATGGTATATATTCAGCAGGTGTTCAACGTATCGTAGACGTATGTTCAGCGGGTAGCACCTATGTTGTCTCCATTTGGCGCATAACTGCGGATGTTTGGCGGATGATTATTTTTTGTGTGTCAGTTGTGCATCAGGGTTACGCTGACCATGCGTTGACTGTCTGCTTTTCGTACGCCGGGTTTGCGCCAGCCTTGTGTCAGCTGTGAGTTGACTATGCGCTGGGAAAAAATTGATTAATGACAAAAGGCAGATGCTCAAGGTATAACAAATTTTCCCTGAAAATTCCTAGAATTTATGCGTTGACCATACGCAGAGACTAGTGGGACACGGCCTTAACAATATATGCATCTATGATAAACGTATCAAAAGCAACTAAATAATTTTAAAATGAGGCAGCTTGTGGTTTATACCTTATATTTATAGGTATATTTGTAGTCTAGTAAATTTGTCTATTATAGACGCCTTTCAGCAAAACTGGCTCCTCTAAACACCAAACATTTCTGTGTTTGCCGCCTTGACATTATTTAGGGTCTACCAAGGAAGATATTATATCATTTTGCTTAATCAAGTAGATTGTTTTGGTTGTTGATGTTCAATGCCTATTCGCTATGAATACTAGTAGTAGTAGAAGAGATGAAGAGATGAAAGGCACAAGTGCCACCTGCTGATACCTAAATGTTTTGATTTGACGCAAACAAAAAAAACATCGTAGACTTTATATGGGGATTAAGGAACAGTCACTCACGCTTGTTTTAGGTGCATTCTATGAGTTACGCCTATGCAAATCTGTTTCAAGAAAATAAAATTTTATGATTAACACAAACGCTCAGTGGGAATTTGAAAAACCTGACCTGTTCGAAGACCCAAATAGTGATAAATATGCCTCTTTATGAGTAAGTCCAATGTTTTATATACTAGTACCGAAATGTTAATTGATACTGAAGATGATGTAATTGTAGCATTGGATCCGTTCAAGATATTGTCTAATTACCTACTATATATACATGTATATATAGAATGTACTTCCACTAGATATATTACATCTATGCGTGGATCAGCTCACAGTGAGCCCATTTAAGTTGCATTTAGAACCCTTCGACTTTGTGTCCCATTGTCATCACTACTTATTCTGTACTTTGTACATTATGAAACAATTTGAAATTTAAGAATTCTGATTGAAAGCACTAAATGATGGCAATGCATGATCATGCATTTTGGAAAAGATTGTTTACAAAAAGCATTAGTAAATTTTGCTTTTGAAAATGAAACAATGAGTGTAATATATCAAAAGTCCTGACAGAGTATCATAGCGGAGGACCTGAGTGAATGGTACCTCTAGATAGAAATGGCAAATGAGAGGAATATATTGAAAGAATTATTACAGGCGGCAACACCTGATTCCTGTGTTGTTGATTGTTAATATGTTAATTGTGGTACCCAAGTGCTACATAGCTATATCGCTGATGGAAAAGTTATGATGCTCTGAGTTATGTTGTGATGTGATTGTAGTTCAGTCTACTGGCAATATTTAATTTCATTTAAAGTTGATATTATATAACATTCGATTTATGATATTTTTGGTTTTGGTTTCTTTTTTTAAAATTCTATAGTCACTTAAAAATATAATGAAATGTCTTGTAAATTCATGTTTAAAATTGTTCAATTCTTGTAAATCATGATGGCAATGCACCAATAGGTCATCCTAAGTATTGACCATCCTATATAACTATAGATGCAAATGGGGATATTTTGCCATTGTACTAGATAAATGTGATTTTATTTTAAAGTTGTTATTGTCCAAATATGGGTCGAATATCAAGTGCATTGTTCATTACCACAAATAAAGGTAATTTTTAACAATTTAAAATGGGTCTTTATAATATCATGTCATATTTTGTAAAAGTGAACAAAATGTTCAATAAAAGTTTTTCAATGTAGTGGGAAATGAAAATATTAAATAGGAAGTGGGAAATGAGCAAAAATTTAAGTGGTAAGTGGGATCAGGACCCCCGCATTGGATATCCTTCTATGTAAATGTTCCCATTTATTTTTTGTTCTGCTAATGCGTGTTTTGATAACAAGGAATAATATTATTGTACGATGACTGGAAGTGACAAAACCATACTTCTAAAATGACAGCATTCGACAGTCATTTTGAATCAAGTAGCGGACCAGCTCAACATTTGGAAAATATTCTAGAAAAATCAGATCATAATTTCATTACCAATTGCTGAAAATCAGAATGCTGATAAGATTCCGAACACATGTTTGTTTATGGAATGAAGTAACTGTTTTCGAATGCTCCAGTAAAGTTATTGTCAAAAATCTAAAGCTGTCAAATGGACTTTATTCTTGGGCCTGTTTTTTTCTGTCAAGCCAATGAAATCACTGGTAGAATATGGGTTAATAAAGTTGTTTCTATATTGGTGAGCCTTTTCGTTATATATTTTTATACTGATTATTAGTCCCAGATAGTTCCAATAAGCAAAGTGTGACTAGTGCTATACATTAATTTCAACTAAAAATGAGGCTGTTGTGATAATTTTGATTTTCCATTTCTTTTTTGACGTCTATTGTATTGCCTAATGATATTTGCATTGCTATATGCCCATTATGTTTTAACTAAAATGGAGTTGCATTGTCAAAATAGAATTGTTGATTTCATAAAACATTACAAAGAGTATATAATAGAATTCAAAATAATTATGACTACATCCTGTTATAATACATACACCATAATACCATACATACATTACCTAATGCTACGTTCTTTTGAATAAATAATCCAAATTTTGGCGCTTGCTTCATTTCAAGCGAGCCAGTTACAATAGTCTACAACTCACATACAGTACAATTGTAACCCATAATGATTCAGTATATTTTTTCTAACAAAACTAAAAATGGGGCTGTTGTGATAATTTTGTTTTTCCATTTCTTTTTTGACGTCTATTGTATTGCCTAATGATATTTGTATTGCTATATGCCCATTATGTTTTAACTAAAATGGAGTTGCATTGTCAAAATAGAATTGTTGATTTCATAAAACATTACAAAGAGTATATAATAGAATTCAAAATAATTATGACTACATCCTGTTATAATACATACACCGTAATACCATACATACATTACCTAATGCTACGTTCTTTTGAATAAATAATCCAAATTTTGGCGCTTGCTTCATTTCAAGCAAGCCAGTTACAATAGTCTACAACTCACATAAATTACAATTGTAACCCATAATGATTCAGTATATTTTTTCATTACAGTCAAGGTCACAGCTCGTTTTTTATTATTGTTATGGTTTTATGGCGTTCTGATATATGTCGTGGTGGCCATCTTGGTGGCCATCTTGAATTCTTTTAAAACCTTTTTTATCACCATAAATGAACACAGCGTGTTGAATATAGCTAACAATATTGTACCATTCAATGTTTTATGATGAATGTTATTTTTAACATTCTGACTTCTGAGAACGGTGGCCATTCATTGTGAATTAATTGCTCCAGGTTGTGAAGTTGATAACCAAGCCAATTTTCTTCAGGGACCCACATCTTATCTCCAAAAAAACCTTCTGTAGCAATCGCAATTTCAAGGTTGCCAAATGGAGATGAGGATAAGGACAAGGATAATTCATTATCCCAGAAAGGAATTTTTGTCAACGTCAAGTCAAGTAATATTTATTTAAAAGCCGGTACTTATAACAAATGACATAAGCTCTACAGAGCTGTTAAAACCGACAATACAGACATATACAATTACACATTATACACTAAAATAAATTTATATAGATAAGTTATTTACAAAATGAACATTTACAGCTATCACCTTCCCACTTTCCAATAACACCCCTGAACTCATTTAATGACATTGACACTCTAAAATCATTTGGAAGTTCGTTCCAAATTTTTGGGGCAGCATGTGCAAGCCATACTTCGCTGTTCTTATTCTTGGCACTTCTAAAAAATTCTTGTGTATAAAAGTGTATTTTATGTTTTTAAAATTGACCAAATCATGTAAATGAATAGGTGATTGTTTATTAATAATTTTAAAAACCTGCACGGCAAGATAACGCATCCTTCTAATTTTAAGTGAAGGCATTTTAGATTTTTCTTACAGTTTTTCATATCTACTATTTTCATCTTCATATATAAAACGTACCGCTCTCTCTTGTATAGATTCAAGCTTTTTTGTATTGTTCTCACCACAAAAATGCCCAACTAAAGGACAGTAATTTAAACTTGATAAAATAAAAGAGTAGTAAATAGTTAATTTACCAAGTCTATTCAAATGACCACCAATTCCTTTCAAGACATTTAACTGCATTGAAGCCTTTTTACAGATACTAGAAATGTGAGAATTAAAATTTAATATGAAGTCAAAAGTAACACCTAGAAGCTCAACTTCCTCATCACATTTTATCATAATGCCATTTATGTTAAAAGAGATATTTTGATCGTTTGTCTTTTTACCAATAGCAATAGCCTGAAACTTGTCTGGATTTGCCTGCATAATATACCTCAGTACTAATAAAAACTAATATATACAAGCAGTTTTTTGCTCTGCAAACTACTCGGGCAGACTACTGCCACGTGCTAGGGTAGTGCCTTTGAACAATGCAAATATGCCCGATGGGGGAGAAAGATTAGGTCTATATGCACATGTGAGATAAAGTTGGAAAGTGATTAGTGCAAAGTTTGCTACACTTAATAGTATTCAGCAGTAATAAAACTTCGCAAATAAGTTATATATTTAACTTATTTGAAATAAGTTCCTCATTGGACATAGAAACCAATAAATTTGAATATTTGTAAACATTTAATCAATACACTTTCAAATGACCAAATGGAAATAATAAAGAAAAATATATTGACAGGAGTAACAAGCATGGGTCCATTGGTACATTTGTTGATAAATTTGTATTCTACTTTGGTGAGCCTTTTTGTTATATTTGTTTGACACTGCTTATTAGACCTCGATATTTCCAATACATGAAGACCACATACATTAATTCAAACAAAAATGAGGCCGTTGTGATAATTCTTTATTGTTTAATTTCTTTTTATGAAGTCTCTTGCATCGCCTAGAGATATTTGAGTTACTATAAGCCCATTATAATTAAAATCAAATCAAAGTGCACTATCATAAGAGATTTATTAATTTGATAAAGCACTACATGGAGTGAATACTAGAATTCAAAACAATTATGACTACATCTTGTTGTAATATATACACCAGATTACCGTCACGTCATACATTTTGTCATTCTGCTTACAATTGGAAAAAGAAAACCATATTTTGGGGCTTGCAGCATTGCAAGTGAGCAAGTAATAAGTGTTTACACTTCATCTTTAGTACAATTGTAACCCATAAACATTCAGCATTATTGTTCAATACAGTCAAACTCACAACTCGATCTTGATGATTGTTATGATTTTTATGGTGTTCTTCACAGTGGCCATCTTGGTAGCCATTTTGAATTTTTTCAAAACCTTTTTTAACATCTGAAATAAACTCAGCATGTTGAATATAACTAACATTAATGTAATATTCAATGATTTATGATGAAAGGTTTGTTTTTTATGACATTTTGACTTCTGAGTATGCTGGGCATTTTGTCGTCCATTGTGAAATAATTGCTCAAGGTTGTCAAATTGTTCAAGGACCCACATCCTATAAGAATCTGAAAAAAACGTCCATGTGAATCACTCGTTCAAGGTTGCTTGATAAGGATAAGGACTAAGATAATTTGTTATCCTGTTAGGAAATTTTTGTCAACAGGTCATAACATAACCAAAACAAATTGCTGACAATCCCTCCTGATATGAATGACCTCGCCATTCTGATACATAGTTGTTTAGAATGTTCAGATATTTTATAAGCCCAATCCCTGGTTGTGAACCAAATTATACGTCATTCTGACACTTCAGGTGAAATGAACTTTTAGATGCATTACTGAGTATTTTCTGATGGTCGTATTACTACTTCAACACAATGAGATTGATTTTTGTCCTGATTTTTGACAGCTTCAGTGACGGGCGAACTAGAGGACCTGGTCAACTCGCAGGGCACGCTGGTCCACAAGCTGAGAGCGGAGTGCAAGCAGCTAGCTCACCAGCTAGAGGACCAGACTCATAAATACAAGTAGGTGCTAGACAGAGGACTAGACATATAATTAAGTTGGTGCTAGCTAGAGCAACAGACTCAGCTAGTAGGTGGACTACAGTACCAGACTATAGATACAAGTAGAGACTAGATAGAGGACTCAACTGAGAAGTGCAAGTAGAAGCTAGCTAGAGTTTTAACTCAATAATTTTGAATAATAAGCCAAAATAGATAAGGATGCTATGGATTCAACTTGCACAAGTTTGCGATAAACATGTTCTGCCTTTCTGCACGGTAGTGAGACATCTTCTGTAAACCTTCAGTGGCTATGCGACAATGACATATCTATGATACGTCGGATTTGCAGGGTGAAACCTGATGATGAAACCTTTTCTGCTTGGCTGTTTTTTGTTTTGGATATACCATGTAGTTTAGTGAAACTAATAATGTCTTGTTATGTAAAAATGTAATGTAGTGTAGTTTATGTTTGACAACAAGAAGCCATGAGTGCAAAACAAGGAAGCTATTCAAACCCAAATAATCATGTCCTTAAGATTATCAAAACTGGAACAAAAATTCACATGCTTATGCAGATCCTTACCAAACCTAATTTCACTGGCAAATCCAGGTTTTTGTAAAGGGGGGTGGCATACTCAAGGGATTTCATGGGTTTTGTACACGCTTTGGCGGACATGCCAAAAACTTTATGAAAATTAAGTATTTTTAATGCAAAAACATTGGGGGGAGGGCATTGTTTATTTTGTGCCCCCACCCTCTCCTGAAAATGCCTATAAGCACTGCCTGTAGGCACAACAAGCAAATGTGTCCTGTTTCAAGGTCCCATGCTGGTTTAAGACCACCCATGGAACTTACCTCAGGTTGTCTCAAATAGAAAGTTCTATATTATAAAGGCTAATTTTGGTAGCTTTATGAAGGTGTGGGACAGTGAAAATGCACTGAAAGTTTGCTGTAGGCATGACAACAAGAAGCCATGATTAAACAAGGTGCTATTTGGACCTTATAAATCATGCCCTTATGATTATCACCGTGAAAATGACCCCTCTGCCCTGTAGAGCGTGACAACAAGCGTCTGGCGGGCGTAACAAGGTTCTGATGGGGCGGCTGGCTGGGGCTCAGCAGCATGCGAAGCGCTTGGAGGACCAGCACAGCCAGCAGGGGCGCCTCCACAGAGAGGATGACCGCCCCAAGCATGGACAGCCACGCCACCAACGCAGGCACACAGGTACGGGTTCATGTTTGCTAGAATCATTCATTTGATGATAAACAGTGTGAAATATTCAACTTTGTAAAGGCATTAAAGGAGGTGGAACAGCCTTATGGCCTTTGCACATGGAAAACCATGCCACCAATGCAGGCACACAGGTAGGCTGTAGGCGGGCCGGTCCGCTAACAAACATGTTCTGCAAATTTAGGCGTAAAGATAATGCTTGATGGGGCCATGCTACCAAAAAGCACACAGGTATCTGTGAACAATGGTCCTTCCCAGCAAATTCAGGAAAATCATATTTTGTCCCATTTGCACAATTAAAATTTATTTTTATAAAATTTTTGATGCAGAATTTGCTAATCAAAAAACACAATCCTGGCATAATATCGGGTAATCATTGCCAGACGTAAAATGATTCCAATAGCATATTTGTTGCTAGTAGTGTTTAATGGATTGCAGTACTGGCTACTTACTGGCACCTATGAATGATGATGCCTCTTCCCATTGCATAATGTTTTGTTAATGTGTCATGTTTATATTGTGGCATCCCATTGTCACATCCATTGTATATTTTGGACTACAGAGAATTAATTTACATGTTCTTGACAACTTCAATTTTTATGGTGTAAATAATAGACAGATTATAGTGGAGCACACAAGTCTAATTGTTTGCTAGAATCGTTCATTTGATGATACAAGCAACAAATTTGGTGTGAACTTACGTTAGAGGTCACTCGTTCAGAGAAATTTGCTAGCCACCAAAATTTCAAGATGGGTGCCAGAGCTTAGATAAACTACCAAAAACGCAAAATAATCATTAGCTCTTTAGTCCTTGGTTTGAGTGACTGCAACGGTTGCCTACTGATATCCAATGAAATATGAGACGTTGTGAAATTCCCCTTTACAAAACAGTTTTTTTTTTCTCTGTCTCATTATTGTAGTCGAATATGAGTGCATCAGTTGACGGTGGTTTATGTTTGCAGATTGTGGAGCTGCTGGGGAAGGAGTCCTCTCTGATGCGGGACCGGCTCGTGCTGGCACGCGAGGTAGGCCACGCTCGCTCTCTATGCTAAATCTCGCACCAAATGCACCAACATCATTTTTTGTTCACTAACATACTAGAGTTTGTACTTTAATTCACCGAACCCACCTTTTGTCCCATAACTTTGTTCAATCAAAATGGATTTCTATAATAGAGACATCGTTTGATGCAGAATTGGCGAAGGTAAATAGAAGTCCTGGCATAATATCCCTTATCATTTTGTACAAAGCACAATAATCAAATATATGCATATTTTACTAGCACTGTTTACATCTGCAGTACTGTAGTACTGTACTCATGGTACATAACATATATGGTGTTAACGTATTTCACTTGCGTAATATTTTCTTAAGAAGTCGTTGGGCATATTGTCACATCCATTGTCATCATGGGTAGTTTACATGTTCTTGAAATCTGCAATTTTTATGGTATAAATAATAAAGAGATAGACTATAGTAAGTGCTAAATCCGCAGCGTATTTTTACGCGAGGTAGGGCAGGCCAGAATATTGCACATTAATTCAGTGTTTTTAAACGGCCTCGATATCTTGAATAAAAAAAGGTGGGTGTCCATTATCATCTGCAATATGTTGCTATGACCCCTCTGCAGGTTGAGTTTCTGGCGCTGTCAGCTGTCTGCCAACCGTGTTGAGGACCGCTTTACTGCTCACTATTTTGCTGTCAACGCATATCATCGCTAACGGCAGTGGGAGAAGTCACGACCAGCGTATATTTTGGACGGGGCTGGGCGGGGTGTGGTGTTCGGTTGTCTGAGTGTGTCCATCTGTCTGTCTGAGTGTGTTTGTCTGTGCCCCTGTTGGTCTGGTGTGTGTGTGTCTGTGTCTCTGTAAGTCTCTGTCTGTGAGTGTGGCTGTCTGTGTCTCTGTTAGTCTCTGTGAGTATGTCTGTCTGCAGGGTATGAAACTCATCAAAATTTGCTTATTTCAACAGGGCCGGCAACTGGCGAAAAGTAAGCGGCCTTGTCAAAAAGTGTACGGCCGTTCATTATGTTCATATTTAGAACTCCCAAAAAGTAGCCTACCCGCTGGGCCTTGAACTTTTGAAACCAGCCGGCCCGGGCCAAAATCAGCCGGCACTGGGCTGCCGGGCAGGCTCTATTGCGTACTCTGCCATCTGTGTCTCTGTCAGTCTCTGTGAGTGTGTCTGTCTGTGTGTCTGTCGGTCTCTCTGACAGTAAGAGTAGTGGGACCATCGCAACACCAACGCTGGGTGACATCAACTATGTTCATGGTCCAGATAGCAAGTAAACATAAAGCACCAAAAAAAAGATTTGAAAAAAAATTGGAATAATAGTGCTGTAAACGTTAGTTTTTGGACACATCTTACAGTTGAATTTGTTGGATATCTTCATCGTTTATTATTCGAATAGCAAGCTTGATAAATGTCATAGAAATTCATTTAAACATACTTTTTGTTTACTGACTTGTTTTGATCATTATTTCAGCCAACCAGGAGCTATTCTCAAACAGGACAAATGATGCAGCCAATGGCAGCGCGGCACCGCCTGGGAGTGGGCGGAGTCAGCCACAAAGTGGGCGGAGTCAGCCTCATTATGGTGCAAATCAAGACGAGGACTTGAACTTGGATCTTGGGGAAGGATGAGGGAGTCTAAGTGCATTAGATGATAATTACTTAGAATGAAATTATTAAAAGAATATGTTTTATAAAGTACTAAATGCGGGGAAGCAAAAATCATGAGATGAAAGGCGATAGAGCAAGTGATCTACCATCTACAAGCGAATGAAAAAAAATACACTATTAAATCGCCACGAGTCATGCGTCATCTGGCAGAGATAGTTTTTTTTTTTTTTCTCAAATACATACGTCTACATTTTCTAAGTTAGAAAACATTTGTAATTATTGTAAATGTTAATTACTAATAATTTAAGAACTACAATGATCTAAATACACCAAATATTAGATCAGTGTACCTGATAAATTAGGAGCCATACGTAATCTTCCTGATGCATCTATCAACATTTGGCCTTTTGGCAAATCTGAAAATAAATAAACAACAAAAAAAGAAATGAAACTCAAGTCATACATGCTGTGTATCAATATCTCCACAACAAACAGATACACAATAATCAAATCACAACCCTGAACCTGATAACTAAATAAAATGTATGCTATCACAAAATGTATCTAACTTCCATGTCAACAGAAAAACCCTACGCTAAGGAATCAATCAGGGTCAAGATTAGCTAATTGTCCGCTCGTATTGACTAGTAAAACCTTGTGGAGGACGAGTAAGAAGTTTTAGCAACTAATCCTTTTGACAAGTAGTATTCTGGTCCACATGGCATACTGGTATACAGTTTGTGCAAGGAGAACGAGTCCTGCTGACGAGTAGCACCTTCCCACTTAATCCTGACCCTATCAATGTCTTCTTCTGGCAAATTCTCTATAAAAATGTCAATTATCCCATACATTGCACTTACCTATGTTGTTGTTATTCTGGACCTGGTCCGTGTCCATTGATTCCTGAGTGGGTTCAGCGTATGGCACAGAACGTTGTTGAGGGGGACGCAGAGCCCCAGAGAAGTCCAAAGTCATTTGACCCGGCAGAGGTCTTGTGGGCAGTTGGCTAGTTGGGCTTTCTCCCCTCCACTCACTAGGGTCAGGGTTCTTGCATGGGCTGCTTCCAACACTCTTCGAACCAGAAAATAACAACTGCTTAGTTCGCTCTGAAAAACAAATTCTATTGCTAATTATCATATTGTTCATCACAAAAGGTAATAACATGTAGCTATAACAAAATACAGAGGAAGAGAAAAGTATGGTAGTCACTGTTAGATCTTGAGATCCAGATCATTCATTCTTCCGAATAGTCTTACCCTTCAAACTGGGCCTGGGTATTTTAACATAATGCGACACATGACACAATTAGAGCACTGCACAGCCGGTACATGAATGTACTGTCACTTTGTGTCATATCTACTCTAGTTTTTATTTTGTTTGTTTATACTCCGCAGCCATTGCTGATGATTATCGCAGAGGGAGGAGGGAGGCCACGTGGTGTTACATGGACCTCCTGAGGCAGGTTAGTTAACCAACTGAGCCTCGGGGCTGTGGAGGGATCACACTAGCTATAGTTTTCAAACTAGGTGGGTTTTTTACGTGCAGAGGGGTGGCAACTTGGTAGCAGACGTCATTATGCGGTTTTTAATACACTGTGTCTGCCATGACCGGGGCGTTTGCGACAGGGCAAATCACGTTTTCAAGTATGCGCTCCTGATCCATTGAGGACCACCTTTTATTCATTGAATGGGCATTGATCACAAGAGTTAACTAAGAATTGATCATTGTTACGATAATTCTGTCTGTGCTTCAACACTAAAATATATCAGAAAAATGGGATGATATAGCATCTTCAGGAGTCTGAAAATCACTCATCTTTACTCTCCTTTGGGGAGAAATTAAGTTCTGCATTATTCCTGTCAATTTTTCAATGTGATGTTCAGATAGAAATGTTTGTCTCGTGTTTTACGATGATTCCAAATGCTTCGCTTTTAATTTCAAACACTGAAATGACCAAGCTCACATGTTATTATCTCAGGCTGAAGAAATCCCATGGATTAATTCATTATAATGTTGGTCATAAAGGCCAAAGCACCTTTTTTAGTACACAAAGTCTCATCATTAGTAAGTTTACAATTTGTATAAAAAACATATGACACAATGTTTTATAAGTGTTCAGAATTGGCAAATATTTGTATACAAAAAGTGGAAATTAGTAAAAACAGTTGTCAAGGATATCCACTTTTGTGCCTTGACATTTGTTTTCTGCGCAATTTAGGTCAACTTGTCTTAGTTGTTTTCACATTACACTTAAATCATCACTTGTTTTTATTAGTAGTTGAATGAATATCATCTATGTAAGTATTTCAAATGCATTTTAAAGCTGAATTTTGTTGGGGGAAAAAAACGTAGTGAATTAGCATGTGCCGTCAACAATATAAATGAGGCGGTTTGCATGTAAAATTATTGTCTGTGATATTTATGTTTACTGTAACATTAAGGGAAATTAGTGCATCATGTTTTGTAAGCTTTTAAATTTATTTTGACATTGTAAATCTTTTATTTGTCATGATTAGGAGTTTTCTAATAAAACAAATATCTAATTTGAACATGAAGATCAACATTTTTTAAGCAGTTTTCATAACATGTACATGTATAACATCAAAACTCCATGCTACATTGTACTTGATTACTAGCATATTCCAGTATAAAAAAGTTTTCAGATCTATTTTTGTACATTGTAAACTTGTAAAAAAAATAACAGATCACACTGATCATTAAAAAAATGGGTGCCAGTTTTTTTTTCAAAATTTGAAGCAGCCATCTTGAATTTTAAGATGGCTACCCTTTCTCACGGAATAATGTCATGTTATTCGAAATTTACTTGCCTAGGAACATTTTCTTTTGGTGTGTGTACGAATGATAGTAAAATAAAAACCATAACTATAGTAAATGTTTGAAATATCTAACAATAAGGCATGAATGCAAGCCTGATTACAAAATTATATGCAATAATCAACAATTATAAACATAAAAAGTAACTAAAAAAATATCTATATATCAGCATTCAGTGAATAATTCTGTCTATTTCTATTCCAGTATACTGCTGCAGACAATTTCTGTAGATAAGTCATTTTACAAGATTATTATTTCAGATTCCAAGTTAACCACAAGTATTTAAGGCATACATTGTAAGTCAACGTTCTTCATGTTTATTATGGATAAACATATCAATCTCCCATCGTTTCAGGGCCATGGATTCATGTGAAGAACCAGCTCACAAAAAGCGCATGACTGAAACTTTCATTGATTTTAAATTGTGTTTGCTGTGTCAAGGAGACAAATTTACAGCAACCAAAGGCTCCAATCAGCTTGAAAATCTCCGACAGCCCGAGTCATATCAATCATTGTTAGACTGTGTAAGCAAGAGAGCCTCATTCATAAGAAGTTTTTGCTAGAACTTGAGTCAATGAATCTTGAAAAGCAGCTCCTAGAATTTGACAGTGAACATAAGGCAGATCCTATGTATCAGTGGGCTCGTATGTACATGAGGCAGGTGATGGCTTTATTGCAGTTCCAGCGAGCCATACGGGAAGGCCACTGGTTCCTCTACCTGGCATCACTGGAGCATCTGTGCAAATATTTTTTTGCTTACTCAAGGCTTGACTATGCTCAGAACATTCCAGAATTTATTGCACGCATGTATGCATTACAAACAACTGATCCAGACCTATGGCAGAGTTTTGTCAATGGTGAATTTTCAGTGAATACCAGCAACCACATACCTTTCACTAGGATCGGTGTTGACCAGGCAATGGAACATATCAATCGGTCCACTAAAGGTCAGGGAGGGATATCAGGAATCACAACAAATCCTTCGACACTCTTAAAGTTTTGCCTGACAGCACCTGTACTTGGACAACTTGCAGGAGAAGCAGAACAAATGATTACAACCACTAGCTCAAATGCAGAACCCTCTCACCATCAGATTTCCCAACCAAGAATTGATCGACAGGAACATTCAATTGCAAAACTGAAGAAAGTGTTAGCAAGTTGCGACATCTTTCCGACAAATTCTGACAATGAGAGGTCAAATACCAAACAATGCATGTTCAAACTCATGACAAAAGAAATTGTTCCACATGATATTCAGCAAAGTATCTTAGCCACTGAGGAAAATGGTACTAAAGCTTACATAGCCTTTGTAGAAGAACGCATTACTGGGAACGGTAATATGTGGGACAAAATGACAAAAGTCAAACAAAAAACATGGACATCAGCTGCAAAAGACATCAAAATAAACATGGGATCTGAGGTATTGACACTAAAGGCTACTTCATCACTCTTTGCAAGACTTCTTGTCATTGCAAGATCTTCTCGGGAAAGTGTCAATTTGGAAGAAGTGATTGGTTCTTATGAGTTTGCTTACACAAACAAATATCTCATGACAGTCGACAACAATATACACCCAACCTCAGATAAGAGCACTGTCATCAAACTTCTTGAGGATTTAACAGATAATGATGACTCAACACATAGATCTGATTACAAAGACACATGTCTTGTGGTTGATGGAATGGGAGTGGTGCAAGAATTGATTGCAGTCAGCCGTTTCAAAAATTGTAAAGAATTTGCAACAGCCTTTGTTACACTCATTGATGCAAAGGCACACTCTTATGGTCGGGTGAGAGTCATATTTGATAACTACACAAAGGAAGCATCACTAAAGGAATCAACGAGGGAACGACGGAGAGGTAAAGTAAAAGGATGCAAATCATATGTAGTTCAAGACTCGACAGCTATCAAAGACAAGAAAGTTTTTCTATCTAGCAATGCGACAAAGGATTCTTTGACACTTTACCTTTCCGATAAGGTAATCTCATGTAGTACTGCAAAAGTAATGACAGCTAATAGAGAGCGTGTGATGACAAATTATCCATGCGAGTCTTTACCTGGAGTCAGCACACATGAAGAGGCAGATACCATAATGATATATCATGCAATGGAAGTTGCGAAGGATGGAATGGATGTACACATATATTCTCAAGACACAGATGTTCTTCTGTTGGCAATTAGAAGGACGCCACTTCTCGGCAATCATCCAGCACTGATTATGGGAACAGGTGAACAACGACGCAAAGTCTTTCTGAAGCCAATATATGATAAGCTTGGTCCCCTCAAGTCAGCAGCTTTGATTAACTGGCATGCACTTACTGGTTGCGACACGACAGGTCACATTCAAGGAAAAGGCAAGAAAGGCTGTTTTGCCATCTTCATGAGGACAAATCTAGACATCCTAGAAGCAATTGCTGGTCTTCGTGAAGGACATGAACCAACTGAAGCTGTCACAGTGTTCAAAAAGATGTTCATGTAGAAGTAACAATGTTGTTTGTACAGAACTGTGCAAATGTGGAGGGGACGTTGACAACTGCATGAACATTGAACCTCCTGTGATTGGTGAAGATCTGGAAAATGATTAACTGTGAAATGTGACTCTCTTTAATTTCTTTATATCTCATGTATAATGTGCAAGTGCAAAAATGATCATGAAGTTGATAATCGGTCAGATTCTTTTAGTGATGCTTCAGTATAAAGCCAACTTATTGATAATTTTCTCATATTTAGGTGGTACCATTTTCATTCACTTGCAAAGAGCTGTAGATCAGTTAGCTTGCATTATGTTTAATTTTTTATGCAAATGTATATTTCAAATAAGACTTCCCTTATTTAAGTAGTATGGACGCCATCTTGTACTTTCTAAGATTAAAAATTTAGTATTTGTGATTATCTTTTGTCTTCATTGACCCAATATATCTCCATTCATACAAAATATTGCATTTTTGAATTCTAAAGAGCTGGTAGATTATTTAGAACCAACTATCGGCAAGGCATATTTACGTCTCCGGCAGCCATTTTGAATGTCAAACTGAATGCCATGAATTTTGAAAAAAAACTGGCACCCTACATTTTATCAAGCAGTAATTGTTACCGCACTTTAGTGAGAAGTATTTGGATGATTGTCGCCAAACTTCATATTTAGCTTTAATGTACTACTCTCCAGACTTGATTTGGTTTTGGTGTACTTTTAGCCTACTTTTGACGAAGTTATGGCGTGTTTTAAAAAAGAATATTACGAATTTATATTTACCTGTCTCCTGTGAACAATTTATGGCCTATCATCACCAAACTTGTCATTTGGCATCAATATATAACCCTCCCAACCTTATTTCACATTTTGTCCCTCCGCGCCCGCCCCCGTCCGTCGGCGTCTACATGCTTAAAAAGCTTATAACTTGAACACCATGAGAGCTATTGCTTTGAAAAAATTGTTCACTTAATATTGATGTAAAATTTTAAATTAATACATGTATTGTGCCCTTGATCGACAAAGGTGCCTTACCCTCACCAGCATCTCATACTTAGCTTGTGCTTCTCTCTTTGTACCTGCCCATTAATGATGCAATTGGATCTTCCGATTGGACATGTTGTTGCATAAATCCTTGAAATTCTTGCGACCGGGGACAAGTATTTGACTTACCTGCAATTCTTCCCTTTTGCTCGTCCCATTCCTCTTGTACACCAGATTTAGAGGAAGCAAGTGCATTTTTGTAAAGGAATTGCTAATATGTTTCCAATGTGATTTGGCGTGATCGCAAATCAAAACTTCCCGCTTGTTAAAACTGTAAATGTAATTCCACCCCTAAACTTCCAAGAGAATTCGCTGAGGTCTAGGGGGGGGGTGTTGTCAAAACTACTTATAAAAATTTCAATTTACAGTATCAATATAAATTATATTTTAAAACTGTTATACTATAATATTCCTCTATGAATTTCATCAGGTTGTCTTTTGTGACACGAATAGGAAAAAATATATTACCCACTGATGTGTCTGATGTGTGTGATTTCAGTGGATCCAGTTCTGTACTACATGTAGCCTCATCGGTCTTCTTGGGTGTTATACTTCGTTTTTGGCTACTTTTTTTGGTGACTTTCTGATCTGGGGCTACATTACTAAGATTTGATACAATATCAAGTGTTGCAGTTTCAACTTTCTTTGGCCCTCCTACACTCTTCTTGCCACAGCCACCAAGATTGGTGGTGCCAAGACTGTTTACTTCCCAGACCAGGATTCAATGATAGGTCAATATGATGAAAATGTTACCCGTGTGTGATTTACTTTTTCATCAGTTTCCCACTCACTGGTACCTCAAATATAAAATTATTTATGATTCAATTATTTATCATGTTTACAGACGGTTGGAGATGGCTCAAAATACGTGTTTTTAGGTGATGTCCCTTGACGAGGCAGATGTGGTCCAAAATACTTATAAAAATTTAAAATTACAGTATTGATATAAATTATAATTTAAAACTATCATGCTATAGTATTATTCCTCTTTGAATTTTCTGCATTATCACGGCAGGTGGATGCGGTTTAAATCTTGTTGCAGTAGGGTTTCTTTATAGCCTTTTGTGTTTGGCAGAGCCGGCACACTTGATTTGTATCTCTGGATTAGAAAGGGTGTTACGTGTATGTCATGGATCACATGCAGCCTAGATGTACATGTATTACTATGTAGACCTCTCATCAACAAGCTTGAAATATTCTCTCAATACAGTACTCTGCCATGAAGGTGGTTTGATGTTGAAAAGTTTGGCTTTGCCAAATGTGCTGTGTACTTGTAATTTTGTTTACGTAAGTTTGCCGATAGGCGGTGCCACGACTCTGTACAGTGTATTCTATTCGAGTATCCAAATTGTATATTTTAACATCGAGTTGGGCATAAACTAGGTAGTTCCCGTCTAGTATCGTCGCTAGGGAAATTAGGCTCTGTCATAGGTCTTTTATTTGATTTTTCTACTTGTCAGTGTTGTAAATGACCACGATGCCTTCTTTTTTGCCAACTGGTATTTGATCACCAGACTGCCAGTCATTTGGCTGAAGTGACTAATTACTTTAACTTAGCCACGTTCGCATCAGATAGGATTGATGAAGAGAACACCTCATTTGACATAATGTTTCCCTTCAAAGTAAGTGACAACGTAGTCCATGAAACATTTTTTTCTTCTGGTGAACACCCAAGTCGAACATATCAGCGGCTTGGTGTCCAACCAAGTGATTTGTGAACAAGTTATTAGGTGTCTGGACTTTTTTTAGGTGCAGAGCTACACCTTCTCATTCTATTTAATGTGACCTGCTCTAGGCAGTGGGAAAATTATCGTTCCATTTATAATGTCTGTATGGCAGTAAACGTACTTTTCAGTGCGCACGACAATACCTATCGACACTTTGAGCCCATGATGAGAGAAAAAAATTGGCATTACTAACATGGCAAAGGTTTTCAGTTTGACACCTCGCTTGGCGAGAAAATACATCCGGTCTTGCATGAGAGCCCGGATTTCAGGCAATACAGAGAGACCTTTGTGTGCCCTTTTTTGCAGCAAAAGGTTCCATCTTGATAGAGACGAAAGTAACATAGCAAGAGCAAATTGCTGTTACTCAGGCATACATACAGCTGAACAATGCCTAGTTCACATGGCATCACTTGCCAACTGTTATCATTGTCATTGTGGCTTAGACGGTGAGGGAAATCTCATATGGTCTGAAACGTTCTATGCTGAAGGTTACTTGATGTTAGTAAACTGTAAATAGAATTATAAAAAAACATACGCTCAGCGTTAACATTCATTTGAAAATATTTATATGTAATTAAAGAGTATAAGATGATAAACCAAAGCAATTATTTAACAGTCATGGTGCAAAATAACAGATGCAGACACCTTATGATGCAATTTTGGAGTTACACATGTGCCAAATCATCTGACCGTAGTAAGCTTATTTATCACAACTTTGGCATATGATATTAACTAGTACAATTTTTTGCTTTTCAAGGTTAACAACAGGATAAAAAATATTTGGCACAATCTTTTAGAATTGGCACATCCTAAATACTGATGTGTGTGATTTCAGTGGATCCAGTTCTGTACTACATGTAGCCTCATCGGTCTTCTTGGGTGTTATACTGATTCAGTGGATCCAGTTCTGTACTACATGTGACTTTCTGATCTGGGGCCTACATTACTAAGATTTGATACAATATCAAGTGTTGCAGTTTCAACTTTCTTTGCCCCTCCAACACTCTTCTTGGCACAGCCACCAAGATTGGTGGTGCCAAGACTGTTTACTTCCAAGCCCAGGATTTAATGATAGGTCAATATGATGCGGTCGATGGGCTGATGTGGTCCAAAATACTTATGAAAATTTAAAATTACAGTATTGATATAAATTATAATTTAAAACTACCATGCTATAGTATTATTCCTCTTTGAATTTTCTGCATTGTCACTCCAGGTGGATGCGGTTTAATTCTTGTTGCAGTGGGGTTGGAGGATGCCAATATTGTATTTGTTTCGGTGATGGAAGTTGAATCAAAAGGAAGGAAGCCTTGCTCGCTTGTTAAAACCGTAAATGTAATTGCACCCCTAAACTTCCAAGAGAACTTCGCTGAGGTCTAGGGGGGGGGGGTGTTGTCAAAAAGTACTTATAAAAATTTAAATTTACAGTATCAATATAAATTATATTTTGAAACTGTCATACTATAATATTCCTCTATGAATTTCATCAGGTTGTCTTTTGTGACACGAATAGGAAAAAATATATTACCCACAGATGTGTCTGATGTGTGTGATTTCAGTGGATCCAGTTCTGTACTACATGTAGCCTCATCGGTCTTCTTGGGTGTTATACTTCGTTTTTGGCTACTTTTTTTGGTGACTTTCTGATCTGGGGCTACATTACTAAGATTTGATACAATATCAAGTGTTGCAGTTTCAACTTTCTTTGCCCCTCCAACACTCTTCTTGCCACAGCCACCAAGATTGGTGGTGCCAAGACTGTTTACTTCCAAGACCAGGATTTAATGATAGGTCAATATGATGCGGTCGATGGGCTGATGTGGTCCAAAATACTTATAGAAATTTAAAATTACAGTATTGATATAAATTATAATTTAAAACTATCATGCTATAGTATTATTCCTCTTTGAATTTTCTGCATTATCACGGCAGGTGGATGCGGTTTAAATCTTGTTGCAGTGGGGTTTCTTTATAGCCTTTTGTGTTTGGCAGAGCCGGCACACTTGATTTGTATCTCTGGGTTCGAAAGGGTGTTACGTGTATGTCATGGATCACATGCAGCCTAGATGTACATGTATTACTATGTAGACCTCTCATCAACAAGCTTGAAATATTCTCTCAATACAGTACTCTGCCATGAAGGTGGTTTGATGTTGAAAAGTTTGGCTTTGCCAAATGTGCTGTGTACTTGTAATTTTGTTTACGTAAGTTTGCCGATAGGCGGTGCCACGACTCTGTACAGTGTATTGTATTCGAGTATCCAAATTGTATATTTTAACATCGAGTTGGGCATAAACTAGGTAGTTCCCGTCTAGTATCGTCGCTAGGGAAATTAGGCTCTGTCATAGGTCTTTTATTTGATTTTTCTACTTGTCAGTGTTGTAAATGACCACGATGCCTTCTTTTTGCCAACTGGTATTTGATCACAAGACTGCCAGTCATTTGGCTGAAGTGACTAATTACTTTAACTTAGCCACGTTCGCATCAGATAGGATTGATGAAGAGAACACCTCATTTGACATAATGTTTCCCTTCGAAGTAAGTGACAACGTAGTCCATGAAACATTTTTTCTTCTGGTGAACACCCAAGTCGAACATATCAGCGGCTTGGTGTCCAACCAAGTGATTTGTGAACAAGTTATTAGGTGTCTGGACTTTTTAGGTGCAGAGCTACACCTTCGCATTCTATTTAATGTGACCTGCTCTAGGCAGTGGGAAAATTATCGTTCCATTTATAATGTCTGTATGGCAGTAAACGTACTTTTCAGTGCGCACGACAATACCTATCGACACTTTGAGCCCATGATGAGAGAGAAAATTGGCATTACTAACATGGCAAAGGTTTTCAGTTTGACACCTCGCTTGGCGAAAAATACATCCGGTCTTGCATGAGAGCCCGGGATTTCAGGCAATACAGAGAGACCTTTGTGTGCCCCTTTTTGCAGCAAAAAGGTTCCATTTTGATAGAGATGAAAGTAACATAGCAAGAGCAAATTGCTGTTACTCAGCCATACATACAGCTGAACAATGCCTAGTTCGTATGGCATCACTTGCCAACTGTTATCATTGTCATTGTGGCTTAGACGGTGAGGGAAATCTCATATGGTCTGAAACGTTCTATGCTGAAGGTTCCCGGTTTGAGATAAGACGCAAGAGAGGCGTTGGTCCATGTGTTCAATTGCCTAAGTTGAACCTACCACTGGAACAGTTACAAATATCGGCTCCAAGATTCAAAACCACCAGAGTTAGCTTTGACCGGTTTAGCTTCAAGTAGGTTTTTTTGGTATTTTTTTTTCTTTTTAGTTCCTATTTAAGACATGGTTGAGTAATATTTTCATAATTCATGTTAATGGCGATTCATGGGTTTTTATAACGTTGAGTATCAGATACATAACACACGTATGTCTCATGCGGTAGATCATTGTTTTTGGTTTTTTACTACTTTTTACCAGTAGTTACTACACTCCAGACCTGTCAGCATCAAACTTGACATTTTCTCTCTTAGACAGTACTCTGCCACCAAGGTGGTTTGATCTTGAATCGTTTGGGTTTCTACTTGTAGTAGGTATGTACACTACTGCTTGTGTAGGGAGGTGCCCCGTTTTTCGTTCACTTCTTACGTTCGTTTCGTTTTCTCTTCTTTCTATCTTTTTCTGCAAATTTCGCATTTAACGTTTTTGAGCGTTTCTCTTTCCCGACTTCATAAATGATAATCAGCCAATTGCATATGTGAACATGCGTGCGTTAGTATATTTTCTGGTCATTTTTAGATTTATAGACAACCTTTTTTCAAACAAAGGGTCACGCTTCTTATTTAAGGTTGTGAGAGATAGCAAAGCAAAAAACGGCAGGTGTGATATTTGGACTTTATTCATGCATTCTTCTATTCTTTTGTTTGTATGTTGGTGACTTGATTCGAATGGTGAATCTGTAAATTACACAAATATCAAACTATTTGTAATATAAATACATATATACACGTACGCCCTTTCACAAGTTAATAAATGTTTAAAAAATATTACTATAAATACAGCCTTATTATAACCTCAATATTAAATTATCTGACAATCAGGATTATTTGCACAAACCAACATTTCAAGTATTAGTTCCCTTCTATTACATTCAATATATATATACAAATACATACAAGCACATTAAAGCCAACACATTTTATTCCACTAAACAGATAACTATTTAACAAGAAAACCTTTTAACAAATTGATGATAAATTCACTTACAATAGCTGCCAAATTCTGCATAGACCACACCAATGGCCGTTACTTTACTACAAGATATATCCAAGTCTTTGCTTTTATTGTTTTATTATTCTAACTTCCAGAAACTTCTAACTTCCAGAAACTTCTAACTTCCAGAAACTTCTAACTAACTTTTATTCAAACATAATTAATGATTTACTTACAAGTTATTTCAAACTGAATCACATGCTATATGGACAGTAATAAAGTCAAAATTGTATACCAATAATAGTGTAATTTCACAAATGTATTGTTAAAACACTGCACATTTAAAATTAATACATAAACTGCATCAAACCATCCAATTAAATCATTAAAAACCGTACTTTAACCTGGGACATTCAACCTATATGTACAAAATCTACATCCCAACTTAGTCTACTTCTAACCTTTAACTTGTTTGTAACACAATATTCGAAATATGGTACTGGTACTTAAAAGAAATACATTATAAATACAGTATTTGTACATCATGACATACAATATTATATTTTTCAATTGAAACAATCACTGTAGCAAATTGAAACAATGAAATTAAAATTTGAAATAAAGTTTTCTATTCGTTAATTATCAACTTATTTTAGAATCATCATAATTAGTATCATGATCATTACACTAATAACTATTAACATGATTTAACCAGTATAATTACTTTTGAAATGCTCATATTAAACAAGATATTAAAATTAAGCAACAAATCTTATTTTACCCTTAAACTGAACATTAATCTCTAAAATATTACTTTATATTTTTAAACTAATCAACTAATTTGGTAACATTAATATCATGATGCAGATAGCAGCATGATTAACTACCAAGACTTTGTATAAAATACATTTAAATCATAATGTACTTGTGTAGAAAGAATAACAGTAAAATGTTAGAATCTAATCAAATCAATTTCCTAACTTTCGTTGAAACTTTTTTTTCTTTTTTTTTTTTTTTTTTTTTGACATTGATAATTTTGTGACATTGATTCATCCAAATCAAATCCTCATTTTCAATTTCCCCCAAACATTCAACTTTTTCTTCAGGACTACCAGTATTTTCATTTGAAATAATAAAATGATTAATCACCTTTTGACCAACTTTATCTACACAAACAAGACCCCTGTTATCTGCATCATTTGTACAACCATGCAAAGACCAGCCCAATAGTGTTTTAACTGCAAATGGCTGACCTGGTAACTCACCCTTCCTAACATCTAATGGAATCAAAGCTTCACAATTATCCTGGCCAATCAAAATATCTACTTTATCTACAGCTTGCTGAATTGGTATATCATTAAAATAATTATATTTGCTTACATCAATTGTAGTTTTATTCATTGGAATGTCATTGATAATATAGACATTTTTCAAATTCAAAGACTCACCACTGGATTCTGACTCAACACATAAATTAGGTATTAGCCTAGTCTCTTTAAACTCACCACTGCTGTTCAGTGTGTTCAATTTATACTTCACAGAAATGCCTTTCAAACCAAGATCATTTGCTAACCTTTGTGTACAAAATGTAGTTGTAGAACATGTATCAAGTAATGCTAAACTGTCATAGGAATTGTTCACCTTAACTTGTACTACAGGAATACACACTTGAGAACTAACATTAGTGAAACTAACATTACCACCTATACCACACATACTTGGTCTGTAACATTGCTCAACCTGGTGATTATCAAGCAAACAATTTTCACAAACATTATTATCAGCAATTAATTTTAACTTTCTGCTTTGGTTTCAAAGACTTAAATACATCACACAAATACAGTCTATGTTCTTGGCCACAAGACAAACAAGGTTTAACTGTCCTACCTCTGTTTGATACGAACGCAGTACTCTGAGGCGACCTGCTTTGCTGCTGGTAACTGGACTTTACTGGCTGTGAAGTACCTCCCGTTGATGTCTGCTTTTGTGAAAATCGAAGCAAACCACTTTCACCATACACTGGATCTGTCGCTGAATCTGCCTCCTGCTCGACAAAGTTCACTAAATCCCCAAAGTTTGGGTAACTGTGCTGATCGCGTTTCATGTCCATAGCAATTTTCCTCCACTTGTTCTTTTGAAACTGCTGTAGGCGATCAACGATGGATGCAATGAACCGCTGCGAAGTTGATCTCCTCCACCGAAACATTAGTAGTGGACATGCAACACATGCAGGATGAAGTGTATGCCTTTACACCCTGTGTAACTATGTGGAATATGAACATTTGTGGACATTATTGAGTGAGTGTAAATTGTGATGGTTATTGTATTTACATGTACATATCGTATATTTGTTTGGTTATTTATGTATTGTATTTTGCAGACTGTACCATCGTTCCCAAATAAATACTTGAACGAGGAGTCTTTCTTCATGGTACAGTTCATTCTTCACATCACCCACAGCCAGCCCCAGAGTGAGGTCAACAATGGGTGTTTCATATACATGTGAGTTCCCAGGATGCAATGTGGTGAAAAGTGCGGAAACAGAGGAGACTGCCCTAGGTTTACTGCAGCTACACCAGAGCAACGCCCACAGTGGTCCCCACCAGAGGCAAAGGCCCCCAAAGGTTGACAGACCTCACATAACTGGAGGGATCACAGCAGAGGAATGGGCAACATTTCTTCGGCGCTGGGAAACATTTAAGACAGCCACTGATATGTCAAGCAAGGAAATAAAGTGTCAACTATTAGCATGCTGTGAGATGGACCTTGAAGCAAGTCTGTTCAAGAATGATCCAAAGCTACATGATAAGACCGAAAAAGATATCCTGTCAGCAATAGAAGCTCTAGCTGTGATCGACATAGCAGTGACTGCACGTGTAACAGAGCTGTTATCAATGAAACAGGATCATGGTGAAGGCATCAGATCATTTGTGGCAAGGGTCCGTGGCAAGGCAAATATCTGCGCATTGGAGAAGGCATGCCAATGCGGACAAAGAGTGTCGTATACAGATGAAGTGGTCAAATGGGTGGTGCTCATAGGTTTGTCATCAACAGACATAGCAAGAGAGGTGCTCGGCACTATGGATATCGACAAAAAGAGCCTATCCGACACAATAGCAGTGGTGGAATCAAAGGAAACGAGCATCACGAGCATGCATGGGTGACTCCACAACAAATGCTGTATCAACCTACAAAAAAAAGAACAGAAAGTGGTCACAATTAATTGTAAAGAGTGCGGATCAACAACCCCCAAGTTTGGTCGCAACAGGCGTGGTAAAGTGGTTGAATACAAGCTGTGTACAGAGTGCTTCCGCAATAAATGCAAAGGAAAGAAAGGCAGCAATGAGGATAAAGAGCAACCTAACAAGACAGCAGTAGTGTCACAGTCTGGAGTTTTTGAGGTGCTTGGAGCGATAGACACAGGCAAACCAACAAAAGCGGTAAAAAGAGGTGCGGTAGACAACCTGGTATTTGATCCACACACGGGATGGCAGTTGAAAAACTCGAAGGCACAGCCAATGGTGAAGTTGAAAGCCAGAGTGGACGTTGATGCATACAAGCAGATTGGATACACCTGCCCATCTATCAAACCAACCATGCTCCAATGTATCAGTGATACAGGCGCCCAGTCATGCCTAATGGGTCTGAATACAGCAAAACAGTTGGGGCTAAAGGAGAGTGATTTGGTGCCAGTGAGCAGGAAAATGCGTGCAGTAAATAATGAAGACATTGCTCTCAATGGTGCGGTTTTCCTGACACTTTGTGGACATGACCAAGAGGGTATCCTTCATGAAGCACCAGTGATGGTATATGTTTCCCCAGCAGTAAACATGATGTATCTCAGCCGAACTGCAATGGAACAGCTGAGGATCATATCAAGCGCATTTCCAGAAGTAGGATCAGCAGCCGCAGTCGAAGACAATGCACAACAACTCGCTCCTTGCGGATGCCCACTTCGTGCACCTCCTCCAAATATCCCCGAGAAGTTGCCATTTGAAGCAAAAGCAGAGAACACAGAGAAGATGCGCCAATGGATACTTACCCGCTATGCAGCCTCAACATTCAACACATGTCCTCATCAACCCTTGCCGACAATGTCAGGTCCTCCAATGGCTATACGGGTATCACCGGAAGCCAAGCCAGTTGCCACCAGCAGACCAGTCAGAGTACCAGCACATTGGAGAGAACAAGTAGCAGAGCAGTTAGAACGTGATGTAGCTCTCGGTGTGATTGAAAGAGTGCCACCAGGGACACCGGTAACTTGGCTACACAACATGGTTGTGACAGCAAAGGCTGATGGAACGCCTAGGCGCACAGTGGATCTGCAGGCATTGAATAAGGTCTCAGTCAGAGAGACACATCACACGGTACCTCCTGCTAAGCAAGCAAGATCAATACCACGAAATCAACTGAAAACCGTAACAGACGCATGGAATGGCTATCACTCAATTCCAATATGTACAGAGGATAGAAAAAACTGACATTCATCACAGAGAATGGGCGTTACCGATACTGCCGTGCACCGATGGGATTTCTGGCAAGTGGGGATGCGTACACTCACAGATATGATCTCATCATCGCTGATGTGCCACGTGTCACAAAATGTGTGGATGACGTAATGCTCTATGATGATATCTCCGACCGGGAAAAACACTGGAGAAGGGTTATGGAATACATCAGCACAGTCGGAAGGAATGGTGTGATCTTAAATCCAAACAAGTTTCAGTTTGCTCTTGATGAAGTCGACTTTACTGCTTTCAAGATAACTATGACTGAAGTGAAACCACTGCTGAAGTACATAAAAGCGATTAAAGACTTCCCACGGCCCAAGAACATATCCGACATACGGTCTTGGTTTGGACTGGTGAATCAAGTGACCCATTACGGGCAGCTAGTAGGGGCAATGACTCCATTTAAGGACTTGCTGAGCCCGAAAACTCCATTTCAGTGGTCTGATGAGTTGGAGAGAGCGTTTGTTGAATCTAAGCAGACAATAATCCAGTCCATACAAGAGGGCGTTGAGATCTTTGATGCGACTCGCAGAACATGCTTACAGACAGATTTCTCCAAACAGGGTCTTGGGTACTGGCTGAAGCAGAAACACTGCAACTGCAAAGAGGAGACGCCAGAGTGCTGTGTCAGCGGATGGAAAGTTACCCTGGCTGGCTCACGATTCCTCAGAGATGCAGAGAAGCGCTACGCCCCTATTGAAGGAGAATGCTTGGCAGTGGCGTGGGCATTGGAGGACACACGATGGTTTACATTAGGGTGCGATAAGCTAGTCATTGCAACAGACCACAAACCTCTCCTCAAGATATTAGGTGATAAGTGCCTGGATGATATCACAAATCCTCGCCTCTTCAGATTGAAGCTGAGAACCATGAGATGGAAGTTCCAGATCACACATGTAGCGGGAAAGTCGAACTGTGCGGCAGATGCTACATCAAGGAACCCAACTGAAGAGAGCAATAGAGATGGAGCAATGCTGGATGACCTGTGCTTAGAGGTGGTAAACTGTGATATGGAAAATGAGATGATAGCAGATATCCAGACAGAGACAAGGCATCAAGGTGTCATTACATGGGCAGAAATGCAGAAGGAAACAGCTGCAGATAAAGAACTCCAAGAACTTGATAAGTATATATTAGATAAAAACACTGGTGAAATATTTGAAGGTTCGGAGTACAGGAAATACTTAGACGAGTTGTGCATGATTGATGGAGTGATATTTCTTGGCCAGCGAATGGTCGTACCCAGAAGTCTACGCCAGAAAGTCCTGCGCGCATTACACTCCGCACATCAGGGCATAACAAGTATGACCAACCGCGCCCAAGCCTGTGTATTTTGGCCAGGAATGACAGAGGATATCAGCACCACACGCAAGCAATGTGCGACGTGCAACAGGATAGCTCCATCACAGGCTCACCTGCCTCCTGTTGAATCAATCACTCCCTCGTTACCCATTCCAAGCTATAGCAGCAGACTACTTTTCATCCAGAGGTGTCAAGTTTCTAGTAGTTGTGGATCGTTTCAGTGGATGGCCCCATTTGATGAGATCATCAGGATCAGATGAGGCTCTGGGTGCTAAGGGGCTCATTCGCTGTCTGAAATTTATATTTGCTACGTTTGGCATTCCGGAAGAAGTCAGTAGTGACGGAGGCCCTGAGTTTGTATCTGCAGAGACACAGGCGTTCTTCTCTAAATGGGGAGTCATACATCGATTGTCATCTGCATATAACCCCAGGAGTAATGGCAGGGCAGAAGTAGCAGTGAAGTCAATGAAACGCTTGCTACAATGTGCTACATCAGCAGAAGGGGCGCTTAATGAGGATGCAGTCATCTATGGTCTTCTGCAATATAGAAATACCCCACAGTCTCATGCAGGGACATCGCCAGCTCAGGTCCTGTTTGGAAGAAAGTTGAAGGATCTCATCCCTATTCCCCCAGGCACAACAATCTTTGAGCATGCGCACACGGCACCAGTGTGGAGGGAGACCTGGAAAGCTCGTGAGGAAGCTTTAAGGCTCCGGTTCTGCAAGCAATTAGAGGCAAGGAGAAGACATACACGAGCTCTTCCTGATCTTAATGCTGGCGACAGAGTGCAGATCCAGAATCAACGTGGAGCTCATCCCAATAAGTGGGACTGCACAGGAAGGGTTGTAGAGACTTTGCCACATAGCCAGTACCTAGTCAGAGTGGATGGGTCTGGCCGAATCACACGCCGCAATCGCAGGGCTCTCAGACAAATAATGGCTTTTGAGCCTGATGCCCTATCAGGACCTCCCAGTAACGCTCCACTTTGGCCAGAGGTGTCCAGCATGCCATCAAGTGCGACAACAGGTCAACAGATCTCTAGTGATAGAGAGTTATCATATGAAGCACCACACAGCCAGTGACATTACTCCACGAAGATGATCGAGGAATGCCACCTGCAGAGGACTCCTCTGAAAGCCAAGAAGAGGAGCCTATGGAGCCCATCCAGGCTGCTCCAGATCCCATACAATCTGCACCAGACACAGCTATACCAAGTAATGTCAACAGCAAGTCACCAACACCTGTACCTCCTCGACGTTCATCCCGCCTGCGAAAGAAGCCTGCTTATCTAGTTCAACACTATGAGTTATAAAGTTTCTATGGAGTAGAAACTTGGGGGGATGAAGAATAATAGGTGTGAATAAGCCATGTACAAGGTGAAGCTGATATGCAGTACAACCTAATCCTGACAAAGGATTGTACTGCACAAAAGCATGTCAGTATGAAACATTAGTAGTGGACATGCAACACATGCAGGATGAAGTGTATGCCTTTACACCCTGTGTAACTATGTGGAATATGAACATTTGTGGACATTATTGAGTGAGTGTAAATTGTGATGGTTATTGTATTTACATGTACATATCGTATATTTGTTTGGTTATTTATGTATTGTATTTTGCAGACTGTACCATCGTTCCCAAATAAATACTTGAACGAAATCCTAAAAGGTTGTTGTTTTGTGTTCAATTTATAGACAATGACGAGTCACAAAACTCTGCTTTTTTTTACCTCTATTTCTACTGAACCTATTAGAAAATAACATACCACATAGCCAAAAATCATATTTTCAAATTTGATATCAATTTAACTGATTATGATTCTGTAATTCTGCAATTCGTTTTTAATTCTAAGAATTAGGCGAAATTCGGTGTCCTTCCTACGCAATCAGTAGTGTATATACAGTAACATGTATTTACTTCAGTTAATAGTCATATATTATGATGCTTATCCAACAGAATTTCTAAATTAACCTACTAGGTGAATGGCCCGTGAATAGTCAGGATTTGGTCTGCTATTCCACACATACACTAACATATTGATACCAAAAAAACAGGTTTTGTGATATCTGAAAAAAAGGAGAAAAAAATGTTCACAGGACCCAGTTAAACACTGTAAAGGCAATTACCTAATACTTATAATGACACAAATGTATGATATTACCCCTTTACTATATGTAATGTTATATATGTCAATGACTTTACTTAGAAACATTTAGGCATTGATATGTAACAGTGACAGTACTCTGCCACCAAGGTGGTTTGATCTTGAATCGTTTGGGTTTTATACCTGTGGTGTACACTTTATTTTTTTATTTCTAACGTATGTTTGCCTATTGGACCTGCCAAGACTGTGTACTATTTGAGTAACCCCATTTGATATTTTCACATCGACATAGGTCCCACCTAGTATTGTCACTAGTGAAATAAGTGTGTTTTTGATACCTTTTTTGTGTTTGGCAGAGCCGGCACGCTTTATCTCTGTATCTCTGGTTTAGAATGTGTGTTACATGTATTGCCAAAGTTGAACCTACCATTGCAACAGTTAAAAATATGGGGTCCAAGATTCAGACCGCCATAGTTAGCGTTGACCCTCAGACACCGCAAGATCATGAATCAATTTCTGTCTCATGAGGGAGATGTGTTTTTTGTTTTTGTTTTTTTTTCATTTTAGTTCCTATTTGTTTATTACTCGTAGAGGGAGAGTACTTTATTTTCATATTTCATGTCAAAGTTGATGCATGTGTTTTTTATAAAGTTTATTATCACATGTCAACAAATTGCCTTCTGAAATGTTTTTGAATGATAGTGATTTATTTGGGTTTTAGATGTAAACGCATGAAACTGTTGCTGGAGTATTTAAAATTTTTTGAGATTAAAAAACAGTGGACAAATTCAATGAATTCATATTTCAAAAAATTTAATTATATATTTGAAGAAGTATGATCAAATAATTCATATTTCACTTTTTATTGTATATATCTTTGGTGCTAAAATTTAAAACAGATTTCATATCGGAGTATATATGGAAATTGTCATTTTATATTTTTCGTATTGGAGTATATATTAAAATTGTCAGTGTTAGATTTCTCATATTGGAGTATATATGTAAAATGATAACTGTTAAGTTGAATGGGAAAAAATAAATTCCCATACCCAGATCTCAGATGTTTATTAAAAAATAAAATCTATAAATTGTGTTTTTTACTGTTTTAATTATTAAGAACACTCTAAAACATAACCATCAAGAACCGCCAGCATTCACCATGGAAATATTTGAACAATACAAAAACACGATTAAGGTAGACACATTACTGGAAAATATTTTATCTGATTGAAAAGACTTTTCTACTATATACTAGGACATATTTTCAGTGCATTTAGAAAATACAAAAAAAATTGACCACTCGATAATTTTTTTGACACACAATTGAACATTACAGGGATCCTGAGATTTTGAAGGTTTCTTGAAGGTTTCAAACAAAAATGCGTAAAATCTTACAAAAGCTTTTATTTTTTTTCTTAATAATGAATCAATCACACTGTATTTTAGTATTCTACAACATGAATATGGGTGCATGAATAATCACTAATATCATTTGAAATTTCTTTTATCATTTTTCAGATATTGGACAAAAACAAGGAATCATCTCGTTAAAAAATCAATAAAAATTCAAGTATCCATACAAAATCGACCCTAGAAATTTTATGAGCATAGATATTAGCGTCCCATCTTTTGATTTACGTACCTTAACTATAATTCTAATACGCAGAAGATTTTCAAAATGAGTTCACCATGTAATTCAGTTCCCATTTTTGGGCAAACTTTAAAAAAAAGAACTATCTGAAAAATTTTTTAGTTTAACTTAAAAAGGTTTTAAGGATGACCAAACAATTTCATTCCCCAATGAAACATATAGAAAATGCATTACAAAATTTCCCCAGTTTGAACATTGATTTTTCCCTGTGGGTTTCAGGTTGGTGGTGGTTGGGGGGGGGGGGATAGTTGGCAAACATGCACAACAAATTTGCTTTAATCTAAATTATGAGGTTTTGGGTCTAAATTGGAGGTAGTGGAAGGTTATATGCAGGGGCAAGCAGTGACTTCTTTCTGGTCTTTTCTTATGAAGCCTTGGCCCTAATCGGGGGTTTCCCCATATTTGAAATTTTAAAAAAAAAAGAACTATCTGAAATTGTCAAGTTTTTTGTCTGTAACTTAAAAGGTTTTAAGCGATGCCCAAAATTTCATTCCCCAATGAAACATATAGAAAATGCATTACAGAACCCATGTTTCAACAGTTGACTTTTCCCTTGGGATTTGGTTTTTGGGGGGGGGGGTGGCCAAAATGCACAACAAATTTGTTGTGGTAGACTTTGTATCTGAAATTAGGGTTTTTTGGTCAAAATTTGGGAAGTAGTTAAGGTTATATGGACATAGCAAAAAAGTTCTTTCTGAGTCTTTTTTTATGAGCCTTGGTTTTAATCGTTTCCCATTTTGTCAAACTTTAAAAAAAAAGAACTATCTGAAATTGTCAAGTTTTATGTTTTAACTTAAAAGGGTTTTTAAGGGATGCCCAAAATTTTCATTCCCGAATGAAACATAAAAAAAAATGCATTACAGAATTCCCCATGTTTGAACCTTGATTTTTCCCCTTTTTGGGGTTGGGTTTGGGGGGGGGGGCGTTGGCAAACATGCCCAAATTTTTGTAAAAACTTCTGTACTGAAATTTTGGGTTTTTTGGTGAAAATTAAGTGTCATTAAGGGTTATATTGCGAGGTGCGTAGAATGACTTCTTTCTGAGTCTTTTCTTTGAACCCTTTGGGTCTGTAATCTGGGGTTCCCCCTATTTGTAAAATTTAAAAAAAAAACTTCGAAATTGTCAAGTTTTTATGTCTTAACTTGAAAGGTTTTAAGCGATGACCCCCAAATTTATTCCCCAATAAAACATATAGAAAATCATTACAAATTCCCTTTTTCAAGACTTGCTTTTCCCTGTGGAATTGTCGGGTTGGGGGGGGGGGGTTGGAACATGCACAACAAATTTGTTCTAGTATCTAAAATTTTGAGGATTTGGGTCTAAATTGAAGTGTCAGGGGAAGGTTATATTGGGGGGGCGATAGCAATGATTTCTTTCGAGTTTTTTTATAAGCCTGGTTTAAAAGAGGGGTTTCCCCTTTTTTGGGCAAACTTTGAAAAAAGAACTATCTGAAATTGTGTTTTTATGTCTGAAACAAAAAGGTTTTGGGAAGCCCACAAAATTCATTGCCGAAATGAAAGATATACAAATGCATTACAGAATTCCCCA
>CM032666.1:13519445-13533623 GCA_019095985.1 Streblospio benedicti
AATGGCCAATGATTCATTGAATACGCGCCATATTCCATGTTTAGTCAATATATTGCAACATAAAGTTATTGCGAATACTGTTTGGAATAATACATATGAGTTTGGTGTTCCTTGATTGTAAAATATGAGTTCTAGCTGTCAATTAATCGAATCTGGACTCTTGTAATTTTGAGACCTTGCAAAATCATCTAAAATTGAGTTTAAAAAATATCCGCAAGGTATATTTTGGTATACTTCTGGAAAAACATGGCAGAGATAGTGTCTAACAATGTCCCACCTTCATCTGCTTTAAAGCAATTACTTCTACGTTGGGCCCCTGCAGGAGCTAAAATGATTCGCCTATATGGTAATCGTGTCTTTCAATCACCTCACGGGGGTGAAATCACGTGACTTATGACGTAGGGGTTTCCTTCCACATGTAACATCGGCATCCATTATCGCTCAATCATGAGCTTATTTTTAATTTCTGCTTGAAACAATGAATGCATTTTCCGTTTGTCGATAGTACTGCTCTGACACACAAATATTTATTTTGTTAGCATATTCTTACAAATATATTCATTGGTATATCGTCCATAATCTAAAAATTACTATTTAATTTTCACTTTGTTGTTTTTTTCGATATGGATTTTCCGGTGTACAAAGCGCATGTGCAAAAAGCCAGGTGTCATTTAAATAAACCGTGCGCCTACTACAAGTGCCATTTGGTGGCGCCACAATGCGTTTCCATAAAAATATCAACAAACATGGCCGCCACCGTGTAAAACTTCCGTGACTGAGTAGGAAAATATTATTTCTTTTTATTTTGAATAAAGGTACCGACCCAAATAAATCTGCGACACCGCTGTCGCAGCCAAGTTCTAGAAATGTGACAGACAACATTTTTGTGTAAAATGTCGCAAAATCGTGGTCGAGAGCTATCACTGCTCACCATAGAGATTTCTTTATCTTCTGTTGACTCTAACTCTATTTCACGAGGAGTGAGTGCAACTGGAGTGCTACGTTCAATGACTGCTCTTACAAAATCATAATCATGAAGTTCATCATGATCTGAGTCTTTCACTTTAGTGTTCAGCATGCTTAACGAATTTGCAATGTTCCATTTCCCTGGCCTGTAGATGACCTTAAAATTATATCCTTGGAGCCGCAGCACCCATCGTTCTATTCTTGCAGATGGTTTGGACTTCTTTGAATATATGAACTCCAATGGACGATGATCTGTTTCCAGCTCAAACTGGCTACCAAACACATACAAATGAAACTTTTCACAAGCCCACACTAGAACCAAAGCTTACTTCTCAGTCTGACTATATCGCCCTTCTACGTCCGACAGACTTCTAGACGCATATGCTATCACTCTCCATGTGTTGCCTTGTAGTTGCGTCAATACTGCTCCCAAACCTACAGGTGACGCATCCGCAACAATTCTTGTTTGTTTGTCTCTTTGAAAATACGCTAAGGTATCTGGATTTGTAATCCTTTTTTTCAACATTTCAAACGCTTTATGTTGGGCCTCTCCCCATACAAAATCTTTTTTTCTTATTACCTCTTGTATTGGAGCAGCTACCGTTGAAAGATCAGGGATGAACTTTGCTGAAAACTGTACCAAGCCCATGAACGACCTGGCCTCTGATGCACAACTTGGAGGGTCGGCGTTGATTATTGCCTCAACTTTATCTTGACTTGGTTTTACACCCTCATCCGTGACTTCATGACCAAAAAAGGTAACTTTTCTTAGTCTGAATTCACATTTACTTCCATTCAAGGTCATACCGGCATCTTGAATCTTCTTAAGTGCCTTGAATAGTCTTTGATCATGTTGTTCAACACCACGCCCATGAATGATAATATCATCTGCGATATTTGCATTGCAGCCCCTGAGCACATCTCTAACAATCTTGTTATATTTTTCAGGTGCTGATGACAAACCAAACATTAATCTGCGGTAGCGATACAAGCCTCGATGTGTGCAAAAAGTAGTTATATGCCTGCTACTTTCTTCCAGTTCTACCTGATGAAAACCCCATTTTAGGTCAACTTGTGAGAACACAGTTGAGCCACTAAGCTCTTCCATCAATTCTTCTACTCTTGGAATCGGATGTCTTTCATGAATGATTGCATCATTAGCCCTGCGCATGTCCACACAGACCCTGACATCTCCTCCTGGCTTCGGAACGACTACGAGTGGCGATACCCATTCTGTTGGCCCCTCTGGAACCTGTTCTATAATGCCCTGTTCTAGCAACTCATCCAACTTATTGTCCACCTTCTCTCTTAAACCAAAAGGTATTCTTCTCACTGGTTGTGCAATTGGAGTTATGTTGTCATCAATATGAAGCCTCAATTTATATTCTTTCAGCAGTCCAACTCCATTGAATAATGGGTTAAACTGGAATTTGATATCATCCTCGCATCGTTCTGAGACAATGCTGTTTACTACTTGGGGTCCTACTCTAAGTAAGTCTAGTTCATCTGATGTTTGTTTTCCCATCAGCATTTTTCCTGTCCCTTTCACCACAACAAACTCACATTGAGCTTCGCATTTGTTTGCAGGTACGGTCACTTCTGTTTTGATTATACCCACAGTTGGCAGCGGCTTGTTGCTGCCATACGCAAAAAGTGTTCTTGTAGTGATTTCGGAGTGCGCCTTTATTTTCTTCCTTTTTAGAGATTCCCACATTTCTTGACTCATTACATTAGTTATTGCACCTGAGTCTATGACCACTTCATTTAGGGTAACTCCACCCACACAGATTGTGACATCACCTGTGTCGTTGTTACTTGCAATGCTGAATGCATAATCTTCCTGACAAAATTAGCACTACTAGAGCTATTCTTGTCGTTACTTTGACCACGACCTTGACGCCGACTTTGACCACGGCCTCTTCCACGACCTCCACTGCGGTTCTGGGACTTCTCCCTTCGTGATTCCTTTGACATATATGTTAGGCACCTCTCAGTATAATGTCCAGTGATAGAGCACCTTTGACATTGAAAGTTCTTAGCTGGGCATTTCCTGTCTCGTGCATAATCCACAAGCAAAGCAAATTTTGCCCTTTTTATCCGACTTGTTCGGTTTCCATGGTTTTGTTTCAACAGCCTGAACCAGCCCTGGCGTTTCCATTGCTTTTACTTGCCTGTCTACTGCCTCAAATGCTCTGGCCACTTTTAACAAAGTATCCAATGTCAAATTTTCTTTCTCTAAAAATTTTCTTCTCAGCAGACTTTAATTACATTTTCAATAATATGGTCTCTTATTTGATCATCAATGGTATTGCCAAAATCACAATTGTAGGAATTGACCACGAGATTGGAGTGTCAATCGCAAAATTGAGCATGCTGACGTCTGATTTACCCCAACGAAGTGAGGGTAAATCAGACGTCAGCATGCTCAATTTTGCGATTGACACGACAATCGAGTGGTCAATCAACATTCTATCATGACTAAAATCCATTTTATTTTAAAATAAATCATATTATAACATTCAACATTCAAGTCTATTTCTTTTGTTTTGAGCGCGCGGAGACGTCAATTCCTACAGTTTTGAGCGCGTGGAGGCGTTAGTCTAAACTGTTGATCTCCGCTACAGAACACGCGCCTTGCGTCGTCAGCGGCTGTATTGATATTGTGAGGAGTTTAGACTAGCGCCGTGTTTTTTTTTTGGAGCGTGTTTTCCATCGCAAAATTGAGCACGTTGATTGACCAATCAGCGTGGGTTATTGGCGGTGATTTTTGCACGGAATGATAGAATGTGTAGTTTTGCACGAATATCTTATTCATTGTCAAAATGGCCCTGGTGGTTGTTAATTAGCGGTTTTATAACAAAAATAGCAGACAGCGGCAGCCATGACAGCGTCATGTGGAGTAGTGTGATGTCATAAAGACGCCAAAGGCGTCACATGGGTTCAAATACTAGGGATTACCACCACTTTGCCAATTGGGCTATGTGTACATCAGAACCTTCAATCAAGACCACCTCTATAAATACACCACCCCTATTATAAAATGATTTATAACAGTCCCAACTCTTCATAAAATAGACCGTTGCAAACGTCCCTAAAGAGAGCACCCCTATATTAAACCACTTGACGCTAATCCTTGGGCAGTCGTAATAGGGATGTTCTACTGAAGTGTGTGATAATATCTGTGCCATGGAGAGCATTATGTTCCCATTACCATAGACACTAATCTTTCATCCCATAGCTTTTGCATATTACATGCCAAGTGCATTTTCAGTGGTTAATGAGTTACTTGAGATATACTTATACGAGCTTTAAGTTGGAGTTTAATCCAGGTACTTCTCCGTCTGCGCCAAGTACATATTATTTATGTGTTTGCATTTTGTACTCTCTAAATAAGAATACTTATAGCCAATGTTAGGGAAAAATCACAATGCCTGTGGTTTTCACTGGCTATTCAGAAGATGGTCACCCTGCCATGTTTACATAGTCAAAACTGTCTTTCAATGAATGATGCCTTGGCTTGATCTTGGATGTTGTGTGTATGGAGATGCTCTCAGTGTGCTTTCAGGATGGGTGGTGGTGCTGTCAGGACGTGGGCAAGTGGTGTCAGGACAAGGGTGCTAGAACATAGAATGCTGTAAAAACATATTTATACACTCACCAAATATGTCTTTTTTCTATGCCCATGGAGGGCATTGTGTTCCCATTTACATGGACACTAATATTTCCCCCCTTAGATTTTCATTTTTCATGCCAAGTCAATGGAATTGACCAACGTTTTAGTTGGGATGTACTTACACGATTACGTAACAGGAGTGATTCAATGCATTCTCAGCATTCCTCTTTGACCACACGGTTATAAGCTAGTTGTACATTAATGGTAATAGTGTAGCATACTGCGGGGTGGGTACTTCCATAGTCGCCCTATACGGCATGTTCCACTGGTAGGGGTCACCTTTTTCAACCCCGCAGTTTCACTAGGGGTCACTTTTTCCACCTCTCAGTTTCATTAGTGGTCATGATTTCAACATTCCAGCCAGTTTCACCAAGGGAGGTTCAAACTCGGGGTTCAATATCTAGCTCTCTTTTCATGTGATTTTGCATTTTCTCACACTCCAAGCTGTATTTATCATTGAAGAGCAGTGCTGATATACCTGATATCACACCGTACGGAAAAATATCACGTCCTCCAAATATGGGTAACGTAGTAATTAGACTCCGCCCACTTTTACTATAATATTTACAACTCGTGCTATAAAGCGCGCCGATTGGTCAAAAGAAGTGGTGTGATATTTACTATGATTCCTCATCACAGGACGAGCTGATTATCTGAGGGGGGTTAGGTCATTAGTCTTGGCAGAACTAGTTATTTTCAACTTTGTGGAACAAACATTATTTTTTGCCGTTTTACATCATAACTTTATTGTGCTTCACTAGCAGTAAAATGTTTATTTTGAAAATATTCAGAAATAAAATATCCATTGTTAAAAAGTATCTACCCCTCTCAGATGGCTGGACGAGTTAACTATCTGAGAGGTTTTGCTGGACAAGTAGATTATCTGAGAGGGGCGGCAGGTTGATTGACTTTGGCTAAAACATTTATTTTCAATTTTTTGGTGCAAACATTATTTCATTCTGTTTTACAGCACAACTTTATTCTATTTCACTAGCCGTAAAATATCTGTTTTTTAAAGTTTCAGAAGTAGAATGTGTATTTAAAGATACAACCTACCCCTCTCAGATGTAGCGGCCCACAAGGGTGGGTAAAATGACTTTACTTATATGCATAGACCAAAGGAGCTTTATCTACCTCAAAATCCTATCTAAAAAGGAATTTCCCGGTCTTCTCATAGTTCTCTTTATGAACCAAACTTGCAGTTAGTATGTGCCTCTTTCATAATGAGATGCACTTCCTTTATCACATATAAAACATATAATCAAATAAGTGTATACCAAAATATAGTGAATTTATTTGCACAAATACCGACAAAACTTTAGCCATTGTTGTTTTTCTGCCGAATGGATTTGTGGGTAATTTATGACGCGTAGTCGTGAACGAACGGTCTAGCTCCCACTTGAATG
This sequence comes from Streblospio benedicti, assembly GCA_019095985.1. Lineage (NCBI taxonomy): Eukaryota > Metazoa > Annelida > Polychaeta > Spionida > Spionidae > Streblospio > Streblospio benedicti. Next base: position 13,525,491 of record CM032666.1, read on the forward strand.
AACGGCAACATAATATCCTATAACTTATAAACCACATTTCCAAAATTCTTGAAATTTGGGAGGATGATTTCAATGACATAGACCTTGTATATCCTTTAATCTGATAATTTGATAATGACTGGATCTTTTATAATCATCGTTTAAATTTACTACACAATCACAATGTGACGTCACATTGTGACTCGCATAACTCCGCCCCTTAATCTAGATCTTAGATCTACGAAATACTCAACTCTACGTCACAGCGAGACAGGTCATAGAGTGCAAACAAGCACCTGCTACTGCAGTATTTGAATCATGGCAACTGACTCGACACGGCGGAGTATTTCTCATGCGAAGAAGATGAATCACAATCAGATGAAAACTTAGGCCTTAGTGGCTACTTGTTTGAGCCAGAGCCAAGCAGTGATGAGGATGAGAACAATGATGATATTGTTAGTGTTGACCATGAAGAGGCAGCACGCATCGGTAATGCAGATTGGTAAGTACACCACAGACTCAAAGTAGTATTTGTCTTTGATTCAACGTTCACGTGGAACGTCAAGCGTTTGCCGTCGGAAATCCCTGCAGTATGTTGAGTAAGTTCAAAAGGTCAAATCCTACGTCACGTCGGGCAATTTGCATATGTAATTACTATATTTGTAAATTATTAAAATATTTATTATAAAAAATCTGGATGAACAAAAAATAAAACAAGACACATTTTTTAATTTATTTATTAGTTTTCTACACTTAGGCAAACGCCTGGCTGGAAGAAAAAATTCTTTGGCTGCTAGATGGGACGTATGACTACTACTAACGCTGTTCTGTGCATCTCTTTGATGTTCATTGATTTTGGGGCTTTTTTCTTAGTAGTTTAATAAAATCAATAGAGGTTTCACTAGAAGTAGTAGGTGTGCTAGATTCATGAACATATTTGAAGTTGGGCAAAAGTAGTCCGACAACTAACCATATACGGATTCCGTATATGGTTAGTCCGTATACAACATTTTTACACGGCAGTTCTGGGGGTCGATATCGACTATAAAAAGGTGGGTAAAATGAAGTTGTAGAAAATTTTGTTTTCATTACAGTATCACATAGAATAATACCCCTTTAATAATCCATTGTTTTCATCAGTGGTTTCACTGGGGTATCATTTTCATAGTTTTGTTGGTTTCACTAAGGGTGATTTGGACACTAGTGGCACCCCGCTACCCATTCACCCCCTAAGTACAAAACCCCCCGAGACTGCGGTGTGGTGGGAGATTTTTATCAGATCCAGATCAGGTTGGTTCTGTACTGCCTATCCCCCTCACTATTGAAAAAAAATGGCGCAGCGTATCAAAAGTGTAATGTAGCAGCATAGCTGTTAACCTGTAATTTAAACCATTCTTGAATGAGTTTAGGCCTTATACATATATGCAATGTAGTCCTGTCATATTAATTCAGTGTCTTTTTGTTTACTTCAGTATTTAACAATACTGTCGCCTAAAATCATTATCTAACACCTCTACATTTATCTAATGTTTTTTGGCAGTATCTAATCTGTGAAGAACAGAATAGTGAACGACAGTCACTCAATGAACTGCTGTAGACGCCTCTTGCTGAGAATTAAGATCTTAAAAATTGATTTGCATAATATGTCTAATATGTATACATAAGCAGTTGCTTAAGAAAGCAAAACCCATCAAATTATGTCTTGTTCACGTGCAGAAAATTTAAGGAAAAGAATTATTATGTGATTCTTTATTAAAATGAATATGATAAATGAATACGAAAAGATGGTCATAAAAGTTTAAAGAAAATAATGGTATGAGGACCCAAACAAAAGTATAGATTGAACTCTATATGGTTCTAAACACTATAAAAATAGTGGCTGTATCCGTATTGTCTTCTTTTTTTAACGCTCCTGTATAAATGAAAAAAAAAATGAAACACAAGCTGAAAGTGGCCAAGTTATGAGGTTATGAAAGTTATGATGAGCCCTCTAGAGAGAGGAGACTGATATATTCTCATATGCCCCCCTTGTTGAAGCCGGTGTAATTGGCAATGTTGTGCTGTAAATATCCAGCGAGTTATTAAGAGAGCAGTATAGAGCTATATAATAGCTTAGAGGCCAAACGAAGAGCTATATAACATCTGTCTGTCACACTTTCATTGCTGTTAATGATGGCTGATGTAAGTCCACGTGTGCAAGTTCACTTCACTGGAAATGATTCGTGATTTTAATAAAATGTTAGTCACTATGGGAATACCAGCAGAGGAACATAGGCCAGCCTCGTAAGCTCATATTTAGTATCAAAATTGTACAATAATGCTCACACGGCACACGGACAGATATTTGGTTTGTGTCTTCTAAAATGGATATTTGATGACAATTCAAATGGCGGATCACAGATAAGGTGTTTGACAGCAGCCTATGAAAGCTGCATAGGCTCCGTGTATCGCGTGTTTCTTTGAAAACGAATAAATGATGGTGTCAACTACGCAGATATTTTGCCGATCTCGGGAATAAACAACCAATTTTTAAACGTTTTCACTCAGAAATGTAAGTAATCATCTATTATGTATGAACTCGGTTTCAGTAGTAAATTTTACATATGTGTATGAATAATTACGCAGTTTTATAAGCTCCACAACCTTAAACATTGAACTATATTCCCGTGTTGATAAACGTACATTCGCAGACAGACCACGGGATTTCAAATGGCAACGTTCAGTGGGATAATGACAGCTAGTATCCTCATTAAACTGTTAAATGTACCTTGACATTTTTATTTAAACTTTGAGAAATAGAAGCATCATTGTTTTTATTCGTGTAATTACTTATCCGTAACTTATATGAAAGTGTTCGTTATCCATAATTGAGTACAGTAGGTGCAACCACCACGTTATCAACGTACGTGTGACGCAGTTATCTGAACGTGATGTACGTCATTCGTTCGGGGTCACCCGTACTAACACGGGGTCATCCGGTGCGTTTTGCTGAAAATCGTGCTGAAAATCATGCTGAATTCTGAGTTGAGTTCATAGCCTACAGACTTCGTGGGTATAGTCTTAACCAACCCAATCGGGGCTTGGGTAATATGGTAGAGTGAATAAAAGAGGTCTATTAGCGTCCATTGAAGAGAAATTTGTTTATGATACATGTACCTTCTTATAAGAATTTCGTGGTTAATGGATTTCGGACCTCGAGAGTAGTTACTGTGTATGCAGTATTTATATGGCTGTACAATAACCATGTGAAATCTGTAAAAACAACATAAATTATCATATTTAATATACTCAAATTATAGAGTATATTTCGTACATACTTATTAAAAGTGACCAAATGCTGTATGAATTTTACAATTTATGAATTCTGTGCAAGTATTGTATTGAAATTAAGCATGATTGTTTATTTAAGATTTCAAACATAATGCGCTCATTCACTGTCCAGAAGTTTAAACCCGATGATATATATAGATTTTTCTGGTGTTGACAGATATGACAAATGGTTGGGATACAAAACCCCTCAAAGATCTGTTGCGCTTATGAAATGCATTTAGAGAATGAGCAAAAGAGGTCTTTAGCGTCTAGACTAGTCCACTGAAGAGAGTTTTATCTTATTCGTAAATAATTGATGCAATGAAATTCTTAGTCAATGAAATCAGAACTAATATCGGATGTTTTGAATGCAGTATTTATATTGCCATACAAGAATAATGTGAAATCTGTGTATTTTCAATAAATCTGCTTACATTAATCAATCTAGTCGATTTATAAAATATATTTTCTATATACTTATTCAAATGCCCAAACAGCGAATGAATCTTACAAGTTACGAAATCTGTGCATGATGGAATGCAGTATCAGATGTTACTTCATTTTACTTCAGTATTTAACACTTCTGTGTTTCATTTCAGAGCCGGTTGAGTACTGCAACACAGAGATGTTCGCACCCAAATGTGAGGCCGGGAAAGCCAGCATAATGACCTCTGTAGTAGACCCTCCACCAATCAAGAGCGCGTCTATAAAGATATGGAGATCAGATGGTGTGCCGGGTGGTCTTACTAGAGAGGCTCTACTGTACATTATATAACCACACCTATAAACTAATGAAAATTTCCAAAATAAGTAGCGTGACGAAGGGGACATTGGTTTCTACTGTGCGCATGCACATGTACGCCAAACAGATGCAGGTATATGCAGTGGGCCTACAGAATACTTAATCAACACAGCGGGATCTGGCATGCAGCAAAAATGAACATGATTAAGGAAAGTGTTCCAAACTTCCCGACTTTAGGGAACGATCATAAATAACGATACGGGGGGGGGGTCGTCCATTTTTGAAGGCTCGAAGAAAAAGTTAACCGACCCCCAAATCAACATTTTAAAAAGTTGAGTGACCCCCCCCCCCCCTCTGCTAAAGCAAAGGTCCTCTACATAGTCATTGTATTGATGGACAATTGCTGAAAGAACATTTTTGAAAATATATACTGTAGTATGATTAAAAAAAAGTTCAGCGACACCCAAGCCACCACCACCCACCCCCAACCCCCAAAAAGTGAATAAAAAAAGTTGGACGAACCCCCCACCTTTTTGGACGACCCCCCGGTATCATTATTTATGATCGTTCCCTTATTCGGAAAAAGTCACACTATCGCGATTAGCACGGACGTGCCTCGAAACTGGGTGTCTTTTTTTACATTTTTTGGTATAAATCAGGGTGTCTATTTCACATTTTTTGGTATATTTCAGGGTGTCTATTTCACATTTTAGTATATTTATCAGGATAAGAAAAATATTCATATTCATAATATTCATTCTTGATGTCTACATGTACTAGAATCTGAGTTTGATATATTGGTGTGTCACCTTTTTCTCGGATATTGGTATATTGTGGATCACTTTTTCTCAAAAATAGGTATATTGGTGGATGCCGTTTTCAACCTTTGCAAGGCATGTCCGTACCCATTTTCTGACCAAGACCACCGCCGAGATGGGTCCCACACAATTGCACTGTATTCCAATGCTGATCGCACAAGTGCTGTACATGCAGCTTTTTTGCATGACAACGGACACCTTCTCAGGAGAAACCCCAAAGTGCTGTTAACTTTCTTACCCCCCCCCCTGTTTGAGTGAGCATGCGGAGCCCACTCCGCATCACTTTTTAGTTGAAAAAATGACAGTCCGTAAAAAAGATGAAAACATGGGAAATTAACCCTGTCAGTGATTAATCAGGTCGACGGCGCTGGATGGCTCCGACACGTCGCCCAGCGGACTCTTGCGGGCTCCGTGCAGGCTCCGTTCTACCTCCGCATCACCTCGGCGAGCAAAAATTGCGCGGAATCCCTCCACTTCTCTGGAGAAGTGGATTTTTCACGCCGCGCGACAACTCCGCGCGGAGGGGGATTATTGATTAAATTTACTTTGATCTTTTTGAGTTCGCTAGTCGCCGCACGAGGCCGTATTTGGCCCCAACGGACTCTGTCTGCTTCCGTCCCACATAAAATGAACGTCGTTCACCTCTGCTGTACGCTGCTGTACGCCCGTGTACCTATCCGCGCCAAGAATAGTGCGGACTCCGTCTGCCTCCGTGCTCACGCCGCAGTCAACGTCTTTTGGTGCCCTGCGGTGCTTTTTCTTGCAATTTCGCGAGCGGCGTCACTTCTACTCTGCCAGGAGTGGTAATTCTCTCTAAAAAAAAATTTAGCCCTAGCCCTAGGGACGGTGCTCGCACGCGTAGGAACCGCGGACTCCGCGTTCTGTGTGTTCACTCTAACAGTGGGGTTAGAGACTTCATTCTATTATATAAAACTTTATCATTATTGCTGCTACTTTTTTTGAATTTATGCAGAATTATACATAGAATATACATTGAAATGACAAATAAAACTAGGAATACTATAGTCCCTTTACAAAAGCACGCACCTTAATGACGAAATAGTTTTAATTATCCTATATATTAATACGCTAAATTTTGGACTTTGGTCGGTTATCTCCTCTTTAACCTGACTAGCTGGACGCCATCTAACTACAGCAGATCGTTCGTCATACACAAAAATCCACTTTCAGCCTCTGTACACTGGCAGGCAATACCACGCATTGGTGGAAGTTCCACAATAAATGATGCTGCAGAAACCATGTCTTGTAGATTTTCATGCAACTCCATAGCCTTCGGCGCTTTTTTTTTGTTGGTTTCTTTGGATTTTGTGCTGTATATAACTCAGTTGCATATGACCAAACCTTATTCCAAAGCTCTGGCTGAAATTCACCACAAATGACAGTGCTACTCTTTGGTGTGAAGCAAACATTAGCATAGTGATCACATTTCTTGGCTGCCATTTGACTCAAAATCTGTGTAGTGTAATATATTGGTAATTGATAATACATGTCTGTAGAATAAGCCTTTCCAGGTATCGGACATTTTAGCTCAAATGCTACCTTTGAAGTCCCATCATGAATTCCAGTTCCATCACCACTAATCACAGCATAATTGCCTTTGTCATCCAGAGGTAAGCACACACAACCATCTTCTCTAAATTCTAAAAGATAAAAGATATAGGAATCACTTTTCCAACAAGAGTTGCAAGAGCATGAAGTTCATTTTCTGTACCATAGTCAAATCTTTTCTGTGTTTCAGGAGTAATTGGATTTACAACACCATCATAAACTTTATCAAAATGTTCTTTTTGCTCTTTTTTAGAGCTCATTCCAAGGGCTTTATACAAATGAGCTTCCTGTCACTTTTGCATTTTTGCGAAGGTCATCCCATGCTGGACTCCTCTGCTTAATGTGTTCTGGATTTTCACTTGTCACACTTTCATGACTTTGATCTATAAGGCAAATGAAGTTTTGTTGTTTACCCAGATCGATTGTTCCAGAGCCCAACCTATAATCATCACAAGTCCCATTTAAAATAGAAATAAAAAATCCCAGTTCATCATTGTGTTGTAGCAATCTTTCTACACATTTTTCACTTTTAATTATTTGTGTCTGCACATAGCTGATGGCATTGGCCAATGTGCTTTCTTTCCACAAAGCCCTCAACCTTTTTTGAGTAAATTTTGCACTGCAAGCTTTCTTGTTTACATTGTACTCCTGTAATGTTCTAATTCCATTGCTAAGAATGAACAAACATTTTTCAATTGCTCTATTAGAGTATTCTTTCCAGATTCAATGGAATTGATATTTGGATCTTCACAGTTTTTAGGTAGGTGTTCACATCATCTAAATGTTTTAAATCATTATTCAATGTTTCTAGTCTCTCTTTTAATGTAGGTGGTGCTTCGTGTCCACCTAGATCTTCCTCTCCATATTTTTTCCCAAATCCATAAGCCAGTTTCTTTCCGTCTATTGATAACTTGCAATCTTTACCTTTGTGGACTGTACTAAAGATTGTTAATGACTGTGACATTATTCCAGGTGTTGAGACATCTGTCCTGTACTTGGAACTTTCTTGGTTTAGCACTGGATCAGATGGAACGGCAAAGTTGAAATGCTGTCCTACTTCCTCAGATGTATCACTTGTAATCAATGCATAACCTTATCATAAACATGAACAATAAATAATATAATTACATGGTACACAATAGGCATGTATTATAAGAAAAAAATTATTATGACACATTTAGTAAATGAATATATTTCTCTATTATGAATTTATTACAAATAGTACTATTTTTTAACAAGAAACATTCATAAAATTGTCCTTAATTAATATTCATGCTTTTATATTTGTGTCCAAGCAGTTCCTTGTAGTTGACTATGTTCAGCAGAAATCACAAAATCCGACTTTACATTCTGGTTTAGTTGCACAGGGTGGTAGTAGCCCTACACATAGTACAACTGACCACTGGCCACTGAAACTGACCTACATAGCAGCATTCACAGTCATAATATTGTACTTACCACCTGCCCATGTGACTTACCACCTGCCCTGAAGCTAAGTACCACCTGCCCAAATGGATGGTATGTATTTATCATTATTTTAACCTACCGCAAGATAAATTGAACAAACTAACTTTATTGGAGCATTCTATACACTTTGTTTTATGTATGGGCAGTAAAATATTTTTCTTATAGTATATTTATAAGGGTAAATATTGAAGAAAATATTTTGAACTGTATCCGCCATTTTTTTGTGAGGTCAGGTGGTAAACTTACCAC
>CM032666.1:13533723-13655288 GCA_019095985.1 Streblospio benedicti
GCTGTGTATGTAAAGCTCCTCGTTACGTGACCAAGGGACCCGCTTGTAACTTGTTATTAAATGCGGTGAAGATTGACAACAGAAAAAAATTTCTTGATTGATCTTATCAAGTCAATCACCGGTTTTGTACTGTTTCAATAATAGTTTTTGAAGTGATTTTTTTTATTTTCAGGTGTGATACTACATTTAAAATGGGATCTTCGATATCAATTCCAGACTTCAAGACCTCTCTGGGCGGTGGAAGCTTTGGTGTAGTCTACAAAAGGAACATATGGTGGCAAGGAGGTGGCTGTAAAAGTTATCAACAAGCATATGCTCATCAACAAGGGCAAAATATAGTAAAATAGACAAAAATGAATGCATACCATTTTTTGTCAAAGGATTGAAACATCCTAATATTGTATCCATACTTGCTTGGGCTGATAAAGATCATGAGCTTTGGCTTGCTCTTGAGCTGTGTGATACCAGTCTGGATAGGTATTTAAAGGACAATAATCCAAATAACTTGTTAACATGTCATATAATTTGCCAGGGCGCAACTGGTCTTACATATTTACACATGAAAAACATCATACACAGAGATTTAAGGCCAGATAATGTGTTGGTTCTTATGAAAGACTCGTTTCCAATCATCAAGATCACAGATTTCTCTTTGTGTAAGGACATTTGCTGACCAGGCCACGAGTTCAATGATCACTGTGTGGGGGAAACCCATACTGGCTTGCCCCCAGAAATACTCACTGAGGATGGCCACAGTGCTACAGGCGTCAGGTACAAGCGGTCAATCGGCGTGTTTTCATATGGCCTCATCATGCTCTATGTGTGTGTAAATGCGGCAGTCGAAAAATGATCAACAAAGGTTAATTGTGGGCTGATGGTCAAGCGTGGAGAGGATGTGCTGGCTCGGTTTGAAAATGCTGGAGAAGTCCTGGACTGAAGGAAAAGGTTTTTACCTTTGTTACAGAGAATTTTAGCAATAGATATGAATGCCAGACCAACCATGAAAGATATGTGTGATAAAGTTTTCCCACCCCCTGAGGTCCCCACCCCTCCCTGTTTCCGTCCCCTTGCCTTGCACATCCTGGGGATATGACGCTCACGGCTTTGTAGGCGGTTGGAGCGGACAATAAGATTCTTGTGGGCCATTGGGACAAAAGATGCTCTACCTCCTGCATGTGAAAGATGGAGCCTACAGCCAGGTATGGAAGAAGGCGTGTCCCCGAGGGGTTGAGGTGTGGGACAGGAAGTACATTGTGGACAGGACAATAACCACACGTGACTACATGGGCAGTGGAGTGACCAGGTGCTTTTTGACCTGGAGATGAATGCTCTCTCCATGAGCATCAGGCAGGGGGAGGGCCTGGACCTGGTAGGCTGCCTCGCACCGCATGTCCAGGTGTATCGTGAGAGGATAGGCGCAGTTACCAGCTGGTGCTGCATAGCGGTGCGGTGGGAGACTCATTCCGTCTGCGGGCTCACCATGGGACAAGTGGCTGTCTATGTGCCAGCACGCCAGCACCCGGCTGGTGCGCCAGTATGTGAGCACGTCGCTCCTGGACTTGTTTGCGGAGGCCGGCCGCCACCAGCATCATATCCACCTGCCGTATGAGCCTGGTCGCCGTGGCGCCATTGTCAACATGGAGACACACTTCATCGTCCGTGAGTTCTACACTGCCGCCGTCCTCCACGTCTATACATGGCGTGGTGAGGAAGTCGAGGTGGTCAATGTGGGAAGATCCTCAAGCTGGACGAGTGGGGAGTGTGTCAAAAAGTGTGGGGGCATGTGAATCAGGCCGCAGTGACTCCATTGGTCATCAGTCGCGGTCCGCTGTTGCCCTACACAGTCTGCTCACTTCACACCCTGCAAATTGAGTCGCCGTTGAGACTTAGGTAGTCACAGTTACACTCATTATCATTAATCAATATCTAGGTGGTTATGTGATTTGTGAAAGATAAATAATCTATACAAATGTTGTAAAAATTTAGATCACCCCAAATGTGTGATACATGTGTGAATATTCCTCATAAGCAGTATTAATCTTTATAATGTTTTCTCTAATAGAACTATCATAATTCCAAACAGTAAAGTTAAATGTTTTTGTATTTCAGAATTCGACTCCCCATGTTTGACCCAACACAGCCCCCCTTCTCCTGAACTTCCCCCCTCACTCAGGAGGTCCTGCCACCCCTTGAGGTTCACCGCACCCTGGAGACCTGGAGACCATGCTGGTGGAGGTCCCCACCATCATTGGGCTCAATACTACGTATTGCAAGTATTGCAGTATTGCAAACCCTCGCAATACTGTATCCCAATTTTGTAAAATGCAATAGTATATTGCAAAAGTATTACAATACATTTGAAAAAGTATTGCAGTATTGTGCAATACTTTGCAATACTTTGTAGATTTTTATTTTATTTTTAGAATTATTTTAGTATCTTGAGAAATGTTTATGATGCCAGATTCTCATCGTACTATATGAATGAATGTATTACCAAAATTATTTATGGTCCAAATTCATTTATTCAAATACATACTTGAATTCCTCTCTCCTTTACCATATTATCAAATTCAGAATATTACGTCATCTTATATCTGTATGTCATTCATTGAACATTTTACATATATTTCAAAATCACATAAGGATAAATTTATTTTGGAGAGACAAGCAGCACCAAATATATTGTTGGCTAGTTTAAGTTCTTTGTACTTTTGCTATAAGATGCCTACTACCATCCCATCTAAATGGGCATAAAAGAAGTTACTAGTTAACAAGCAGTAGTCACTAAAAGGTCACCTATTGTTAATTGTTTGATCTTATTTGAGGAGCAAACATGCATGTAGGTTTCCAGTGCTAAAGATTTAGTCTTATCTTAATCACCTACAAATATATTTTGCATTCGCCATGATGTATATTGGCACACGTTAATGTTTTTACCATTAGCCATAGTGGGCTTTCTACCAACCCTATTAATGCACATAGAAGGAGCTACTATTGTCACCAATTGTATATTTATTTGCACTTAGTTAAGGGATTAGCAACAGATTTTCTTTCATGCAGATGGATTCTCTTTGTCTTTCTTGGGCACTGTGCATCCTAAGTATTACATACCTATAAATTCCAATGATTGGTTATGAAAGTAGCTGTACATTATCTCACTGGTTGTAATCAATTTCTTTGTATGCTGCAAATACAATCATATGTCATGATCATCAATGATATTTTCTAGCACAATTTCCAATATATGTTCATGTGCACTCGTAGGCCTCTTTAAGCAAATGTTACTCTAATTGGGATTAAAAAGATGATAAGAGTATAGAAGTATTGCAAAGGTATTGCAATACTTTGTAAAGTATTGCAATACTTTTGTAAAGTATTCCAATACTTTTGTAAAGTATTCCAATACTTTTAAAATTGCAATACTTTATTGCAAGATATTGCAATACTTATTTGAAGTATTACAAAAAAGTATTTCAATACTTTTTTTAAGCATTGCGCCCATCCCTGGTCCCCCCCCTGAAGGCCTGGAGACCATGCTCGTGGAGGTCCCCACCCCTTCCTCTGCCCGAGCTCACCAGGAGGTTTTCGTGGGGCAGAGGCTCACCTGGTGCTGGTACAATGTAATGAATGATCACACATGTCAAGATGCTGCTGTCTTCTCACTGTATGATTGAATTAAAGACTTCAACAGTGTGTAAAGGATACTGTTAGATGAATGATTGGTTGTTCATGTGGTGTTTCATTGGATCCCCCATGTATATAAATTGAGAGTAACACAGTTATGCCTGGAATGTATAACCCAGAACACTATAGTACCACGGCCTGTGATATTCTGCTCACCACTTGAACAAGTAGTGATAATCATTGCTGTATTCAATAAGGACATAGAGGCAAACAGACTATGTGACATACGTGTGCACAATATTTTGTTGACAAGACTTCTATAGCCTGTGTGATACTGATAGATGAACGCTGGATACCTCTTGTGTTTTTATATCATGTAGTCTGAGACCTGAATAAAGCACTTCCGCTTGCTACATCCTGCTGTGTTGTCATATTTACTGAGAGTCCAGAATATAATACATGGTGTCAGAGTATTACGAACTGCTCCCACATAATATTCAGGAAAACATTGACACACAAGTTTATCATCAATTTGATGCATATATTAGCATAGAAGTCAGTCAGGATTAAAGTGATTAAAGTGAATATTCGTGACGTACTCTATTATCACTCAAGCCATGACCATGCGCTTTTGACCTCCTCATCCACGAACACGGCCAAATTAGAGCGTCAGGACATACAAAGAGCATAATATAGAGCAACCAAACGATAATCAAAGCATCATGGGTGATGAAGAACAACCTGCAGCTGTGAATCAGGGCCTAGCACCTCAGATCTTGAAGCCTCATTTCCAAATATCTCAACCCAAGCCAATGGAAATAACCAAAGGCAACCTGGCAGACAATTGGATATATTTCAAGGAGACCTGGGAGAATTATGCTACAGCGACAAGGTTAGATAAAGAAGAGCCCAAAATAATTGCTGCCACTTTACTTAACACCATAGGACGAGAAACCATGGACATCGTACGCAGTCTCACCATAAATGACAAAACAGACCCAGAGCAGATCAAAACTGCCCTTGAAAACCACTTCATCCCAAAGAAAAACGTCACGTACGAGCGTTATGTGTTCAATACAACCTCACAAGAAGAGTTGACAATAGACGCATATGTGACCAAACTCCAACAGCTATCCAGCTCATGCGAGTTCGGTCAGCTCCGTGAAAGCTTGGTCAGAGACCGCTTGGTTGTGGGTGTGAGAGATGATTCGCTGCGAGAACGTCTACTCCGTGAGGGCAACCTCGGTCTGAATGAAGTTTTGCAATTGTGCCGCGCATCAGAACGCACAGCAGAACAATTGAGAGTCATGAAGAAGGAGGAGAGCGTACACAAGGTTACCAAACAGAAAACTCACGGCACCAGGAAACCTGAAGTTGATTGTGCATATTGCGGGACGCGTCATCAAAAGAAAAAGTGCCCAGCATGGCATAAAAGATGTTCTAAATGCAACAAATGGAACCATCTTGCATCGGTATGTCAAGCAGGCGAATCAAGTACTTCGAAGTCATCAGAACCGCAAAGTCGCAGTTATCGCCACAAGTCAGTTCGCGCACGTAACAAACGATCGCATCAGGTCGCAGAGTCACCAAGCGAAGGTGAAGACGAATCAGACTATGATGAAATCTTCGCGGTAAGAAAGTCTGATCGCACCAAATACATGGTTCTCCCGGAACTGAAACTTCCGCATCAAGAGGATTGGAAGTTAATTCAAGTGCAAATTGACAACGGAAGCGAAGTCAACTGCATCCGAAAACAGGATCTCAATGTGATTGACAAACACGCACAACTGTTACCTACTAAAACAAGACTCAAGGCTTATGGTGGTCTCACCATACACCCTTTGGGCAAAGTCAACTTAGACGTCCGGATCAACACCAGAACCATCAGCTCTGAGTTCATTGTGGTTGAGGACGCAACAACGTCACTTCTCTCAGGACAGTTGTCTGAAGACTTAGGACTTATATCGGTAAATCACGAGCTCCTCGTCAATCAGATTACCACCACAGGAAAACTAACTAAAGAAAGCGTCCTGAGGAATTATCAAGATGTCTTCAATGGGCTTGGACATATCGGAAATTATAAGATCGAATTGAAAAATGATGCCAGGCCAAGCCAAGACGCCCCTCGAACTGTACCCATCCCTTTGAAGAACGAGCTACGCTCGAGACTATTGGAAATGGAAAAAGACGGCGTATTACAAAAAGTGACGCAACCAACTGACTGGATCAGTTCAGCAGTATACGTCAAGCGTCCAAACAAGAAGCTGAGAGTATGCTTGGATCCTCAGAAACTGAATGAGAACATCAAGATCCCTAAGTACCGCATGCCCACGCTAGATGACGTCACGCCTCAACTAAACAACGTTCGAGTATTCACAATCTGTGACGCAAAAGACGGTTTTCTGCAGATCAAACTAGATGATGAATCATCACTCCTCACCACGTTCCACACACCATTTGGGCGCTACTGCTGGAAACGACTCCCATTTGGAATTTCGTCAGCTCCCGAAGAATTTCAACGCCGAGTCATTGAAATTTTTGAAGGTCTCGACGGAGTACATACCATAGCTGATGATTGTCTGATCATTGGTCAAGGGAACACCTTAGAAGAAGCTATCGAGAACCACGACAACAACTTCATCAAGTTCATGGACAGATGTCGGAAGGCAAACTTCAAACTTAATCCTTCAAAGCTGCGCTTTCGCATGGATGAAGTCAAGTATCATGGCCACAAGCTTACTAGTAAAGGTATCCTCCCAGACGATGAGAAAATGGAGAGCATCAGCAAGCTGCCACGCCCCAAAGACAAAGCAGAAACAAGAAGAGTACTTGGTATGGTTACTTATCTCGCCAAGTTCATCCCGCAGTTGAGTGACCTCAGCCAGCCACTACGCGAGCTAACCAAGCAAGACACCAAGTTTCTTTGGTCAAGAAACCATGAAATTGCTAATGAGAATATTAAGAGTGCCATCTATAATCCACCGTGCCTGAAACATTTCGATGCAAATGACGAAATCACCTTAGAAACCGACGCAAGTGAGTATGGTCTCGGCGCTGTCATCACCCAGCAAGGTCGACCAATAGCTTATGCCAGCCGTACACTCACTGAGACTGAAAGACGCTACTCTCAACTAGAAAAAGAGTGCCTCGCAATGGTCTATGGATGCCAACGATTCGACCAATATCTCTTTGGCAACAGTCGCGTCACGGCGCTAACAGACCACAAGCCTCTAGAAACCATCCTTCGAAAACCAGTCAACACCGCACCCAAGAGAGTACAGCGTATGATGCTGCGTCTTCAACGATACAAACTGAAAGTCCAATACAAGAAAGGCACGCAGATGCACGTCAGCGATCACCTCTCAAGATCTCCACTTCCCTCCACCAGCACACCTCAGTCTGAATGGGAAATATTCACGCTTCAAGCTGAATCAGACTTGATGGATGACATCGCAAGTACGAACTCTGATTTATACCATAATGTTGGTGATGTCACACTGGAAAAGATCAGAAAGGCTACAGCGGATGACACCACATTTCAACACCTTTCCGCTAGAATATTGCATGGTTTTCCCTCGGACAAGACATGCCTCGAACCTGAGCTCCACAAATATTGGCCATATCGGGACGAGTTGAGTGCAGAAAATGGAATCCTATACAGAGGCACCAGGGTTATAGTACCAGCCTCGATGCGTCAGCTGCTTCTACAAAAACTACATGCATCACACCTGGGAATAGAAGCGACACTTCGGAAAGCCCGTGATAGTATTTACTGGCCATCAATCCACGATGATGTAACAAATCAATGCCAGATGTGCAATGGATGTCAGGAAAACCAGATGTCAAACACGAAGGAACCTATGAAAAGCCAGCCGATTCCACAGCGTCGCTGGCAAATCTGCTCATCGGACTTATTCACACATGGCGATGAAGATTACGTTCTCGTTGTGGATAATCACACAAAATATTGGGAATTTGAAAAACTGACTGATGATACAACAGCAGCAGAAACCATCAATAAAATAAAGGCAATCTTCTCTCGACAAGGAATCCCAGAACTCCTAATAAGCGATAACGGACCACAGTTCATCTCAAGAGAATTTACACAATTTGCCAACGATTGGGGTTTCCACCATTACACCAGTAGTCCTCACCATCCCCAAGGAAACGGCACTGCTGAAGCGGCAGTAAAGGTCATCAGATCCATTCTCGACAAATCATCAGACCCATATCTAGGTGTACTAGAACATAGAAACACACCAGACTCATCTGGATTCTCAGCAGCCCAAAAACTGAACTCCAGAAAGTACAGAACAACGCTACCTATAAAACCCAGCGAATTAGAACCAGTCTTGGTCCCAGCAGAGAAGATTACTGAGGCCCAAATCCAAAGCCGACAGAAAAACAAATTCTATCGAGACAGAAACGCAAGACGGCTGCCAAGATTGGAAGTTGGAGAACACGTTCGAGCAAAATTACACCCTAAGACATCCAAACAGTGGCAACCTGCATCAATCGTCGCTGCCACAGGCCACCAGTACGACCTTCAAGCGGGTAATCGAATCTACCGTCGCAACAGAGTGCATTTGCGATCCGCAAAATCGACCCCACTTGACCCCACTCCATCTGAAACGCCGCCTGCACCGCAAACACCAATCCGCCAACCTGCGGCATTTCCACAACAGATCAGTAAATCTGTCAAGTCACCTGAAGCTGTCAAAACAGCTCCACCACTCACTCCGAGCACACTTCCGGCTCCGGGCAAAGGGTCATCGCCTGCACGCGTGAGCAGTCGTTCTGGCCGCACAATAAGCACGCCTGCTCACTTGAAAGACTATGTTGTGAAAATGAACTAAATCAAAACAAATTCAGGTCATGTTCTGGAACCTCTGGCCTCAGGATACATCAATTGTGAAATTGTGCTCACATACTTTTGTTGTTATTGTTGTTGTTTTTTCGCTTTGTAAAATACGTGTTTACACATAGCATTTCATAATGTGGTTGACTATTGTACAATGTAGATATTTTTCAAATTATGCATCAGCACTTTGATGCCTACTGTTCTGCATTTTTTACTTAAGTAGTGTTTAAGAATACATTTACCTTCTTGTTAATTAACAAGTCACATTTATTGTTTACATGTACTTGTAACGTATGAAGCAACCTGTTCCTGAGGTTCTTGCATTTATTTTTGATTATGATTGTTAGTGTTTATCGCTTTGTAAAAAAAATATAAAGAAAGGGAAATGTAACATATTCACTACAATGCATGCTTTTTATATCATGTAGTCTGAGACCTGAATAAAGCACTTCCGCTTGCTACATCCTGCTGTGTTGTCATTGTAATAGATTCAAATAATATGGCTAACAATACTGATATCATTGGTGTGTATCCAGCAGAATTTAGGACACCTAACGTTCTTGTAAATGTGTTTTTATGATTTACTGTTTGTTTGATATAACCTGTAATACACCAGAATGTCCTTTCTGAAAATATGTTTGGATGTTTTGTTAATCAGCGTCCACAATTCCATGTACCAGTACTTAGGGTAACCTGATGGTGAGTTTTTTTTACCTATATGTTTGTAGCTTAGGAGGCATAAAAATCCAAGTTTTTGGATGCTGTCAGAATCTGGAATTGTGGTTAGTGAGAGAAATGAAAAGAGCATGTGTGTTGTGGTTTTATAGATGTATTGTGCTATAGTATTGTAGTTGAGTATTACATGTGTTTAATATGTAGAGATTTGAAGCATTACATGTGTGTTGTGGTTTTATAGATGTTAATGTTAGTCAGATGAACTTGTGTAACCTTTGTGCTGAAACTGTTTCTATCCATGCTTAAAAACTTACAAAGGATACCATGTTGAATGAAAATCAAGAATAATTTTTGAATGTAATAAAAAAAATTTTCCATCCAAAAGTGAACTCCTGTTGAAAGACCATCACTCATGTCACTTAATGATTCCTTTCAGTAAAATGTTTTTCCCGGCATTCGTCTAATTTGAATTTCATCTTTTTTTAACATGTCGTCCAGATTCAATTAGCAAACGATGACAACTAATTCTTAGTCTACAAATATTACTTCTGAAAATATCATTAGTACAATTAAGTAGGTAATCTTCCACAGGAAAAAGTTTTAAATGAACGATATAATCTTAGTTTATTTCCCATTGACTGATCTTTTCTTAAATCATTGAATAAACCTTGTTTCCATCCAGAAATAAATTCATTTTTCATAACATTAACAATCAGATTAGTGATATAATTAATACTTCGTTCATATCTTTCCACCAGTAGCCAATTAATACATCAGGACAGTCCATTAAAACACATACTGATTGCGTTGTGACTCACATGTACACGCAAGCTTATTGTAATGGTATGAATGCGCAGGTGAAATATTCACAGTAAAAAATCAAGGTAATCTTTGTAATACATCCTTGATTTAACATTATTTTTCTGACAGCAATTTTGGTTGTATTAAAGATCATAAACAAAATTCGAGGTCTCCAGGGATATTTCTGTATTTAATCATTGTTGCTGTATATGAAAATCTATAAAACCTTCATATGCATATGCATGGTTTCAAACTATAGATATCATATAAATATATAAACTGAATAAGCCCGAAATAGAGAATGAGATGTGACCCAATACAAATTCTAAAACAAATGGTAATAAAGGTCACAATTAATTAGTGCGTATATGTAATTTGTTCTGAATGATTATGGATTCAATTTCTAGCAATTTTAATCACACTGATGCACGTTCTTAGATACCTACATAATTTAGGGCCGTGTTGGTTAGCCAGCGAGCACAATTGTACTAAAAAGAAATATTCTTATCAAACATCTTACATAGACTTTTATTTTGGAAAACCTGAATGATTATCAACAAGAAAAAACAATAGCAATTTTCAGTTTTTGTTTTTTATTTTTTTTTCCATATTTTTTAATGGTTTTTTTACAGTTTCCCCCAAATCAACATTTGGTGTATTTTTTCACACAAATTTTTTTCGCGCTCATAACAGCAAGTGCCATTACAAACTAATTATATCATCTCACAAATAAAAATATAGGTCTCACTTTTACAAATACTACACCAATGTTAGCCATTTCTTTTATAGAACAAACACATAATACAAGTGAAATTGTACATAAAAATGTTTTGACTTGTTCTCAAGGAGAAGCTATAGTCTCAGTATGATCTGCTTAACTTTAAACCTTTTTGCTTATTATATTGGACACATTCTTCCAGCACATTTTGAAATAAAAACTGAGAACATGCATGCTATACATATGGTGTAAACTTCTCGCTCCCGTAACATTTTCATCAAGGCTAAAAATATACAATGCCACCATGTTTAAAAGCACTTGCGCCTGTGCCCAAAAAGATGCACAATATCATAAAATAGTTTTAACCTTACTCTTGGACTAATATAGTGGGCCTACATAAAATGATATACTTCTTGGACACAGACGACAGTGATTAAAATCAACCACCAATACAGCAGAGAATACGAGTCGTGCTGTAATGGCACAAACCACAGAATGACTGTGTGTGTTAGTTGAACAAATGCTGGTTATCTTAGCTGGTCCCTCATGTTAGCACTAGCCTATAATGGTCAGAAATTAGCCGAATATGATACAATTATTGCAAGATTCCCCCTGTACCTTGGGCAGGCCAAATATCAGGAAATGTCAGCATAAACTTTATGATCTTGAATATTGTTTGTGCATTTTAATTTTGAATCAATAAAAATTTCATATAAAACTTACATTGGTTGTTTTGTGGTTAAACTTTGGTAAACTTTTTTATTAATAAGAACAACCAATTCTTCTCTAATGCGAATCACAATGAAAGTGTTGAACTACAAATAATATGGATTTCTAAGTGAAATCATATTGTTCACGCTGACACAATCCTAGTACTAGCCTGATCCACAATTGCATTTTCCCGTAGTTACCACAGAAGTGTTTGGTTTTTATTACTTATGAGATGCTATTTACATCAGGATTATAAGTTGAATTTCAGTGACTAGTGAAGAAAGCTATTTTTGCTATACAAAGTCGCAGCAAACTGCCATTTTCTATAATATGACCAAGAGAAATTTACTGTCTGCAATTGCAGTGGAAAGGAAAATATATATCCAAAGAAATTTTTATATTCTTGATTACGGCTAAAAAACTGAATAGTTTCAAATGTCGTTCAACAGTTTTTCCAGAAGTAAATGTCATTGAATTTCATAAGTACCAGAATTTCAAGTCAATTTGAATACACACTGAAAAGTGTTGCAATAACGTTTAAGAGGTTTGAAAGAGACTCTTTAAATAATATTTTGCTGTGCATAAATTCAGCTGGATAAATTGATGCTATTGTAACCCTGTTGCATCACAAATGCAGATGAAATTTTTGTGGCCACTGTTGGAATTTTCCACACCTTGCTGCCGACAGAAATTGTTCCATAAGTCTTTCTGTATCAAGTGAATAATGATCTGTACACGTTGCCAATGACAACGAAAAAATCTCAAAACTAAGAAAAAATATCCACACCGGTAAATCATACACACCCACAGCCTCACACATAGTCTATAGTACAGTATCTAAAGGCTCCAGACTTGGAACTCAAGGCTCGCATAAAAAAGGATGTTATTGCTTCAGGTTGGGATTTTTATCAGTACAAACAAAATTGACCGTATGGTTTTGGGCCAAAATTGACAAGAACCTTTTTTTGGCATTGAGCCCAAATCAGGAATGTTCTTAACTCCACTTAAAGTAATATTCAAATGCATTGACATAATTACAATTATTTTTTCCAATGTACAATTGACGATTGATCGAAGCACTGATTTGTTATCACTACACTGATGAATATTCTGTACAATAAATACCTACAAGATGCAAAAAAAAATGCAATAAATAGTTTCCTACAAGATTTTCAAGGTTAGCGTCTATATGCAATTAAGCCATTATCAATATAACGTAACAAAGTGGCAGTTTTAACAATGTAATTGTACAATTAACTTCTTCAGAAGATAGCAAAGGGCGAAATACTCGTTTCATCATAATGTGCATTATTCAATTGCAGTATTTTGCTTTTCACCACCATTCCCAAGGTGTAATAAATGACAGTTCATTGACTTATCATGAGACTAAAAGATAACACTTTCCTAAACATTAAATAACTAGTTGCTGTACAATTCAATTTAAATTGAAAACATATTAAAACGTAAAAGATATATAAGAATTTATAAGATAAAACAACACTTTTACCACAGACATGCATTCCATACCAAGTTTCGGTACAACAGAACTTTTCATAACACACTTTCGTCACATGCATGCAAAATATTTGCAAAATAAACTCATCAACCATTCAATTAAGATTTTTTAGCAAAAATAGATGTGCTTAACAAGTTATCTTACAAGACAACATCAACTTGGCAAAGGACGTACTTCTTGTCTGGGTTTCAAAACAAACTGTGTTCACTTATAGGATAATTTTCTAATCGAAATATGCAGAAAAATAATGAATCATCACAGAAAAGCCCAAAACACACAAAAGGTAATGTTTTGTGGAAAAAAAACAAAGGAAATTTTTCATATTTCATTTTCTAACATTACAATCCTACGATTCGATTTACTGATGATTTTACTAAATTTCCTCATGATTTAATTAACATGTTACTACAAACGTAGCTGCATTTTCCATCTAGCACATCCAGTCCATTTTTATAACCAGATCATATAGAAAACCGGTTACAAGCCAACAATACAACCAGTAAAAACTGGTTAAAGCTAACTACAACCCATCCAAACCAGAATCGAAACTGGTGAGAACCAATTGTAACAGGTTCAAAGCAACAAAACTGGTATCGAACTGGTTGAAATCGGATACAACCAAAACTGGTTGTAACCAGATACATTGAAACTGTCAATCCTGCCTGAAGCAGACATATTCTTTTTCCGGACACAGTCTTGGAAACTCATTTTTCCAATAATTGCTTCACATTTTGCATTTTCTTTGACTTTACAACTTGATTTTTCTTAATATCATGCTACGATTTGACTTTCATGATTACACAAAGTTTCACTTCAAAATTGCCATTATTGACATCACTCATTTTCAATGCCATACAGCATATGTAAAATAATCGTTTCGCTCAGTCCTCAACTACAAATTCTTCTCTTTGAGATTTGAAAGATTTGCTAATTAATCTTCTAGAAAAATGCAGAAATCAAATAAACCTTTGTTCCCACAATATTCCTCTCGTGGGCCACATCACAGCAGCAGCTACAGTCACTCCACCTTTTTTTCAAGGCAAAAAAGTTCTGTACACAATGTACTCCATCTCTAGCAAATAATACACAGTCCCTGCTGATTTTTTTTTTTCAATTTTTCAATTTATTTGTAAGCTCCCATTTTTTACAGAAAAAAACATCACAGGTAGATGTTTTTGGTTTCATAATAGGCACAAGCCATCCTCATTTGATATTCACAAATTCAAGAATTCCAACACCGGCGTCCCACAAGTCAAAAAATCACACGACGACTGAAGCACTTACAAAACCAACATCCAGTCTCGCTATCAAATCAACGTTGCTGAACCGTCTAATTCTCATCAAAAGCACTGTTTGAACTACATTCCCTCAAACTCTTAAACTTCACAAACAGATCAAAATTTTCAAAATCCATCGGTGTTGAATCAAATCTTCCTTTTCAAAACCCAAGCTCCATCTTTTTTTTTTGTAAAACCCTCATCTTCTCCTACTTCAAGCCGTCGTATTCACTCTCTTTGTTGACGTCGTCGCCGCGGTAACCATGATATCCGGGTGCATGCTCTCCTGCTGCTGCTGCTTCTCATTCTGGCCACCAGACGGCGCCACATTACCAGGCATCCTCAATCCGCCGTCCTTCGTCTGGTTGATCTCGGTCTCCTTATCGAGGATGCTGACGAGGGGCAGCAGTGGCGCCGTCGACGCCTCCACGGTGGGCGCCGCGGTGCCAGCGGGTTGCTCGGACGCCAGGCAGCCGTAGAACCAGCTGCCGAGGATGGCCTTGTAGCTGTTGTAGGGAGCGGCCGGGCCCCACTCCGTGCCCGAGTCCTCCAGGTCGTCGTGTGACAGCAGCATGCGCGACCTCACTGCAAAATAGGGAGGGGGGGAAGGTTATTTGCGTCAAATACACTAGAAACTTGTGGGTTTTTTTTTCAAATTTTAGGAATGAGATACTAGCCAATATTCAAGATAATCAACTGATATGTATTAAAAATGGAAATGAAACTATCCTCGAATAACAGAAAATTTAACATAATTGACCGTAAAATGTTAGAAATATCCATATATTAACATTTGGTCATAATCTTTTAGACATGATTAGTTCAAATCATGTCTAAAACATGTATTCCAACACGATGAACACCAGCAAGGATATAGATGTATCTATATTTAGGTTTTATTCATATCTGATTGATATAGAATTCGTCTTTTGAACATTTTTATGACAGTACGTCCAAAGCGTTGACTATGATTTCTCATAAATGTGTTAAAAAGCTTACTGAAAAAATTAATCAAAATACGTTTGTGTTCCTTATTCGATAATAAAATCACCCATAAGAATCACAAGACGTACAACAAAGATTATTTCCTAAAAATGTATAGTTGCTTTGATCAGATTCATGAGTTTTGAGACATAAAATTTTCATTCAGTTTTCAGACGGAATGAAAATCTGAGCGAATTAGATTACAGGAAAAAAATGAAATGGTACAGAAATATAATTGAAAAACAAAATCCTCCTTAGATGAAACCAACTGTATCCCAAAAATCAACATGCAAAAAACCAAAGCATATTATCAAATATCAAAATTTGCGAGCAACGTTTTGGAAAGTTTAAACAAGACACTAACCTCTGACTACTTTCTGGTAGAAATTCTTTTCCATCGACTCGATTGTTTACCAGTATGTATGTGATACTCTCTTAGTTACTAACAACTACCAGAACTTACCAAATTGCACCATCATTGCATCTTCTCGTAGAAGAACCAGGCCCATGACACGCGTCTAATTCAAGCACAACATCCCCATGGCAGGAAGATACATTCCACTAAATCCTCATGATCACAAAGACCTTTGACATTGACCTCTGACCTTGCAACAACCGTACTCACTGTTGGGAGTGGAGTAGTCGTTACTGGGGTCCTTGAGGGCCGGCCCCTGGGGCAGGTTCCCTCCGCCTCCGGCTCCTCCCAGTCCGTTAGGGAGACTCCCTCCGGCATCGCCGCCTGCAGCCTCTGCTCCTGGGTATGGCATGGGCCCGACCACGGGGAGGGGCAGGGGACTGACACTGCCGTAGTGGCCAATGCTCAGAGAAGTAGGAGACCAAGAACCGAGGAAGACGGCGAAACACATGACCAGCACCTGAAACCACGACGACGACTTGTTTGACGTCTGCTTGGACAATCGTCACCTGCTTGTGTTTGGTTTTTTTTTTCTTTTCTTTTTAATATATATATATTTTTTTTAGGGGGGGGGGGGGGGCTGTACTTTCAGGCGCCTTCTGCCAGTACAGAAATGATTAACTAGCAGAAATGTCAGATGAGATTTCCAACAGATATTTGCATGGATTGAAGTGTTACGCAAGATTCTTATTTGTATTTTATAGACATTTCTAGAACTATCTAGATTTTGAAGATGAATTTGATATTTTTTCATAAACTTCCAGTAATTTGGGTTTCTGTCATGTGATATTCATATCCAGGTTCTACAGTGTTGCGGGTGGAATTGATGGTTAAATTCCACCCTACTCATAGACTGTCTCAGGGATTCATTGAGTTGACTGTGTAATAACAGAAATATCGACGGTTCCGTAGTAAAGGATAAACAGAGGAAGTAAAAGGCCAGGAACTATCGTATTCTTTGTTTACTCAATATATGGCTCAATTTCAACATGTTCATAATAAAGCAAGGGAATTGCCGAACATGTACAATTCATTACTTTTTTTACTCAATCTTTTTAAGAGATTCAGGTCCAAAATGTTTCAACCTAAAGTTTTTTTCTTTATCAATATGGATTGTTTATCCTCGGGCAGATCTTTTGAAATCGATCACCATTCTTCACATATTGGCATTTACCCTATGTACCAAATAGTTCATGACTTTCTTTACGGAGTCCATTTGCTAACAAACAATCCCTTTCTATTTTCACTGAGCTTATTCTATAGATTGTATAGACACCCTGGATAGAAATATATGCCTATTGGTCTATAATTTTACAAGGTCTAAAT
Source organism: Streblospio benedicti (assembly GCA_019095985.1). Lineage (NCBI taxonomy): Eukaryota > Metazoa > Annelida > Polychaeta > Spionida > Spionidae > Streblospio > Streblospio benedicti. The sequence goes on from CM032666.1 coordinate 13,550,632, forward strand.
ATTTGATTTACGATTTACTTCCATACAAAGTCTGCAGGTGACTTTTGTCTCGTTAATAATGAAACATGTTAACCAACAAGAATAGTCCAAAATGTCTGATATTAGTTAGTAGACGTTATTAACATTATCATCATATATAAAAATGCTGTAAACACAACATAATTTATAAATCTTATCCAACAAGCCACAAAGCAGAACGTTAACGGACATTTCAGTTTTGTCTTGCTGGGAAAAAGTTTCACTTGAACATTTATGGTAGGAGCTGTCGGCAAAGGCAAGCAATTTATACCACTCAGCATTCACATAGAAGCTCGATGTCTATATAATAGCCCTTTCGGGTCCTTAGAGAGAATGGGTCTTTACAGAAACATGTATGATGTACAACACAAGAAAATCCAATGTGTAGACTTTTTCCAATGAGCTTTTCAGTGAATGTTCATGATATGCTAGCCTGGGCCTTGTCACATCTATAAGCTAAAGCGTGCAAACTATTGGAACCCATAACCTTTTGTTTAGTTATTTGTTTCGACAATGGATTTTGAGTCACAACATTAGATGCTTCTTTCATTCAATCAAATCTTAGAGCATTGAACATTCGCTCAACTGTAAAAGAAGTACCTTTGCTATAATGCAAAAAAACAACCAAACAATGTTTCTTACCCAAACATTTAAAACCATTTTTTTCCCAAGGATCTATATAGAGATGTTATTTTGAAAGGCCTAAAAGTTTAAGCGTACCCGCAAGAATAATGTCGTGATTGTTGTTTAGATGAAATTTTTCATAAAAAAGGCAAAATTTTAATGTTCTTTTGTTTCTTTTTTTTTCTATCAAATGGGCAAAATTCATATAAAAAAATATTTCCTAATAACTTCAAAAGGAAAAATTTTGTTTTCAAACAAGTCTAATAATGGTAGACACAGAACAATTTAAGCTCAGAATCACCGCCAATTTTGAGTGGAGATTATAATAAATGCCAAATACAAAATGTCAATTGACGCAATAATGTAATACGCCTGGTAATTTGAGGTGATCTACATTGTCTGCCATGCAAATTTCAAGGCAATAAAATGGTCCATGAAATGCGTCAAATGAAACTACATCCTCAGATATGTGCATCATTTAAAAAAGATCACTGGTTCAGTGTGTTTCAAAGTATTCTTTCCATACATTTAGGACTGAATTTCCAAATGATACATTTAGTAGATAAAAATATAATCTCATAGAACGTTCATTTGAATTTCATCAGCATCTGAGCTAAATATCAGCAGTATATACTATATAACAGCAATCACGTGTAACTAAAAGATATTGTACACAGCGTCATGAGTAAAGTGTCAAGTGTTTGTATACGGAGTCAAAAAAAGCTCACTGCGCCTTCCAATGATAAGTTCATGGTTGGAAATTACTTTTAATAACATTGATTTTTCTATAAAAAGAAACAAAAACAATCAAAATTCCCCCCCAAAAAATAATTCTGACTTCCTTTGTAGCACTTTCTTGGGGGAACAGATACAAAACACTTAGATATCATAAGCTTCGTAACTAATACACAGGCACTTGCAATGGACACTCACCATAAGACAGGTGCCTGTGGCTGAGCCTCCCGGAGAGCCAGGTCGTAATGACCTCACGGCTGCTTGTAGTTTCTGCAGCTGGGATAACAAGGACTGGTTACTTGACTGGAGTGTGTCGACTTTTTTGCGAAGGTCACCGTTTTCTTGTGAGTACGCTTCCACTCTGGAAAGATAAAGAAAAAAATTAATTAAAGTAAAATAATATGTGAATATGCTTCTTAAAGACACACGAGCTATTACGGATAACGTAAAATGTTTGCAAAGCCGAACAAACGAAAAATATCACTTGGCAGATGTGAAAATGAATACCTGACCCAGCATAAGAAGTAAAGGAGGGTGTTTTACTTAAATATATGAGAAAAAGATCATTGCAATACCAAACCAAGTACAAAACGCATAATACTTATCAAATTATCTTACATTACAAGTCGAGTATAACAAAGTAAAATATAACGAGCGATGACGTCTGACTTTGTTAAATATGACATAATTGGAGTACTGGGGTAGTGGATTTACATTTAGAAAAAAATATTGTAGAATTTGCCTTATACATTATTATTTTTACTTAACTATACAGATTTCCTAAACAGATAAAAAAAACTTCCTTAAATAACGCTCTTAATTATTGATTAATTAATTACTATAAATCTATTTGTTTACTTATGCCTATATGTTTGATTACCTGTGCACATGTGCATTGCTTGAAGGTGCAAATTTGTCAGTGTACTGTTATCTTTGAAGTTAAATAACTTGCTTAAAGTCCTGTGACCCCTTGATTATCTTTGATCCATATGTTAGGTGGTTGGTACTGTACACTGTGTGATATTTTCATTAAAAAAATCAATGATTGATATCTTTTAATTCACACGTTAGAACCATAGTCAGGTTTTTTTGTACAGCTAAGAAAAAAACGTAGAATATTTTAGCTGTTATATTGATTATATATACATAAACTTTTACAATAATTTTTCATTGTGTGCCCTGGATGCTGCTAGGGAATATATTTATGGAAACAAAATCAACAAAAATAACGTCACAATTATAACAAACAAATATAAACATGCAGTAAGCATTTCTATGAATGGAAATTAGAAACTTAATATTGTATAGTTTTTGATATTAGACAGAGTTTATTAAAAATGATCTAATTTACAAAATCTTATTACTTACTTTCTTTCTAGCGTTTCTAAATATTCTTTCTTTTTCCGTCTGCTTTCTTGTGCTGATATCTGGAAAAAAAAAAAAAAGTTTAGCCAAAGGAAAGGAATAAAATTCATATATACGATAAGTGGTCAAAGATTTGTGGATTATAACATAAAACAGCTATCCATGATTCAAGATTGTTAATATTGAAATTTGTACATTTTCTACATGAAATAATAATAAAAACAAAATATGGTATTAAATGATAATGGATCTTCAACCACACCCAATAGCAATGTGTTCCATGTTAAAAAATAAACAAATATATTTGGGTGAAGATTTTCTTCGTCATCATTTATACCATAGGCTTAAAAATTTGATAATTCGCACTGCACTTCAAATTATTGGAAACATTTTCACTGAGACTTGCCATGTGCATGATAATAGCCTGTGATCAGAACATTCCACAAGTTACTCAAACTCCGAAAAATCAGCCTCAATCTATTATCATTGTGTCCTTATCGGACATTATCAACAGTTAAGATGTTATTATCATCTGGAAAACTTTTCGAACACATGTTCTAAATGCTTAAATTGCTAAGCATGAGTGAAATGTTGTCAGAGCACATCCGATATGTAAATTTCAAGTTTGTGGGGGGTACGTAAAAAGTTGTGATCACTTGCTCTAATGATTGCGTTGTTTAGTGATTTTTCGTCTAATGTTTCTTATCAAGATCAGCAAATGTCAATATGTTTGGCAGAAACTAAATATTAAAAAACTTGAATGCTCCGTAAAGCAGCGAATTTATAATGGGTTAGACTCGTAGTACGTTATCAAGATCAACTTGAGGTGAAGATTGCGGAGTATATAAAATGTTACAAGTACTAACAAATATCTCGCAGACGGTTCGTCTTGAATGACAATGAATGAACTGAATGGCATAAAATCGAAGATTAAATGGAATGTATACAACCATGTAGACATCATAAGATCAATCATTAATATTTTAACAGATTAGTTATTATGATCTCTTATGTTACATTGACAAATTGTAATCAAAATGACGTAGGGGTGACAATATTTCTAATAATTCTAGGAACAGCTCTATACAATCTTTATTTTAGATTCTAATATTATAGAATTTGTAACACAGATTAATAGCTAAGACCATAGTGCAATAAATCTAAGAGTTTAAACGTATCATAATTGCATCAACTGAATATGCTTTCTTGCTGGCAGGCACATAGCTAATTATTATGACAACTTATAACCTTAAAAGTACATTTTCAGGAAATTATTTTGTGCTAAACGTATTCATTTGCATTATCATTTTTCACATCTCGCTAGCATTAGGTCATGGGGTGACTAATTATGAACTTATCTATCGGACCAAAACTACGTCTCTCCGAGCACTCACAAGCCCGATACCACATGTATTACCTACAACCACATAACCACATCCATAATGTAATGAATTATTTCAGTATTTTCACAAAGATATCATACAACTTTATAACAACAAAAAATATTTTAGAGAAGTTCTCTTACAACCTGACCACCTCGAAAAAGGAGACAGCTCAAATGCAGGTGGTTGCTAAGTTCAAGTTTTATCAGCCTCTGCCAAGCAAAGTGTGCCACCAGCAAGCTGTATGCAGGTGCCTGTTGTAGCTCTATCGCCTGAGGCTACAAACTCATCATCTGACTCTATAATTACAACACGGCTAATGTCATACACACCTCTATAGTGTGTTTCATTGCTCGAGAAAACTTCTTTACAAAAAATTCATCCAAATAAGGTATATATTATTTTTTATCTATATTAGTAGTCGGACTTTTTACAAAACAGGTTATGAACTGATTTCTTTGGTCACAAATAGTTTCCGACATTTTCTGAGTTCATATACAACATGTGTTGTAAAATTTATATTTGTTGACAGTCAGACATTTCACAAAACTGGTTGAAAACTAGTCAGGAAATAAAACTACATTAACTTGGGTAAAAAAAAATTTAAAGAGAAACTTGAGTCGAACTGCTGCATTAACAGCATTTTACGTAGTACTAGTAGTACTCCATTCATGAAATAACACAAACTAGGAGTTAACACCTTCACAAACAAACTCAAAAAAATGCCGTATTATTTCGTCAATCAATATTTGCTAATAAAAAAACCATGTTTGCCCACACAAACAGGACACAGCATACGATTATTGCGATCACATGGCTCCCTGAGAAAAGGGGGCCTGGGTATGGGCAGGTGGGCGGAGCCTAGTGAGAACTGACCAGGTGCTCTCAGTAAACAAACAACTATCAGACCTGCCAAATACTCAAGACCTACATTAGCATTGGATGGATATAACTTTTAACATTGAAAATAAACTTATTAGTATAATCGAACTTCATACAATGTATTCAGTTTCCATTCTTTTTCTAAATCATTTCTCACAGATACATGTACTTTCAATTCAAGTAGAGCCAAAAACTAATACTAAAGTGATAGTTCAGAAAAACCTTATAATATATGGATGGGGTCATTTCTTTGGTCATTTCTTTCGAATTGGGACTATATTTTGCTGTGTGTCTACAACCTTTTCACATTAGTTCTATCTTTAGGCCATAAAACTAGATAACTGTGCGTATCTGAATGCATGACTACCATTGCTTTAATGAATAATGACCATAATGAATCTCACTATAGTAATAGCTTGACCAAGCATACCCACAGATATGCATAGTTGGTCTTATTAGTAGAAAGGAAAAAAGTAAATGCTTTTGTACACAAAAGAACGCTTCAAAAGTCTTATTTATTTCAGAGACTTTAAATAGATTTTATTAAATGAAATATTGCACTGTATGATTTATATGTTCTTATTTTTAGTCAATTACGATACGGACGGGTAGAAATAGCTCAGGCTGTATTTCATTCACCGCGCAGTGAAATAGTCAATAACATATGATGTTATAGCCGTATTTATAAGTTACAGGAAGTGTACAGACTTGTACCATTAAAAGATTTAATCTTCCTTAATCGTTAATCTCTGCACATGTACCAATTCATGTACACTATAACTGAACATTTGATCCACTTTTTTGTATATTTCTTTTGTGTGTGTGTGTGTGTGTGTGTGTGTGTGTGTGAAAAAAAAAATATGTATGTGTATTTATTCTCTATCAATTCTAATTATTCAGAACAGCGTTAAATGTTGATTTTAACATGAATTTCAAATCCATGTATTCAGAAACAGAAATAAGTGCCTAGATTCTGGTAAGATTGAGGTGCCTAGATGAATGCGAACTTACAAAACTTATAAATACACAAAAATTCTCTGTATCCTGGTACAATAACCAAATTTCAAAGTATACAGTAAACAAAACGTTCAGGAGATTAACACGTGCCAACACAAGAGAAGGAATGAAAACATCCTGTTTCTCAAAAAACAACAGGTCTCAACAACTTCCTGGTTCTATCCACTGGCAGCATGGACTACATTTCATTGGCAACTGCTTATTTTGGCAGGTTTTTCATCTTTAAGACTGATGTTTAGTTAAGTTTTAGAGAATAAAGAGGTAAATATTTCTGTCTCATCCAAAAAGAAAAGGACACCATGGTTAGAATAAACTAACTCAGAGACCTCATTGACGGCGATTCTCTCATCACAACTTTCCAATATCAGATATTGGACTAAATTTAAATGTTTATCACATATTCTCTAATGGATTCACCCAAAGATATATTTGTATATTTTTAACATGGAACACTTTGCTATAGGGTTGGTTGAAAATCCATTCTCATTACTTTTTTTTTAATTTTTCTGATTTCATGAAGCAAATGTACAATATTCTCAAACTTTTCTCATTGCATTGGCGAAATTGTGAAACCACCATCTTACCTTGTTCTTGATCTTTCGTCGGATCTTCTTCAGGTTCTTTTCCTCCTGCTTGGTGAGGGGCAGCTTGGCTGGAATGGGGTAGCCCTCTGAGATTAATGTGCGTTTCTCTTCTTCCGTCAAAACCAGCACACCTGACGTGGGGATCTGTGGAGGAAAGCAACAAAAACATGAAAATCCGCTGTTTCTGAAGGGAAAATGACAATGAGCCAAAACAAATACATGGAAAGGTAAAAGGGAAAGGAAGTTGGCACTATAGAAGCTATGGTCCAAGATACGTTGCTGAAATCATCAGAAAAAAAAACATGGTTCAGTTAAGATACATTTTAAATGCTGCGTGATACTTTTAAAACTTTTATTTTAGGGAAAGATCACTCAATGCTTAGCAACAGACACAGGCAGTGTTATGATAGAGAAAAATCACTGCAGACAGGTAGGTGGTCATACAAGACAGGTGGTTATTTCATTGATTAATGTATTGCTATGAGTAATACTCATTATGGAAAGCCGCTACTCAAGCACGCGGTCATTACTAAATGGACTTAGCTCAGCACATGGTATTGGTTTGCACCATTGATCTCATTGATGGACAAAACTTTCATAAATTGAAAACCCTCCTGAGTCAGATGCTCTTAAGTAACCGAGATCATTTAGACATAACTTGCAATATCGTTAGATGCTATCATGACTGACATGGTGTATATAGCAAATAACGTCATCATAATTACAGACGTAGTCAGTTGTGGTGGTTTTGCTGTAAGTGTGCAGACGACATACAGACATATGTTTGCTTGTATATACCAGCAACAATCACGTGCTGCCAAATGTGTGGATTACATGTGCCTATGACAGGTTTTACTTGTCATAATATCTCATTAGTGAGTCTTCATTTTTTCTCTACGGTAATCTGATCTGCATGTACAGTCGAACCTGTTCAGCTTGAAAAGGTCACAAATGAACATTTTGAGTAATCAACTGGCTATTTGCTTTATCAGACTGTTGTCAGACTTCGTGCTAAACAGGTCTTACTGTAAAGACAGTTGATGCATCAATGTGATGAAGACACATCTCAAGTCACATCGATATTGACATGAAGTCATTTGATAAATTTGCATATTTCATCATTCAAGAGTCTGTTTGAAGTTTAGAAAGTCTGATGCAATATTCATATGCCAACTAACTTTTTCATAGTTGATAGTGTCAAAATCACTCGGATAAAATGTTGAGTACATTCATGTAAAAGCTACATGGGCTTTTAGATGACATTACAACTGCATAAAAAGTGTCATTTGATGTTAATAATGCTGTCCATGCAGCCATATGGTCAAAACACACGAAATATGATAAAAGAACATGAGTAATTGTCATTTGCATGTTTATCATAAATTTGATAAGCTACACCATTGTTTGATACTAGTTTCCCAAACAGGTGAAATGCATAGATAACAAGTCTAAACCTTAATGGTATTTGTACAAAATATACATACAATTTATCATTTAAAGCACATGGATACTTCCATGAGTTAGCCTTATGTTCTATACCGTTCATTTATGAATGAATAACTGTGTGAAAACTAGTAATAGAATTTTTCATTTAATAATGTACACTTTATCGATTTTGAAAGCAGATCTTTCGGTCAAATAAATTGAACAAGGACAGAAGTCAAAAGTTGACAAAAATCTATCACAACATACCCAACATAGTGGACAAAAGTGAGCAAGTCTTTTACTTTTCAAATGTTCGATTCTAAAACATAGCTTTGTTTCAAACTTTCCTTGAATTTCAAAGTAAATCTAAAAGATATTCATGGCTTTCAAAAACCATGTGACTACACACAAGTTTTGTACAACGTGCTCCATAGCAATGTATATAAACTTGGTTATTTTCGATATAATTTTCTGATAAACTACAACGCGTTTGTGCGAGGAATCAATCGTGTATAGAAATGTCTTCTGCTCCAAGTGTACGTCTGCTCAAAATCAATACCTCTATATAGGAATGTTACTTATTAAAATCTTTACCACTCTAGAAATACAAATGCAGTGCAACTTTCCTAACAGGAACTACAATCTGAAGACCTCTGTTCAGAAAGAAAGAGTGAGAAAAGAGCAGCTTTTCTAAAGAACTATGTTGATAAAAGAGACGAGACTATGAGAGAAAAGTTTTTTATTTGTTGAATTGAAAACATGAAGTGCAGGTGAGATTGAATCATTTCTGTACATTATATGTACGCCTGATATTGATCAATATGTAACAGCTGCCAAGTATCAATACATACTCAATAAATGCTGAGTAGGCGCATATTCAACACTGACGCTATTACATCAGAAAAAGTAGTTCCTACGTCACACAATTCAGCTTGCAACCTTTGATATTTGGGTCGTGTTGTTTCAAAATAAGTGAAAAATGTTTTAACACTGTCACATAACAAATTTAATCTTTCTATTTCCAAAATACTATGTGATTGCTATTAAATATAAGCTTTAAAAATATTGTGAATTGTATTAAAGATTATCTATGAAATCTCTTGCCAAATCTTCTACATTGTAGTTGGCAACAGCTAAACCAGACCACGTGTTTGCCATGTGCTTTCTCCAAGTTACATACAAAGGCCTTAAAGGTGTTTTTCGTCCGTGACGAACTATATCCTGCTTTATCAAGTGACGTCTGGATCTAAACTAAAAGTCATGACATATTAGGGATCACGACAATCATTATAATTTTGACGTAAACTTAACACCTCCCAAAATTTCACTGTTACTTCCATCCTAAAACATGACTTTAAAAAACACAAGAAAGGGCTCATTACTACTTTATCACAAATTCCATGTTTTTGATTGAACATGTATTTAATTTGTATTTGGTAAGTCATTGAGTACATAAATAGTGAGCATGAAATGTCAATGACGAATATCAAAAAACTACTAAATACTTAAGCTTGTGTGACCTTTATTTCAAAGTAGACGTTTTTACCCTCGCTTCTAGACATGATGACCATTAATGGTCAAGTGACATTCATGTTAGCGTGGGACATAAGTAAATATGTTGCTCCTAATTGACTATTCCATTGATTTCAACCCTCTAAGAAGCTAAAGAAACTGACCCATTCTTTCAACTTAATTCACATTCACATTGCTCATCTTCTCCACACGGGCTGAAGTCTTAATTCGTAAATTCACTGAATTGTATGAATATTATGCTCTTATCATGTCTATAGGAATAAAGTTATAGACATATTAAGTTTCCCCCTTCATAGCGACAAATTACATTTGGGTGAAAATGCTTCAAAACCTGTTCCGGCGCTTTTGCCTGCTAAGGGTTAATAGTTTCACCCACTTCATACCGAGGTATGAGGTTTTGTCTGGTATAATTTAATAGAATTAGTGGGTCTGTCCATTCATCGCCTCAAGGGTAAAAGTGGCATTTTAATATATTCGTAGTGAACCATCCGAGAAAGTGTCCATAATTTATGATTTCTATCTGACATCTCCCAACTCTCAATTACGGTTTTCTATTGTAGATCAAGTTAGATTTCCCTGAAATCAGATTAAAACTGTGCGAGGGCTTTTAAAGAGACTAGTACTTAACTGTTGTACAATTAAATTTGCATTGATTAATTTTTCTACCAAACACACCAATATATTTCATTAAGATTCTGAAGATTTAGTTTACAGAATACATATGTATGGGGAAATCAGCAGCACACCCAAAGAGTGAAATCGTGAAACAATTAAAAGGGTGTAACTTTAAACTACATAAATATTTCAAAAGAAAATCACCCTGAATATATGTGCATAAATTATATGGAATGTAGAAAAGGCATGGACGTTGTCAAATGAGGCCAACAGCGTGCATTCAAGGCGTGGTTCATAGAAAACAATCATTTGATGTAAACAAATTTACAATCTAAATAACCCTACTTTCTTAACTTTGAACATTCAAAATGGCTCAGAAAGTGTATATCCAAAAACAAACATTTTTGCTACTTATGTTAGCAAACTAATTATTTGCATTTACGACTTGAAAGTTAACGCCCTTTAAGTGCATGAGAAAAAGATAATACATACACAAAACAGAAGAATGCATTTCTTTAAGAATAATAACTTTTAAGACTATTCTGGCTTTTTTTTCTAAGTTTTTAATTTCAATGTTTTCCCATTTTGTACAACTCAACACATTTTTTCAAATTGTGATTGGACGTGGAAACGTTAAAACAAATTTACATTTATAGCAATATCTTTTTTTAAAGAAGATTAAGTATAGACAAAAGTCTCTTTTTCACATACATGTATATAACAAATCCACCAGTAGAGATAAAATAATCAGCGTGATCAGTTAATTTGTATAATAATCTTTGTCACATAATTATTAGTGCCAACTACTATCATTGGGCTTCCACTATAGCATGGTTTATTACAGTAAAACATTGATAGCTTGAAATCACTTAACTAGAATTGTTCTGTATTTTAAGGTTATATATTTTTATTTTCAAAATATGAAGCTACTATTAAACAAGTTCATTAGCTATGTATTTGATAGTATATATAAATGAATTCATCTTATCAATAGCTGAATATTGGATATTTATAAAAAAAAATCTAATATTTCAATGGCTGACTGTCTATCTTTTTCAAAGAAATGGGGTCATTTTCTTTGAAACTACTAATTTTCAGTCCATTCTCTTGACATATCATCTACCTCAGTATTCTGGACCTCACTCACTTCAACTTTGTGAATTCTACTGCATTCAAACATTGCAATTTTCACATTATTGACCATAACAAACTGGACATCTTGTCAAAATAACACTTCCTTGCAAATATGTTTGGGTCCTTAACAACTATACATGTACATGTAATTACCTTGCTGATTGCCGACTGTACATGGCAAATCATTCCATTTGAGAAAACACTTTAACTTTGTTAAAATCAGGATAACATGAAAGTAGAAATCTTCTAAGCTGAACATAGAAATAAAACTTAATGAAAAATGTAACAAAAACAATGAAATTCAACACAAGTTGTAAATTTACCACTTTAAAGGCCACCAATTTAGATGACCCTAAAACTCTGCAAATTCTTCGGGCCTTGACCTTCTGCATGTATATACATGTATATGAAAATTTAATACTAACAAAAGATACATGGCTATAATGCATTGTACTACAAGAATAGCATCATCTATGATATCAAAAGTAAACATTGTACATGTAGACGACACAAAAACCAAGTTCACTGCATTGGGCATGGTACACATTTAAATAGAATACGAATTCAAATGTTTTAAAAATGCAGACATAAAAAGTGAAATAAGGCGGCAGCAGTAAAAAAAACAGTTCAATAATAAATGATGGACAAAGTCATAAATAGATGCATAGGCTAATGTATTGAGTTAAAAAGATGAAAATACAAGTCGATAGCGCAGTTACTTTTATTACCACCCACGAAAAAATATATATTTTGTTCTTTTTAAATTGCTCCTTACTTTTAAATATTGGCAATGAAAAGAAATTATTTATCATATTGAATTTTTAAAAAAACATAACTTGTTTCTTTACCAATGTTTAGATACAGGAAGCATATCTCTTTATTGATACCCACACAAGTGGTTATTATTACACACACAACAAAATCTATAGTGCCGTTGAATTAAATACCTGCTATTCAATAAAAGTGACTGCCAAACGTGCCTATTGTTAGGCTATAGTATTGCTAAAAAAGGAAAATGCAGACATCTTTTTTAAATGGTTCCGTACATAGGAAGTCATGGATCAAGGTGACAGCGATAAGAAAACCGCATCTCCAACAATAACGTGATAACTTCACTTACAATGTTGCAAGTCTGCAGCAAAGGTTATAAGCGGGTCATCACTGATAGACAGAAAGATGGAGACGACACCCAATTCTGCTTGATCCATTTTTTTTTTCTTATAATCTAATTTAAAACAATTTAAAGGGCAGACAGAATTTTTTGTCAACATAGCCTACATGTTAACTCTTGTAGCAGAGAAAAATAGTAATAGCGCAGATGATAGTTTATCAAGTATTGGTATTCAAATTTCAGATTTTGTTTTGTAAAATTGATCATGTTTGCTCATCATAATGGCACATAAAACCTGTTGCTGGGGAAAATTCAATCTATTTGAGCCAAAAAATCATTGCTCAATCTGCTATGCTGAGTGTACTCAGCACACTTGTTAATATGGTAAAACCATAAATCCATATTTTTGAACTACCATTTGATATGTTATGATTCTAAAAGTGAGACACTAAATTTCATAGGTCATAATTTGATATAATGTTTCATATTCATTTCTTTAGAAATTAAGTAAAACATATAATTTCCAATTTCATATTGTTATAAATTGGTGGGTATCAAATAATCTTAATTCAGTATTCTATCTACGATTAAATTCATCTACTGCTGGTTTGATATTATAGACATTTAAACTTATATGATAATAATTGATTGTCTTCTTCATGGAATCAGCGACCTCCATCCACCTGTTGGATGCTCCATTCATCAAGATGTACATGAATACGGTATATTTTATGGTATATTTTATGCGTGGGGACTACTTTTTGGGGTAATTTGCATATTATCATAAAAAGCACCAACAGATGCAGTAGGGGTCGACTATGCTATTGATGAAATCAAAAATGAACCTATGTCATTTGGAAAATTCAATCATTTGTGTATGTGAGTCAATATTGGAGGGTACATTTTTGATCACACATCTAGACAGCTTAAAACTTGCGTTTTGTATATTATCTTCTTGAATGAGTGTAAAATAAATGTTCACATTGAAATTGTCTTCCTCATCACTCCTTTGACAAAACATGCATCAATATTTCATACAATAAAAACAAAATTACAACTGAGCTGCTTTTCATTAATGGACATTATTTCACTTATTCTTAATTGCAAACTCCTACACGTTTGAATGATAATAGAATTAAAATTGGCAGTTTGGCACTATTTATGTTGATGAATTTCTGTTAATCAACAAAATCCTTGAAGTTGATTTGTCTATAACTTCAATTTCCTACAAAGAGTTCAATACAATCAATACATAAAACAGTACATTCATTACCATTAGTTATCTACGCATTCACTATCATGTTTGAATATGCATTTTAAGGTGCTATAATTATATGCAGTTACACGCCATTATTTTAACATGCCCTGCAGAATAAATCCATTATTAACCACATAATTTGCGCAACCCCAAGTGACATTTTTATCACTGTTTCGTTAACAACATATTCTTTCATATTGTACTTGTAAATATTCAAATGATTTGTTTGTTGTAGAATACACGGTTCGATCCAGCAATTTGCGACTAAGGTGAAATTATGTTATTTCTATGCACATGACAAAATGTTTTGATCAATTGTGCAAGGATTGTTAAATGTTTTATTTAAACTTGTGAAGATCTGAAGGGACATATGTCATTATTCACCATAATGATTGATAAAATGTAATCTATTGACAATGAACTAATTTAATTTTCTGTAGTGTTACTAGACAGCGCGTCTCAATCCAACATGAAAGAAGATCACTTTAGTATATTGATGGCGATTTTCATGCTTTACAGGAAAAAATGCCATAACTCGCTGTAAATAATCTTTTAGTACTACAGTATTTACAACAGTAATACACTTTCAGCTTGGAGAATGTCACCACGGTACCGAGAACTCATACTAGCCTTAGGTTGTCTTAGTATCTCCTTGTGTCTGACCAACACGGCTTTTCTAGTTCCCTACAGGGACCTGATCATGTACAACTCATAAAAAAATGAGATAGCCTGAAGTACCTGGCAGATCCAGGTATTAAGAAAATGAAAGGGGGAAGAGCAAGAAAGAATTCCATATTTTTAGGGGGTGGTTTGATGGAACATGTTGGGGAAGAGGGGCGCACCAGTAATGTGAGTTGAATAACTAAACGACATAATATTCATCAGACTGATACAGTGATACACAACCAATCACTTCCTTCAACGTTGTTATTGGTTTTAATGATTGGTCCCCAACCCACAGACTATGAATATTTAATATGTTGTTATCACGGTTGAACTTTTATTGCACTTTTGAAGTACATTAAAATGAAATACGCACTATAAACTATTACCGCAAGAAAACAACACACCAATTATAAATTATGAATGAAGCATTCTGTGGTAATAAAAGCTAGTCTCTCTCTAGTGTACGTAGTTACACTATTATACCAAACTGACAATTTTCAATACAGAACAACTTATCAAGACTAGCCAAACGTTTTAAAAAGCTAAATTTTCATAAATAAATATCATAAGTTATTATATGTATTGCATAAAGCTATTGAGAACTATTATATGTTGAGTATTCACTATGAATGATACAGGAACTCAATTGGGGAAGTGGTCGTTTCATACAGTTTACTAATATATCATTATTCCTCAAGGACAACTTCCCTTGTTTTGTTTTTTCTATATTCGTATTCCTGTAAGTTCTCAAGGTTAAAATAGTAGAGATAAGTACAAGTGAATGGGAAAAAAACCTCCAATAAAATACTTAAAAAGACCATGAACTTTCTTCACCTTGAAAAGATTTTCTTAACGATTATGATCAACACATTGATTTAATTACATTCAGATTGAAAGCAAATGATCACAATGTCTGCAGGTTTTAAGCGATTTTCAAAGACATCAATAAAAAGAACACATGCATTAGGGCGTTATTCATATTTGGTTTGTAATTTGTAAAAGATACTATCAACTGTGATTTAGGAATAGAGGTTGGCTGGGAGAGATGTCTGAGAATATCAACAATACATCACCTGTAACATAGGCTGACAAATGATTTGCAGTTGATTCAAACTTTCTTTCATTCATCGGTAGATTTATCAAAACATCGTAAACATTTATAAAAAGTAACACATGATTTATCCTAAAGAAAACAATAACATCAAAGAAATCTATAGGTTAATAACTTTCACATAATATACACGTGGTTGGTATGCGTTTTACATCAAAATAATACAGTAGAACCTCAGAATCTCAAATCTGTATAGGTAGCAGTAAAATATTGTAGATAACCAAACGACATCTGTAGAGCATCAAGTGCACTGTTCGGCCATACACAGAATCCGTGAATCTTACGTGAACTCCCCGTTGTAGATGTCACCAAATTTCATGCCATTCATGTTATCCATAACCACGCTGGGCGCGTTTGTTTTATCATGTTCTGTGGGGTCAAGGTGAGCGATAAGAAAAAATGCATGAACCGCAAAAAGTTGTTGGGGTGCGCTTCTTAATTCTAGTTTTGTTTTTCGTAAGCACACTGAGATTAATAATCACTGATTGATTAAACAAAATATCGAGATAACGAAGTTCTACTGTAGGTATGCTGTATTACGATGACGATACTCACGGGACTCATGAAGAATGGCTGCTGTAGGTGTGGGGAGACTGGGCGGTGGCGGAGGGAGGCACGGAGCGGGGAGCCGGGGGGCGAGGCCGCCCCGCAGTCAGAGTCAGAGTTGGTCGACGACGGCGGCGTCGGAGGCAGGGACAGCCCGTCATAACCTGGCAACGGAGAGAAAATACCATAGATGACACAATGACACAAATATACAGTTTATTACTGATAGATCCTGATGCGGCGTTGGCGTTAGAGACAGCCTGTCGTAACCTGGCAACGGAGAGGATAGGGAATATATGATTGAATACCATAGATTACGTAGTAACCTGACAGGGGAGAGAGACGTGTTAGAATCGTGGATACCACATAGGCTACATAAAAGTCACAAATATACAGTTATTACTGTAAACACAGGCTACACAAATATACAGTTAATTACTGATACAGGGTCAGGATTAGCCACTCGTCCGCTTGTATTGGCAAGTAAAAACTTGTGGAGGACAAGTCAAAAGTGAAAGAAACTCGTCCTTTTGAACGAGTAGCAAATCTGGTTGATTTGGCACACAGGTATAAAGTTTGTGCAAGGATGACAACTACATTTTTGCAGCTGGGACGAGTAGATATTTGAAGGGTTGCTAGTCCTGCTGACCAGTAGCACTTATCCACCAAATCCTGACCCTGCTGATAGATCCTTGTGACCAAAAGGAGTTGAGAGGACGGTTGAGATGTAGACTGGGCAGCCAGGCCACATCCTCTGAATGAGGAATAATTAGGGCCTGCTCAAACAAACTGAGCATATGATTGATTGAAACCAAGGATGTTTACAAGAGAAACTTGTCAGCTTTCACCCATACTTAGGGCTTCATCAGTTTTATCAGACTGCCCTAAATCTGAGTGAAAGCTTACAAGTTTCTCTTGTAAATATCCTTGCCCCATCGACTTATAAATCCTATGTATATGCATATACAAGACGATTCGAAATTTCCTGATCGGAGTCTTCTCTATTACACTATAATTCTTTACCTGATTCTAAAACATCATAAATGATTTCATGCAACAAGTTGGATGTAATAATTACTAACAAGACTGATGTATTTTTTGAGAACAATAAGGACTGTCTGTGTTAAGTCTCACAAGAAACAAATAGAAAAAATGCACTAAGATTCAGGGAGCTGGTGGTTTTCAGACTTTTCAGACAGCTACAAAATGGTTGTCAGACAGTCTCCTAAACTATTTATACAAGATCACTGCAGCCATGACGGAATGGATTACAACATAAAGTGATAATAAAGTGCACTAAAGTAATGGATAAGAGAGTAGAGCACATGATTCGCACACCCAAAAGCAATATAATAACACAGAAGATCCCTACATAATCAACCACCAGATGGTTCATAACTATCTAGAGCATCCCATGGGTGTAGCACTTTGTACAGTCAAGAAAAAGAACTCCGATACTTTGCTCTGACTGATACTAAGTGAATAACCCTTCAACAATCAAAACAATATCATGTTTACACAATGTTCATTGAATTAATTTCATTGAAATGAAATACAACTGAAAGAGAGGGAAAGTGAAAGTCTTCTTGCTCAAATTCCACAATGTGAAGCTCCTAAACTGATGAGGATTTCACAGATTAACAGACAATGTGTTGTGACATGCAGCTAGGGGTGAAAATCCGTCTGCTTCTGCTATGAACTTCCTGGCAAAAGTCAAACAGATTTCTTTGAAAGTCTACAAAGTTGTTTGCTTTGTGCCCTTTGTAGTTTACTGTGAAGCTTACTTGCTAACACTTTTGTAACACGATTTACTAAAGTCGTCTGGTCATTTACATCTTTCATTATTCTATAAACATCACAATTTAAAGATTTTATTGTGCGATAACCTTTTTAATGGAGAGACCCTTCACCATATGGAAAAAAGTATTCACTTTACAAAAGCTCCACTTCATGTCTGTTGTTTCATCATCAAAGACATAGTTTTCTATGACTTTTGCTCTAACACAAACTTTGTCTCTATAGCTAACGATTAGGTAACATCTTCCTTAGGCCAAGTACGATATCTAAGAGTTGTATTGACACCGGATACAACTATTCATGTGGACAATTTGTAAACAATATGCTAAATACTGAGCATGTCATATAACAGCATATTTTTTTTCAAATTAGCCTAACTTTTTACAATATGTCCATTAATACTTATACCTGATATAAGCATTGACCTTTTTTTCCGGTTTTGAAACTTGCCAATTTTAAAGCACAGTTTCAGGGCATCTATTTTTTTAAGTTACAAGAGTTGAATCAAATTAGGAATATGGCGTTCTATATTTTGAATTGCATAATGCGAAAATTCAATCTAAAGTTTAGGTGAGAGGGTCTGAACTTATAATGAAATTATACTGAAAATCGTCATTTCGTACACAAGCTGTTATTGCATTCAACAGTTTCATGTAAAAATAAATCATTCACAATTTGCGGAAAATCACTCCTATTAAATATCTAATGCATAAAGAAACAATTTGATAATTCAATTTAGGACAAAGTGGCTTGAAAGATTAAGTTTTGTTAAATGAAATCTTTTCAACATTAACTTCCAACGACCACATTTTGAATGCATATATCAAAGCTAAACAACTCTCAGTAGATCACAAGTAAATGGAGATCATATGTTAAACTGTTTTGGCATCTACTAAAAAAGAAGACAGATAGAGGAGAACGGTCTTTAGCTTCTTTTCATTTAACTAGGTAAATGTAAATGCATTCAAATTGATCACATAGCAACATGCCATGCGCCCAAGACCGATGTGCAGAAATATAAAGATAAGTTCTCTCAACAATCACCACACGCCAATCCAATACATCAACAAACTACTATTAAGCCTCAACTCAAGTTTTTATTACCAATAGACATAGCTCAACGTGTAATCAGTAACAAAAAAGTCCCAAGTATACAGTTTTACCAGCCACCAAGCTTGTCCATCTTACAGGTCATGGGGTGTCCAAGAACACGGGGTCACTTATTATAGTACTAATCAGACCAACAGACATATAACCGAAGTATCTACAATATCCGTAGATGTCCACTATATCCATTATATGGATGATGGTCTCCATACAGACGGGTTGCACTGTAAGTGTGACCTCCAGACTGTAGTCTGTGCCTCTGACCGGTGTAATGGTTGGATCAAGTAGGGAGTGGCCCGGGTGTGCCGGATCCTGATAACATGCACAAATAACACAGTGCGTAACTCTTCTAACTATGAAGACCACTTGGGAAACAGTTCTTATGTACTACATTGGTAGAGGTGGTTCCTTTAATAAAAGGGTTCAAAGCTGCATTTAAACACGTGTTTTTAAAGTGGTATTTGTAATATTGTTTTAGTTTCACATAAGTTTAGCAGTAAATCGCGTCTGTCACATACAAACTATTAGGAATTGGAATGTGAAAATACTTTTGAATGTTTGTTATAAAGTTGATGCTTTGATTTTCAACATTAATATTCATAAATCATATATGCAACCATGTATGCATGATATGTAATACATTAATGACAAGAAAAATGTCAAATAGACTAAGCACTTAAAACAAATGTTGCGTTTTTAAGACATTAGAAAAGTTTTTAGTGAACTCCAACAATGATTTGGAGCAGACGTTATTCTTGCACTCACTTCGAGGCACTAAATCAAGATAATAGCGCAGTCACAGCAATTATTATTGTAACCGCAGATTAAGACGTTTATTCTGGTGTTCTCGCTTTTTCTGTGATAACATTACGTTTAATTAGGAACATTTCATTTACAGTTCTCTTTGATATCAAGGTGGTCTAACTAAATAAGTGACAAACAAATCATATTGCAGCAGCCGATTCTCATTTTGACCTCAATTTCATGTTGAAATATTTCTCAACTGATAACTGATGACATTTTAATGAGAATTAATTGAAAAAATACCATCACGCAAAAAACGCAAAACAATAGAAGTCGACCCATTCATCATCAGTTTATAACCTGCTGGCTGACATATTCAAACCAACTACTTTTTTCTCTTCCCAAACTACTTTTTTCTATTCCCTATGAAGCAGGCAAAAAGATCGTCTAGACATAATTGAAGTGTAAGCATCTGTAAGATAGCATTAACACAGACTCGCTATTTACTAAACATTCTTGTTAAGAAGAACAAAATAATGAATGCATATTTGTATTTGCATAAATGCATCTTATAGTCTTCCCCTGGTTTCTCCTTATAACCCAACAACATTGCTCTTGTGCGTACTGACAGAACAAGTATTAGGCAATAATAGCAAGAATGCAAATCAAACTAATAAATGGATGGGTAAGGAGTTCCGAGTACGCAAAAACTGACACTATTTATTCGATCACTAGGAGATCATAATTGCACGTTAAAGTTTATGTTTGTTTGGTTGATGTTTTACAATGATTATGGAGTAATCAATGCTACAATACGAGTGGTACAAGAGTAGTATGTCCCCTGTATTGTGTGTCTTGCAATATTTGTGCATCATTTTATTGCAGGTGCAGACAAACAGTTATAATACATGTAGTAAACACGTATCGAAGATTTTACAATATGGCAACAAAGTCAACAATACGTTAGTGAAAATGGACTACGATTCAATGTATGTCTTATAGACCTCTTGAAAGCTGAGATAAGCAAGTGATACCATACTTGGTATGTACATTAAATAAATGATGAAATGAAAATGTATATATATGATAAAAATTTACTCCATAAATACAACTGAAAAATTGCATGAATTTACTGCTCCTAGCAGATTAACTAATTAATTTCAGCCAAACACCTATGGCGTTTAGATCGTTATATGCCGTACATCTTAAGGTACTGACAGAAGTTCAAGAGTTACACATCAAACTTTACAATTTTCTAGAAAAAAACAATGCTATGCTGGCCCCAAATACACTTATAGTGTGTATTTAAGAAGACACCCCCATCCAGTGCAAATTGATGTGGGTCTTGGGGGAGAGCGAGTGTGTGCACAGTCCATGCAAATGAGAGGTGGCGGCACATGCTAACAAATACGACCTCTCACCACCTCCTCACCACAAATGATTCCCTATATACCCCTAATTCACATCGCACAGTATTGCACATGCTACTGCTTTTTTTTTGTTTTGTGTGTGTACGATAGCTGTTTATAGTCAGCTTTTTGGACTCCCATGGTTTCCTGCCGGGTATTGCTAATATTTAGGGTAAAGTTGGATGAGTTCTGTAAACAAGTTGCATATCCAGTGCAGTTTAAAAAGATCTTTTTAGACCAACCACAGAATTTTCTGTAAAAATAGACATGTGGTGAAAGTTCATGGGAAAAAACTGTAACCCTTTTTTAAGAACTGTCTGACCCTTTATTGATAGATTTAAAATATTTTTTTCCAGCATATGAAGTATTGTGCTACACAAAGATTATTCAACAAGTTCTATTTTGCAATCTAATGACACTTGAACTTGACTAATTACAGTGTTAAACATTTCATGATTCCATCATCAAATGATACATCCTATCAAGTACTCATTTCACACCCAAACGCCCACGCATACCAAAAAAAAGTCAAAAATAAAATCCTTCCATCTATTTATGTCACAAGTTCCATGGCCTTTCCAGGAATGGCATAACCCCATGCAACTTTCATTAGGGTGTTTATATAGTCTACTCATGTCCCATCTATCACACGTAGACTGGAAACTGTGGGAGGCGTGATGACGCCTGCGTCACAGGGCGTCACAAGTATTACAGCTGGACCCGCTTATGTTGACAGCATGTGATTTGTCATGGTATCAGGTATGTTGTTGTCATCAGCGTCAAAGCCATGCATTTAGAGTAAAACACTTTACAAGTTAAAACGATTGAAGTAAACGTTTATCTGACGAAAGTTTTAGAGACAACTCAGGTATTGCTTTACTTCTATCGAATTAGTGTAAATTGGTCAAACTGTGCATAATAGACACAATGATATGCAGCAGGAGTAAGGTCTATACACACCATACATTACCACAGGTTAAACACTGTGCAATTATGAATATTTATTCATCTGTATCTTAAGTAGGTGTTATTACTAATCAAAAGTAACAATTATATCTGGGTCAATTAGTACTAGGACTACCCCTAACCTTCAGGCATATGTACAAACTTGGAATCATACTTAGACATTTCAGAAATTCATCATATTTTGTTTTGTATCCAAGGAAATAACAAAAATGGTCTACCAAGGAAGAGAAAGATCCTCAGGGTAAAAACAACAGAAAAAGAGCTAAATATAATGATCGCCCACAAATTTTAGCAGGAATCCTTATACCCAGAGGGGATTCTAATCCCATGTTTATAATTTCTTTTTAATAAAAGCAAATTTGTCGCATTTATAGGAAGTTGGAAGGAAATCTGGTGTGACGCAGACGGAATATTTTTCAAAGCTCAGACATGATCTGCCAGGAAACGTGGAAGGAAGTAGCACGGATCATCTGATTTGAATATAAGTATTTTTGACAGAACGACTGCTGTGCGTATTTTCATACTTTCAAAACTTGCAGAAAAACTATCTGGTGACATGAACAAAATGGAAAATTGAATGAAACTTTCCTCGTCTCACATTATTTAGCACACTAAATTTTAAAGTGAAAATCTACTGCTTGCAAGCATTTGTTCTCAAGTTTGTAATGTAGAAAACATAGGGCTTTATATTATTCCTTGTTTCATCTCACATCAGGTTTAAAAGTGCATACACAAATAAGAAAGAAACCATTAACCATAAACTTACTAGCCAATCGTCATATTCAAATTCCAGTTTACATAAAAATATGAAACTGAAATAAAACTATATAAGCTAAATAATGTAATATTACCAGCATCATACAGTGCCAGCTGTGAGCTATCATAAATGATAGATGATTAGTGTCTACTGGTGGTCACTACAATCAGCTGCCTGGTCAGCGACTCAGCATGCTGACCACGTCCTGTGGTCAACTCAACTCTCAACTCATCACTGGTCAATTTGAATTCAACTGCCAAATTCATTTCACCAGATGTGATAACTTTTGCATCTATCACTAACTAAACTGTTTGATTACTAATTCGTCTGAAACTAACATTTTTTGTCTTATTTCATAGATTAAATGAAATATTGCATGTATTCAGTTCATACATGTAAAAAATGAAGACTTTAATCATAGAAAAAAGTAACTTACATTGTAAAGTTGAATATAATGATATATTCATTTGCTAATTGATGCTAATACATTTGGATCTCGTCCTGATGTTGTTTACATTGCTCGCCAACTTATGTATGTGTATTTACAACGAACAAACAAAAACATAATTTCTTTCCCCTTGAACAATGTTGAGAACAGGGACGGTTAGGAAGCAGCAGAACAATCGAGTGTCACTAAAACACAAACAATGTGTTTGTATTCTCTGCGCAAAGTTCATGAGATCTGCTTCTAACATGTTCAATGTCATACACTAATGGATCAATGGGATTTTGTCCTATCTTCCCGGATATTGAGTAGTTTTTCAGTTCTTTTAGTACACTTCCAAGGCCCATTCAACACGCAGAAATGTGTTTCATATGGAATGCATTGCTGAACAATAACCAAGCTTTAAACAAGTACATTTTGTTTACAATACTGCATGTACTACCCAGTATTTCCAGAAAATGCACTACCGGGTATTTCCAAGAATGTGTTAAAAACACAGCCGCAGTACTTATCTTATCAGCAATTTTCCAGGTAATGTGGCAGTCATTACTAGACAAATCCAGGTCACTAGCACAGCCTTTGTCATCAGGTTCTGCAGGCTTATCATCCAAGTGTGTTGGTTTAGTGACAGAGGCTACATATGGTGTCTGGTTAATACACCTGGGCAACAATGTACACATCCTTGTACAATATCAACAAACATTGTTCTGCATGCAGGTCACAGAAACGTGAGCTTGACCGTTACATGATAGAGGAAAACAGAGAGTAGTTTTTCACACTTGTGCTTTCATAGGAAACTTTTTTGAGTTCAAATGATGCTAATTTTAACATTGATTAATCTATGTATGCTAACTTTAGAGCAATATCTAAGATCTCGAATACATTAAATAAGGCAGCTACTTGTTATCACAAGCTGTTAAAATTGAGCTTGGCAACTACAAATTTAAAGTAAAACTCCACAAATAGCTCTCAACAAGATGAAACCTCAAGGCCTAAAAACAAGACCATATTGCCATGCTGCGCAGTTCCCAATATCAACAAACTCTACAACTTCACAATTATTCATGAATCCATATCTTGAAAAAGACCAATTAGCCCAAGTTTAGCTGCAGTTTTATGTAGACCACCTTGCAGCAAGGCTAACATTCTTCCCACTCAAGGAAACTACATACATCAAACTCTCTCTAAAAAGACCACCTCTAAAAAGAAACCTCATTTCAAAATCACAGCTTTTTTCAACCAGTTTTTCGCATGCCATTCAAAACACAACCTGCATAATAAACAATCTCTCTAATTTGACCACTTAGCCACTACTTAAAAGGTTGTTCTATTAGCTAGGTTGTATTGCACTTTGAAGGCTGCACACCAGGCTGTGTTGTGACTGGTGTGAGTCAGTGCATTCACCGCATCTAACAGATTGAAAGATACGGCCGGGTGACTGGCTTTTTTACTGTTTTTTACACCTCGTACTCATTGCCGTTCAGACAAGTTAAATTGAAGCAGCGAGAGACATAATGGCTACCGTGATTTTTCTAGATTACCTGATGCCTAGCCTATAGAATGGTTCATTGAATTATACTACTTCTTATTTGGCTAGTCTGTCAGCAATGAAGCGTGCCATGGTCTCTTTCAGTACAAATGCGTAAATCTAGAACAAATTTTGTAAAAAATGTAGTCATATACAGATGAACTACTTTTAGACGTTTACCTCGTAGGATCATGAACCACCAACAATAGACTTGCACACTCCGTGTACAGAATTGATTCAAACTGGGGGACAAGGCAATGTACAAAGTTGTACACAATGATCATTGAACCACACAATGTACTGATAAAACATCTTTCAGTGTTCAAACAACATTATCAATAGCGGCACGGATCGGTAAATGCAGCTTTACAATAAACAAACAATGTCACAAATGTCAGTGGATCAAATTTACACTTGGACCCTCATTTATCCTACCAGTTTGTTAACTTATGTTTCTGTATTGAAATGACAATTAAAAAATGTAAATAGTATTTTAAAAATTGAATAAAATAGGTGAAATTAATATGTTTTATCAACCGGAGTTTGTAGTATCACTTGCATCCAAGTTTTATAGGAATCGATACTAATTAAGATTGGAACGTTTCCTCAAGATAGCTGCCTTCATTAAAGTTGGATGTAAATCAATACCGATCTCTGATCTTTGATTGAAATGTGCAGACATTGATCTTATAGTGTGCGAAGAACCCGCAAATATTTCTACACCCCCCACTTTTTGGTTGGTGATGGAGCCAACTGAACTTTTTAATCATTAGAACTTTTTTATGATTTTACAAATCTATGAACATCCATGAGTTAAAAAGGGAACTTTTCATATGTCAACTTTACCTTGGAATTGACCACTTTTTAAATCAATAGAACTTTTTTATGCAATTTTGACATAAAAAACGCTTATTTCTATGAAACCATAACCAGTTTTGAGGGTAAATCAGACGGGAAACTAGCATCAATTTTGTCAATTGACACTGCTAATCCAGTGGTCAATCACCATTCTATCATGACTAAAATCCATTTTCATGACAAATTTTATTTTAAAAATAAATCATATTATAACATTCAACATTCAAAACGTTGGAAATCTTTTGTTTGTGAGACGTCAAAATTCCTACAGTTTTGAGCGTAATATTGTAAGTAAAATATATTATTGTTATTATGAGGATGGTTTATGGTGTTTTTGTGTCTATCCTGGATAAAAACTGTTAAAATTTCCTCGCACAGCATGAACATGCCTTCATGGCCTTACTACGCCAGCGCCGTATTGATATTGTTAGGAGGTTAGACTAGACCGCTCCCTGAATGTGTACTGTAAATTTTTTGAGCGTACAAGGGATCATTCCATCACAAAAATTAAGCAAAGGAGATTGACCAATCAGGTAATCATTTGAACGGTGATTTTTGCACGGAATGATAGAATGAGCACATCTGAACACTGATTGTCAAATGTGTGGAACTTTTGTTACAATTTCAAAATTATCAGATACTTTTGTTAACTTCTGTAAAAGGAGCAGGAGTGTGCTATCTTCCAGCACACGAATTCAAGCAAATACCCATAATGCCATTTTTAAAATCCATATCAACAAATTGACCTGTTGTTTTAAGCATCAACAATAAGGTCAAGAACTCCTGATGAACCAAACAGCCTCAATCAACAATTCACAGACATTTCCAACCTATCGCTGCTTTGCTGACAGAGAATAGCCTGCACGCCTCAGGGTTTAGTATTCATTGGCAGTTAAAAAACATATCGTTAAATTTTACCACCTGGCCCTGCACACTGAATAAAGGGTGTGCAGTTATTTGAACGGTTCAATTACATGCATTGATTAAAGTGCCGTGCATGCCGCCACAGATGCTTCCAAACATGTTACTTTCGCCAGAGGAAATCGATCCGCCATCTTTGATTTTTCAACAGCTGCATCTGCTTTGATCTTTAAGACTCAAATAGTAGCAGACAACTTTTGAAAAAATAAAACAAACTCGATAAATTGATCACACATCCTTCTAATTTTGTATAATTGCACGTAGATTTAAATTGCACGGGTATAATGGAATGGTTTTGCAAATTCAATGGGCACCCAAAGAATGCATGACTTTAGTTTTATCAAAAGTTGATGAATTGGAGGAGAAAAAGAACACTAAACACTATTTCAAAGACGAAGTTTCAAGCCTTAACATCACCATTGATGTCACAAGCAAGATTTCAAAGCCATATTCAATTATTATGAATGAACAAGCAGGGATACCAAGAAATAGCTATGAAAAAATGTCATGTCATCTGAACAGACCAAAGAAGATATTAAAGCTGAAGACAATTTTTTTCAGAAATGTGACCATTTTCACCAAAAAGTAGATATCAAAGTTGAAAACGTTATAAAATTTTCAGAAACTTTTTCACAAAAATGTAGTACTCACTTTCTGAGTAGTGATCTGGGCTTAGTGATGAGGTTGTGATGTAGTTGTGCTGAGGCTCCACTTTTATGTTCACCTGAAAGTAGTTCATCAATTTTAATAAGTTTTAATTTAGAATGAATACTATCACAGGAAAATGTATCCACTCGACCATCTGAGGCAGCCATCAAATCTGATTTACTCTTCCTATATGTATGAGCATGCTCGGTAATTATTAAGTTGTATTAAAGAACGAGAAGACTGATAACTTTTAAGTTGCACTAAAATGGTGATTGGTGAATCTTGATCCAGTATAACTTAACTTATCACACACACAGTAATTTTCACTCTTCACAATGAAGGTTTTTGATAGAAACGGATTTCATTCAAATACATCCAACACTTTGGAGATAATCGCGTATTAAATTCCGATTTTCTCATGTTTCTGAAAACAACAATAAAGTCCTCCACTCAAGTAAAGGCCCACTCTGCAAAATGAAAATTTTGTCGAGTTGACCTTTGTTTTGTTGTGACTGTTAAGATAGATAGTAACCAATTTGGTATCCAATTAGTAATCTTCTTATTTTATAATTTTATCATGTTGTTAATGTTTAATTTTGAAAAGGAACCTGTAGTATTCGAAATCGGTTATAAACTATATATAATATCTAAAATTTGAAGTTTACAGTTATTTTTTCAGCAAAACAGGTAAAAACTTTGAGTATTCATGAAAAAGCCCAAGTTCAAGAGAGAATCGGAATTTCATTCAAACACATCCAATACTTTTGGAGATAATCCCCTATTTAATTCCGATACCCTCAACTATCTGAAAACAACAACAAAGTCCCCCAGTCATGTAAACACCCCTCTCTGTAAAATGAAAATTTCATCGATCTAAAAGCCCATGGGTGTTTAGGTGGTACCTTTGGCAGCACGAGGCGCTCCTGTTTGATGGTTGCTGTGTGGTACTGCTGCGTCTGCTGCTGGAGGATGATCGTGGGCTGCTGCTGCTGCTTCAGCAGTGACGTCTGTCCGGCTGGGTGGGTCGTGGATCGTGCCACGGTCACTGTGGTCATCTCAGTGTCAAGGGAAAGATCTAGAGGCTCCTGAGGCGGGCAAGAGAAACGAAACGTTCAAAAACGCGGATTTGGATTCGTTATTGTTTCGTCGCGCTGCTCCTTACAAATGATTGTTTTCATGCGTTTTACAATGCATTCTTGGAATTTTTTAGATAAACATTGATAGAGGCTAAATCATTTACTAGTTTACGCCATCACAGGCTCTGGTTGATCGAGACTAATCACCTAGCAGCCAAATATGGTACTACAATCGTACATGAATATTTGCATTAGAAAACAAGTGTATGGGAAGCATTTTGGCTCATCAATCTTCCATATATGTACAGTGAATAACCTCAACAACAACGGAACCCAATTTGCAGTGATTGTAGAGGATTTCGGTTGTTTACTATTCCGTTGTTGAGGACATTCTCCGTATCATATCCTATACAGTGAAAATCCTAAACAACAGAACCCTATTTGCAGTCACAAATCCTTCCTTTGTAGAGGGTTTCCTTTGATTACTACATCATTTACTTACATTATTATAAGCTAATGCATGAGAAAAGTTTCCTTTATTCAGAGTTTCCTTTGTTTACTTTTCCTTTGTAGAGGATATTCACTACAGTAAGAAGCGTTTGCTGTGTACTGACCTGTTTGATCTCGTGTTTGATGCCCTCTGGGAGCGGGGTGTGTGTGAGCTGGTATGGGGTGGCGCCGGTGCCAGCGGTACTCGCGGCTGTGAGTCCGGCGCTTGCCGCGGCCACACTCAGGAGTGAGGTGGCCGCTGCACTGCTCGTGAGCGGCGCAGACGACAAACTGTTGGGGTTGATCGCTGTCAGGTCCATGTCCACGTCTGAGCAAAAACACAACGTAAATATCGTATTATTTAATTATATAACTACCTATAGAAACCTGTCATTCTGTCTTTGACAAGACTTTTGCTCTTCTCTCAAGAGCTTCTTCAGGTCCATGTCCAGTTATGACAGAAACATCGATCAAGTCATGATTAGAATGCATTGATGATAAAAGCGTCTTATGGAGGATAGTAAGCGGAAATATCTAGTTTGCTAATGGCATAATTATAGTAATTCAAAACTGTTCTCTTGCGCATAGGTATTATCAGTTACAAACAGTACCCAGTAAAAAAAAAAAAAAACGTGCTTACTTCCCATTCATAATGCTCCAAAACAACCTTTTTTCAGTTATAGGTCACGATTCCTAACTAAAAATACACACAACACAAAACCAATATAACCGCGCTGCTAACCTTTGTCGCCAGTCGCCTTGCTCAGGTCGAGTGTCTGTTCATCGCTGTTTGCGAGGCTGCTGTAGCTGTGTTCTGATTGCAGTGCGTCGGAGATCATGCGATCGTTGAGTACCGGGTCGTCGAAGATGGTGTCGAGCCAGTCGGGGTCCATCGAGGAGCTCTCCATGGCGAAGTGGTCCATCGTCACGGGCTGCGAGTAAACAAACGGACAAACGTGTACATTATGCTGTTTGTCGTTATGGTTTTTTAGTTTGTAATCAATGTCATTAAGGATTAAGCTTACGTCTGCTCGTATCGAAGGGTTGTGAGTAAACAGACGGAAACGTGTACATGTTTGGCGGTCTTGTTTTTTGGTTTGTAATCCATGGCAAAATATATTTAGGATTAAGCATGCATACGCTTGTATTGATGAGTCGAAATTTGTAAAATTTTGAGCAGGACGAGTAGATTTGAAAATGAGTATACAATTGAAAATTACTCGTCCTGCTGACAAGTAGGGCTTTCCCACCTACGCCGGACACTGATTTGATATGTTCTAGCGACTTTCCATCCATGCCAGGTGACTGGTACAAGTGATATTTTCTTTTACATCGCTACATGTTCACACATTCAGTGACCCATTCAGTGCTGGCGATTATAAAATGCCTGAGTATTGACAAATATAACAGTAAACAGTTCTGATGTTTATCAAGTCTTCATCCAAAACTTACTCTCCATTGTTCCCAAGTTCAAATCCAATCTAAAGTATGACACTCCCATTCTTCGCTGGATGTATGTTGCCAAATTAAACCTACTTCTTCAGAACGTCACCACAATTGGGATTATTTATGAATACACAAACTGACTCAAATAAATACTAGAATTTACCGATGTCCAGAATTCTGTCCAGAAGTTTCTCCAAAAGACTTCAAGCTTCATGACATTCTTGTCATTATCTATGTCTGATTGTTGTGAAATAAAAGTTGATAATGAAATGAGGTGAGTTTGTCGTGGGGCAGACTACAGCTGCAAGATATAGCCACGTGGCCGATACATAATTAAAAACTACGCATTGTCACGTCTCAAAAATGATTTAGAGCAAACCGATTTCAAATTTAAAAAGTAATGTAAAAATGAGACAATTTTTTTATTGAGTACCTCAAGGTATATTTTCATATTATGAAGTAAAGTGTATTCCATATATACCTTTAACAATGCACACATTTTCTACGACATTGTCGACATGATAAAAGGACAGTATCATCCACAGTTTTAGACCATGATATATGTAAGTAGGTTCTTAGAATGTTCTTCTTTTGATGGGAAGTTCATCAAATATACAAACTCAAGTGAAAATCTTAATATTTCAAAATCCCAAAGTTAGAAACTCTACATTGTAAACTTTTTACATAGCAAACATCATAAATTGTGAAAACACATGATTTAACAGAAATGAGTGTTTTTTTTATGTTGTTTGCATGGGTAACAATGACCATATCTATATGCTTTGCAATGCTTTAGTTTGGTGAACAATTTTGCTGATCAGCCAACAAATGAGATGAGATTGTGAACATTGTTGTCATCATTAATTCCTGTGATAATTGCAACAATCACAGTCAGTGTTCAATGCATGACGTATTTGTTTTGCCATGAATTAATGAATTATCTTCATTACTTTTACTAGTGGCAAAATGAAATGTCAAAACTGCGTATGCTACTCAGGGCCACAAATAGGAAAAAAGTCATACTTGTCCATAGGACGGGTATCCTGAAAAATATAACTGTCCTTACTAACCATTTACACATCCAAATCAACAGACATCATGTAAATACAAATGAAACTGATGTCTGGGATGAGCGAGAAAGCTCGTCCATAGGACAAGTAACTCAAACTTTTTACCGGTCCTGACAACACAGATACCCGTCTCGGATGATAGAACGGGTACTTATCCGTGGCCCTGCTACTTTGTACACATGGAACAGGGAGCTTTTTACTTTCGACAATTGGAAATTTATCAAACAAAAGTAATACACATCTGATGGCTACTATAATATAGGTATAAAAATATTTCAATCAATGACAAAAAATGTACTAGTGGTACAGGATGGTACGAAGTCAGTAAAACACTTTCCTGCTTTATCATGGTAATCACAATAAGGATGTTCTTTCTTTTTGTAATACAGTTCTGTTTGCTGGGGAGCAAACCAACATGTATACAAGTCATAATAAAACATGAATCGATATATCAGTATGCATTACAAAGAAAGCACACTGTTCCAATAAATAATGCATGCAAGAAGCACTTATTTTTGTCCTGAAAAATTATAGCATCATAGTAGGTCAAATCCTGGTTTCAGGACTTCATGGTCTGGATCAACCAGTATTGCAAGTCTTCATCACCTAGTTTCAATCATTGATAACCATTGACTTCAGTGATAATATCCTCTTCACGGCTTTAAAAAACCTTGACATATTTGGGAAGTATATCATGAATATTAATGTAAAACATTGAATCATGTTCTTGATGTATGTAAAAGCTTTCTTGTTTCTAAGAGGAATTATTATGCAACAGCCTTTTTTCTTGTTAACTAACTTACACTTCATATCTTCAACAGGACTTTA
Source organism: Streblospio benedicti (assembly GCA_019095985.1). Taxonomy (NCBI): domain Eukaryota; kingdom Metazoa; phylum Annelida; class Polychaeta; order Spionida; family Spionidae; genus Streblospio; species Streblospio benedicti. Next base: position 13,582,727 of record CM032666.1, read on the forward strand.
ATGCTCTTGCCATTTTTTGGAGCATACTGTTTGAAGAGACAAGGTTTAGATTATATTACAAACAATTAAAGGGATTTATCATGCTTAATGAACTTAACTTTTTTTGGATTTCGCATAAAAATACTATAAAAACCTGATTTTCGCTTTGCTTAATTCAAAACCTGAGCTACTTTGCATCACAATGATTTCAAATTAGAATCTTATCTTGCTACAATCATCTAGATATGTTAGGCGTGCCAATTAAATCATTTTGACTTACTTAGAGAGATTTATGCAAAAAATAACACTTTATTCACCCACTAATAGACAATCATAACCTAGGAGTGAACAACCCAAAAGTCATGATCAAGTACCCTAAATATCTGCTACACTATAATAACAACTTTTCATTCAAGAGTGTAAGTACTTTTACTGCAATGATTTTTAATCAACAAAGAAGACTTACATGATGTGAATGTCTTTTAAACTAGAACGAACGCTATGCACTTTAAGACTGCATGGAGTTATGAGAAGTCTCTCCACCGCAAATAGTTATCATGCCAGGTAACAAGTCGAAACAGTTCCTTAGTAGGCAAACATTTCAATACTACTAAATACCATCCTGTGCTGATAGCATGTAAGCGTTTTAGTAACATAATGTCACGTTTCTTGTTCCTTATAGACACTTTCAAAGAGGTAGCTGTCAAAGTTGAAGTATATCATTTATATTTGGACATTTAAACCTCTTGTTTTGTTGAGATCTGTGTATTACGAATGGTTACAAAATATCAATCATTTATAAAGTAGATATAAACACTAATGACAATTCTAAAAACATCATGTTTTCAACTTATTCTATTCTAGTCTAATAAATATTACTCGTACACAAACTACAAAAAAAAAAAAAAATTATCAGCACTATTCAGCAGCAAGATCCTTTCATGAAATCTCAAAATATACAGATTTTCTACAAATCGTATACACAAAAGGAAAGAATACTAACCGCTCGTTGAGTTGAAAAATATCCTGTATTAATAAAACCTTTTTTAACGTCAATTCATGTACAAACTAGCAATAGACGCAACAATTATCAGTAGTAGCGTTAATTCTGCACGTCCTGTGGGCCAACTGACGCTACCAACTAGTGTGTGTCCTACCAGCCGTTACACATGCATGGCTACCATGAACACACGCAATAATCATTAGGTCCACTGACACGCTTAACTCTTTAACCCCTATAACCACAGCATGGTCATAGTGAATGTAAACATAATCACAGCATTGTTTACTTCTTCCGTATTCATATTTGTACAATTTTGTGAATATTTTTTTTGGTTCATACAAATTCAGATTATCGTTTTTAAAAAGGGAAAAAGAGTTAATAGTGTCACAGTGAAAATCAATGTTACGCCAGTGAGCTAATGTGCAATTTTTGATGGCAAACAAATTAAAAATCTACGCCATTTTGTTGCTCCGAGCAGAGTCAATAATTCATTCAACTGGTGGGCAGGATTAAGCTAATTTATTCACTTGGGCTTTATTTTCTTTAATAATTCATGTACATGCATCTTTTCAATGGAAAAACGTACTAATAATGGATCTATCTTTAACATAATCATAGAATTTTTATACACAGGATTGTTTTGACTCACTACCGTCAAATGATTGCTCCCCATTCATATTTGTTTTTCATTTACTTTTTCTGTCTATCATTAACGTGCATATATGGGTGTGAACTTGTTAAATAAATATTATGGACATGTACTCTAAAATGCCCCCTGGCCTTTGGAATACCCTTGGTAGCAAGATGCAAACATTTAATGTATGCATAGATGGGGCTTCCCTTATTTGCATATTTTAAGAAAGCTTCAGGTCATGTCACATTTCTGGGTGTCAAACTGAGGTGTCAAATTGAAAGACCTAGATATTCTAGGCTATTGCAGCGATGTAAACAGATCCTTCAGTTACTACTTAGCTAAGCAACATTCACAATCTTCAAAATAATTAAGATATTGCACATTCATATATCTGTAAAGACAAGATATAATTTTAAGCACTATAAACATTAAATGTATCGAAAGAGTACACTCCCATTTTCAGCCATACAGTTACAGTACCATACTTTAAAAAAGAATTCGAACAATAAACTTGAAAATCTACTTTTTTGTTTGCTTCGGTATGCATGACCGTATTCTGCAACAATAGTAACCTTGATGTGTTTATGGACGTAATAAAAGGTAAGAGTTCAGAGGTTTCGGTCTCTTCATGCATGCACGTATTAAGATGCTTCCCTGATAGACGACGCCTTACAAAATCACCAGCCCCTAAACATCATCTATGAATTAAACATCAACCCCCTTTCAATTGACCCATGGCATGTTTGGGAACACTTTTCTATGGCAATGTAACTGTGAAAATGGGCTCCATTTAAATTTTATACTCAAATGAATCTTCTAGTCAAACGATAGTTTTATCAAGCTGTTTGATCGAATTTCATTGCATTGTGTGGTAACGTTCCCAGAGATGCATTTTTTTTCCTTCTATAGGCTCTGCAATATTTGTCAACACGATGGGTAACTTCAGTAATTTATAACTCATTATAAATTCCTGGTAACATTCATGCTACAGTTTATTTTCAGTTTCACTATTTTTTTACATAAAAAGTTCCATGGCCATGTCATAAATTTTCACTGGTCAGCACTCCTTAAATTTTTTAAATTTATTTAGCCACTCAAAGATTACCTAAGTCAGAATTTAGATCACTAAGTCACGAAAGTAAGCTTCAAGAATATTTAAATGTCACACCGCTGTTGTCTCCTCCCCCTGTATGTGGATTGACTAATATTTGTCTGCAAACGATTATGGTTTGTGTGTTTGATAATACTATACCACATCAATGATCATAGTAAATACTGACACATTCATGATTCTAGTGTGTAGGATATTCCAATTGATCATTCACAATCACCAATTACTATTAGTAAGCTAAATTATTTACAAGCAGTTGAGTAAATCTTAAGTCTTATCAAGTCCATGTCAGTTTGTGATCCCTACCAGCTAGGCAGATTGTTTTTGTAATTATCATTACTCATTTTAAGTATACACATATATCATCATGTATTACTCAATTAGAATACTTGAAATTGCACTTCCGCATTCAAAACTTCCTTTTGGAAGTACATTGTATGCTTAGGATTAACAAAACGTACAAAACATTACAAGATTAACTTGCCTCATACAATTTCCGGAAAGAAATAGAAACCACAGACACTTCCTTGAACTTTCCAGGCAAAAGTACAGTACAGTCTTTTAATCTTTAAGTAATTCATGGCAACATGTCTTCATCATTTTTAAAGATCATTTTAGATTTGAAAATGATTGATTCTTGACTTGGCTTTCAATTCTGTGATATAGTTGAGAAACCATAAAAAACTGTGTGAAAGGTTTCCATATGAAACTCTAATACATTAATAATTGAGTAGACGTAGAATATGAATGAAATGCATTCATGTTTCATATAAAATGGAATGAACAGCATCAAATTACATTTTAGATCTCAGATCCTGACTCACATGAGTTGAAGTCCTAAGACCAGCTATTTATAAGCTATGACAATATACAAATGTAGGACACCATGTCAGGTGCGGCTACCATAGCAGGAATAAACATTCGGGACACGATTCAAAGGAGCCATTGGCAGCATGGGTCTGCCCGGATCCTGTGAAACTTCCATTATTGTCAATCAACGTTCCCTAGTAATATAGGGATATATCTTCTTATTTAGAATCACAGAAACCATCGAACAATGATGTGAATTCTATGAGGGCTGAAGTTCTTTCATGTTCAGTGTATTGTATGAACATGAAAATATAATGGTCAGCCGCATGTCCGAGTGACCTATTGACTATTCTAATGCAAACATCAAATATGTAAGTTATCCATGTGCCCTATGAGATTGAATATGGTTATTTTAATCTTTATAATCATTGATCCAGTATTCAAATATTATAATCAAACCTAAAGTACAAACTAGTAATATGTGATAACTTAACATGGCAATACAATTATCAATTTGGAAATATGTTATTGTATTGAATAATTACTTCTCAAAAATGTACTATGGCAAAATCTAACTAAAATTCATGCAAATGATTCAAACTTAATTTTTACCTAGTAAATACTTATTTTTAAACTAATAAGTTGTCATGTGCATTTTGAAATAGCTGGGAACCAAATGTCTTTCACTAAACATGCTAAAAGTACTCATTTTCACTCAGTCCATGCTGTAGCTTTCGCCACAAGCATGAGCCAAAAAGTAATATGACCACTACTCTAATCCTTCTGTCTATCCTGAGGCGGCGTCGTGATGAACAAATACAGATGGCACCATGTCAGAGAGCTTTTGAGTTTATTGCAGTGAATAATACTGCATGGAAAAAGATATTGATAAAATAATACCAGCACCTGGCAATTATTGACCGCTATCATTCCTCTTTCACGAACAGCGGAGCCGACTGCACAATAAATTTGTGTGTGGGCGCACATCATGAATTATTAAATTGAATACATTGTATATACCACTGGCACCGGCATGAAAAATAAAAAATGCATGTGGGAAAATTTGCCATTGTTTTGATTATCAAAGGTTTCACACTTCTGTCCATACATATACATGCAAAAAAAACTACAGTATTTGAGATATTTATGCCTGAATAATTTTCAGTTGTTTTATTTTAAAAATATACTGTTAAAGTTATGAAAATATATATGTAAAGTTTCAAAGCATTCTTAATTCATAATTGTTAGAAAGTTTATCAATATAAGGGTTATTACACCCAGTTTATACAATTGGAAACCGTAACATGGGGATTGGGTCATAATATTATGGTCTAATATATGCCCACAAAAAAAGAAGTCAACTATAAGGTATGGAATGTCATGAAATAAATCAGCGTTTTGCTAAAAGTTTCGATGAACAAATGTAAAACTGTAAATACCAAAATTACTAATCACTTGAAATGAAGATCATGATAAGCGAGTTATGCTTCCATGAACACTTTCAAAAGATGTTATGCTGGGAAAAGTGGGCGTTCTCTCTTCCCCCAGAGACGCTACCCCTTACGTCATGGTCTGTCGATCCTGTTTATCTTGGAAACATAAACCCAAAAGCTTTGTTTTTAACGTTAAAATTCCCATTTAACAGCTTACATAAGTCCATATGGAGATCATATAAAAGCACATGTGAGTCACATGGTCCTACTATATTTGGCAACGAGTACTGAACAGGCATGTTAATTGCAATTTTGACATATGTCAATGGAAAACTCTATGAAAACTTCAAAATAAGTTGTCAATATGATATTCAGCAGACCTAACACTGTCAATCATTGTGACAATGTACTCAAATACTGTCAGGATTGTTTACATTAGTGTTTCTGTCAAAAATCTGTAAAACACATGAGTACTTACGCCGGATGCCGGTGGAGTAAAGACGTCATTATCCAGCAAGTCTCCGAGGGCTAAAGTCCCTCCACCGAGCTCGCTCAACTTTTTATCACTGCAGTACAGGTCCATGGTCGAATGTCCCGTGCCCGTCAAAGGGATTAGGGATGTCCAAGTCCGTAAAAGCCGTCCGTCCAGGGAGATTATTCCTGGATAAGTTTTGCCAGTCTGTCACGGTAGATGGCAAACCTCAAAGTGGAAACTCCCTCAGCCGTTTTGCCGATATGTCACTTTTGTATCCGTTCGCAGGTTAGAACATAACACTGAATATTCACTTGCACTGTGGTGTTAAAATGTATGGACACTCAGTATATATCACTTATTTTCACTACTATGAAACCCATGTTAATCCTTCTATGTAGCTTGCATGCTTGTTTCTATGTTTATGCTCGTGTGAAATTCTGGAGTAGAATGAATCAAAATCATGGGATAGCCAGCATTTTAAAGACACGTTGGCCTGTCAAAAGGCATGACCAATAGGAAATTAGGTCGACGCCTCTTTAATATTCATGAGGAGTAGGATTGGCTCGCTGCAGAAATTACGTCAGTTGTGTAGGAATATATAGAGCATTATTTACATGCAGACATAAATACTGCAATGTGCTTTTGGTCACGATGTAGATGAAAGCACAATTTTATTTCATTTCTTTGGGCTTTAGTGACGCGTATTTATGACAGACTTGATTTTTCATAAATTAGAAAATGTCAGCTTGGTATAATTGAGCGTAAGAAACGAGTAGATGGTAGTGTCATTTGAGAGATAGTGGAATTTTTTATATAGCCGGTCTATATTCCTTAATTGACATAATTTATTTTTACTCTTGGGCATGTATAATACTAACGTATTACATATAAAGTTAACGCTCGACGTAAATTCGACCAGATTCTTTTTTTTAACATTACCGAAAATTCCTGAATTTTAGCCCATGGCACATGAAATATTAACAGGGTTCCCACGCTCCCGGGAATTCCGGGAATAGGCATGAATTTGAAAAATGTCCGGGAAGGGCTTGAATCTGGCGGGAATATGGCAATCGTACGGCAAAAGGCATGAAAATTATTAAAAATTTAATTTCTAAATATTCGTCGGACGAAATATGGGATAAAAAATTAGGCGAATGGCGTACTTTCATAGTAAATGAAATAGCTACTATGCTATGAATGAGAAGTCTTTCATCATACTATGATCTACAATATGTAGGCCGTTTTATTCTATGTATATCCAGTTGTATAGACTAAATATGTATACATATATAATTTAACCTGGGTGTCTAATCTTCACGTTATCATCCATAATTTAGTACAGTAGGTGCAGCAGCCACGTTTATCAACATACGTGTGACGTAGTGATGGTCAAAGGTGTGATGTAGTTATCTGAACGTGATGTACGTCATTCGTTCAAAACCTCGGGGTCATCCCAGTGCGTTTGGCTGAATTTCTGGCTGAATTTTTGTCTGAATTCTGAGTTGAGTTCATAGCCTACAGACCTTGTGTGTATAGTCTTAACCAACCCAATCGGGGCTTGGGTATTGTATACCAAGCTGGGATTATTTGAGAATGATAAAAAATATCCTTAATACTTGTAACTATTGAGCATAAAACTCATGTTCAATGTTGGGAGGTTCGCGTGGCACTTAAGTAAAATTTGACAACATACATGCATACATGTATATGCTAGTCCCGTGGTGAAAAATCGCACCCATATGTACTAGCTTCTCATGAAATTGTGACTCTTCACAACAAAATTGATCGATTTTCAATCAAAGTGTGAAGAATTTATATTATTTGTCATATAATTGAAAATGTTACAACTGACATAAAGAGACCAGTGGTCAGACTATAAAACATTTTTAACATCACTACTAAATGATAAGACCAGTGTAGTTTCAAGATAAAGGTAAGAAAACTGCTGTCTGAGCTATGTTTTTAACCTAGTTCCAGAGTTCCGGCAGAAGAGTGGACAAGTGAGTTGAACCTGAACTACAAGGTGATATTGTACCATATCGTCATGGGTTTGAAACCGACCAGGCTATATGATACATTTCTGACCTGACTTGAAGTAATAGGTCTAATGACTTAAATTACTTAATTACATCATAAAGAAAAACCAGTATTAAAAAGAGGGCATTTTGCTCTTAGAATGAGTTGTATTTACCATTGTTTGTTAAACTGTATTATGGAATCGAGATTCAAGAACCCTTATCATTTGTGTGATTACTTTGATTTTTTATCATGGTACTAATAACAATAAAGAAAAACACACTATTATTCAAAACATTTTATTCTGTTGACCTGAAAGTTGCTATAATTTAGTTTACTTCTTGCATTTTAATGAAAATTGCTATCAAATTACAACAGTCATTAATAGGTTAGATTTTAAGAAATTCATAACATTGTTTTGTTAAATTAAAAAGATATCATCTTTTACAAGACACCTATGACAGAATCATTTACACTCAAAAATGATGTTTACCAAAATGTGGAAGGAATGACGCAAAGCAATATTCAATAAGCCAAGGTCTCTTTTACATTAAAATATTGCATGTTGTACACTGTCTATTGAATTCAGCACAGCTGTGCCCAGATGTACATATGAAGATTTATCAATACCCTAGAAATCAATGATCTTCAAGCGTTCTATTAGATTTCAAGTCCAGAACTTTGGAGACCGTTTCAGATGTTCATTAGCTCTCTATCATTGCCTGTAGGCAAAATTATAATATTGGTCCAAGATTTTGTATTTTCTTACCCTGAGGTATTGAAATAATCTATTTTAAGCTAAAAGTGAAGAATGTTTCATTTTAATTACAATTTGTTGATAATTTGAAGATCTAATTTCTCAGTATTGATAAAAATCATGTCACAAGTTTATCTTGCATTATTTTTACTTTACAATTTCTTCTACAAATAACTTAACAGTTACATTACCACTTATAACATTGGCAATGAAATTATTCTTTCACCAAGAGTGATAATAAATTATTACTGAAATGGAGTTTTACAACAACTATAATGTTTTTACTAATACTGTTTTGTTATGTTAATATAAGGTTGTAAAAAAAGTGATAAAAATAAAATTTAAAAAAAAGTATAAAGTCCAAAATTTTTCCTCTGAATATCAGAGTTCTCTTAAGATAATAACATCGGCTCTTAACAAAAACAATTATTTGATGAATTCCTATTGATTAATACAATTCTATCACAGCTGTCTAATATCACATTAAATCAGACTAACATTGTAAAAAAATTGATAAACTTAAAATTAATTTTTAAAAGTCCAAGACATAACAAATAACAAAAATACCCAAAAGGGCATTTAAAAATTACTCTCTAAACGACATCAATCAATTTGTGATATTTTACATTTCTATGTATAAAATAGTGGCCTTTTATGATATTAATATTTTCACCTACAAAAATAATCATTACTTCTCAAATCTTCCACAAACATTACGCAAATCGCATTTAAATGTTTCATCAAAACTCAAATTGTAGTTTTATAATAGCCACTTTTTTATTTATAAAATTTACATAACGACCCCTTATCCAAAATAAGTCACTAAATGCAATTGTCTCATAATGTGCTCGGCTATAGGAGCCTAGTAGTTGAGAGCGCACAGCAGAGCGACACCTCCCTGGATCCAGTGCTTCTGGGGCTTGTCTGAGGGGACCTCCACCGCAAACACAAAGTTGGTCGAGTGACCCGTAGTGGAGAGAGTACCTGCAACATACCAAACCAGTTATAGACACTTTTATTTTGTAGCCTTGATTTTTTTACCCCACTTGAATTTTATAAATCAATTACCGTATACGACCATCCAAGTGCCCACCCTTGTGTAACAGCCCTCCCAGCTCTTTTTCTTAAATGTCCTTAACAATTATGTAGTAACTGCACTCTTGTGTAACAGCCCACCACCCATTTGAGAAAATTTCAATTTAACGTCCCTGGGCGCTTGGATGGTCGTATACGGTATCTTTATATCTTTATCAACACAAACAAAAATTATGTCAGATACCAAATAATTTGAAGATGTGCCTCTTATAAAATTATAGTCATCATAAAATTTATGGATATGTATTTTATAAATGTTCAATGAACTGTTTTAAATACTTTTAGTAGTGATTTGTGATTTGAAATGCTCTCATCTATTCACAACTTGTACTACTATCATGTAAATATTACTTTCTCTTTATTTTGTCTGACAAATTAGAACGATGTCTGAACTTATCTTTTTAATATGCCGGGGTCATCTATTCAAAAGCTTTTATATACATATATTCAGATACAGTCCCAAATGATTTACTTAATAATGTGATGTACTTGGATGTACAAGTTTTTTTCAGGACATAAGCACTTATTCTAAAAAAAAGCAATACATATAGTGTATAAACTTAACATTTTATGAATGTCACATATTTATGACAATGAAATGTCATTTTGTATCATGAAACATTTCTTTATTAATCTATGAAAAGATACAATCAAATTGTTATTACATGTGGAAATCTGTTGGTAAAAGTTAAATCTTTTCCTAAAAAATCAGGGTGTGGCATGTAATAAATTTTCCCAGGCACACCCTCAGCAATAAAAAGTTCTGTGCGTCTTCAAATTTGATAAAGCAACTTTACCATTTGCAAGTTAAGAACTTATTAAGATGTTTATCATCAGCACTTGGAGTCAGCCACATGGAAATTCTTCATTCATATAATTTGAGCTTTGGTCTGTCATACATTTTGTGACCAAAAACGAGAATTTCATCTTAATTATATCCCTGTACAATCATAATTGAAACTGCTGTACAAAAGAGACATAATAGTCTATAATTATGCTTTCTCAAGCTAGTCAATTTTGTTTTGTCGAAATAAGCACTTCTTCTTATTCTTTTTATCATTTATATATGGACCTATATGTGAAGAAGACAAAATTTAAGATCGGGTTTACAGACTTTCTTTGCTTCATCAATCAATTCATACTTATTGCTGGTAAAGCTTAAGTTGATAACATGTTTTTTTGTATTATCAAAGACAACTTTATGGGTGTTGTTTGCTAAAGCCATAATTAAATTTTATCTTTTTATGTTTATGTAATGAGCAGACGAATTGTTTTGCACTGGAGTGGCCTGTTTTTGGTTTAAATAACTTGTTTACTATTTGTATCTAAACCATGCCACACCCTTATACGATAGCGGCAAGGGCTTACAAATTACAAGGCTTACAAGACTGTTAATTCTCCCACCCAGAAATGACAGATTTGAATGCTATTGACCTACATACAAACAAGTTTGAAGATAATGATCTACGGGTAATAAAAATCTGTCTTCATAACATTAAACTTACAAAAATCTAACATGCCTATCACATTTTTTTCTTTTCACTTACATACGATTCCCATCAAATACCTACCCTAGTAAGCATCACATGTAAACGACACTCAAAAAAGATCTCTCTTGAGGATACCCCAGTAGCTACTACATGCTGTACAATTGTACATGACATGGATATTAAAAAAAACTCATCGATCTGACAAACGATGCAGTTCACAACCTCCAACTTCTACCCAATACCCCCACAACGTACCTGCCCTGGTGAGCGTCTTGTACACGGGACACTCGTAGATGCCCTGCGTGGGCGGCTTTCTGTTGGCGGCTGGTATGAGCCACATGGGCGGCATGTCGGTGTACAGCTCCTTGGGCCGCGACTCCGTGAGGCGGTGGTCGACCGGGTCCCAGCGCGCACCCTCGATGTACAGGCCGCGGATGTAGCAGCCGTCTTCGGGCGCCGACCCGTCTTTGGCCGGGTCTTTACGCAGCACCTGGCAGGGAAAAGTGAAATGGTCTTTGAAATTGATATGAAAAAAAAACTCTACTTGGTACATGAAAAAAAAAAATGGTCTTTGAAATTGGTATAGAAACCTTTACTTGGTACATGAAAATTAAAATGGTCTTTGAAATTGGTATAAAAAATTCTATTTGGTACAGGAATTTCAATAAGCGTTGCTTTAGAGACAATGGTAGATTGAAATGTGTTCAAAACATGGATGCAGACTTCATATTCTGCGTTGTCAGTAGTATTTGGGTAGCTATTACAGAAGATCTGGGGTAGAAAAATTACTGTAGGCGTTGGAAGTTAGCATATGTTAGTATTGTGATTTCTGGTCTTTTTTCTTTCAGATGCAATAAAAAATGCAATTACACTTGAAGTTAATAACGGTGTCAAACGTATGTTCTCAAAATAACCTCATAGTGTTTCAATTGACCACTTAACTTGTGCTTTAGGTCTTGGTCATTTGTTAAGCCACAGACATTTGTAGCTGACCAGATATACTGGGTACACAAAAGCTTGAGGAGATTCTTGATGCTAATTACAATGTATTTCACTAATATTTTTCATATTTGGTGTGAAAATTGACAAATATAAGGCATTGGACCGAATTACACTTGGCAAGATTTACGGCATACAAAATTAACCTTTCACAAAAAAAGGAAAAAACAACAATCGTTACTGTATCATGACTCAACATTTTATAACACATGATGTGTAGACTTAATATTAGTAAAGAATAAGGTGATAGAGGTTTTTATAATTGGCCAAAATAATCTCAACTCAAAATAGAGCAACTTATCTTATGACCATCCTTCAGAAAATCATACATAGTATATATAGCCAATAAAAACATTTTGTAAATAGTTTCTTGATAAAATACATTTGTAATTTGTAATAGAAAAGGAAAGTGACAGATATTCTTTTAATATGCTACACAATTTTCAAAGATAAGATTTGGCGTTGCCATTATAAGAGGCCATAAATATCTCCTAATCTAGTGCTAAACTTATTCACATTTTATCTTTTATATATTAACTGTTTTAAATATTCTGACCAGTGTGTAATTTGCAATGTTATTTTTATAGACCACGGGTCATATTACCATTTCTTTAGTGCACAACTGCACATTTCGCCAATGTTTGCATTGGTTTTATTAGTGTTAATTCAGTCTTTCAAAACTAGTCAGTCTTTCAAAACTAGTTCATGCAATACACATCAACATCAATGGATCTTGTAATATCTAGTACATAAGACAGTTGTAAATGCAGATTGATAGTGACCTTAATCATTCATGCTCCACTGACAAAACCTACAAAAGGCTACATGACAATCAAAATGTAAAAGTGGTCCATAGTTCGAATTCGATGAAAAGTGATTTTCTTTAAAAGGTTATGGAACATGAAAATGCGATAAAATCACATCTAAATGCCAGAAAAGTGGTCAAACTGGTGGACCCCAGCTAGCCTTGGTAGCTGACCAATTGTATGGAACCTAATTATTCATTCTATTCGCTCTTAAAGTACATGTATGCTATAAAACTTGCCATGAGCGAGGTCAGGTATACAAAATTATTAGAGCATTTACATGGAATTGTCAGCAATTTATATTGTCAATTAGAGCACACAACTGTGGATGTCTAATGTCTTTACAACACAATCTAAAGAATAGAGAAAACAGGCTACAGGGCATCAGTTCTGTCAGTTCATACTGGCTAAATCTTCACATTTTAAGACTGACCCCATATAACTCCTCCAGCATCAAACCACACCCTCTTATAGGAATCTTTGATCGGCCCTTGCAATTATTTTCTTCTATCCTAGTGGAGTAAGGATATAAATAATTGTTTTTCATTGTAATTTTTAATGAAGACTATATTTTTTTCCTAACAAAGTCTATTAATTAAACAAAGATAAACATAGGGAGCCGCATATTATGTTTTGGTATCATGAAGTTGTCATTTTGTCAAAAATGTTCATAATAAATACTTCTAAGCGCAATAATTCTTATAACATTTGAGGCTATCATGAAAAGAATTACATAATGCAGAACGTGGTTCATATAAATGTTGAAATTGAAAGTCACAATTGGCAAATCCCAGAGGGGTTTAAGATCAATTGTGCTTAGAAAGTTCTTAAGTTGAAGATTTAACCCATTAAATAACACCCTTTAAAGTTATTATTACAGGTCAATAATACATCAAATAAAGTCTTTTACAAAGAAAGAATCCTTTGAGTGTTGATCAAGGAACACTTACATGAACTTAATAATACCTATTTGATACAATCAGAATTTCCATATTATGTTGTTTGTGTGACACAGTGGCCTAGTAGTTATGGTTCTGCACTAGGGACCACAGCATTAAGGATTCGATTCCCGGTAGAGACGGAGTGAGTGTTCAGTGTTTACACAGTCACGGAGTCCCAATGTTTGTTTACATCTAGAGACCCCCCGGACTTACATATTAAGGAGTTCAGGGGGGGGGGGTCTCTAAATGTAAACAAATATTGGGACTCAGGACTGAGTATATAACGTCATCCTTAACTTGCTGCAAATTTCTAAATGATGGTAGATTTCAGTTGAAACAGAATCTTATGCCAAATATCTGCTGTCCATATAACCCGGTATCAAATCTACAAGGTGCGTAGATCCACTGCTTAGCAACATGGAATTTTACCAATGACTTTGAGCAAATTATTTAGCCTTACACAAAACAGCCATTGAATTTACAAGCATTTACAGGTGTAAGGCAACTGAATATTTGACATGGAAATTTACCAGGCTTCAGGTGCCTGGTGAGACATAAATTGTACATGTATTAGAAGTGCCCCTGGGTATGATGCTAGCCACTGAATAACCTCCATATCAAGTCCACTCTGAGCCTGCTCTCAGTAGAGAGGTGGTTTCTTTATGGAGATTTTGCAGTCGTCTATTTATGAACATTTGGGACTGTGAAAAATAGTTTTGTTATGGTTCGAACGTGATCTATTTATAGGTGGTCTTAATTCGGGGTTTTACTGTTAGCAACCTTTATCATTCTCTCCTGCACACAGTTATACAATGATGTTGTTTGTCATGACATTAAAATATACAGAATTATTAAACTAATAATATTACAGGTAGTTCATAAAAAAGTTCATTTTACAAGATAGCTTATTCTCTGATATTAGTTGATTAAAAAAATAAATAATAATAATTCTGTCATGTCATCAGTATATCATGGTTGTTCATTTTCCTATATCAGGTGCATTTGTGTGAAAAGTAAATTAATCATCAGTGTTCAAGCCATAAAGGTTGTTCATTTTCTATTTAAATGCCTTATAAATTACTTAACATAAATCGCATTTCTTAGATCAGAGGTGATAAATGGTTGTTGACATATTATGCATCTGCTAGAGAACAGGTGCATCAGGTGACAAGATCTTGGAAGGATAATTATTTAAAGTACAGACTTTGACACAACGATGGATATGAAAGCATTGCAATCATCCCGCCTATAAAAAAACTATAATTTGTCTAAAAACTAAAAGCGTATCTATATACAGCAAATACTTTCTTTTAGTTTTGCAAAAGAAATAATGAAATAAACGTCAAGGAATAATTTACAGTACCATACAAATTGATAGAAATAAAAGAAACCATGAGAACATTATAGCAATTGCTACTTTCTCAAATATATGTTATAATATATTGTTACATAAAAATACGGAATTGAGTTATATGTTGTCTAATACTATAATCAAATATGGGCTATAAGACATTGGAAAGGGTGTGGCTAATTTATGAGATATGTAAACTGATTCACTTCAGATGTAGGGCGTCCTCAATTCATGCTCTGCTGGAACTGAATAATGACACGAAGTTTTAACTATTTCAATTTCAAAGCACGCAATTACTGAGAACTATAGCATGCCATATAGCATCTGCCCTAGTCCAAAGTACATGTGAAAGAATTTTTCCCAATTTACTGTTATAGGACCGCCCAAACACCCATTCAGCTTTATAAAGTTCAAAAAGTGTCAACAGTCTGTGAATGTGTAATTCATTTATACATCTCCATTTCACTGGTCTGGATATCTAATATAATCCATTTCTAGAGTGGCGCTTTACATGAGCACAGGCATTTGGGTTGTGCACAAGATTTGGAAAGACACTCCAGGAAAGATTTACAAATATACCTATTTACAGCTCTCAGAGGTTTTTGTGTGAAGCAAGAGTAAAATGCACAGTATAATAGCAATAATTAGGTACATGTACCTCCAGGACCTGTGTATCTAGACCACCTTTCATTGCGCACAATTTACACCTCTGTTTAATAACAGGTGAGAATTTCCTCTAGTGCAAAATGTTTGACATGTTCATTGAAAAAATGAATAGCCCCCAACCTTGACAATTATGTCATCTATATAGAGGTGCCTGCAAGGTGCGCTTCAATCAGGTTTTCACCTGCAGATTCAATCACAATAATGACACATTTCACTAAAGAGGTAACCAGTGAAATCACTAAATTAGGGATTAAAACCTAGCAATTAAGAGAGTGCATATAACGGGAGATAAGGTAATGGCGTGAAATCATTAATGAGAATTACATAAATGATTTTATGAACGATGATTGAATTCTGGCACTTAAACAATGGATGAAACATGGAATTTAAAGTTTTCTTGAAAAATCGACAAGCATATTTTCATGTACAGTTTGCTACAAATACTTCAGTACATAAACAACCAATCAAACGTAGTTGGTTCATCTATAGGACGAATAGAAACTACAGAAAATATTTACATGAGTAGGTGATTGTTGCTGATGTATTAAACTTCTGAATATGCATCAAGGGTTGATGCATATCATGCACGTTTTATACAAACATGGTAATTATACTGCAGGCTATGCTTGGTTCATAAAAAATAAGCATGCAAAATCAAAATACAATTATCATTGAGCAATAATGTAAGCTGGAAATTAATATATGACATTTTTTTTTATTGCAAAAAGGATAGTCCTTTTTCAAAGTATCAATACTCACTCCTTTTTCTTCAGGTTTAGAAATCTGAAATTGATCCGGCATTAGGTTGCATTATGTTCAAACTGTGTAAGAGTGCATTATACAACATTGTGCTAGGTGCTAGAAAATTACAGTTAGTAAGTTAAAACCGTGTGCTTGAATTAAGACAGTATGAGTTCTCAAAAAACAAAACATAAATAGAGATGTATAAATTTGATAGCAAAACGCCACAAACATCCAAAATCAAGTATTTTGCAGACAAAAAAAAGTCTTTAAAAACCTTTAAAAAATGGGTTACTAAATACTAAATGTAAATAAATCTTACCTTAACACTCGCATGTTTGAACTGATAATTTCAAACAGTAAACTGAAGAAACCTTAATAAATGCCCCAAACAGTAATTTTTAAATGAATGTACATATTCATTCCAGTGAAAAAAAAAAAAAAAAAAAAAAAAAAAAAGAAAAAAAATTAAATAAAGAATGGTGCTTCTCCAAATTGATTACCCTATCATTAACAATAATGATGATATATAAGTATCACAATAGTTTTTAATCAATTATCTATTAATCTATTGTGATACTTATATATGTTATATCCAGGATAAATGAATTTCCATAAAAAAAAAAAAAAAAAATAATAATGATGATGAAGATGACAAAAGTAACATAGAAATTTCAAATATATAAAGCAATCATTTGACACACTGTTGAACATAAATATGGACACTAAGAATAGAAATCTCACTGTCCATTTGAGCACCAACATGTCTGATGTGTCAAGGCCACACTGATGTGTACACAGTTAAATTTTGCTCAACAATTTTGAAGACCTTTCTGACTTTTCTTCCCATATACCCCTATTTCTTAAAGCATTACTGTCCTGGTGTAAGTCTGGAAATAGCAAGGCCAACTTGCCATATGCCACTCACTTAACCTGCCATTCCCCAATATAGCGCATCAAATCCCATATGGCAATAGCAGATGCATTTTTATATCTGATGCAATACGCTAGGACCATCATGATCAATCGACATACACTTCAGTTAAATTCTATGGATGAAGATCAATTTGATTAAACTTGATTTAAATGCATCAAGGAGTTTCGTATAGTACAACCTTCGATATTTCAAATCAAGCATGAGTCATATTATGATGAAATTTGTGTTGGCATTTCTACATTTTGACTGAATGGGTTTCGATGAACTCTCACCTACAAAAATTAACAAATTGCCCCAAGCTATATTATTGAAGAAACAAGAAGTTGGTCACTTAAGTATACTTTTGCAGGCAATAAGTATAAGACCAATATATGTAGTATTGAAAACATATTTTCAAAAAGTTAACATTAAGTTACATTTTTGGTTTTTGCAAAATTTGTTCCAGCCCCACATCTTCAGGGAGTGTTGAACGTTGAACTTGTTCCATGAAGCTGGTGAGTAATAAAGGGTCTGATGCCGAAAAGAGAGCAATCACATAAAAGATAAAATATAAAATAACCTATCGATAACAAACGAAAATGCATGAAGGGGGTCAACATTTCTACAAAATGTTTGGATATATGACGAAATCGACACAGATGGTGTACATCAGATTGCACATACGCGACATCGATCAACAACAGCAGCTGTGATTGTCCAAACAGCATGATCATAACATGCGGCACTATCAATACTGTAGAAGACTCATGTTCATTGCATAGTGTGCTTCAAACACTGAAGTGATCAACTTCAATAATATGACTATATAAAATGACCATATTTATCAGTAGCACATGTGATCATGAATTTTTCTGTTATTGTGTAATCGTTACGATTTCATTGATAGATAGGTAGTTGAAAAACAAAAATCAAGCTGATTAACTGATGAGTCACTAGAGCCATGCATAAGGTCACATGAAAAACTTAATTCATTTCACTGGACATCTTCGAGTATTTCTATACCAGTCATTCAACATCGCGATAAAACTTCGTTTCAGACCCACATATAGTCCCCCGCAAAGCAGGTTTTAATCAAATCTCAATTTTATGGGTGCACGGGAGCATTAACACAGCTGCCATGCGTTATGGATTACATGTACGGCAATCTATAACTGTTATTTCTGTTTGATCAGTGACCTGTCGTGCTTTGCTGATGTATTTGCCACAGGTTTATGTTCATTACTCCAGTTAAACCACCAGACACTGGTTTCCATCCTGCTCTCCTCAGCTAAAGACTTATCTTGTCGACATTTTCTGTCAATCATAACACTTTACTTCATTAAGTTTTTTCATTACAAGAAACAGCCACGGAAGGCCTTTCTCCAAATCAATGCAAAGTGCACCATTGAAAACTTACAACTCTAATGAGCCTCTTCTGGCAATCTGAATTAATTAAATTCATTAAACTTTGGGTGCCTGGATGGTTGTATGCATATCATCATATATTTTAGGCTTATTCAATTTTGAAAGAGATTCTTGTAGACCTACGATGCTTTACTCAGTAGTCTTTCTGTACTTTCCCACCCAACAACAGATATCAGATTTAAAATCTCATAAAACTTTACCAAGACAAACACCACACGTAGATTGTAAATGTCATGATCAACTCAACAAGCCCCATTCACACACGTATTTTCATGTTTGATGTTCTGTCCTCATACCTGGAGAAATCTCAAATGCGTAACGTAGCATTTGATGCATGAAAATATCAAGAACAGTTCCGAGTTTGAGCACACTCTTGTGGTCATATTGTAATGAGCCTCTCTCTCTCTAGATTCAACATGGCAGAGGAGTGAAATTAGCTCCTTTTCATATTATGTTTAAGCCCAATTGGTTGAATACAACAGGAACAAGCAAAATTCATAAAAGTTTGCTAAAAAGGCTATATAAATCATCAATCATTCCAATGTCATACAGGGAGTGATGGTCCAGTTGTTAGCCAGAATCTGACAGTTACAAGGTCTGAGACTGGTAGATCAGGTGCTGGCACAGTTTGTTTTGGCTGACCACCCAATTGCAGTAGGTGCTAACAGATTTTCACTGGGCAGTTCTTAGAAATGTTAAAAATCATACATGGATGGTCTTGGTGTCCTGGTTATTTACAGAAAAAGTGATTATCTTTATAACTTGAAATAACAACATTGCAGTCTTCGAATATAAGTCGGTAATATAAATGAAAAAAAGATTTGATTTTGCTGATCAAATAGATTAGAAAAAATAGTAAATTCTCTAAAATGGGATACATGGTCAAGTGTTATATATTTTTTTTAAAGTACCAATTTTAAAATAAATTCAATTATTGAATTGTCAATCCAATGTTTTCTAGTAAAATTCCATCAAGAACTGTACAGAGTCTATTTAATGTTTCTTGCCTACGGTGCATAATTTCTATGGTGCAAATTTGGTGAACACCAAGTAAGTTTCACCAACAAACGTGATCGAATGTTCAAAATCTGCAAGTCAGCATTCATACGAGAGTGATTGATTTTGAGTATAGCACAATACAAATATGACAATATGTAGAAGGCAAGTATGTATAAAGCATATTGATGCAGCATCGGTCAATATGAGCCGGTAGTTTTCATTCATATGCATTTATGCAAATTAACCCATGTTCCAGCATCATTTGCGTGGTTTGTCAGATGGTGCAAAGTACGTCAATAAAGGACAGATAGGGATAAAACAACAGAGAGTCTATTGCATCATCCATACTTCAAGTTAATGATCGAGAACATTTTTAGCAATCACACTTAACCATATTGCCAAATTGCACAGTTGAATTTTTTAAAGATTAATGAAGAAACTTTTAGGAAACATCCTACATCACCGAAATGATGTCTTCACTTTGAAACTCATTATCTAATAACGTTGCCTTTATTTAATTGTTCTTTTTTTTCCAATTCTAGACTACCCAGAATTTGATTGCGTTGATACATCCAAATCCAGTAAGGAGAACTTGACAATTATCTTAAGCAACTCATTAAGAGACAAGCGCAGCTGCTTGAGCTAACTACATAAGAATCAATAGGAGCGTCTTTCAGGAAAGATTTCAAGGAAAAGTTTAATGAACTCATGACTTGAGATTTTAACTTTCAGCTAGCATTAGTGGTAAACCAACAAAAGGATATAAAAGAAGGAATCACTGTTCACCCATCATCAGTCTACGAGAATCTACATATTCAGTGTTACAATATCTACCCGTGTGTTCAGTTGCTGCTTTTAAATGGAGAAATTTGTCGGGCCTTATAGCCAGAAGTTGTGATGATGGTGAACAAGTTGTGATGATGCTGTTCACCATGCATAATGCAAAAATTTCTTTACAATGAAGTTGTCCAAAAGCAATCAACATCTCAATGAATGATATACATGTATCTTAACACTTGTGTATACAAGTTAATGGCATCGTTATCTTGAAAGTTGCATGTTCAAAAGTCTGTTGCAACATTCATATACATTGATATTTTGTCAATTTCCATTCACAGCCTAGACAATATCACGTCATAACGCTTCTCAAAAGATGAAAAACTACGATAGAAGGTGATTGCGCTCAAACTGCAGAGGCAACATTTTGGTAATAACTGTACATACAAATCAATCACAAACATCCTATTTATATGGATTTTTTACTTTGAAAAAAACTTCTTTACCAGATGCTCGTAGCCCTGATCATGTGGAGTGAATGCTCACATTCACCTTATAATACTGAGTAAAATACATGTATAGAAATTATGCACTAACTGTAGGCAACACACATTAAAAAAGACTGTGTGCAGTTTTTGATAGAATTTTACTACAAAACATAGGATTGAGAATTCAATGCTTGAATTTATTAAACAATTGGCTCCTTTTTACCGTAAAAACTACCGTAAAGACTAGAGAAACAAATAAAAAAAACGCAAAGCCCCCCAGTAAAATGACGAAAATTGAAACCAAAAATGAGGTACCAATAAAAAGTGTTAGTCTATGAAACCAAAAGAAGTAAATCTTGCAGAAACATTCAGCTTTTGAAACTGCTACATCAAAACACCAAATTTTGAGTAAAATCTATATAAATTTCAGCAGAGAATTAAATTTATGACTACGTATTGAAAGATAGAATTGATCAGAGTCACAGAAGAGCAACAATAGCTTAATATAACAATGGAGTTTTTTTTCATGAGGCACCTGCTACGATTTTCTTACTATTCTCCTCCATCGTATATCTAACTGCTGTGACAACAAGTCTAACTGGGGCTCAAACTTGTGAAAATCCATTTTTTCAATAACATTGCTAACCAAAGATGGGAGTAAACAACATGGTTCTGAGAAAGAATGACTTTTGATGATTTATTGTTCCAGTTCTAGTTCTTGTTCATTACCATGCAAATCCTTATTAGAGGCTACACTCATAGGGTGTGGTACTAATTCGTCAATCTCTCTGAACATAAAGAAGTCTAAACCATCTTCATCACTTCCACAAGTGATCTAATATAATGAACTACAACCAAAAAACTCCCATAGTCACTCACCTTGATACAACATCAGCAGGTTGAGGCTTCATTACTGGTAGTTTTAAAAAAAAATAAAAAAGAATAAAAAAATAGAAATAAGAAGAATTAAAAGAAGAAAAGAATAAGAATTATTAAAGTAAAAAAAATCCATCTCAAACAAGCTTACAATGTGATAATATTGATTTCTAAGACTTTATATGGGCACACTTATCTAAATAAAGTTTAAAAAAACGATTGAAAAAATCAAAACAAACAAACAAACAACCGTGCAAAATTAAACTTAAGAACACTAAAATAAAAACTCAAACTTTATAAATCAACCATGAACATTGTGTCTACCGTACAATCCTAAAACACACACAAACATATCTAAACTAAAGACCAACAAACACAAGAAAAAAAAACGTTATCTGGCGTACCTCGAAGCCAAACGAGATGGTGTCGATGGAGATGACGGACTTTCGGGCGTAGTTCTGGAGCGTGCCCGTGAGGAAGGCCTGTGGGAAGAAGAATCCGGAGATCCAGAAGACAGTGGGGATGCCGTTGTCGACCCAGTCCTGGATGAAGGCGACGCGGGCGATGAGGTCGGTGACCCACGACGCGAGGGGCTTCAGGGACGGGTACGCCTGGAGAGAAACGCAGCAGTGACGCGATCAAACACCTTATTGTTAAGTTAATGAGTTGAGCGGCAGCAAGACTTCTTATGATTAGTACTGTCTTCTGGTCACTGCTGTATGAATAATCGAAAGTTGTAAAAATGTTTTATTAACGTTTTCGGTGCTAGAGATAATATGACAAACCTGTTTGTCATTATTTCTGAGGAGGGTACTTGAGCACCGAAAACATTAATATAACATTTTTACAACTTTCGATTATTCATACAGCAGTGATGATAAGACAGTACTAATCAATCAACATATGCCTATAGTAAAACATCATCCTCTTTACATATGACATGCACAATTGTAAATATTTTAATGTTATCTGTGAAATTCCATAATATTTTTTTTGAAACTATCAGCAACTGTTTTGCAGACTGTCTACTTATATCACTAGGTACAGTACAGTAGATATCAATAAATGAAAAAGGTAATAATGAATTGAACAGAAAATCAGTACTTGCATGCATTTAAAACTCTACTTCAAAATCTTTTAAAGTTTTAACGAAAATGCTAGCTATTTTTCCAGGCCCAATTCAAACTCCCCTTTCTGACCTACAGGTACATGCATCTAGTTATTGTAGTGCGAGATTACACATGCAAAAACTTGGCATTAAAAATAAATCGGGCTACCTATATGGTTTACAAAAAAGGAAAAATTGATTATACTGACACAGCATCTACGGTAATTAAAACTATCACCATCATATATGGTCTATACTACTGTATGGTATATGTTTGTTTAGTAGAAGTCCCAAACAGCTGACCTTTCCTGCCCACGTAGAGGTTTATTATACTCCAGCACCCGGTACATCTACAGTAGCCCTTGAGAGCCTTCAGCAAAACTTGATCACAGCAGCCGGATGAGTTAAACTCTATACAACGCATTTTTAACTTTATAAGTGTGTTTTAATAAACGAGCATAAGTAAGTTTACACCATTGATCCCATAATATTAGACGCTGTCTTGATCACCCTCCCAGCCACCAGGCCTGCACAAAAACACTGCCCACATGTTGATCCCATGGTTGTTGTACAAGGATGGACTTGATCCTACTAGAGCAGATTGTTATATGTGAAAAATACATGACATTAGCCTTGTCAAATGTTTTGTAGACATGTCAAATGTTTGAAAATCACCTTCAGCAGCCCACCCATCTGCAACAAGAATGGGAATGAGTTTGCTCAACGCACCATTTTAACTTTATAATCTGTTCTGTTTTAATATGATATGGTACGAGCAGCTCTAATATAAGAACTTTTTTTACACCCTTGATCCCATAATATTGTTTTAGACAAGGATGTCTTGATCCACCTAGAGTCTGGATCAGCCTGACCTTCACACTGCTAGCTAAATGGCACCAAACGGCATATCAGTGAATAGTCTGAATGATGGAGACTAAATCAAATAGAGCTAATTGTTATACGTAAAAAGTACATGGCATTCGTATTTGATGTCAAATGTTTGTAAATGTAAGTGTATGAGGTTTTGAGTCAGCATTACAGGCTAATAAGCTGACTTTTCAGCCTTCATATCAGACCTATATTGGCACAATCATGTTATTTCTCAACTCCCTTAACATTTCACAGAAGCCTCAATCAGAGGTGTATAGCCTACAAAGGTCTACTTTATAAATCACTGTTTGGCTCAAGGAAAATGAAAAATATCCATACAACAGACATAAAACACTAAAAAAAATGTAATGCAAAAATTGTTCTTGAGTTTATTCTAGAAACGCAGAGGACAATTGTCGATTCTTCTATTCTAGCATCTGCAAGCAGGACAGTTGAATCTGTGCTCATCCTCCACCCTTTTCATAGACATGACGGGCATTTGTAGTCCAGTGTTGCTCAAATCTTACGAACCAATTGACATTTGGAAAGACAGTCGGCATTTTTGAGTATGTCTTGAGTATAAAGGGGACACCTGCCAATGCCTTTGTTCTTTTCACTTGTGCATTGTCTGTCCCTCTCCGACTAACAGACGAATGGACCATGTGTGCAGCACATGGTCCTACTTTAGGACGAGGCTGTGCACAAAGCATGTGCATGGTGAAGCCACTCACAGAGATGGATGATCAGTGATCAATTACAGTAGAACCTCCCTATTAGGACCACCTTTGGGACCTGTGTTAGACGGTCTCAATACAGAGGTGGTCTCTATACAGAGGTTCATTCTGGTAGCTGTATGAAGGTTTGGGATGATGGAAAGTGGTCTTAATTATAGAGGCAGTCTCAATAGAGAGGTGGTCTTAATTGGAGGTTCAACTGTGCATTAAAAAGCTGCTGTCATCTCATGGTTTTCATGTGCACATTTTGAACACTCACTTCTTTCACTATATATTAACATCATGGGGTTTAGGAGAACAGATCAGTCAGAGGCATTGGTCAATGATCAATTGCATGTAACAGCAGTCGCCATCTTAGATAGTTCATGTGAACTTTTTGAAAACTGCACTTTTGAATGCAGAACATGCATTCATGAGCAGTCATCTGGATCAGTTAACAAACACTGTGGAAGGTTCAACTTGCGGGACATGTTATGCTACAGGGTGTGGTAGTTTCTTGCATATTTTGATGCGTGCTCACAACCAACTTCAGCAAAATCCTGGATCCATCACTGCAGAACTCCCCAAAACAGCAGGGGAAATCTGAGACGGCACATGGTTTTCATGTGAACATTTTGGCATATAAAACACATTCAGGGTACCTACTCCCACTTTTGTTTATGTTGGTCACAGCTGAGTACAAATATGGATCCTTCACATGTCTCTGTGCTCGTTGGGCTAATTACACTACTAAGCTAATTAGGTGTCTGTTGAAGACAGAACCCCCTCCCACCCCATGCACCCACCCCATCCCCAACAGAAACAAGTTTTAGCTATTATAATAAGACTTAAACAAAGCAGTGGATCAGATTGCATGATTCGATAGAACATAGCCGATGATCAAATACTTGTGACAATGCACAAATAATATGGGTAGAAAATGCCCTACTGGTCATTAACCCCTATGATGGGATCAGCATTATGGCAAACAATAAGTGGTCAGTAGGTCGTCAGGCACTAGACTATACATGCCCACAAGATCAAAGATCATATGTTCATTTCTAATCATCTATTTTTTTTTAACGCTCTAATGCATACACAAGCTTCATTAGGAAGCAAACATGTCAGCGTTCCACATATAGCAAGAAAATAATGATTTCCAATTTTTGACTTAGAGCAAATGGGAAAATGCTGATTGTATGTATGGTAAAGTTCTTGATTTTTTGTTTATAATGAACATAGTCTTTTAGTTCCCTTTGATTTTATTTTTAAAAGTCTGCCGTTTATAGTTTGAGCTCTTGCATTAATGCACCACAACTTTACTTGCATTGGAATTTCAATTGTCAATTTTTTTTTAAATAGTCTAAACTTTCAGGTGGGCCATTACATGGGTGTAGGCCCTTTGGTGTGATGCATGTTTAGAGTATATTTCGGATATCAGTGTCTTTACAACCTCTCCCATTCAGTCTATACAAAAAGAAGTTCATAGCACACAATACTACGTACCAAAAGAAGTTCATAACATACAAAACTACGGATTTGAATGAGAAACCCGATGACCAGGTGGCGATGCTGCACTTACTATTCATGCATTAGAAACAGTAACAACGGGACTTCACCACGCCGGCATCAATATGAATGAGCTTATAGTAACAATATCACCATCATCAGAGTTCGTCACAACACAACAACGACGCCTGACGCCTGTTACAAATGCCGCATAGATGTTGGTTTTTCATAGCCAGCTGCCCCCATAACCATTTCCTTTGATGAAAATAGGTGTTGGACATTTTCTATTAGAAAAGTTGCCCACCGAGATAAATGAGAAAGACATATTGTGGCGGACTAAAGGGCGTAAATGCTTCAATGAAGACGAAGCCGGTCATTCTGTTCTTCAACTGTTCTGCCTTTCTTGATTCTTAGAAAAGAGTCAGATTTCAGCGTGGCCTGTCACCCGAGGAGGTTGTGAAATTATAATCAGTACACGCTAATGTCATGCAGTTATCATTTAGTATTATTATTGATATACACGGCACACTTTGATGAATTTACAATTTGCATTATATTCTATGGCTTACATATAACTCTCTTCATTCGAGAAAGGGTGTATGTATTATGCCGTTCCACTGTATAGGATCTAAAAATCTTAGCATACATCTAATTATTTTCACCTTAGCAAACATCTTACTTCAACTAATAATAATGGGTGAGAGAGAACACTTTATAATATGGCTGGTTCAGACCACGCCTAAAATAATTATAGTACAGGGGAGCTTTATAAAATAATAAACCTCTCTTTCTTACAATGACTACAATCTAAGAAGTCTTTTGATATGTGTCGTACTTTACTTTTAATATAAGCAACCATGCAATCACACATGGGCTTTTAGGTAAGAAATGTATATCTAGTTGGTAGGCTTTTACACCTACAGTCATGCTTTAGGGGGTGGCCTTATATGAGTATGGGACCTTAGATGGCTGCTTATTGTATTTCATGTCACCACATTTTTATGATGATCAATGTAAAGTGTTACTTTGCTCAAAAGTATAATTCATCACTTCATAATGATTTCCAAACATCACATCTGCATGCAGGAAAGGCCAAAATTAGTTTTATTGAATTATCTGGGGAAAACGCTGTATTCCATATGTCACTAATAGACAGATATTATATGACTTTGCATTTTGCTTTGATCCTATACATCATTCATGTATGTTGTGTGCATTTTACATTAAATTACTCTTTATGATACTCTGCCATTATGATACTTTGTCATTTTTGACTTTCATCATCTATAGATTAATAATCTGAAAGAAATGACCGTTTATACACATTTTGTTTTAGATTACGACTATTGAATGTCTCTGACACTTTTGTGTTCGTTTTAAACTTAAATTTTGACATGGTCAATCTTTTTCTCAGCAGAATCCATGCATTGCAATAATCGTATTTTACTAAAAACAACTAAAAATGCCAAAACACATAAAACACAATACGTGCATGCCCATCGGGCCTATAAGTAGGTAACTTAACTCCACCCTAAACTTATACAGTAGAACTTCCATCAAAGGCATGATCAACATTGTAGATGTAGAACATCATTATGAGGTGTCTGTTTATATCTTATTAAGTTTATTATAACTGTAAATTGAAGTCACTGTAAATTAAATCTAATTTAAAACCAGAAATATCAGCACATGATTTGATTTTGGGTAACTTCAAAACTTTCAACTTTAAGTGTGCATCATGGGTTCCCTGCATATTCTAATCCTCTGCTAGCTTGGACTTTCTGATAATTCAAATTCTTATATATAGAAGTTCTAGTTAAATAGGTCCAATTGTATAGCAGGGTTTTACTGTATTAAATCTGCCATCTAATCTTAAAGACCATAGTGACAGTCTTACAAGCCATATCAGGTGACATTGAACCATAAACCACCCCAGTCCCTGATGACATCTGACATGGTCACTGGACCACAGCAATAATGGCCTAACACACTGGCCCTGCTTGACATGCATTTAAAGGGACGACACAAAACGTCAAAACATGCATTTAAAGGGACCAGACAAATGCATGATGACTCTCATGGTCAAATGTAACATGGAAACACAGACATTTTAGGATGCTTTTTAACCTGTAAAAGTTTCGCATTCATTTTGGAATTCTTGTATGAGCAAAAGACACATACTTATCTTCCTACACCTGTTACCTGCCACCTGCTAAATGGTAGGCGTCTTGAAAAAGTTTGACTTTAAGTTCAAACAATAGATCAGATACATTTCTACTACCTTGGTTTTTCTGCTAAATGGTAAGCGTCTTGAAACCTTTAACTTTTAGTTCAAACAATAGATCAGATATATTTCTGCTACCTTGGTTGTTATTTCAATTTTAAAGAAGCTAGAACTAGGCAACATTTTAACAAGCTACAGATAAAACAAAAGAGGACGTTAACCCTGATGTTAACAAAATACCATCTAATCAAGTTAGTAGCAATTCTAATCAATATCACATGCAATGCAGTTCATCAGTAACTGAGTCAGATGTTAATGACGTTCAGGCAATTTCAATTGCACTCCATTTCGCCGATTGAAATATTAATATCATAAGTGGTTCCATACAACTAAAATTGGTCCAACGCTATTTTAATTCAAATCATCAATGACTACGGCATAACTTGATTCAATAGTCAAGTCAGACAGGAAACTTTCAACTTCATTATAATTCACTTGCCCACCTACCTGTTTATAGATTTACTATGACATTAATTAAGCCCAATGGTCAGTTTCTCCAGGTCAGACGAGGCTATTCTTGGAAAACCACTATCTTAAAGCTATCTTCAGACCTTTTAAGGAAGATGTCTATCTGAATCCTTTATTGTATGTTTGATTGGTATATTCTATAACGCATTCACTCATGCACAGAAGTCACATTGAAGTCTTCATGTCTAAAGCTTTCATAACTTCTCAAGCACCTTTTTCAGATTCAATGTAAATATTTCTCCTATATTCGTTAATTGGCTGGACATCTGCTAGTTTGTATATTTGATTTGTCTTTATTTGGAAAGCTACATATGATACATGGAAGTTAACAACGAAACTGATGCAATCTAACAAAAGAAAAAAAAAAGAAAAAAAAAGATAACTTTATCAATATCTAAATCAAATACAGTGGTAAATCCAAGATCATTGAGAAAGTAAATTATGGTCAACAATATGTATCAAAATGCATTAAAATTTTGCTTCAAAACCTTGTGGAACCATTCAAACTAACCGTCCGCCAGACCACCACCCTCTCCTACCAGCCCCCTTCTTCATTCTAAATTGTTCAGCGAGATTCTATCAAACAGATTTCAGTTAAGTCAGCAAATCTTTTTTTTCCAAAAGTTGATAAACAGCTTAAGAGAAATAGCCAAGAAGTTAGGACATAAAAGTAAGCAGTAAGCAGTAAGACAACTCAACTGCTAGCTTGAAATTATTTTTTAACAAAAATAGACAAAAATGAAAGAAAAACCCACAAAAAAACCCCACAAACCCTAGTACTGATTGTGAATGGCACGATTTTGAAACATAGCATATTTTTGAGAATCACCTTGAAACAGAATTCACTAGAACAGATTTATGGCCCAAACTGACCTCCCCATTTCAAATATGACCACAATCATCTGCAATTTATGCAACTGTCTGCACCCACTATTGACCTCAAACCAAACAATCCAAAAATGTCCAAAAAGTCGCTTTTCAGTTATAATAATAGGCAGAGTTATTAAAAGTGACATATGACAAGGTAGCACATGAGCGTTCATGACGCAAATGAACTGACGGTTGTCACATGAGGATTGAGAAAATAAAACTCGCAGCATTTTTTCCTGGACCAAATCGTGCCTGTTCAATGGCCAGTAAAATCCTGTTAGTAGAGATATCATGAAATAAGCGAGATCTTAAATGATTTTGAAGATGAAGGGGGATGGAGTACACGGTCAACTACTACAGAGAAATATTTCAGAATTTGAAGTTCTACAATTACTGATGACAATGACCACACCTGATGACTGTAAATGAGCACATATTAACTCACTAGGTGACCTAAGGGAAGGATCATAAATAATACCGGGGAGGAGTGGGGTTGTCCATTTTGGGGCTCGAAAAAATAGTTAACCGACCTGCCAGTTGAGTGACACCCCCCCCCCTACCCACTAAAGCAAAAGTCCTCTATATAGTCATTGCATTTTTAGACAATTGCTAAAAGAAAATATTTGAAAATATAAACCTTAGCATGATAAAAAAGTTCAGCGACCCCCACAAACGTAATCAGAAAAGTTGGATGACCCCCCCCCGCTCCCCCATCTCCCCCCGGTATCATTATTTATGATCGTTCCCTCAATGACCATATCTTACTCACCCGATGACCTGAATGAGCACATATTTTACTCACTGTATGACCTCCTGTATTACTGTGTGACCTTATGTTCTACTCACCGTATGACATGTATGAGTGTGTTCTACTCACCGTATGACATGTATGAGCGTGTTCTACTCACTGTATGACATGTATGAGCGTGTTCTACTCACCGTATGACATGTATGAGCGTGTTCTACTCACCGTATGACCTCCTGGATGAGCACGGTGTTCATGCTCTGCTCGTACATGACGGGGTACTTCTTGCTGATCTCCTCCTCATTGAACACGTCTGGCACCTGACCCAGGATCGTCTTCGCTGTCTCCTCCATCACCTAGTCACAAAACACGCCGTGTATTGAGGCTAAAGTGATTGCATAAGCTATACCACTGTAGTTCGATATTTTTGTGGATGATACATTGTGCTACATGATACATGGATTATGCAGTTGCGCCTGCTGGCTGCATTGCAGTAGTTCTCCTGAAACAAATGCTTGTTTTTATTGGATATCATTAAAATCAAAGGCTGAGACTTGAGACTTGAGACTTGTCATGTGCGCATTTACCATATCATACTTACTGTAGCCATATTGCATATGTAACATAATGTACAGGAGATGCCAGCATGATACACTAAGCTATAAGTTGATACATATCATGATAACCAGATTATGTTAACCTTAAATTGCTCCTCTTTCTTCGATTTGGTTTACATCTTCAACAACATTCATGAATATTTTTAATTTCATGGGCGCTGCTATGATTTTGAGGTTAGAACAGCTAGTTTCTTTTTTCTTTTTTTTTTGCTTGAACAGTTACTTGATCCTCAGTAATGAAGTTTCGAACAATTCTGTACTCATTATGAACTAAACCAAAGGTAAAGAATAGTTTGTGATCCATTATTGCATCGCTTGGTATCTTTCAGTTGCTTGTAACTGTAAATATAATTAATGCACCACAAGGGAATAATATTCTAAGTCAACTTGATTTCTAAAGGAGGTGGCAACTTAGGTAGAATTTTATACACAGAGGTGTACTGCACTTTCTTGAACTGGACTGTGTATGTTTTGTGCAGCCATAAGGTGTTTATTTACAGGCAATTAAATATGTGATTAGGACTAAAAATTGCTGAATTATCAAATGAATAAAGAGAAAGGAGTCATGCAATTATCGTTTTCAGGTAATATTTTAATTATATTGGGTATAGGAATATACTAGGGTTATAAAGCAAGATTTTACCCGTTTCACGTAATCACGAAATCCAATTCTCTGATAGATCGCATATTTGATGAAGTATAATTAGCAACGTCATTTTGTAATAATAAAGTTATAAATATTTCTAGACCTTTATAAAAAATAACCATTAAATAACATAATCCTTATTGACATCTATTTTCAAAGAAAGAAAAGTTGCAGGAATAAAATTAGTGTCATAACAAATATCAGAAACAATCAGTTTGAATGACTAAATAAATATTATATCATTTTGTAAATAAACAATCTTCTTTTTGTAGCCATCTTACATTGCAGAACTACAAATTGTATTTATTCTGATGAAAGAAGAGGACAGTGGAACATAATGCAAACAACGATTCCTAAATAATTGTGCATCTGAATTGACAGACTTTGATAGTTGCTCAGGACAGTCGGATAGTCTTCATAATGGCCTCAATGATCATAACACACAACATCCTGGGTGCAACATATTTTTCGCTTCTTTTTAACTTCTTTCCAGTAATGAGTCCGATAAAGCATAGTAATATCTATAGAATTTAAATTAGGGAGTCGGTACACAATATTTTCTTCAACAGAAATGACTTGGCCAGTATTCAGTCAAAACAAGACATCAAACCCACAAGATCAAGAACCCCATGTCCTATATTAACCGTACCCAAAAATAGACGTATCATAACTTTCAACTACTCTTAAGTCTTGTTTATAAAAAAGTTTCCTCAATAACCACCCTTTGCAAAAACCAAGAATTGAACACACAACCTCACATCTGGCGCCTTAGCTTCATCTTCAATGCTCTACCCAAACAAGAAATCAACCCCATAACCTCATGAATCCTAATATCCCTAAATCAAACACCCCCCAAAATTCTCCATCGAAATCCAACTACAATACATATCAGCCATCATGCAGTTTGCTCAACGCCCACCAGCCCCAGGAACCGAACCCACCTCCTCACGTGTCTGGCCTCCGCCGGAGCCTGACTTGGGCTGCAGATCGAGCAGAGAGCTGAGTGTGTTGAACGTCTCGTTCTGGGCGAATGTTATGTTGGCGTTGTCGTGGAGACCGAAGATCTCTGGCGTGTCGTTGATGGGCAGACTGCGGATGTAGTTGAGGTAACCCTGGGAACGACAGGGGAAATTGTGAGATAAAAAGAGTATACGACGTATAATATTTGTCATTAAGGTGAAAATAGAATGGAGAAAATGTAAAAAGATGCATTCAAAACTGATATTTAAGCTGAATGATCTTATCAACTGCGTTTACAAGCAGAATCATATGGCACCCATATTTCTTTTTTCTATTTTCGCTTGGGAAAGATCTAAATGTATGCACGAGGGACTTGTACTTTATCTACATGTACATAGGTTGTTATAATTGCTTTGGATGTTGAGTGAAAACTTCTCATTGATCTCTCTCTTGCAACTTAATTGTGTCCCCGAATTAAGGAAATCCTGGATCCGCCAGTCAAGTACTCACATTGTGTGATTATTTCACTCAAGTACTCACAGGATCTTCAAGTACACAATCATTTCCCTCATCATGCTCTAAGTACTCAAAGTTTAGTTATATTACCAGCCAAATTTACTCCAGCACTCACATTGTAGTCATTATCTGGGTCGATCTGCTTGAAGACTCCGGACTTGTCGAACTTGTAGTCAGTCTCTAGCACGTCTGGCTGGTAGAATCCGGACAGCACGTTCATGAGGCAGCGTCTGTCCCAGTCGTCCGTGACGCGACCGCCGTAGTTGATGTGACCGGCCGTGTAGATCAGCACCTGGGGAGAAAGCAGGCGTTAATATATTATGACCTGTGAATAGGGGGACTAATTGATATAGACACACTTCTTTAATACAGTGGAACCTCAAATTAAGACCAGCTCTCTATTGAATCCACCTCTACAATAAGACCACTTTTTACAGACCCAAACCTTCATGATGCTTTCAAAATGAACCTTTGTGGAGAAAGTAGGTGCTTATATAGTATGACCTCCAAATAGGGCCACTACTAACTAGCACAGTAGAGACCACTTCTTTGATATTCATATTCTTGTTAACTTTCACTGTAAATGATGTGGCCAGTAAAATCTGAGGTAAATGTTTTTCACCATTGTCTTTCAGTGTTGTATAAGTAAAACATCTTTAGTAGTGAAAATCTCCTTTGAATCAAATTAATCAGAATGCAAACTACATTTGTGAATTTTCCTTTCAAAAGTCACTGTGACTAATCAGGACAGTCTCCAAGTTGTTCTAATTTGATGTGAAAGTTTGAAACCGAGTATAATAGCATTGAAATATTTTGCCATAATCACACACAGTGATACATTTTTGCCTCACCTTGTAAAGAATAGAACAATTACAATACTTTTGCCTCACCTTATAAAACTTTACACAATTATGATACATGTATTTTTGCGAGGCCTTAAAAAAACTTGTCAAAATTATAATATTTTTGCCTCGCCTTGTAACAGGGGATACATGTACAGTAGAGCCTCTCTATTAGGACCACCTTTGGGACCAGTGTTAGGTGGTGTCAATAGAAAGGAGTTCTCTATACAGATGTTCATTTTGGTAGCTTTTTGAAGGTTTGGGAGCGTGAAAAGTGGTCTTATTATAAAGGTGGTCTCAATAGAGGTGATCTTAATTGGAGGCTCTACTATACAACATTTTTGCCTCACCTTGTAAACTTGATACAATGACACAACTATAATATTTTTGCCAGACTTAATAAAAACTTGTCAAAATTATAATATTTTTGCCTCACCTTGTAAAAGTTTACACAATGACGCTATTTCCGCCTCACCTTGTACGGGATGTCGTCGTACTCCTCGAGGAACATCTTGAGCTGTGACACGCAGATGCGGAGGTCGCCGTCCGTGAACTCGTACGGGATGTTGAAGCCGAGCGCGCCGAACTTCCGCCGCTCCAGGCCGACCGCGTGGAAGATGCATAGGGACTGCAGCAGCATCTTGAAGTCGGGGGCCTGGAGGGGGAATACAGCGCGAGGCGGAATTAGTGAGGGAGATTTAAAAAAAGATTTGTTTTTTGTTTCACTAAAAATGTAATAATTCGTATATCAGTAATAGTTAATGTTATAGATTAGGGCTACTTATGGTAATCTAAATCCATTGAAATACAGGGCAATGCGAAATTAGTGAACAGGGGAGTCAGGGGTTATATGTTATAGATTAGAGCTACATATGGTAATATTTATCCACTGATAAATAGCATGATTCGAGTCTGGGGTGTACGTTGTTGTATGAAATACACGGGTGGTAAAACTAGAAACATATAATTTGCATAAGGCAGGTTTAAAAAAATACAGGGCGAGGGGAAATTAGTGAGGAAGGTTGTAAAAATTATTTTGTGTTTCAGTAAACATGTAATAAGTCATAAATCAGGGCGAGGTGAAATTAGTAAATAGAGCAGTCAGGGAGGTTTCGAAAAAGATTTCTTTTGTGTTTCAGTAAAAATATGATGATTCATGTACCAGTGATAGTTATTGACATAGGTTATAAGTTATGAATTAGGGCTACTTATGGTAATTTTTATTCATTGAAATACAGGCGAGGTAAAATTAGAGAACAGGGAGAGTCAGCCCCCCCCCTCCCCTCACCCCCATTGTTAGATATGGGGTGAAATTAGTGAGGGAGGTTTAAAAAAAACTTTTCTGTTTCACTAAAAAAAAATAAGTCATATACATTAGTTATTGACATGTAGGTTATATGTTATAGATTAGAGCTACATATGGCAATTGATAAATAGCATAATTTGCATCTTGGGAGTATGTTGAATGAAATACACGGGTGGTAAAACGAGAAACATATAATTTGCATGAAATTGTGCCAACAATACTCAGGAAATATAGATGTAGGTGTGTCATTTCCTCATGACAGGAAGAATTACATATCGTGTTTCCTGCACAACATCTTATCATAGATAAAAGAAAATGCAGAATCTCTTAAAATATTAGTGAAAATTGTTCACAAATAATTTTTCTTCATTAGGAGGACAACTTTCTACTCAACTTTTATTTTCCTGTATTGAGACCAAACATGTTTTGAAAGAATTGAGAGAACATTTTACAATACCATAAAGGTCATGTTAATGAAAGTCTGGACATTGAAAAGGATGAAAGAGTCAGTAAGAAATGGAAAAGCATGCGGTTTTATGAAACAGAATAACAAACTTAAAAGCAATCCTCTCATATATTTTCTTTTTTATCCATACCATTTACGAGCGCATGTTATGTAACAACACTTATTTAGAAGTGCACATCTCTTTTGCACAAATATTATTGTGATATTATTGCAAAGTGAAGTATTATCAAATATTATGAAAACAACAATATTTGTGCATTGTTTCTAACAAACTTAACAAAACAACATGAATTATATATACAGGGAACAAGTAGTTAACAGGGGGAACGTCTTATACAAATTACCTTCTGTTGATATTCAGAAGAATAGAGGTCCAAAAGAAAGTATTATTGTATAGAACATACTTTTTGATATTTGATTTTATATATATTTGTTTTTAGTAACTTTTAAACTACTTGAAGCTATCATACACTAATTTTGATCCAGACGTCCTGAATTTGTGAATCACAGAATCAAAGTTAAGTGACTTGTCAAAGTAATAAAATTTCGTTATCCTGACATCTGTCATCTTGAATTAGAACTAGTATCTTTGATTTAGCATTCTGAATATTATTTTTTCATAGTTGCATTGCAAATTTACTACTTGAGGAGGAAGAAATCAAACTGAGTTTGCTCAACAGCTGAAACGAGTTTGTGTCAACACCCACCTTGACTCCACACGAGTTGAAGAAGTCTTGTGGACATACATGTAATCTTCTAGACAATACAAGATATTCAATGAATGTGAATATGAGTATTTACTATAAAACATTGCTGGTTATCTCAGATAATGACTATGCTCAACACCCACCTTGACGCCGCATGAGTTGAAGAAGTCGTCTGAGAAGCTGGTGTAGGACTTGAGAAGGTTGGCCTTGATGCCCCGCGGCGGCTCCACGGTCATCTTGGACCCATTCTGCAGGATGTACACCGGGAACTTGGGGCTCGGCATCGACGTCAGCCACAGCCGGAAGTCACGGTGCACCTGGAGGGTAAAACGGCAACGTATATAGAGGTACAGGGCTGTAGAAACTCAGAGGCTAGTGAGAAAAATGTCTGAAACCACCCATTGGCCTCGTCATTATTTTTACTTTGTTTCGTCAGCCACAGCCAGAAGTTGCGTTGCACCTGGACCACAGTAACATCAACGTGCTGGCTTATATAGAGTTACAGGACTGTAGAAGTAGGAGTATGCAGACCATACGCAGACGAAACAGGACATTTGTTTTCAGCCAGTAGCAAACCAAAAAATTTTTTAGTGTTTTATGTGGGCTCGGCAGCGATTTCAGCCACAGCCGAAGTCACGGTGCACCTGGACGGTAAAATGTACTTAAGAATTATGTAGTAACTGCACTCTTGTGTAACATCCCACCCCCCATTTTGAGAAAATTTCCATTTATTGGCCCTGGGCACTTGGATGGTCGTATAGGGTATGTACAGAGACTATTAGCATCAATAGACCACCCAGCATGCGGCGCACAGCCCGGTTTAATGGTGACAATGTAGATCTGATGACAGAAGACCAGTAGCCTGCACTCAGAAAGACCTATGTACCTATGTACCTATGCATGTATATGGTTACAGGGCTGCAGAAGGCTAGTGAGAAAAATATGCAACGATTTGTCTGAAACCACCTTGCTTTGTCATTATCTTAGCTTTGTTTCGTCATTATTTTTTAATTGTTTTTGGCTTTAGAATGTTTGGTTGAGCATGTAAGTGCTCAAAATTAGGATTTTACGTTTTGATTTGCAAAATTCATAAGATAATGCATCTGGCTCCTTGGAAGAGAAACCTGTGCTTGGGCTTTCCATACAAAATTTAAAAGATACTTTTGCCTCAGGATTTGTTTGAATGTCACTATGACCCTTGATTGTACACAGAAAGAGATGGTTTGGGTGAACAGCTGTGGTGACGTAGGTCATAATACACCTATAATAAATTGGCAAAAGTCAGGGAGCTTTAACAACCCTTTAAAAAGCAGAATGCGAATTAAAAAGTAAGTGCCACTCAATGTTACTAACAAGCCTTGTTAGATGTCACGTCTGGTACATTGTAATTTGGGGAACTTGTACTTGTTATAACCATAATTGGTCCAGTGGCAACAGTGACATTTAATTAGTGAATGGAATCTAACAATATATTGCAATACAGGCAAATTGTTTTACTTCCATGGCAAAGGCGTAAAACTCTTTGATTTCTAATCAGTACTTTGATATGGTGAACTGCAGCTAATTCTTATTGCCACAATATGACGGAATATTTGTGAATTGAACAAATTGTGAATGATAAATAATATTGACGAAAAAACTTCTAAACCAATAGTTATGACGTCCCACTGGTAAAGATACTGTAAAATTCAATCATTTTGCACTTAACTTATGTTGCTGAAATTCACAGTCTACACATTGACTTCCTCATATCTTAATTCACGTGATTCAATTTTACAAATTTGCACACCTGCTAAATGGTTTCTCCTGATGAACACTCTTAGCCTGTCTATTCTAGACCACAGACACAAATCAATGTTTCCAATAAAGTATGAAGAAAAATTTGAAGCACTACGATTTGTTTACAGCTCATATTTAAGATTTATACAGCAAATGATCTGGCTGGACGGTCAGACGGATGCAACTCAACAACAAAATCAGAGCCAGCTGTACATTCTGTGAGGGTATAGCATCTTTTGACCTGAATAGATTCATTTCATATGTATCGAACTTCTGATTATTTTAGCTTGATCCATTTTAGTTTGTATACAAACTAATTTTGACAGCTCTATAAAAGTTTCTTTTGGACCAATTCTAGATCAAAGGCCAGCAACCAGAATATGGATTCTGCTAAATGGGAAGATTTTTGAGTTGAAAATTGAGGATTTAATCGACTTTTTCATTGTTAAGATTACATTCAAGTGAGTGCAGCGTAATTAGTTGCTAGCCTAACATGAGAGGATCAAACCCTGAGTATAACACGATTGACCCAGACAGCAAATTCAATCTTTCCCTCACATAATGTACGTTTTTACGAGCTATTCGCCCCACATTTTCACCTAGTGCCAAAAACTGTGTACAATTTTGCCTTGATTTCCGTCAATGCTAAACACATCACAACAAAATGATGGAAAAAGGAAAAATGTACCATCAACTATCAGTGATTCAACATACACATAGACTGATTTGCATGTGATATCCTTACAAATTTTTAGCATCTTCTGCGTTATGCGTCTTTTCAATTACTTTTAATCAATTCAAGAGGCGAGTTTTCATCTAGTAAAGTGTAAAATTGCAAATAAACTGTGCTTGGGTGACAACACAAACTCGGGTTACTTTCAATCTATTGGTAAATTGCCACTCAGGCAAGTGTTAATCATTGTTGAATGATGATGGCAACGCAAGCTTTTTTATTACTTTTTTTTCTGCCAAAGGTATGTGTGCAAGGTCTTTCAAGGTCTCGCTATAAAAACAAATGAAATCATTACTAAGAAGAAAAAAAAAAAAAATGACACCAAAGTTGTGATCTGCTAATACGAGATACAGAATGCTCTAATTTCTGGAAATCAAAGGAAAATTCAGGTGCTTGATCCCATGATAACACTGTTATTTGTCATTCATACGCTTCAAACGGATGCTCCCATCCATCATTTTTTACTTTGTTCTAAAAGTACATCACTATCGACTATGATCATGTCAGGAAAATTTAAAAGCAAAACAGGTGCATACAAATGGTTTCTACTTATTTGTAGCTGAAATAATGCTTGAACTTGATTGTTTTGCTAAAAGGTGTCATTTTATGCAGTCTCTCAAGAATTCCCTTTTGTCACTCTGACATGGTTGACAACAGTAAGACTCTCTTTATTCACATTCCTTTCACTTTTGTTCATAATAATGCAAAATGCAAGTCCTTCATATACAAAATAAATAGCATTCATGAAAATATTCTTACGAATAAATTAAACCTCAATAGATGAAGAACATAATTTGATTTATACCAACATAAAATCAAGGAGGAATACAGTTCAAATGACAATTACATTTAAGTTTAAAAATGGGCAATTAATTTACCGGTGGGCTTTTAGATGAATGAATATGCATCTATTTTTCCATTCCGCTCATACTATCCGGTATAAAGTAATTTTCAACATGCTCATCCTCTTGATTTTTAACTCAACATGATGATAACCCTAATGACAATCTTTATGAGAATTATCAATTTCAAATTGCTTCTTGATTTGTTTATATTCGACTAGACATTCTATCCTGGTGTGAAATTATATAAATTGGACTATAATTAAAGTGACGCTAATTGATGTTAATAACACTTATTTAATTAGTCACTGAAATTAAGCTAATGGGAGAAGAAGGATCAGGTTTATGATTTGCAAACGAAAAGCCAATGTTTTGTTGACGTTGATGCAAGAAAATATGCACCATAGTCTACTTTCACTTTTAGCAATTAATTAATCATAACATCCATGGAGGGGACTATGCTCATGTAAAATGTCAAAAGAGATTGCAGATTGGATGGAACATCAGTACTATTGCGATATCAATGGGAAAACCTGCTCATATAAAAGCCGCTGCTATAAAGTGGAGGGTCCACCTAAAAGCCAACTTGGGCTTTTACATGATTGTTGAGGAAGGGAGAGGGGGGGCACTAGCATCTGTTTTGGGTAGGTATGTTGCACGGTGAGTTCAAAATGGGGGGTCTTAAATTTTTGTAAAATGGGGGGTCTTAAATATTGTTTATGCCAGAAAGGAGGGTCTTAAATATTGGTGTTTAAAACATTACGTTGAGTCTATATGAAACTTGAAGGCAATAATGCATATATACCCAACCCGACTGTGAAAGAACGCCACCCCCCTCACCCAGGGTTGAGGGTAATCAGACATTGACATTCTGTGATGATTGATTATAAGTGATTTGTTGTGGCAATTGTTTTGGTATATTGAGTCTACATTCAAATTATCATTCACTTGTCTTACTTGAGTATACATAGTGCTCATATTTGATTTGATCTACTTTTGACAGTGGGTTTTAAAATGACGATTGACCATGCTGCAGCATTTTTAGGCTATTATAGTCATGCAAATTGTTGAAATTCCAATATCATGTATAAGCCCAGATTGAGCATTTTTCAACACAAAGCTGACCTGGACCTGTGTGTTTCGATGATCATATACCGTATTTTCACCAGGAATTCACCTGTCTAAATGAGCTTCCAAGGCTTTGTTCATAAATACGGGTAGGTGAATGACAACATCATGGGAGCATATATCAGGAAACAATATGTCAATGCCATTTGATCCAATATTCAGTAAGCCAAGATTATCATTCACCATTTCTCACATATGGCAATGAGCTTCCTTCATTATGCTTCTTTGTGGTTTGAAGGCATGAACATTAGTTTCAATGCCACGGGTCGGTACATTATGGACAAAATTAATTTCCATTACACCCGAGGGTACATTATCCGACGTGACAAATGAGTGACAATCTCAACTGATATTTAGCAGTCCTTGAAGGTTGAACTGTACAATATCAGATGCATGAAAGTAAATGTTTTTGAACAAATTCTCTAGTTAATTGTAATTAGTAATTCTCAAAATGTATTCTGATTCTTCTTCCCAGAGGTAAAGTAAACTAATAAATGTACAGTAGCCTCAATAAATACTTGGAAACCTTGATACATTGAATTCTGAAGCAGGTATTTTAACTCGTAAAGGTCATTTAGACTTCATGCCTGACATGCCCAAACCATCACCAATATTATAGTTTTCATTTTCATCCTGTCTGAAATTTGACACAAGTCAGTTCTACTGTAAGTCCGTAGTGCCATTACAACTGAGGTACAGCCACCCAATTTCCAAAACCCTACATCACTGCTTTTCTCATGGTTGGTAATCAGCTTAACCACCGTTTACATTGACTACCGGTATATTCTTACCAGAACAATTATCAAAAAACAAGAAACACTAATGAAAATGATTGTTCATGTAAGTTTCCACAATATACATTATAATTTAGAAGGTAACTGTCCTATGACTCAATGCTATGAAAAGAAGTGTAATACTAAAAAACGGTGCACTATGCCAGAAGCCTTGCCTGATGTAGGGAGGCGTTCTGAAAGTCAGAAACGGTACTCCAACAAATCTAGAGCGTTTGAGAATAAATTCTGCATGCTAAAATATCTAATGTCATGGTCAAATGTTTAAGTATTTTGGAATTAGAATTTGACCAAAGCAGCAAATGTAATTCAGATCATCAAAATGATTCTCCAAGAGATTTCATGGGTGCAGTTGAAGAAAGAGACGGATAGTGTGTGATGACCTGAATCTGTAG
Organism: Streblospio benedicti; assembly: GCA_019095985.1. Classification (NCBI taxonomy): domain Eukaryota; kingdom Metazoa; phylum Annelida; class Polychaeta; order Spionida; family Spionidae; genus Streblospio; species Streblospio benedicti. Next base: position 13,624,810 of record CM032666.1, read on the forward strand.
CAAATGATTACCACATGGAATTCATTATAACTATTACAACATACAACGGCTTATGCAATTATAACTGAAGACTTTGCAAACAGATATACCAAATCATTATTATTCCTGACAACTGTAATCATACAAGAACATGCCGTCAGCGTTTATTTCTCCATGCGTGGCCAACCTCATATTTTGCCCATATTTTTTTTGTTACTTCCAGTACCAAGTCAATGCTTTCATGGTTATTGCCCTATCCCAGGGGAGAAATAGTATAATGCAAATGTGTGTCAAATGTACAATCTATAATATTTATCAGATTGGCAGAAATCTTGATACATAAGAACATCGCGTAGTTTGATAACTGTCCTAAAATGTCCTAATGCCCTGCTACAAAAGTATTAATCAAAATTGAAATATGTAAAATACTTTCAGTTGTATGGGGTATGGATGCTCTAAATGTAAAAAGAAGTCCATGCAGTCAAATATATCAAACTCTGACCCGTCAGCCCATGCTCTGGAACTACAAGCTTCATAGCCAATAACAGAGAATTGGTCAATTATCCAGACATCGTATCACATTAGCAAGGCCACATTTGTGGCAGCGAGTTTTACTTTTGACATTTTCTCTATTATTCCAATTGGTCTATTTTACATCCATCTCATCTTGACCTTGTAGTAGGCAGTTCTATTTGCCTACGAGTGATTGTAGGAGATAAATTTGATGACTCTGCCTATCAAACACACTGATCAAAAAAGTGTCGCTCAGCAGTTTTCAACATATTCTTCAATCTTGTCTGAGAATCTTGTCTGAGAGTCATGTTTGAGAATCATCATTCATGTTCAAAAACGTAATACTTATATGATTATCCATAACACTGATGTGTGAGATGAGCAAGCCATCTGACAATAAAATGGTCCTTGAAGTCATTTGCAACCTGTCAAATACAAGGAGTTAAGCAACCACTGTAGGTGATGTCCTAACTGGTCCCACCATGGTGGTAAAGTAACATGGTCAGTGACAGACGTTTCTGAAGCTGTATCAACTGCGCGCCTACTTTTTTAAGAACTCATATTTAAAATAAACACTTTAAATCTGGTAGCAGAAATGCATAGTGATCCTACAGGTTTCTTGTCTTGGTGGGACATACGACAAAAAAAACGCTTCTTGGTTATAACAGAAATACAAAATACAAAGAAAAAAACATACAACGTTAGTGCATAACTTGTTTATGACTCGGTAATTTATATCTTTAAGCTTCTTAAGACACAGTTAATTGAAAAGTCTGCTGACTTGATGAGAAATGCCGATATTTATGCCAAATTTAATATTCCCAAATTAGAGCATGACAAAGGTAATAGAATAATTTTATTCAGCCTACTACATGTACGTCCTCCATGTCTCCTTGGAGACTGTGGCTAAAACCAAAACACTGTTTGTAATGACTTACCTCATGTAAAATGCTCATTTAACGTAAGCTGTGAAGCTACTTTGCATAAATAGCATGGTAAAAACTGTGTTTATGTTACACTGTTAAGACCCTAAGCAAATTTTGGCTTCTTTGTTAGGACATTTCCTTTTAAGATGGCAAGTTCCACAAATACATTTGACCATGTCCATAAATTGAGCACCAAAGTTAAAAACACTATGTACCTAATCAAGGGAAAAGTGCTAAAATACCACAAAACATACATGTCCAGAAGATAGCATACTGAGTAAACAACCATCTAACCATTAATTGTAAAATGTGGATACCCTAATATAGATTGATTAATAACTCAAGACTATTGAAAAGACAATGCAATTATACATTCATGTAAAAGTCCAAACATAAAATTTGCCATTTTTCAAAGCAGTACCTCTGGGATGCTTTAAATGGTCTCACCGTAAAATTAATGAATTTGGCATCCCTCTAAGATTACACAGCCATTTTAACTCATTTGCACTATGTTCAAGAAAGGAACCATTTTTTTTATTGTAAATGACTATTGAAAGCTGTTACGAGATTTCATGGCCTTTTTATTGTAAATGACTATTGAAAGCTGCTATTTCATGGCTTTACGTGTTATATTAGCACTGTCAATTCGCTAATCCTTGAATATATATAGCGACAAGTTTTCTTTTTTTCACTTACACTTTTGGAGAAAAATCTACAAAATCTTTTAAATACATTTCCATTTACTTGTTTATCAAATACATTTTCTGAGCTACATCGGTTTACCTCACCAAATGGCACAATTATTTAAAATAGTCTTACACTATTAAAAAATTATCACTGTTAGTTTGTAAAACCCAAAAACTAAATATAGCCTCGCCTTAGTTCATTTTGATTGAATGAAAATATGAAGATACATGTATAACATTTTTTACAAACCCAAATATCTTAAAAAACAAAGAATTTAAAATTTTGGGAAAACCCCAAGGCTGAGTAATTCTATTTAGCCATAAACAACTTACCTTGTCTGTGTCGATCTGCTCAATGAGTCGCTCAAGGCTGGGCATGAAGCTTGGTGCCAAGTGGCAATTCTGGAAGAACACCCACTTGCCTCTCTCCATGGCTGACTTCATCATGGCTTCAGCACGGGGACCCTGAAGAGAGAGACGCCCATTTATTACGCTGCAAGGCTTCATTCAAACGATCAGGGGAGACTAGGGGCTAGTCAGTTCCTCGTTCACTTGCGGACTATACATAAAGATCAAGAAGATCATTTGTAAATATATTAGCATAAATACGCTGTTAAACACACACATGTCCATTTCTTAGTTGTGGGCGTGATCTGGACATATATTATATCCTTTAATTCCCATTAGAGATAATATGGTCTGTCTTTTAATGCTAAGAAAAGATGACCATCAATTCAATACAGTATTTCTGAATATGGCAAATTGAGTATGAATGAGTGATTACTTGTTTAATTACTATTGAATTATTATCTGATAGGCCTGTAACGATACGCTTGAGCAACGATACAATACACATCACGATACTTTGTTAGGCGATACGATACACATCATGATAACAAAAAACATACGTCAAAACACACAACAGTCTGTACACGCTGTACGTTACAACTAGTAGTGCAAGAAATCTATACTGAAATAGCGGAGCGCCGTTAGCCATTCAATTGACATTTTGTTAGTAACGCTGTTCGCAATACAGCAAAGATGGCAGCGCCCATACTCATGGGAAAAGACAAAGATTTACCTTGAATTATGCAATATTTTGCATATAAATTCATTTAACAGTTATATCATGAAAGTATCGCGATATAGACTATCATATAAATACTTTAATCGTGAGTAAATAAATCGTGATTCAGCGATGCATCGGTGTATCGTTGCAGTCCTATTATCTGATTATCTAGTGGTAGTCTATACGTTAGTATTGCAGTAACTAGAGCAACGGTTTACTTCCTCATTTACATAGGCTAGCAAAGAATATATACTAAGAGTTGCTTTTAAAAAGATTATATTTTACAATGAAATGATTTTAAACTAATTAAGACATACATGCGTGTCTTTCAATGGCCATACAGTAGCTAAAATAATGCAGACAAAAAAGCTTGCATCACCGTCATCTGATCTCAACACACCAATTGACTATAAACACTGATTCCGTGTCATTGTCTCAAAGTGATAGCACAAGGTCTACATCCATCAGGTGCGTGTGCCAAGACTGTGACTACATAAATCTGGATTGGTCGTGACATAAGCCGTCGTTAGCTGCACGTCTCTGAAGTTCATCAGCATCGTATGTCATTGCATCTGCTTCGTTTGATGCAGATTGTAAAGAGAATCAGAGGAGATTGTGAAAAAGTGAACAGATTAGAAGTTCTTACTGTCGTCTGCCAGTGAGATCTGTGAATGAGGATCATCACACGGATTAGAGGATGGAACTAGTGCTTCGTGTAACAAATTTCACCTTAAAAAGGAACCGTATCAAGTGAGTGAAAGATAAACAAAGCCACGTTGCTTCTTTCAGGATTTTTCTGTTTTCCTTCGGATACTTCCTCATTATTTTGTTTGCAATATACATGTCATATGGTTTCTAGAAAATCCGCCATTCAGCGCAAGACTATGTCCAACCATAACTTTGATCAATGATGAGTTTTTGTACTACCGGTATCTACTTTATGAAAAAACGCTTTTACAAGGCCATTGGAGATGTTTTTAGTCTATAGAAGAGACGGCACTCACATCTCCTCTATTTGTACAGAATATCTTTCAAGTTACCCAGTACAGTAATTTCATTGCCTCCAATAAATGTCTGTGGTGAATAGTTAACCTTTTGATACAAAAACCCAACACACACTAAAGTGAACAAAGTCCTTTTACAAACATCATCTACATGTATAGCTTTGATGACAAGAGACGACAAACTTGGTTGAAAATGTGTCAACGTAGACTCTTTTTTCTACATTTATGTCACCAAATCTCATTATGTTGAATGTAGCATACGAACCAAAATAAGAGCATTGCATAAAGAAATCCATTCATGAGAATTGACTTTAAGGAATATAGAATAAATTTTCAGGAAATCCTATTGTATGGTAGACTGCCAATGTTGGATGAAAGGAAACATCCCAAGGTCACGTTGTCACTCACTTCTAAACAGTAAAAAAAACGTTTCTGCTGCATCACTTTGTCTTTTGGATTGGGCTTTGAAAAGATGTTTAAATATTTGAATGAAGGATAGGTAATGATCAAAGCACCTTATCATTCTATCTTTTTAAATCTTCTCAAAACTATATATATAATACATGTATATGAGTTACATTAACTGATGCAGTTGCCTTTGAACTGGACCTACATTTTTGGAATATTTCTTGTACTTGCCCTTTAAATACTCATCATCAATCTACCTGGAAGCTCCAAAGTTAGTAAAATCTCTACTTCTTTTTACAACCAATAACACTGCCATCCTGTAATTCAACTAAGCACATCAAATTCATTTGATGAGATGTTCCTACATAACTCCAAGCAGTTTGAATAAAAATAATTTCCATTATCAGACATTATGTTAAATTTGACAAATTTGAAGGTTTCCTCCAGACAAGTAAAAAATTTAGATGGTGAGTGAAAGTTGTTTGTCCAACCGTTGTGCCCCAGTTTGATGAACAGAGACTGAATATGTGCAAGAAGATTAAATGTAGATGCGCGCACCGTGTACCATCATTCCAACACATGTTTTCAAACTGACACAACAACATTTGGCCCCTACATTTTAATGATGTGTCGGTTTGAAAACGCGTATGAGAATGAATACATGTGTATACAGGTGTATAAACATTTACTGTACATTTGAATTTGTGGTTGTTTGAAAGTTGACAAAGAGGTTGGGACATTTATATTATGTTCTGTTTAGTCTGGCTACAAACTCTAAAGATGGGAAAGAGAACTTGGGAATTGTATGTTTGAAGATAACAAAATCCCCTGCTCTTAGATGGTCCAAACTACATTTCAAGTCATTAAAACCCTTTTACTTTAAATTAATTTTAAATTAATGTAAAGTCATGAGAGCAAGACTTGGACCTCAACTATAAACCATCACATTTACATTTACTAACAATCTAAATACACTGAGTAGAAAGTTTTAATGTTCTTCACATCAATCGTATTTCTATGTTTTCCACTACACCCGTTCAATTGGCCAATGCATGAACTTTTATGTCGTGAAATCACCAACGATCTGAGATTGTGAGCCAACATAAATTGACAGAGCCATCTAAAAAGCCTGAATATGTGATATATAATTCATATTTGGGTCAGGGCCTTGATTTGAATGTGTGCTTTTGAATGAGCGTATATGTATTTTAGACAATTTATCCACAACATTCATGATGTTCAAAAAACCCACCTGTCCCTGTCCGAGTGAAATGGCAGACAGTTTCTTGGAAAAGCGCATCTCCTCTGCAAACTTGTAGAGGTCAGCTGCGGGGTCAGTTCCCGTGGACAGCACGAAGATCAAGGGGATGACTGGAGACGAATCCTTGAAAACCAGGTTCAAGTTGGCTGTCTGAAATGGTAAGTTATACAAGGGTCATTGGTCATCTGAATTCAAATACGTGAGGCTTCTGTGAAATTTAATTTTTATATAGAAGAAACCCAAAGAGTAACATCATAGACGCAATTAAGGTTTTTTGAAGATGTGGAGAAAGTAAAAAAAGAAATCTGGTAGATCAGACGACATTAATTTGCACAAACGCTGATTAGTTTAGCATTTGGGACGTGGTGATGTTATTACATTTGACTGCACAAAAATGTCTATAGGAGAATCACATTTTTTCTAAGTCAGATAATTGTCAGAAAATTGAATATTGTGCTGTTGTTGATATTGCCAAAATCTTATCAATCGTAAAAGAAGATGGTTATGACATGGTAATTATAAAGAATGAAACTCAAATTTATCTGTTGATACCTAAAATCTGAGAAGTCCGTAGAACAACTAACAATGAATCAAGTGATCCATGATTAAAGCAAAACTTTATCGTTTTCGTAGATGTAAAAAGGTCAACACCTTCCCACTAACGAGCTGATAAACCATGACAGTCTCCATGAAATTTCACTAACTGGGCGATTTCTGAATGAAAATGAGATAGAAACATGGACCCAAGTGCTCATAAAGCGCTCATTTGGCTGCATCTATTGTTAACTTTGGTGCCAACTTAGTCACTGACACAATGAGTGTTAAACATAAATGATGGTAGAATCATTCGCACGACCTACGTTAGAAATGGATTGCACTTCACAGTAATTTGTTTACAATCTTGTTTGTCTCTTACTAACTGAATGCTATTGAATCTACTACTATGTCATAAGTGGTCAAGTAAATTACACAGTGACAAAATGTTTGTAATGAGTGACAAACATTTCTGTCAATGAATTTATCATAGAACGTAAACTTCTTGCGATTATTCTTGAGCACAAGACTTGACCTAATTCCTTTCAAGTTAACAAAAGTCAGTAAGGATAAGTAATTTTTAAATGTAAAAACATGCTATTGAAACGTATGCACTTGCTGCAATGACATTTGCAATGAAATATGGAAGAAGGCACTCAAAAAATCAGGAAATTGTTTCTGTCTTTGTTTCATTCCACCCCCATACAGGAAGACCATAGTAGACATTTTATTGCCTGAAGAAAGTCATCAAGACATTAGGTTACAAGCTTGCTTTCTTGATAAAACTCATCTGTTCTCTAAATGGGTTGCAATTTTGAAATGTAATGATCGTAACTTCACAAAATATCCACTGGATGACAATTTACCTCAGAGCTTTCTTGAGTTTCTCAAGTTGGATGTGTAAATCTGAGTTAGAAGATGTACATGTATGTTTTGAAGGATACCCGTCTTATGGACGCATGATTTTTCTTCCATTCATGAGTCTGTTAAAACTACCGATACAATCCTTGAATGGAAGAACATCACATTTTCAACAGTACCGAGTGTCCATAGCAGTGAAACCCTTACAGACAATAAGAAACATTCTTGTTCACTCGAAGGATAAACAGGAAAAAGTTAGAGAAATACAAGGTGATCCACAGAATTCCGTGTTAGTCCTGTAACAAAGTATATGTAGGACAAACTAGCAGGAAACTTGAAAGATGGCGAGCAGAAGAGCAAGATAACTTTCCCGTAAACATCGAGGAAAGAGTCTCTAACATAACCCAGATCAACAAAGGTGCCATCACAGACCATATCAACCAACATAAGTCAGATTAACTAGGAGGATGTGACTATTGGACGGAGAAAGTTATTGTAGAACAAAAGCTATCAAAGAGACTACGCAATTGTCGACATCAGAAGTCGCCCTGAGTGACCTGACAAGTGTAGAGAGCTTTTGAGAATAGCAGCTGCAGTCGCTGAAACTGTCAACCAGTAGTATTTTGTGTTGTGCAAAACTAAATCATGTATAAATAACAATGACAATATTTGAAAATATGTAAATCATCATGTAACTTTCGCCTTCAGCTTTCTCACCCCAAGGAATGCATCGATTATTTAAGAAAGAGGAAGATCCTTACTATTACATATTATTGTCTCAGACAAAGGTGTGTCTTGTCATTGGATAATGTACACTAGAGCCCTGGACAGTGAGTTCGTGGTCACAATCATTTGGTGCTTCGCATACACAATAACAAAACTAAAAAGATGTGTAAACAATCTTTTGTGAAATGCATTTTTGCACACCCAGTGTCATCATTTTAAGTGTCCTCATTTTAAGTCGTTTTCTTATGAATAAAGTAGTGCAGTGCAGTGAATTAAATGGAACACAAGAGTTGATGGTGTAAACAAACTCCCTGTGCAGGGATCTAGCGCATAAAACAACTAATGCATTCATACATGTATCACTCATTATGCTCCTATAAAGGTGTCATTTTTGCTTTTAGTGTATGCAGTTTATAGGGGATATATATTTGTTGGGCATCAGTAATGTGAGCAGCAAAGTGAGATGAAAGTTTAAATTCAGTATTACGAATACCCACTGAAAGAAACTTTTATATAAATCATAGGGTAGGTAAATCAGATATGACTGAAAATAAAGAAAATAATGTAATGTGAAAACAAGAAAGGAAGGAAAGAACTTTTTTGAGAAAGTTTCTATTTCCTTAGATGGGCTTATTTGGCCACAAAGTCATACTAACCAACATGACACAATGTAAAATCTCATCAGGGCCTTGAAAAATATTGGACCCATTTCCTGGAAAAGCATTAAACATTCACACCAATGATAAAACAATGTTCTTTCCCATCTTTTTATCTGCAGTTTGATTACGCTGGTCGCTGTCTCCAGTGCTTTAGGTTCCACCCACCTCGCTTAACTACTAATAGACTCCTTCTGCCATCAAATTGTGTACATAACCATCTCTGACTAGCAAAAAATAAGCCACAAAACCCGACAACAGGCATATGTTATCTGATAATCAATGACTCAAAAAGGAAAGATGAGCAACCCCATTTTCTATAATGTCCACCTGGTTCAGTTCCTTCTGCCATCGTTCTCTGGCTAGCAAAAAAAAAAAAATACCACAAAACCCGACAACAGTCATACCATATAAGACCATCCAAGCGTTCAGGGCTGTTAAATTGAAATTTACTCAAACTGGGGTTGGGCTGTTACAAGAGAGTGCAGTTACTGCACATTTAAGAAAAAGAGGGGGGAGGGCCGTTAAACGAGGGTGGGCATTTGGATGTTTGTATACGGTATTTTACCTGATAAGCAATGACCCAAAAAGTTGAGCGTTTAGTACACGTGCACCTGGCTCAGTGCTGCCGCCTACCTGTGGCTCGATGAAGCGCTGTCCGAGCTGGCTAGCCACGTAGTCCTGCATGCCGTTGGTGACCTTGTCGGCGCGCAGACACTTGAGCACAATGAGCTTCTGGAACGGGTCGAGGCACTCGTTCCACTGGCCCGGCAACAGCTCTCTGGGAGAAATGAGGGATGTACTTGACGATTTACTATGCATTGTCATGGGCCTCAGCATCATGGGAGGGGGTAAGGGGTATATGATGGTCTACTACTATGGTTTACAAACACTATACCACTATACAGTATACAGTATATATGACTAGTGTATACTGTATGGTATAGTGTTTGTAAACCATAGAAGTAGACCATTATATACCCCCTCCCATGATGCTGAGACCCATGCACAGAGTATATGGTATAATTCGGTGAAAGCGGTAGTTTCATTTGCCTTGTAATCTTTCTGTGTGATTACAGTATATACATCATGGGGTTCACAGGTTTCCCATTCACAAAACCTTCAAAGTCCGATGTTCATGGTATAATCCGTGGAACAACTGAGCTCCTTTTAGTGGCAGTAGATTGAACTGGGCCAATGAGCCAAATAAGGTCACCCGATTGAAATGTTTGAATACAAATTACTGCTGAGCAAGTACACGTACAGATTCTATTTAAATGCCAATGTTGTTTTGATAAACGTTTGGTTGGTTTCCCACAATGAATCAATAACGATAAGCATGGATATCCAAAAAGAAGTGGCTAGGGAGCCGACATTGGCTCCCTAGCCAGCCCACTGTGGGTGGCTAGGGAGCCGACATTTTTCGGCTCCCTAGCCTACACTCAGTGTGTAAGCTAGGGAGCCAACGGAAATATCTACATTAATAGTGTAAAATGTGAAGAATTGAGACCATCACTAAAATACACAGCTTTTATAGGTTTGTTTTCATGGAGGAAAAACTGGCGACTACAGTAAAACACAGCTCGCTCCACGTATGCTTTCAAACGTCAACCCACCAAATAATAACGTGCACTGTATTTCTCTGAACATCCTCGGGCGGATAACATACTGTTCTATTTGTTTGAATGCTGAACTTATTTCGCCTGTGTTGATTTGATTGGTCAAGAGCTTCCAAAATCTGTCACCATTATAAGTGCTTTTGAATAAGGGCTTATTTTTAATATGTAATAAGCCCGAATAGATAAGGATGTGGTATAGAGTACATCTGTGCAAATGTAAATGTACTGGTTTAAGGTCTTCTTCCACGCAACGCAGGTTCATAGGTCTTTACATTCACACCAGGGCCATTGGCGTCCTTGTCACACTAGTTATCTCTCTCAACTCCCTGGGGAGCATACAACACTGGCTTCATACAGCATTTGCTGCTGTGGCGCACAGATGCTAATCACTCACATTAGCTTTCACTCGCCTCACCTGTAATTATTATACGCGTAGGTACCATGGAGCAGTGTACAACTGTTTCGGAATGAGTTTGCTCAACACCCACCGCCAGACCTGGCCAGGATTTGAACCCACGAACTTCTGGTCACTAGTCCAACTCCACAGAAGCAAAAAGTCATGCTGAATATGAATTATGTCACATATCAAGACTTATTGAAAATGCATTGCCAACCCCGGACTACGATATATTCACTTTATTGGCAATGTCTCTGTGTGACAAAGAACAGAACATTTCATTGACTTTTTCAAGATAAGCATTTTAACCTTTGAAAGCTTGACCAGAAAATATTTGTACAATCTTTATCAAACTAATATAAAAGAAACCTCAAAAATATTTAGAAACAAATGCTGATAATCATTGAAGCAACGTTTTAATTTTTTTGCTCATCTCCAATACAAACACATGCAATCAAAAGAGAACTAATGTAAGCAGCTTTTTACTGTTTCTACAGATTTCATCACATGATGTAAACAGACAGATCGTATGAATTGTTTGTGGACCAACCACGCAAAAATGGCAATTACCTATGCACGTGCACATCTATGACTTTCGCCCAAAGTCCTTGCAATTTGACACATTTGTTTTTTTCCCTTCATCTGGACAGAGATTAGAGGTCTTAACTTTCCTTGTCATATGAAGCTTTTGGTCTTATCAGCCATGTAAGAATTGTGCTGGTCATCATCCTAGCTTATATCCTATCCATAATGCGAATCCTTGTCGTGTTGGTTAATTTATAGTAATCTATATGCTGTCAGACTGAATGAAAATTTAAAGGAAATGATTCTATGGTCTCCGCCAATAATGTAAGATCATGTGTGTTAAGCCGTGTGCAACTATTTAGGTATAAGTTTGCTCAACACCCACCACCAGACTCAACTGGACTGGGAATCGAACCGATGACCTTCTGGTCACAAGTCCAACTCCCTATCCACTAGGCCAAAGAAGCACATGGTGAATATATTGACAAAGACGAAAATATCAAAGCCCGTAATTTTGTCGTGTTGACAGAACAATGGTCTACTTACTGGAGAAATTGAACCTGATCATTAGTCTCCAGTTTCAAAACATCAATCGTTTCCGCAACGGTTTAGTACGAAGCTTGTGTAATGCCATATTTAGAGATTGAAACAACCATTATTTCTGCTGTTGTTTTATAGGTTATGTGGGAGGCTATAAATATGTGGAAGAAAGAGCAAGTCTGTCAAATAGCATGTTTCATTGTTTGCTTCACTGCCCTCAATTTTTATTCAGTACTTTGTTTAGGCATGTGACTTGCATTCAAGCTAATGATATTTGAGTTTATAAAGAAAAGAGTCTAATTTTCAGGTGTGTGAGTCAAAACCTCTAAAAAAAACTAACCCAAGACTCTCAAATAACTCAAATTCTCACCTGTGCGGCTCTAGACTGTCGAAGATCTTCTTGAACTCGACATGGTGATTGCGGAAGTCATCAGGGAAGTTTGCGAATGTGGGCAGGACCGCGGTGGTGAGGATGTCGCCCCAGGAGCGCTCGGACACCCAGGAGTTGGCCGGGTTGGGCAGGTCCTTGGGCTTGATGGTGCCACCAGCCAGCAGGAACCGCCACTCATCCTGAAGTGGAGAACGGGATGGTAAGTATATATGGATCAGTTAAGTAAGCATGTCTCAAAACTGAATATGAAGTAACTCATGTAGAAGTAGTGATTACTCCAAGTAGCGATATCTTAGGGTTCAATCTCGATCACAACACTTAAGGAGCTACGAATCACGCACGCACAAGAGCTCTGTGATAATGACTACCTGTTACCTTGAAGCAAAGCATAATTTGTGTGCCAAACTGTGTAATATGCCTATGGCTATGTCATGAGACAAATTTCACAGTACGAAAATATTTATCAAGTACTCGAGTGCCTGCAACTAAAGTCAAGTAAATGCAATTTCGTAGGTTGTACACAGTCAAAAAAGTTTGTTTAAAAAAGTTAGATACATATATGTTTGTATACAGGAAGTGTCAGTCTACTCATTCTCATTGCATAATAGCAAAGTTGAGAATATGAGATACGAAAAAGAAGTGTGCGTCTCATTTAGTGAGGTGTCTCCGTTAGCGAAATGGTTTTAATAGCAACATTGGTAAAGATTTTTTTTTTTGTTCGTTGACATAAGTGTCACTGAACTGCTTTTGTTTTGATGTAGGCCTTCAGCAATAATTTACAATTGCAAAATTTGATACTATGGCCATGTAGATTTCCTACAAGTACTTAGCTCCTGACAAAATAAAAACAGAATCCCCCAAAGTGTAGTCAATCAGAATGATATTTCAGACATGGTTTTCTGTCACAACCGAGATGACTACACGGTGTGATGTTTCATTATGCCTCGCAGTCTGAGGAAACGTGAGGATTGAGAATTGCCATATAATCATTTGAATTTCAAAATAATCCAAACATTATTTTTCGTTTGTAAATTTCAACTAAATTATATAATTCTCTATGATTTGAATATTTGGACCAAATATCTTATGGGCAGGTATGGTAGTGAATTGCATAATATTGAGCAAAACTCTCATTTGTTTTATTTATGAAATACATATGAAATCTTCCAGACTTTGCCTATATTTTCTTTTCTTTTCTTAACTTAAAAAGTCAATCACTCAAGTGCAAACGCAGACACAAAGTTCGACCTAAGAAGGTCTAACATTCACATGTAGAGGAAACATTAACATTTATTAACAAGAACAGCTTTTATTTTTGTACCATGCAACTTGTGATATGTACAACTTCCGAAACCTTGAGGGAACGGCTGTCTTTATAGCATTAATGCGACAACGACCATTGCATTTGTAAGCTCGTTAACCTTGACGGAATTGTGTAACCTTGAGTCAAGTGAATTTCTCCCTTATTTTCTAAAACGAATCGCTGTCATTACCCATTTCGTTCTCATCCCTTTTCTTCAATGACGTTTCATATGAAGTAATAGTTATCTTTGCTACGAAGGACAAGTATCAATCAGTAAATGAATGAATAAATGTTGTTGTGTGCTTGTTATAGGTTGGGTACGCATACTTAAGAAAGTAGATAATAAAACTCATTATCGTAAATTGCTTATTCATAGCCCCTGGTGAATATTTGGACAAACAGATGGTGATTATTATAGGCTACTTATAAAAATCTGGTAATTCCATCATTGCCTCAAAAACGCACAAGGGCTCTATACTATTGGGTAATAATATACAGCTTTCACAACACACATTTAAAGGTGATATTTGCATCATGACATCATCAAAACTGGCTTGCCATTCAGTCTCAAATTATTCTCTGGTATATATACAAATAAGGGTGATTAATATTTCAACACTTTACGTTGAATGTTACATCATATCAATCCTATCTATTTCGCCAGAAACGGATGCTGCTGGTTGCAGCAAGGTTACTAATAAAGCGAGGGGCACATTAATTTGACCTTGCGGGCATGTTCGCCGCAAGGCTTGTTGACGCGGCCCAGTTACGCCCAGTTAAATTTCTTGAATATATACGACATTTAGTGTAAGGTCACAGCACTGCCAACTTGCAGTCAGACCACAGCTGAAATTTGCCGTAGAGGAAGTTTGGCATGCCAAACTTCTTCTGCGGCCACCGTAGTGCCTCGAAAAAACCTACGTTTGCCGCACCGTACACTCACGGATCCTCACGATTTCTATGCGTTTTTGGCAGTAGACTGGCTGTAGACCCACTTTGCAGCGTAATGTGCCCCGTGCATTAAACTGCATGTGCAGCTCATAAACACAATTATGGTGGCCAAGCACAATAAACACGCTACAACTAGACACTTAGTCTTGTCTCACATTTGCAACAGCAAAATTTTGAGGGCCTACGCATGGTATTCAAATAAGCAATAAAATAATTTGTTTGCTTATAAGCAATTTAACCGTGTCTTCAATCCAGAGATAACAAGAATCAATTTCAAACCTATTGCTTTATCATACCCAAGCCCCGATTGGGTTGGTTAAGACTATACGCACGAGGTCCGTAGGCTATGAACTCAACTCAGAATTCAGACAAAAATTCAGCAAAACGCACCGGATGACCCCGTGTTAGTACGGATGACCCCGAACAAATGACGTACATCACGTTCAGATAACTACGTCACACGTACGTTGATAAACGTAGTGGTTGCACCTACTGTACTCAATAATGGATAATGTAACACTTTCATATCGGCTAAGGAGAAGTAATTAGACAAATAAAAACAGTGATGCTTCTATTTCTCAAAGTTTACATAGAAATGTCAAGGTTCATTTAACAGTTTAATGTGGATACTAGCTGTCATTGTCCCACTGAACGTTGCCACTTGAAATCCCGTGGTCTGTCTGCGATGTATGTTTATCAAAACGGGAATAGTTCAATGTTTAAGGTTGTGGAGCTTATAAAAGTGCGTAATTATTCATACACCTATGTAAAATTTACTACTGAAACCGTTTTCATCCATACTAGATGATTATTTACAACATTTCTGAGTGGAAACGTTTAAAAAATTGTGTTGTTTATTCCCGGGATTGGCAAAATATCTGCGTAGTTGACACCATCATTTATTCGTTTTCAAGGAAACACATGATATACGGAGCCGACCACGGAGCCCATGCAGCTTTCATAAGACTGCTGTCAAACACCTTATCTGTGATCCGCCATTTGAATTGTCATAAAATATCCCTGGCATGTCGTAATGCCCCGTTTCTCCCGTGATATCAGTCGTTGCTAAAAGGCAGACCACCAAAAGAATGACGGCGATGTGCATTTTCGTTTTGTCACAATGTACTAGGTTGGAAATCGAGTTTTAATAAATTAAGAATAGATAAGATGTTTTTATTGTGACAAAACTTAAACATTTTACTTATGAATATTAACAAAATTTGATACCACAGCAGCCTACCAGTCATCACGGTATGCCGGGGTATTGATGTTGAAAAAAAATAATTAATGAGCTCAAAAATGAATTTTTTATTATTTTCACGGGCCGGGGTATCAGGTAACCCGGGTTACGGCGTGGTGTATCATATGAGGGGTTTGGGCCTTAAGCAACTGCTTATGTATACATATTAAAGTGTATTGAGAGCGAAAACCTAAAAATGGCTGTTCCCACAACATTTTCACCCAATCAAGTTTTGACATTATGTATCAAAAACAGAAAAAACAACTAAACCATGGTGTCATGTCTACTCCACAGAGAATCCTCCACTGAGAATTGTTTAATTCTCATCACCCTACGTATGGTTCTTCACTATGAGTGCTGTTTCACTGTTTTTACTGAATCCTCTCAATGTTTCACCACACGGATGGTGCTTCTTCACTGCCACCTCTCCTTGTTTTATTACATAGCGAGTCCTTCATTCAGTCCATCTCACATGCCTCTTGTAATCTGCCTGCTGCTGTCGTCTTATTGGCCAGGATCATCTGATCATCGCCGTGCCAACCTTAATAGGCGCATTTACCACATAGTATTCCCCGTACGCCACTTCTTGTCATCGCACATAACGTTCAGCCAAGTCATCGCAGCTAAATCCAACCGGAAACGGCTTTACGCTTTCACTTTGGGATGCTTAATGCCCCTAAAAGTGGCTTACTATCATCAATGATTTGCGAGTATTTCTGTTATTTGAACTACTTCTTGTAGAGTAAGAAGAAGGAGAGTTACAATGTCACAATAATTGTTAGTCGATCATAAAGTAGAACACTAATGAATGAAGTCCACATTGAAGGTGAAAAATCGTAACTATTATTATATATTCTACCTCTGTAATATTGTAGCAGGATGTAGCCGAACTTTAGTTAGCCAATCCTCGGTCCTACTTGTCGCGTTACACTTAATCTTGAGTATAAACATTTCCTATTTACCTATTTTACAAGGTATCTATATTGAAGCCATATTAACATAGTTGTTCAAATCGGTACACCAAAAACTTACGTTTTATTTACAGTTTTGGTCATGAGTAAGCTCAGTATGCTAAACTGTAATTAAAAAGTAAATATTTTGATGTTGTGATCGAAGAACTACATCAATGATATTATATCATATAACACAAACATTCAGATAAATTGAGACCTATCATCTCACTGAAATCGAAGCCTCATGTTAAGTTGGAATTCCCATAGTTCCCGCTTATTATTGTTATACAAAATATACTACACAAGTTTTTTTGTAATATACCTCATTTTGACAAGTATATCATATATATATAAAAAAAAACATGCTATTGAAGTCGGTTGTTAATTGTTCTAATTTCAAAAAACATTTTTATTCTTTAAAATTCAACCAATTAATGGCAAATTATACAGGATAAAGACAGTCTGAACTTCATTAAGATTTATTTGTTAGATGAAAAATGGTAGTGAAGATGAGAAAAAAAAACTGGGGTAAGTCCCAAGAGTTTCAAAATGAGGGTAAAACCCATCAAATAACTACAAGATGAGGTTCTAGCATATCAGATCTGATTCGTAATCCTGCTCTTTTCCTTTTTACAAGTCTACTCTTAACTTACATTTTGTTTAAAAAAAAAAAAAAGAGAAAAGAAAAAAAAACTGGAATAAAAGCACTATGTTTCCTGATGTTTAATTCTTCTATTTTTTTCTGCTGCTGTTGAAGCAGCTTCGGAATTCTAGTTATTTTTCAATCTCTCAGTTAACATAAACCTCAATATTAATTGTTCAAAGATTATATTGCAAACAAAGTTTCAAAAGACTAGAATCACGCACCTGCTGAGTTGACAGAAATTTCCTAAGAATAATTCAGTTGTCTATGCATTTTAGTGCTCTACAATCACGGTTCAAAGTATGCTTGGTCCTACACGAGGTCCAAAAATAAGTGTCATTTATCTTTGCGTCCCTTACTATGTTCCAAAGAGTTCCTAAGTAACTTTTCATATGATCCACATAAAAAAGACATGTGCATTTGATAAGTGTTTTCAAGCAGGTCACTTGCAAAGAATGTGTTTATAGCAAATGATCATGTCACCACGTCACTTTTTCCTTATATAGAGGCCTTCCAATGCTTGCCTAATTGTAAATAATTACTCGAGCTAATAAGCAGTTGTCTGCCCGTGTTTGTCGCAAACAGTTGTAATGACAAGTTATTTCTGGGCAGAATGCGTCACCAAACCGCGCGCCTTGACTTCTATTTCAACAATTTCTTGTCGGTAATGGTGATTAGCCCAGAAATGTACATATAACTGTTTTGTTTTATTTCATTTTGTTTTTAAACTGCGTTTTTTCAACCAGTCAGGCTCTGAACATGTGTATTGCCAATCTGAATGTTTGTCCTTATTTGAATGTACAATTACGGGATGATTTGCAACAGAAATCTATATTTTCAAGGGTTTCGTGAACAATTGTTGATCTCTTTATTAACAATTACTTTCTACTTGTTCATGTAGTCCAAAAGTAAATATGAATTTAACAAGAAAATCACAATGCACTCATTTTGAATTGCAAGAATCCAGCTGGATTAGCTAGACTCCATGAATGTGGATATTTACAGCAGATGGCAGTGTCTGTCTCTCATCCCACACCCCATTAGGTCCTAATAGTCCAAAAATCACGGATCAGACAATGCTAGTCTGTACCAATCTCTTCAAAGTAAAACATGAACCTCCCATTTAAAATCCCGCAACAGTTACATTTTGTGTTTGTAATAATCAACATGGCAACAACTTTCACGTTATGAAGCATGGCAATTTTTTTTGAGCTTAGAAATAAGGCATCAAAACAAACACTTTACTTTTACCACACGCAGTTAGAATTTGAAACATAACATTCTGAACTTGTGTGGTTCATAGAATTTAAGCTGGTTTTGCGAGAAAAATAGCTGCTCTTGGACTTGAAGCACTTTGTGAAATTATACAGTTTGTGAATCCGACATGTTTTCTTCCTTTTTCGCCTTGAGGGAGAATCAAAGAGATGTTCTACAATATAAAACTCAAAACGACAAATCATTCAACAAATGTACACCGCAACCTTGTGAGCACCTCCATAATTCTTTGTTTGTGAGAGAAAGATGTGTTGATCAACACAATTAAGTGTTTGTATTGTTTCTTTCATATCTAACAACCATAAATTTAATAGAGATTAACATAATGCAATCTTCGTTTAATTAGGTTAAATAGTCAAATTTGAAGTATCATATGCATCTTTTTCATATGATGCAATTTACCCTTAATTCTTATTTTTATTGCCTCCCCAATATCTTCACAAATGTTACAAGTAGAAGCTTTCTTACATTACAAAAGCTTCTTTTTTTGTAGCAGTATACATGATATCAGAAGTCAAAGAATAATGTACAAGAACATTCTACATCATCCTAACATATCAACATCAAAAGCGTATATTGGGTAATATGTTAAAAGGCAAAGTTTATTACAAAAGGGAATGGTAAATGCAACAATGTGTGCATCCATTTGGCATGTTGATGCTTTTGTATTGAATATAAAGGTTTGTGAACATAGACTGTTAAAAAGAAATACATCTTTCACACCTTAGAGTACTAAACACGTGGCTTACATTACATTACATTACGATTCTTTACAAATCGTAGAAATCTACTAATTCTCTTCATACAATCACTATTGAATTATAAGCACAGTATCTATTTTAAAGACATGGATGTTGATGATCGGATAATTCATCTTGACTTTCAAGCTTTATTATAAATAAAGACATTCTTTGAATTAACAACAGCATTGCAATTGTTATTGGTCATATTGTACTGCCACCATGACTATTCATTGTTGGCAAATTTTCATTTTTGATTGTAATGACCTCATTAACTTACATATCACTTTCAATAACATCTGCAACAGGTTGCACAAAAACAGAAACAAAAAACTGTACAATTCCATATGTTGCAGATTTGAAACACGGGCTGATGCATATTGTACTCAATGGTGACCTGAGCCCTGTAAAAGGGTAGATGATTACCGCCATCTGGTGCCAGAGAGTATGAATAATAATCAGACGTGCCCATTGATAATGCGCGCAACTGGCCTTACTTATTGATTCTTCTTGGTCCAATTTTTAACATAAATCCCTGTACGTCTGACATATCAAGCAAGCGATAATACAAGTGCGACAAGAACATCTGTGTCGTCTGCATCAGCTGGGATAGTGTCATTTCGCGAGATGAATTTCTATCAAATATAACTTTATATTTGCACTATGACCGCTCCAATATACCAAAGACCAAAATATTACCTATAGATTGGCAGACACATCTCTACTTGAAATGTGATCAACAGAAATAATCTATCGACATGTTTTGTCCGCTTGTATCAAGACTGAAAACCAACACAAAACTCATCTGAACCAATGACACCTTGCATCTCTTGTTATTGGAGTGCATTATGTACAAAATTTATGCTACTCCATTTTCACGTTCTAACTGCCCATACAATTTAACCGCAATCAAACAAATCTCCACTTGCAAGAAGCATTCCAACATGAACTACTATAGCACCCAATAAAACCCGGAAGTAGTAACTTTTAGTGTCCGAAAAGTATTACTTAACGGCATTGAAACTAAATGAACTAAACATCTTGTCACGAATGCAGACAATAAAAGCTACGAATTCCATTTCGCCCACAAAAAGTCCTATTACCCATTTATTGTCTTTTTATTTGAGCTCATTATCACGTTTAACAAGTAAGGAAGAAATACTTGCACATAAATCTTGTAGATTTGCCCTTGGAATAGGCTTATTTAAGGAGGAACATTGAGAGCTTTCTCTTGTCCTCATTATTTCATGCCCAACTTGTGGGTTAAACAAGTCTCCCACTGTTTCTATAATATGGCAGAGCTTATTTGACCATTCAGTCTTTCCTCTCAGGCAATCAATCTACAAATGTACCGTTTTTCACGCCCGTGTTTTTTCATGCACCACTCACTACATTGTCTGTCCCGTTAACCGCACAATAACACATGTAAGTACATATAGTCTATACACAAACCAATGAAGGGGCAGCATTTGGCTTTTACAAATCTATTTAAAATGCCAAGTTTGTGTACATTACAAAACTTACATGAAATGGTCATAAGCCTCTATTTGGAGTTGTCACAACATGGCACACTTGTAAATATTATTTCTAAGACTTCAAACATAACCCTTTGCCTTTGGCAAACTCTTCTAAGATTGCAGGTTGCTTCTAGCACAAGTTTACTAGTGTCCAGATCCAGATATCAAATGTCGGCATGACCTTGTTCCTGTTCTGCCATGAGATACGATGATAACAGATCCATCAAGTACAAAGCCTCACGGTCGTGTCGTGTTCACATATCATCAGATAACGCAATCTCCACTGATCATTCTCATGTACAGCAGTTATAATGTCAAACATTCCTACACCCTCTATAATTTTGGCTACTGACCCATATTACCCATGTTTGTTTAGTCATGTTTTTTTTTTGTTTTGTTCTTCTTGTATATGACGTGTTTCTGAAAATAGTTATTTACTGGGCAAAATAATGATTGAAAGCATTTGGCATAGGGGAATCCATGTAAAATGCATGGCATTGCAGCAATAGGCTTTGTGTCTTTGAAGTCTTCGAGGACAGGGTCTAAAATGGGTCCGTAAAGACTACTTACATGGCATAAACATATGAAAAAAAAATCTGGACTACAGTATAGATCTATGCCTTATCCTTCTATCTTTCCATAAGAAACACTTCAAAAGTAAAACAAAACAACAAAAAAGTGAAGTCAATGAACCAGGTACATGTACATGTATGTACGAAAAAGTTCATTGTTTAATAATATACCAATATTGCAACAAAGTTATAATAAGCCACACTTGTTACATCTGCTGACAAACGACCCCACTCACCACATACCATGGATGCGTGTGTACACAGAACATCGTTTCTGATTAATGGATGAACATTATAACACAAAGGCATAGCTGGGATGTTTGACCTACATAGTGAGCATAGATAACACTGGCTGACACAGATCTACTCACACAGTACAGTAAAACCTCCAGTAAAGGTCATCTCTTTTGGGGAACATCTCCGTATAGCAAGACAATTTTTTCTTGCTATTGCCAGATCTCAATAATTAGACTATCACCGACCTCCATGACATAGGATGACCTCTTTATCATTGTTTATTGAAACAATAATGGAGTTCTGTAGTCCATGAGCTAGCTTATTCTGCCATGTAATGGTTGGTCTTATTAAAGGTGTCATACTGTATAATGTGTATAGAAACAGTGGTAAGGAAATAGAGACAATTATACGAAAAATACTGTTATAATGGTATTGGTCTGTTTTCATACTGCCTTATTTTTGCTCAATCTGACAATCAGCAAAAAGAAAGTAAAAAATCATTAGCAAACGAAAATCACACCATCTTCTTCTACAGATCCGATTACACATAGAACCCCAAGAATCCCTCTAGCCACAAACCTTGATATTCACAAGTCAAGGAAAGTCACGGTGATAACAGACGACACGGCTGACGACAAGAGCCTTGCTTATGGGATTTGCTCATCAATTTCTACCCTAATATCTTTATGTAAATATACAGTTGTACACAGCTTTGCCTAAATCTGCATAAAATCACTGAGGTGATTAGGATGATTGCAAGGTGAAGATGTTTGAAGACACTATTTAAGTGCACATTTCCCCATCCATTTTTTTTCTCAATGAACTGTACAACAGAACTCAAGTGATAATTCTCAATTTGTGGCATATCTTATATCTATCTGTCACCATGCGATACCTATCAATACAAGTATAGGACCCTTCTTCATCAAGTGACCACACATTGACCAACTGACATCACTTTTACATCATGGATCTTTTTTGTTAATCGGTGAAAGATTTAGTTAGAAATGTTAAACTAGACAGTGGCAATTGACCAAAAGTCATCCTTTCATAAAAGAGTAGTTAATCACTGCATTAATCCTCCACATGTTTCACATGTAGCAGGATTGTGAGTAGTGACAGTGACCGATTGCCCCTTAAAATGACCATAATAACACAGCGGACAAAGACACATGAGCTGTCTACTCCGGTTTCTCACTTTCTACATACATCAGGGTCACATTTCTGTTCCAGCAAGATACACACACCTTGATATGTGGAAGG
This sequence comes from Streblospio benedicti, assembly GCA_019095985.1. Lineage (NCBI taxonomy): Eukaryota > Metazoa > Annelida > Polychaeta > Spionida > Spionidae > Streblospio > Streblospio benedicti. Next base: position 13,647,599 of record CM032666.1, read on the forward strand.
GCGCTAGTAGGGTTTTAAAGGTATGCATTAATATTTAGGGCATATGTGTGATATGTGTATGTATACGACACAATTCATACTTGAGGTTGAGATATTATGGAATCGTGGGTGCTAGTACATGTACATGTATATACAGTAGGGACACTCTCAGATTACCAATAAGGGGTAAAGGTAAAGGGTACGAAATAAGGACTATTTGCTAGCCCTGTGCTGGCTAATTTTAATCAGGGCTGCCTGATTTCTATAGTATATTATGAGACGGACAGGCTTCTTGTTTTGAGAGTTGCCATGTTAACACATATAAGGTGTGGCCACTTTTTGACCAGGCTGGCTACTTTTACACCTGTGGTCCATGAGCAAATGTTCATGAGTCTTGTATCCTGAGCAATGGGCTTGAAATGTAAATCTCCTTTTTATGCATAGTCTTATGCTAGAAAAGTGTTTGCCACTTAGAAAATTAAAATTTCAGGAATGATGACAAGAAAATTGATAGCAGCTCCTTTTGAAAGAGCAAACATAAGTAAATCTCACTGAACTTGGTAAGAACTAGGTGGATCCATTACATAAGAGTGAGAAGGTACTTTATGCAAAAGGAAAGTTTGAAAGGATTCTCATTTGAAAACAACCTGATGCATTTGATAACATCTAGACATTTTGCACTCACATGTAATGGGTTGAAAGTATCTTTTAGGACACTTGCAGCTCTAAAACAAGCACTATTCTCCAAATTCCCTGGAGAATAGTTAGTGTCGCCAATGATTTCTATTCTCTGCCTATACATGGGCACCCGCTCACATTTTCCTTCACTAAGCTAACCTGTACCAATAGTTTCCTATTTTGATTACTGACATTACTTTATCAGTATAGTTGAACCAACTGTACAAATTTCTACTTATCCCATTGTTTTTTTGATTAAAAGTAATCATGCTTAAACTATTCGTCCATTGAACTAAAGAACATGAATCAACCGATGGTAATAAACAACTCTGACTGTATACTGTAAACATCTATGGACGGGCCTATACACACTATCAACGCTATTGAGCTATCCATATAAATACCCGATCCCATAAAAGCTAACTGGCATGAAACCCCATGGGCTTTTGCATGAGCATTTAGTGCATTTTTTCCCACTACTTAGACAAGCTCTGATGAGCATGAGGGCAAGCTTCAGATCAAAAGAAAAACGAATCAAATACATGTGATCATATGTATTAACATTATTAAGATGTCTATATATATATACCGGTATGTGCTCACATAAACCCTTGCTGCCTAAAAGGCCAACATGGGCTTCAATGGCAGATCCAGGTTTTTGGAAAAGGGGGTTGGGCGCACTTAAGAGATTTAATGGCTTTCGTACAGGCGATCGATGGCGGACGTGTAAAAAATCGTATGAAAATTAAGTATTTTGGTGGGAAGAGGGGTGGGGGGCGCGCGTCCCTTGCGCCCCCCCCCCTGGATCTGCCCATGGGCTTTGACATGAGCATTTAGGTTATTTTTTCTGTCCTCACCACAAGACAAGAGACAAACAGACTCCTACGCTGAGCATGTTCATAGAACCAGCCACTGAGCGCATTCCTGCCTCACTCAGTGATGAGTCTAAACGAGATGCTGAGACTAGACTGCTGTAACCATCTCTTCCCCTGCTGCTATAAGATCACTTTGTTAACACTACAGCTTAATTGATCCAGCGACAATCATAGCACCAACTGTCAATTATTGCCTTGTTAATCTGTCAATCAATGTGCATAGCTGTCAATCATTGCAACGCTTCTTTGCACTCAAGATTTTCAACTTTCTAGTACAAAATTGATTTAAAGTGATTTGGACTTTACTTGGAATTCCGTCCGAATGCAGATCGATTAAAGTGAAAAGTAAAATCAGTGGGGTATATTGATGAAAGACGTTTGACGGCATGTTATCGACGGGAATGTTGACTTTGATGTGTTTGAGGAAATCAGTACATTAAGCAAGCCAAATGGGTTTTGAATCGTTGTGATTTAGTGTGTATACACAGGACAAGGTAACAGATGTACACCAAAAAATCCCAGACATTTGTGTTCACACTTTCTTACATGTGTACCTATAAAATATAAAAAGCAATTGGCATTTTTTACCGACTATTGCAATACTGAACTTTGGGTTATATGGTCATTACTTTTTTTGAACATGTTTATCATCTCGTTCCAATGGGATGGTCGATATTGTAAATCATTTAAACTTTTAGTTTAACATTAAGATGCATTGAGTGCAATATCTTCTGAATATAGCATCATGTAAATACAAACTTTTAAAAATATTACTGATTTTTTCTGGATCTTACTGCAAAGTGCATGATTCAATGAATTTCATCATCAATATATGTTAAAAGAATTATATTTAAAAAGTTAAAAACTTTCTGTATTTCCAAGACTGAAGGAAATCAATAACGAGGATTTGCACACGATATTGAACAATGGATGTCGGGTGGTGATGTGATTTTGTGATACAATCAGTTGGTGAGTATCATTTGTGTACTATTCCGGTCTATGGCAGTAAAAGTCGTACACGGGATTGTCATATATCACCCAATGTTTGCAGGCCTCTCTCATTTATCTTGTTATGTTTGCACAGAAATCTTTTTGCAGTAAGTTTAGTTATGACATAGACAAATATTATATGAAAGATAAAGCATGAGAAAGAACAGAAGAAATTACCCTACATGATTTCATATACTGTATAAAACCATCCCAAAATGGACCCATGTAAGGCCAACCCTAAATTTGTTGAACCTTGATAAAAATTAAAACAATTCAAATAGGTATGTCAATAGACATTCATGTAAATGCCCACCCCCTTTCATGCTTTAATATAAAAGCCTGTAGACATTTCCATGGTCAAATATGTGGAAGCGAAATTTTACGTGTCAATGTTTTCATAATGCTTCAAAACGATCTAGATATTTATCGTGATTGATGTGATAGTGGGGCCTTGCATGAAAGTTTCAAGGCAGTTATATAAATGTATATAGCATGTTTGTCAAGCCATTGGTCAATAAAAAAGTAAGTTGATGTGAGCTTGGCCCCTTGCAAGAAAGTTTGGGTAGAGTTTAAGCACATGTATGGCTATGTTCAATCAAGCCATTAGCTCATAAAAAGCTAATCTAGAAGTCTTCCCCACAAAAATGACATAAATCCTCTTCAATGAAAGCATTGCATGATTGCGCTTTTCTCGTGATTCGATCAATCGGAAAAATGTTTGTGGGTGATAATTTGGTTACATGTAATCGCTTTACGCTATTTTACAAATGAACCTCACAATATCAATAAAATTAAGTTTCCTCTTGACATAGAACAAAGAACTACTTACAAAACATAGATTCCCGTACAAGTCAAATGCACTTTTTTTTCAAACTTAAAACCCCTGGGCATAATGGATGGTCTAATCATATGTAAAATAGCCTGTAAAAAGGAACAGGAAACAAAGGTCCATTTAAGAAAGAACAATATCAATGCATTAAGCAAAAACGTGTGAGCTGTTAACAACCTGTTAAACCCATCGCCCATACAATCAGCTGCTATACGCTGAGTAGCCGCAGATATGAGGAAGATTTCTGCTCGGATTTCATCCTCGCCAATGAATGGGGAAAGTTGGTTAGTGGTGCTTGAACATTGCACTCGACGTAGTAAAAGCCAGAGATTATGGTGGATTAAGTGATCAGACAATTGCAGCATCAATTATACATTGGACTTACTGAAGACACATTCAAAATAAGACATGCTCTGTTGGCATGTTTCATCACTCATCCTCATTTATACAGTAAATGCTTCATTGTTTTTGCTTGCTTTCATATTATTTGATTATTTGACAACCAACTTTTCCTCAAATACACAAGATTTCAAAAATATCAAGCCACTAGTTCACATAGTTCTATATGCAACTAGTCCACATAGTTCTACATGCAAACTGACAAGAAATGACTTTTAAAATGGTCTACCTTAAAAAAAAAAGAGGAAAAAAAAGAGAAGAAACAAAGTTCGAACACGAATGTTTCTTTACAGTCTAGAAATCTCCATTTCCTTTGCCATTTGTGACTCTTAGGAAAGGAAATCAGATAAGATTTTGGCATGTCTAGAAATTCCCCTTGGTTTGCATGGCTTGTCTATGGAGAGTCTTAATAGATATATGTTCTATTCTATATAAGTTTAATATTGAGCAATGCAAACATAAAAAGCATTTTAAGTCCGACAAAAATGTGAGAAGTGGTGTAACAAACACTTTAAATCACACTTTGTTCATCGTGATGCTCCTGTATCTGAGCGTATGAGCCTATTCAAGAAAAATGATAAAATATTGAATGGAACCAGTGGAAAACTAGTTCATTTACTTCTCATCCTAATGGAACAATGTATTTTGGAGGAAATAGCACCCAAATGGCTATTTATAGAACTGGACGTTTTCTCAGCCTTGTACTATTGACAAATCGATAGCATGTATTATAAAACAGTAGGCCACAATGCATCTTGATATCACTTACCATCTTCAGGTTTAAGAGCACAGTTTACAGACCCCATTTACATTCGAGGTCAGTGCTACAATTTATCAGCTGTTTATTACTGGATAAATGTAAACACCCGATGTAACAATCACGTATATGCATTGATATTACTGTAAAAGTTGCATAAAACTTCTAGCTAAAAGAATGAACATGGTCATGACTTTTACGTAGATTAATTAAGTTGAAGGCAATATAAGATGTTACAATGAAGGACAAAAAACATGTATTGTATGTAATTCTAATTTGCAAAGCCTTGAGCATTAAACGGAGCTTTGATAATAGGCACATAAGCTTTTATGCATGCTGATATGGTAGGATCGCACAGAGAAACATACTGAGCACCAGTCTTCTGAGTGAATGAGTTTCCGGCATCAATCAACAGCTGACCCCTTGCTCTATGAGCAATGTAGGTCAGTGCGACCTTGTGCACTGATCCCATTCACCGAACAGATCATATGGATCAACGGGTGTAGAAGCGGATCAAGGGTGTGAATTTGTGGGAGATGGAGATGCAGTTAAAGAGAGCTCTTTTAACAGAGGTCTTCTCTATCCTCTACCATATTGCTGTGCATAAATGCACATCAATGGTGAGCTGAAGTCTTTGTTATATCATTAATATAATGGATACCTGTAATAACTATCAATATGTGAAAATTTGGTTCCAATCAGAACTTATGCTGCGTTCGTGTGCTCTTTCCAACCTCGAAAATTCGAGCTACGAGGTCGTACATACGACTCGTGTCTGTTCGGCTGGCTGGTAGTAAAAGTACTGTACTTACTTACTTGCTACACTACTAACAGAATATGGATTTCTGTAAGACGTCATGTATGATACCCGTATTAATGATGTACACATGTATAAATGTACTTCTGATGTACTTGTACATATAAATTCTGCTTACAGATGTTGTCATATCTAGATTTATATAAAACTTTCCATTTAAAACTTTTCTAATTTCCGCCATTTTGATTTCCCAATATCAAGGTCGCTAGGTCCGTGCTCAAAAAATGTTACGAGTTTCTGACTCGTACGTACGACTGGGAAGGTGCGTTCGCGTGTATTTCCCATATGCGAAGCTCGTATTTTCGAGGTCGGAAGGAGCACACAAACGCAGCATTACTTCTACTTCACCATGTCTACGATATAAAATGTAGCAGTTTTAACGATAGAATCTAGGAAAGTTTATATAGCTTTGGGCAACTGTGGGTTCGAACTCTTGAACTCCAGATGATTAAGGAATAATTTGATAAAAATTAGATTAGAGTGTGAGGAAACCAGACTGTTGTACCTACTGCGTTACATTTTGTTTTTCCATCAAGTAGTGCTTTCCCTTTATCCTTTCATTACTATCACTTAGTGTTTAGCTTCAACTCAATTTTATCACACCATTGTCAGCAAGTCTAACAGGTTTCATTCTATGAACAGAAGGGGTAAAAGGAAACAAATAAGACCAGCAATATGGACACAAAACAACATATACAGTTTTGAGAATCTTATAACTATAACAGTCAGTTGAAAGTGACACGAGCCATTTTCCAATTAGAGCACGATCCTGAAAATAAAGTTTCTATTGTTCATTTGACACAAGAAAAAATAGATTAAATGATTCAATTCATCATTTTATATTAATAAACTTCAAGACATAAAAGGAAATTCTGTATGAATGAATTGTCAAAGATATAGAAACTACCGCTACATTGGTGAAAATTCTGCACGTAAACAACAAAAAATCAACAGATAATATGTTGAGTTTTTTTTTTATCTCACTTGGTTTATACATTGTGGAAAACAATGTGCATATTATATAGATTTCTTAAAATCTAATCAGATTAGACATTGTTTTTCCATCACCTAAATCTACAATATTCAAGATGCTATATAATTTTAGCCAGGATTCTCCGAGGATCTCCAAAGATTACTCCGGAATGTGATATTAAGTGTAACTGCTCGGCATTAATATGAAACATATAAATTTGATTATGGTGTAGACCTGGTGAGCTCCTGGCATGTGGCAGAATATCTGTCACTGTCAACCTCCTGTAACATTGCTGCTTAGCTTCTCAAGTTCATTGTGCTAAAGAACATGGCGTAAATATGCTAGTTCTATCTACGTAAATAGCAAAATTCATCATAAAGGCTAGCTAATAAAGGGCCTTGGGTTATCAAATTGGATTAGCTTGAATTCAATTTCCTCGGAGTTATTCACACTTTATCTTTGCACAATCTATCAACAAAATGCTTTTGTTGCTACAGGGATGATCTCCGAGAGGTTTAAATGTTTGTATTATAGAGGCAGTCATATGGGAAGTGTACAATGTTTGGACAATATCATCATAATCCAAATTTATTGAAAGACTTTTTTTCAAAGTATTGCATGTATATTCATAAAATTCTATCAGTATAGTGGTCCATAGGCAGATACAGTGGTGGGCGAGGGGGGGGGGGGGGCCTCTTTTTCCCACCAAAATACCTTATCTTCATAGGGTTTTTGGCATGTCTGCTATTTATCAAAATCCATGAGATCCCTTAAATGCACCCCCCTTTTCTGAAAAACTGGATCAGCCAGTGAGTTGTGACCAATGTCAAATGTCAAAGAGAATTGTAGACAGAATAATGTGATGTAATTAAATATGCTGATTACACATGTAGTCTGCTCTGATCCGTATGCTCAGTTGACAAGAAAATAATACTAAAAAGGTAAAAGAATTAGCTCAAATTCTGGAAAGGGCTTTAGACTACTACTACCACATTTCAAAATATAGCTAAATATAGAAGTACATGTACATTGTATGTAATAAAATTATGATTCACATCTTCAAACCTCTACAAAAACAAGTCATAATGTAGCCATAGTTGAAAAAATACGGAGAGAGAAAAATAAACAGCTTAGAAGTGAAGCTGCTTGAATATAAACTTTACAAGGGTTAAGTAGGATGTAAAGGGTCAACAGTAAGACGTACATGTGGGTGTGATGAGGCTGAGAGGGAAGCACACGTGCTGTATCACTGTCACCACACAGTGCAGAGTTCACTGGTCTTCTTTCTCACACTTCAACGAACAATGTGACTAATGATACTCGATGGAGGAACAGTGAATAGATAAATAAATAAAGCTTTTTTAAAAAAAAAGGATTTTAAACACCCCGCTTT
>CM032666.1:13655388-13672808 GCA_019095985.1 Streblospio benedicti
TACTTACGATGATTGACTTTTTTAAAATCTAAAAACAAATCTGATGTTTCAACATTATATAAAAAAGCTGGCAATCACATGCTATAAAGCCAAGTTTTTTGTTGTTGTTTCTCTCTAGAAACCTGCTATTACCATGTACAGTAATTTCCACCATGATCAAAAACAGTAATTCAAGAGACATTATGCATAAGAATTTTTTCTAACACAAGTACAATTTTAACAAACCTTATTAGTGGAGCGTCTTTGCATCAAATTTGTCTAGAGGTGCTAATGGAAAATACACAAGATATTATGCAGGTAAAAGGTCTGGGGTGAAGTTCAAAGATCGTCTGGTGATTTACACAGATTAAAGTCTGTCTCATCTTCTCTACTGTACAGGGACAAGATTGCTACAAGATTGGGGACATTTTGAATGCTATGGTCAAAAATCTCCTGTAGTTACTACTAGGTTTTAGCATCTAATAGTGTAAAGACCAACACGTCAGTTTGTAACAGCTTGATTGTTAGGCTAAAAACCCACACTAAATGACTTGAAGTACAGATGCAACACCATGGTTATAGTGGAATCTACAGCATACACAAACCTATAAATACAACTCATCGCAATTTCAATGGCATCTTGAACTACAATTTGTGGCTTTGTAGCTCTAAGTGGATCACAATTTATTGCATGAGAACCACTCACTTTCCATTGAGAATCTTGAGTTCTGCTCACTCAAGATTGCATAGAGCGCATTGGAGAACTAACAAGAATGAAGGTTTGCTGTATTCATACACAAACAGGGATTCATTCATCCAAATAACTAGTGGTAAACAATTATGATTCGTGATCTGAAACCCAAAGAGTCATGGGTTTAGCTTCAAATTCTAATCAAACCTGTGGTAGGTGGTGTTCAAATTCATCCTTAATGTGTTTCACACTGCTCTCTGGTACCTACATATTGTATAGGTACAGGTTTGGCGAGTGACCTCTGATGCAATTGGGTTCTGAACACCATGTGTTACTAGCATGGTGCTAGCAAGTGCTACACCCCCTCAGGGAGTTGAGAAAGGTACTGTAGTGTGATGTCAATGATCCTATGCAGATGTAATGTAAAGTCATTTAAAACAACAGCACCTAGCAGTCATATTTACATACAAAATTTCCTACATAATCCTAAGCAGCACACAGTCTGGCAAGGTATGGGAGCGCTTCTGTTAGGTTCCCACCTCTGTTACAATGTCACAATGCAAGAAAAGTTTAGGTGTTGAAAAATGTTTTCGAATGAAACATCTAAGATGAAATTGGAGCTATTCATATTTTGATCTTCCCTAACCCATGGGTTTGATCCCCAGTTGGACAAGAGTTATTAATACTTTGCTTTTCAGGTACCTACCATATTCCCGCGCATTAAAGCCCATGGGCTTATAACCGAAAAACAGCACTTTTTGGACCTTTTGAAAATGAAAAAAGTTCCCACTTATAAGCCCAGGGGCGTATATTCGTATACTACGCCCACCCCCTATTTGGCGATGAATAAGCATTGGATTTCGACTATATAGAGCCACCAAGTTTCTTAACCATGGATTCTTACGTGTTACTGTACGGTACTAGTCTACCTACGCGGGCGATGATGAGTGTACTGACTTTTGACAACGTGCACGATGTTTTTCTTTAATCATCAATGGTAATTATTAGTTTCACATCTTTTCTAGCAATGCTGTCTTCATATTCGTCATTGTCAAAAGAATTTTCATAGCATGGTAACATCGTACAAACCTAATTTAATAAATATTTGAACTACGGAAGTTCGCCATTATAAATCATACTCACGCACTGGAGATATACCGAAAGCATTTAACAGTCTAAGTCCAAGTCCGCTATTGATTTCAAATGCATTAAAACGAGGTTGCGTTGTGGAAAGCTCCTAGAAAATTACGTTTCGTTTGCAACAAGAACTATGCCGGTAATATTTTTTTTGAAAAAATATATTTCAAGTTTCAAGTTTCAAGTTTTGACAGCCAGCCATCTAACAAGATGATTTTAGGCTGTGATATTGTGATATTATTTGTTAATTCTCACTTTGGGTGTATTCTAGATGCAGATTAACACAAATATATATCTTCAAACATTGATTCAAGCTCCCGCCGAAGGTTTATATCGATGTTCATTCTGAACCATTGATGGAAAATAGTGAAACGTGTTGGAGCTTTTAATATCGCCCAAAGCATGATCATGGTATGACCGTATGTGTACGCATACGAGCACAGGATTTCTTTAGGTGTGTTACGTTGTTTTCACGTGTCTTTGGTCACTCATCTGGATTCAGGGTGCACGTAACTATCAATTTTCATCGATTTTTTTGGCAGGGAAAAATGTTTTTATTCTCACTTATTGGCCCATGGGCTTATATTCGAACATTAAGCCCATCTTCGATGTTAAGCCCATGGGCTTTTATGCGTGGGAATACGGTATATTTTGAACACAAAACAGGTCAGAGGATTCAAATTTTCCCAGTACCGTGAGTACATGTTTCGACATCTATTATGACACTGGTCGCTGACAGAAAAGAACATAGATGTTAAGACACAAAGTTAACATCAATTAGGCAGGACCTCGACTGCATCGGACATGACTTACAGACATTGCCTTTCATTATCGATGCACACATTCCTTGTCACCCACAATTGATTTAGGGCGTAGACACTTTCCACACAATTACCTCCAGCATGAAATTGGATGGACTGTACATATCGTTGAAGTTTAACATCAAACAGAATACCATTTTGACTTCTCTGTCTTGATTTAACTTTGATTGCAGTCTTTGAAATTAGAGACCAATGATTGGGTTCATGGTCTACTTTATACACAGTTCGAATCCTCCATTGCTTCTCTCTTTGTCACCCTCAAAAGCTGATCAAAGAAATCTTCCCCACCTCCCCTATTACTCAAACTCTGTTTTCATTGAGTTTCATGATTCATTACTGTGCTTCTGTGGCCGAGTGGTTAGGGAGTTGGACTTGTGATCAGAAGGTCGTGGGTTCGATTCCCTGTCGGGACGGGTGGTGGGTGTTGAGCAAACTCATCCCAAAATAGTTGAACATTGATCCGTGGTACCAGCAGCTTTAAATAGGTACAGGTCATTGGGTTGAAAGAGTTATTGATTGATTGTGTGAGTGATTAGCATTGTGTGCTGAATGCAAGCTGCTGCCAATATAAGCATATGAGATGATTAATTGATGATCAATAAGTGGGCCAATGACATGGTGTAAATTGTACATTCTATCATTCCGTGCAAAAATCACCGCCAATAACCCAATAACCCACGCTGATTGGTCAATCAGCGTGCTCAATTTTGCAATGGAAAACATGCTCCAAAAAAAACCCCACAGCGCTAGTCTATACTCCTCACAATATCAATACAGCCGCTGACGACGCAAGGCGTATTCCGTGTAGCGGAGAGCAACAGTTTAGACTAACACCTCTGCGCGCTCAAAACAAACGAAATTGACGTCTCCGCGCGCTCAAAACAAATGAAATTGACTGGCAATGAGAATGTTATAATATGATTTATTTTAAAATAAAATGGATTTTAGTCATGAAAGAATGGTGATTGACCACTCGATTGTCGTGTCAATCACAAAATTGAGCATGCTGACGTCTGATTTACCCGAACGAAGTGAGGGTAAATCAGACGTCAGCATGCTCAATTTTGCAATTGACACTCCAATCTCGTGGTCAATTAGTAAAGTTGTTAGAGCAAACTTGGATCAGGACTATAAACCAACACATTCACATTTACATTTACCTACATTTCATTGAGTAAATATTACTCTAAACATCCTCGCCTTCCACGCTCACATAATAAGAGCTCACCATAAAACAACTGTTGTATTCACTGTCCGCACTATGGAGATGTCAATGAAAATACTTATTCACATAAAAAACCCATTTAGCCTAATTCCCTAAATTGACGAAAGTACAGTTACCGTAGTAGTAGATCAACCCATGCAAGAGTCCAGAAGCTTCAAGCTTTCAGGACCACGGATAAGTACCAGTTCTATCATCCGAGACTGGTATCTGTGTATCGTGTTGTCAGGACGGGTTAAAGTTTTGAGTTACATATCCTATGGACAAATATTCTCAATCACCCCAGACAACATTTTAATTAAATTTACATGGAGTTTGTCAATTTGGACTTGTAAATCTTCGTTAGGATGGGTATATTTTTTAGGATACCTGTCCTATGGACAAGTATTATTTTTCTCCAATTTGTGGCCCTGGCTTTGCACTAGATATAGACATATCATTCATATGCATTTGCTCATATATCCCTGTTATTGAAATGAGAAGGTAAAATGTATACAAATGAAAGAAAACCTCTAATTTGACATTATTTTCAACTAAAAGGCCGAAGGAAGTTTGTTTTTCATGGCGTGTAAAGTAGATAAAAATTATTCTTTATGTAAAATGACAAAAGGTTTAATATAAATGAATTAGATCGTGTTTCTCAAAGACACCTACTACAAATTGATTCTGGATGGATGAGACGGAGCCATAGAGATGAAATGTGACTGGGATTGAATGAGGCAGTCATTCAAAGGAAAGGACCAGACAGGGAAAAAGCAGAAGGAGGGGGAAAAGATGAAAGCGTGAGCAAGAATGGAAATGTAAAACATGCCAAAGTTTGCAGCGTTGGAACATAATTGATCACGGTGACTCACCAGAACATGAAAAATAAATGTAGTCAGTTTATCTATATCCTAACTTGTTCTGTAAATTTACTTTGGAGCTTAGATTAAAAGTCATTGGCACAAATTACTTGCTTTAGTAGAGACTCCCTGGCAAGTACTCAGTGCTCTGTGACAGACATTTCAATGTTATACACACTGGGAATCCATTTCAATTAATTTTTCTTTCATTCAAAGTGTTACCTATGGATCCGCATCAACCTTTCATAAATATCAAAGATTAGAACCTCAGGTTGGAATCTCATCTGTGAGGGATCTAGCCATGAGAGAGGATCACCTTATAACCCTATTAGGGTTATGTCATCTTAAATAATGTAACTGTCATTGAAGATATTATGGTGGTTGATTTATGAAATGCCCGTATAATTCAATTAAAATCCAGCAGTACAAACTTAGTTTAGGCCATATATCATTAAATTTGGATGTCCAATCTTCATTAAGTTACCGGTACTCCTCTTTTAGTACAAAAAGGTTGAATAAAATATGCTAACCTTTTGACCACATACACACACATGTACAGTCTACCTACTCTATAATGAATGGAAAATATACTGAGGGTGCATGTTGGAAGATTTATTAGACAAGTTTTAGGACCTAAATGACAATACGGAAGAGTGAGATCATCACACTAAAAGTTTAAACATAAAATATTTAAAACTTATTTACAGGGTCACATATTTCCGACAGTTGAAGCAACAATTGCAACAATTAAGCTATTTTCTGTGGAGAAGTTAAACATAGAACATAAAATCTGCTTACCTATAAATGGCAACGAGAAACAGCAACATGAAAAGGAAAAAGAAAAATGTATTAGTAAATATTTATAGCGCGGCAACATAATGTCTCAATATTTATCTACTGTTAATGCTCACATTCATTTAATCTGGGCTTTTAAGCTGGGGTGGGCCTTTCCATGAGCTAGTAGTTTAAACTGAAATCACTCCAGTGAATTTGGTAATGGTCTTACCAAGAGTTTGGGCACTTCCATGAGTGGTTATGGTAAATGTAAGAAGAAAATAAATATTTTAGAACTTTGGAAATACTTGTTAATTTACACTAACATGCTAACAATGCCTATTAGGAAAAACAATGTTACTCTTTTATATCTATTATGAGATAGACATCCTTGAATTGTGTAAATAAACACGAAAACCAGCAGAAATGTTCTTCATGCTACCATTATCACATCTACTATTATTCTTCCGATTGCCAGTGGAACCTGTATTATTACATAAGTAACATCCGGAGAAGCCAAATGTGACCATCCATATGATTAGACTTTCAGAATACCATTTTTGTAAACTTCTTTTATAACTAAATAACTTTTAAAACTATAACAAACATCTCTCTAGAATGATAATCTATTTTTTTCTGCATTAGTGTACACTAAAGAATATCTTTTTGAAAAAACAACAAGATAAAAAAAACTAATTCTAAATCACTAGTACTACATTCAGACCTTGTAATGACGTAAATAGATGGAGAAATGATTGATTTTTAGTTGACTTGTCATGGTCACTTCTCCAGTCAATGTCGAACATGCTAAAATACTGTAAACATTCACTCGAGAATGTAGCATTCTGACATTGTGATATCTTGCAACCTTTCTCAGAAGTTTGTGAAACCAAAAACATTGGACTTCTCCCATAATAATTCATATACAAACAACCAGCATATAATTACCGTAACTTTCTAACTAATAGCCCCATTCAGATATTTCTTGAGGTGTACAGAGGAAGGGCATTGTTAACTCCTTTTTTTTTAGTATGTGCTCTCATTCTTTCATTAAAATTGATGCTATATTTCCACATTCCTGGTTCTATGATGACATTAACAATTCATCATTAATTATCTTTGGAAAGTATATATAGAATTTTAACATATGTTTAAAAAATATTGTTAATGCTTAGAAACTTTATATGAGTTAATATTAAACCTATTAAGGCTATAAGGAATTTTATACTTAAAAGACTACTTAATTAAGTTTACAGAATTTCTATAATCCACATTTGTGTAGTATATATGCTAAACGAAATGTTCAATTAGGTAACTGTCATCAATCAATGCATCCATAACGAACCCTCGCAGCAAATCATGAAACGTTCATTCAATATTTAAGCACTCAGTATGAAATAAGTGTGATACTCATCATTATTTATCAACGCTCATTGTCCTGTCTGAATAATATGATAAGCAATCAACTATCAACCTCCTACTATTATCATTGTTATTGCTTTTACTGCACCATTAGTTCTTGTACAGAAGAAATCACCTGGCTTAGAGAAGAGTGATAGAAGTCATGACCACAATATCATTGGTTTGTCATGACCACAATATTATCAGTGGTTCGAGTCTTGGTTGGGGCTGGTGGTCAGTGGTGAGTAATGTCAACTCAAACAATGGTACCTACACATAAGTTAGGTACTGGGCAGTCAGTTGTGCGATTGATACCAATGCAAGTGAAAATGGATGAACGAAATTGCAATGATCCCAATGACCAGGTGTAGATGTAAAGTTGTTGGAAATAGATAGCATCAAGGATTACATCTCGAAACCAGATAATTGAAATAAAAAATGAAAAAAAAAACACAAGAAAAACATGAATTGCAAACAGCTCGGTTTTTATAACTTATTTTCAATCTATTATTCGAGAGTAACTCAATCTAAAAGAGGCTAAACGCATCATTTTTTAGCCTTGTTTTGCGTGAAACAACATTGTCATGCATGGGAATTGTACAATTGCAAATAACTTTGCACACGTGTCAATTGCATGTCAAATTTTGGCACATATCTCCGCCCTGGGAGACAAGTTTCATGTGTGCTTTTGGCTCAGACAACAACAGGACGATTTATTGTGAAATTTCCTTGCCAAAAATACTAGTATGTAACTTTTTTATTGGTGCTGATTGTTGATGATTTTGTGTACATAAGGAACCATTCTCCCTTCATATGTGAGCAAATAATCATCTGCAGCATTTAAAACTTTGAAATCATGTTACATTCAAGAATTTAGAAAGGACATTAAATTAAACATGAAATTGTAAGAAAATTTTAATGGCTGTCAGACTCCTAGATCCTTCTCAGGGTATCTGTATCTGTATTAATAATCGCAGAGCCCTCAAAAGGCACTAGGGTGTTAGCAAAAATGTACATGTAGCCATATGTTACAAATGACCTGTATCTACATTGTATGTTTCTGAAGTGCTTTTTCCCCCATTACTTACATACACTTGAAGGAAACATTCAGCTTTTCACAACAGACTAATTTCCGGAGATGAATGACCTAACAAGAAGGCCAAAAATGGAATGGTTCTTTATCATCACCTTCTTATTTGAGCATCCCACACATTTTGTCGCAGATGTCTTATTCCCAAATGTCGTCCGCCATCAGTAATGTTTCCAGGTAAGCCGCGCAAAGTGAACAGGAAAGGGACGTCTCTAATCCATTTATAATAGGAACATCTTTCATTGTGAACACCTGTAGCGCTCTCAGGTGTATGCCATGCTTTATAAGTAATGTCTTTCCATAAACATACAAAGAAAATAAAGGATGTAGATGAAGATTTGGGGCATGTTTATGTTACTCTTGAAGTTTGTGTAGATTTATTTTATTTCAAAATGAAAAACGATTCAGACTGGCAAAATACACCCATATTCCTCCAAATTATTCCCTAGTTCTCCATTGAAAGCTCACTATCATGTAAGGTTTCTTATCTTCTAAAAAACTTTAACTTAAAAGTTTTGTGCGCTTAAATCTGATGGTGTGTATGCTATATCTAAGGTAATAACATTATAAATGCGCACCATTTATGAGTGTCATCACACAGTAATTTTACAAATACACCCTCTGAGGACACATGAATTTGTTATAATTCAACTCCACGCAAAAAAAAGTGCATTGATAAGTGATAATCTACACATGAGCTTACATAAATTGACCATAATTACCGATTTATGAGAGTATTTCCATACAGAATATGACAGATTATGATGGAAGTAATTGTACGATCACTCATGGAAATGAATACCCAGCCAATTATTCAAGGTGCGTTACAATAGCCACACGGTACATGTAATACATGTAGCAGCTTCTGCGTTGTCAATCATATTAGATCCCAATTTGCCAAGGATCGGATTTGGATAAGTATAAGTGTATTTCTGAGTGGTTGGATCACAATATCTATGCGCAACTGTTCCATTTAGTTGCCCTCGTTCACATGTTGTCACTTACGAGCAGCTGGAACAAAAAAGCCTGAATATTCAAATGAACAAAACCATAAAATGACAACCAAAGCAGAAACATCCGGCATTTTGGGGATACATTGGACCTTATCAAGTGAGTAGTTTTCAAAGCTAATGTCTGTTTAGTAAAACATTCACACGTCAGCAGACACTGGCTTTAAAAAAATTAAGTACATGTACATGTATCCATCTTATTTACCCTATGATAGCAGCTATTAGAGAAGTAAAAACGAAAGAGCAACATGTCAAATAAACAAAATGAACAAGCAACAACACAGAAAGAAGGCCCATTTTGTGTGGGTACATTAGGGTGTACATCAATTGTAGTGCTAGTGCCGGCGTTTTGTAGGCGTCCAAGGTTCGGTTGTTATCACAGGGCATTAATCCTAGTCCCATCACCTGGGATCACCTGTCGCCGAAATCTCACAGAACAACAACACAACAAGTGGATGTCGGGCGCAACACAGTCGCTTCCATGCTTAAATTAGAAGAACCTATTGTACTTTGTAAACAGTGGTGCATGATATTATCTGTGTACCCCCTGGATACCAGCACACGAATAACATGTAGAACACCCCTCAGTGCCAGGACCGGCAAATTGTTTTGAGCAGGAAAACGTCTTCAATGACAGTTTAATGTGCTCGATAAGAATTATTCATGAACGTAAAACAAAATATAATATTGTAAAAATCTCTCTCAGCGGTCAAACAAATTAAACCAAACAAAAGGAACACACAATGAATATATATAGCTCCCAAAAGGACTACAGCAATGAACATATGGTATAAAACAAGAAGGCTGTAACAGAACAAACACTAGATTTATAATGTTTCGACCCCACAAGTCCTTTGAGTCCAAAACGTAATGCCATGCAAAATGGTTACGTATGCTTGCATTGAGCTTAACTGTGCTAAAAAACATCTAAAACTTTATGTATCAAACATGTGGATACCCATATAAAGCAGCTTAAAATCTACTTCACTGGTAAAATTATTTCGAAAAGTCGCCTGAATATCCAGGCAATAGGCTATAAATGGAGTACAAAACACTATGATTAAATATGCAACTTAAATTCTGTCTCCACTAAAAGCTTGACGCCTTCCCCAAATGGCCTTATATGGATGCACGTTTTTGTTCTTTGAACATCTTTAAAATATTCACATTCAAATGAACATGCGCTACCCGAAAATTCAAACATTTCTGTGACTCATCATTACCATTACCTTTCGATTTCCATTTGAGACATTTTTTTAAAGATAATTCAAGACTTTATTCCCGACCAAAAAGAATGATACAAACTTGCGTCTCATTGTATGTACAGTATACAATTAGACATTGTGTTTATTACAGGACAATGGTCTGTATTGGATTATAAGTCAACATTGCCATTACCCCTCCTCTTGCTTACTTACCTGGAACTCCACATGACTATATCCCATTGACATACATTCTTCAATTCTTTGAGTTCAACATGTCAGACTTCGATAAACACAAGTTAGGAAGCAGCAATAAATTGAGGCTGTCTTCCTTCCGTTCCTGCATACATACAATATGCAGCAGCGCCCGAACCAAAAAAAAATCTTCAGGAAATTGGATCATGAGATCATATATCTATATTAAGATTGTCTCTGTTTGAATTGTAAATGTCTGAGTTAAGATACACTGTTTGTTTTCTATATTGGAATGCTCACGAATCGTGTGAGGCTGACAATACATGTAGCAAGTGCTGATAGGTCAGAACCAGGTTCATACATGCGCTTTGCCAGATTCGACCTACATGTGGATGACCATGTTGGTCTATACAATGCATATGTATTGGAACATGATTTATTTGAAAAAGAAAAAAAACCCACAGGTTTGACAAGTTAGGTGTGCATAAACATTTAGTTTTAAATTAATTATGCTTTATTTCTCTGGGTAGGTGAAGGAATCATACAAAAGTGTAACTGCAATTATCTCTTATCAAGATGGAAAAGTACATAAGATAATATTTTGTGAATACTAACTAAAGAGCAAGAAGTAACAAAAATTCAGCAAGATTTGATTTGTCCAATAACATAATTTCACTTAGGGTCTTCAATGCATGTAGCAGCATCTAAGTTTTTAATGAGTACATCAAATGAAATAATCTAATGTTTTCCCTATGCATGCCTGTAGGATTATTAATTTTAACAAATGAAAAGTGAAACTAGGATATGCCAGATTTGAAGAAGACAATAATTACCCATAAAAAACTAAACATAAAGCACAAAAAAATTAAAGGAGGTGTGGGGAAACTAAAACAGCAACCTAGAACAAGATTGGTCCATCAGACTCCATCTTGCTGCCTTTTCGATCAGACAAATTACTGGTGAAACACCGCAATCAGCTTATTGATGAAAGGAGCACACAGGTTGTTCTGACTTTTTAACATCTACTTCTTTCATGAACTTGTCCCATAGATGTTACAAGGCAGCCTTTGTTTGAAAATATTTTGTCTTCAGTTTATTTCCTTGCAAAATATGAAGTGGTGTGTCTGTGGTAGATGGGATTGGAACCCCCATTATTTTAGATTTTTGATGGTGTCCCATGAAATCTAACAAAATACCCACACAACTATGTGAAACCCCAACCCACGCTGGTTACCAAAAACCTGGATCTGTAAAAAATGAAATGTAAAATGAGGTCTACCTACTCTTTATACTTATTGGCAGCTCAGATAGACATTTTTAACAGACTGTTCATCTATTACAATGAATATCATGCAAATGTTTTTGTACTCTCAATTGACCATTTGACGTTCATCTTCAACATATAAGATGGACATGGGTTCTATCCCATGTGGATAAAGATGAACGCAGAATGTGTCCAAATGATTTTACACCTCCAAATGATTTTGCACATCTATACATGGTTATTGTCTTCATCAAATTTTTCAAGCACTATATTAATACAATAAACAAATCCAACATATGGGTGGAATCTAGTTATGCAATTTGCTGCAATGTGCAGCCTAATAGAACAGCACCCAAATGTCAACATACATCACTTTGGCAATGAAGCAAAACTAACAAAAAAGTAGCATTGATATTCAAAGCAAAGCATGAATAGCAGATTTTACATACAGTGTGGAAACTTCTGTCATTTGCTAGTTTTCATACATTGCAAAATGAACAATGATTTTTTTTTAATCTGATCCACATTTGGACCATTCCAAATACAGGTCATGAATCTAATATAAAAAAAAGTATTCCTGGGCAAAATTAAGTAACCTGTCAAGAATTCAGCTACATGTATGCATTGAAATATTCAACTTTTCTACCTACTCTCATCCCCTAATGCTCTCCATAACTCTTTTTGGGTACAATGAACCAAATCCCTGCTCCATCTAGGTGTATAACCCATTTTTCGTCCCAGGGTCTAATCAACCCTGCAATGACCATAATTGCTGGTGGCCAATTACATTGAAGTGGTTGTTGGCTGCCTTCTAAGCTACATGTTGAATGAGCATGATGCATCCATTGTTCTGCTAAACCAATGACTTCATCATCAAGCAGCACGCTTGACATTTCTACGAGGTTACTGCCATATAAATCTGAGGTCTGAGTAAAGAAAGTTTTTCTTTCTTTTTTTCATACACCTTTCGTAGTCTTCACTAATAACTCGACTGTATATGTCCTATAACTCTGATGTCTTCTAGAAGATTGCTTTTTTCCTTCTATATGATTCATGCATTTATTGTTGATTTGATAGCGAGGCTGAGTTTGACAAAACGAGCTAAAGTCTTAAAAAGGAACATCTTATTAATATTTTTCATACACTATTTATTGTCTCTGCTGACCATCTAGACTGACTATAGCATAAAAGGCAAAAACGCCAGCTAACCGTAATTAAGCAATGTGCAAGTTGTGTATTAGTTCTAAAATATATTTGATATATTTTCTCTTCTTTTTAAAGAATTTTGCAAAATTAATGAATATCACATCAATTTGAATGCATTTTCACTTCAAGAATGACTACAGAATGAAGACCTAACACTTCTAAAACCTGTCTTTGTTTATGAACTCATAAATTCCCAACAACTTTGTTTTTGTGAAATGTCTTTATCATGTTTCACCATGATTTGTAACTATAGTATGTTTATTCTACTTCCTGGATTGAAAAATTAATGTGAAATAAAATGGCCGATTTGCACTTAATCAGCCAGTTAATTGTAAACACCAGACCATTTACATCTTTACCCATGCATCTCAACCTGCCACCCATGCCACACATACACTGGAATATGCAGTGTCGGCCTTGACATAATAGAGGCGCGCCCTGAACAAAACCAGGACAACATGAGCCTAAATTTCTGTCATTTTATTATGCGCTTAAAACCAATCACATCTCATTCAAAGAAAATAAGACTTTGGTCAAAGATTTTTCTAAACAAAATATTGAAGACTATTAGTTAATGGTTGGCAGAATTGAGGACAAAGACTTCGATTTATATTACTTCAATTTTCAATGATTTTATCAGTCTGAAGATGTTATGTAAGCTGGATCAAAGATCTACACTAATTTGGACCCACAGGCTTAATTACTCTTCTACAGCATCTGGCTGGAAATTTACTCTGAGGAATGCAGCTTTTATTCTACTTTTAGATAAAATAGAACATCCATGCAAAATAGAAATGACAGAAAAATAGAATAAAACCATTTCACGCCTCCAGTGATTAGCTCAAGTTTTACACTGGCAACTTAAGCGAGTCAAACTGTCCATTCCATTTTACTAATACAGAAGACACTTGAAACTTTTAATGTAATTAGAAATAAATTACAAATTAGAAATAAAACATAGAAATTTCTTTCAAGACTTAAAAGACATTGGAAACAGCCATCAGAGAACTAGAATTTTCAACCAAACAAGAGTTAAAGATGACTGTAATAATAACCATTAGAAAAACATTTAGAAAACAATTAAAAAAAAACTTCTTTGCTACTTCTATCTTTCATAACAGCCATTTCATCATCAATTGAAATGAAGAAATCCTGTGATGTAGATTATCATGTGTCAAGCACAGACCCTCATTTCCTTCCTGTGTCCTAATAATGGCTGAAACACCTCATCAGTCGCTGCACGATTGTGGCTTCTTCAAAAATAACAACCAGCCACATTCTATTTACATGACTCTCACTAGGTATATTATATTCTGTATGTAGAACATTATAGTGATAACTTAATACGTTAAACATCTCCATGCTCAGCAACACGCACAGGTATAAAAGGTAAATAAAGTTAAATAAAGTTAGTTAGGATACTTTGAAAAATTCAATTTCACAATATTTCGCCTTATCCAGGCTTCATCAGGTCCAAATCAAAACAAGCACAGAGTCTTGCTACAATACGACAATTATATGTACATGCATGTAGAAAAAGCATCATTCATATGAAAGCTGTCAATATGAATTCTCCTGTTAGATGAGCCGGAATTTGTAAATATTTCCTAGTTTATTTGCTGGGCAGGCCACAGACGAGGGAGGAAAGCCTAAACATGTCCTATATATTCTTAGAAAAGACAAGACATTCTTACACACGGCAAGAATCTTGATGTATTTATAGGCAATATTTCCTTCTTCCTCTTTTTCTTATTAACATACTCGAGTCATGTAAAATACGTTAGGTGTCTCTGTTGAATTTGCTTGCTGAATGGTGTTAAAGAAAATATGAGTTTAATTTTAAAGGCCCTGGGCACTTGAATGAGCTTCACCCAGTTGCTAGAATTAGTGTTTGAAGATGACTACATAAAGCGAGTATAGTAACCTGCATTGACATGGATATACAGATGAAATTATCATGTCTAGACACACAAAAGTTAGGGGGAAATTGTCCAGATTCAATAACAAAGACATTGATTGACATGTTTTGTGAACACAATGATTAACATTCAGCAGACCATGACCAGTGAATCGTGGGAATTTAGCTGACCATTTCTACATTTAGACCAGACAATTCTAGAACCTAAGTATGGGATCAATCTGAATAGAACCTATATTTCAACCATAAGCTGATAGGCTTTTCCAGCATGTCTACTTAGTTTGACTGTTATCAAAAATGGAAATGCCATTATCAAATGTTCTTTTCATTTTCCTGATCAAGCTGAACTCTGATTGTCTAAGTGACATGATGAATATTCTTATCTAATTCTTATTTCTCTACAGTCTCATCGCCAAGATGGATAAATGAGCTTTGACTGGAATCTAGACTAATCTAAGAATGACATCAATATTATTGGAATGCAGAATAATGAATGTTCTTGAGATGCCAAACGATGATTGAGATTTATCCTAGACTGTCTCTGGATATCAACCAAAAAATATTCAATATTAAATCTATAACACTCTAAAATTTTATGATATGGTATGATATCTATGGGTGCCAGTTAGAGTAAATTGTCTATAATGTGTATGTCTTGGTGAAAGTGTCACAGTGGTAGTGGTCCAGTGTTCGAGTCTTGGCAGTGGCTATGTGATATAGCCCTTTAGACTTTGAAAAAGAATCCTCTACAGTCACTATTTACAGCCAAGCCAATTAACCCCAACATATGTAAAGAATCCCAACAATCACGTTTATTAAAAAAAACATGATGTGCATTTGACACAATAGAAGACATGATATTTTCACATGCCCACCCAATGCCCACCCAATTGATAAAAGCAGTTATTTGAAACTGCATTATATATCAATTGGGCCGGAAAATTAATGTGACTTGATGATAGACAGATCACTTAATGAGCTGTTTCTTGAATAAAAAGCAGATGTGCAATCTTCATCCAAGTATTTCATGGCTTGATTTAAAATATTAGTGTAGATCAACTAAAATATTTGCCAGTAAATTTTCCGCGGTGGATGATAGTAAAAAATAACATTAAATTTTACTCAACGTCACTTTACAATGTTGTAACAAAAGCATGTTCATTGCCACTTTGGCTTAATTTATGCCTTGCACTACTCACTATGCATTCCCATTTGGCATTAGCTCACTAACACTGACACTATGGCAAATGAACATGATGGCTTTTGCATTCATTGATGCAGTCAAGATAAACTCTTTGTGCTTAAAATTCTAACATCCACAAAATGAAATTTTAATGATGAAAGGTGGTGGCTGTCAGTTTTCTCATGTATTCTGTTAATAATGAAATTGGGTATGTGATGTCACAATCATATACACAAAATCTAGGTCACTACATGCAGTTTAGCTTATTATACGGAAAGGCTTTCGAAGTGTTGGTAATCTCAAATACTGGAAATATTTTTTTATTTTCACTGTTTCCCTTTATCTTTTATTTAGTGTTCACTGTACACATGCATGAAACATTTTGTGCAGTTACTTATTTATTGCACATCATTTCCATGTTATTAGATAAACTGACACTTCATGACACATTACATTTGTACATGAAAACAAGATTTGACATTCATAAAGCTTTGTGGAAATCATAACAATTGTACAAACACAATGAACGGAGCAGAATGATGAAAGAAAAAAAATATCATGTACAGATTGTTTTTATTGCTATCTGAAATATCCTACTTTTTTTTCTCCTCTGACCCATGTACAACTGTTGGTCAGTAATTTCCTCCGCAAATTATAATGAACAGCAATATTGCACATAAACATCCATCTAATGGACTTTGCCCATGCATGTTAAGTCCATTCCCTAGAAGCTCATGTGTACAGTATGTGTGTATGTACACGTACTTGTGATTCAAAGTGGACTGGATTGAGATTATGCTACTCCATTCAAAATATTTGTCTTATCAATTTTCGTTCATCAGCTGTCATACTTATCTGTTTGCTAGAAAAACAATAGCGTAATTACGCTTGCTGGAATATAGGTCAAATTTGTGTACACGTTAGCAGCTCTTTAGCTTCCAGTGTCATGAATGGCAAGTAACATCTCCCTGCTCATCAGGCTTTATTTGATTAATTTAGTGAACAATTTGCATATGTACAGCAACATAATGGATGTTAAAACAGACGGTGACAATTTCGTTATTAAATCATGAGTTGTTATCATTCTATATCATCAATTGACAAGCTACTTAAATGTGGAGAATACCCCTAACGTGCGATGTGGCTGAAGCGAGTAGGAAGAAACTCCATTTTCTAAAGCAGATGCTCTTTCTGGGTACAAAAAAGGTGCAGTACAATTGATAGTGTTCTCAAACGTGACCCTGACTTCATGTCTAAAATGTAGTGGCAACAGCCATTGATCCTAAACAAATTAAAGAGGTCCCAGTGGGTGAGAAGGCGAACACACACAGTTTAGAGGTGGTGACAGAGTTCTGCTACTTAGGTGACATGCTGTCCAGTGGGAGAGACTGCAAACTAGCTGCACTAGATTCAAGGCTCCTTGGGGGAAATTTTGTGAGGTCCTGTCAGTACTCACCAAAAACATTTACCTTTATCATCTCAAGG
>CM032666.1:13672908-13800884 GCA_019095985.1 Streblospio benedicti
CTACTTAGGTGACATGCTGTCCAGTGGGAGAGACTGCAAACTAGCTGCACTAGATTCAAGGCTCCTTGGGGAAATTTTGTGAGGTCCTGTCAGTACTCACCAAAAACATTTACCTTTTATCATCTCAAGGTAGAGTATACTCCATCTGTGTTCATAGTCTGATGCTTTATGCTCCACTACTAAATCGCATAAGGAGAAATGACACAGCCATGATTATGATGATGACTTGCTGGCTGGCTTGCTGGCTGGCTGGCTGGCTGACTGATGGACTGGCTGACTGGCTGGCTGGCTGACTGACTGACTAACTTATCTATCTTTGTTGTTTGTTTGATATGAACTAAATCAAACTTGAAGGGAATGACATACAAAAAGTGCTAAGAACCAAGTAGCCATTCTTGATTACTATTCAGGTTTCATCAGACAATATTGTTTAATTAATTTTGCTTAATTGATATTCAAAATGTCAGAGATAGACAGAGAGCATTTCAGATAGCAGTAAAATGCAAAGAAAACCAAAAATGTACATGTATGTTACTTTGTCCATGGAATCCACCATGTTATGTTGTTAAATAACAAACAGTTGTACATCTGTGAATAGTTTTTCGAATGTCCCATATCAACAAAAATGATGTAGAGAGAATTATTCCAGATTTGGAAGATTCTAGACTCCAGTTGTCTCGTATGTCATTCTAGTAACTCAAATTTCATTTGTTTGGAACGAGATGTGTGTGATAGATGGAAAACAGGTCAGTCTTCTGGGATGTTTCAGTTGTGTTACACATACAATGTACCTTGAATGGTGGATGAACAGATAGAATTATATATTTGGAGTTTATATAGATGTAATATAAGCACTGAAATACTCAGCAAATGAACACATAGGCCATGTTTGAGACTTGGATATTGTTTAATGAGGATATTCTATTTAATTTTAGCAATCAACAAGGTATTCAATCTGTATATTTTTTTCTATTGCAGATTTGTGAAACCAAGAGCATATAAACAGGATACTTCACTACTCCAAAACAGGTAAAATTAGCAAATATGCTGACTACATAACTTTTTTTATTTCATAATTATTTTTTTACATTTGAATTTGTAAAATACTATCAATGTAAAAAGTACATGGGTCAAAGTATTGGTGAACTTTTTTGTATGCTGTGTAGTTTATAGCTCAAGCACATTTTTCTTTCATGGGTGAACATCTCTAATATTTTAATCTATTGAAATAATTGACTTAGGTGTAACTATGGTAAGTGCTTGGTGAATAGGTACCACAATGGTAGTGCTCCAAGGTTCGAGTCCTGGCAGAGGCTATGTGATATAGCCCTATAGACTTAAAGAAAGAATCCTCTTATGTCAATCTCTAATATTCGCTACTCTGTGACAATGATTTGGTGTTCCAAACTTTCAATTAGAACTACACTCACATTAAAATGTTCATTGTGCGGTCATTATCTAATGGAATAAGCAGTGCAAAATACCTAGTACAAGATGA
Organism: Streblospio benedicti; assembly: GCA_019095985.1. Taxonomy (NCBI): domain Eukaryota; kingdom Metazoa; phylum Annelida; class Polychaeta; order Spionida; family Spionidae; genus Streblospio; species Streblospio benedicti. The sequence continues at coordinate 13,674,407 of CM032666.1, forward strand.
TTTGACTCAACAATCACCATATACAAGCTAGAATTTAACCCAAGACCAAATAGTCCACATTCTTGCACCTTATCCGCTAGGTCATCACTTCAAGTCAATAAGTTTGGGATCTTACCTAACTTAGAAAAACACAAGTCGTCATGGCCCAATCAAAATCCAATAAAACATACTCAATGCATCAAAGAGATGGTTAAAAAACCATAGACCGGAACACACTATAGGCGCATCCACTTAGCATATAAAGATCACGTGTCAAAAAGTGTCACGCATGAGATTAGATTGGCTACTTCCAAGAAGATATAGCGATTATACTGATAATGCAACAAATCTAAAGATCAAGTCTGAGAACAAGAAAGTGTGCGGATGTCAGAGATCAGACTCAGGCGCTGAAACCTTGATCTTTATGCTCATGCCACTTTGTAAAAATGCTTGGTACAGGACACTTTTTGTTTGTTTTGCCTTTTGACTTTTGTTTTAGTACAATATGATAATGGCTAAAACACATAGATGTGTGAAAGAGATTACGGACAAGCTCATTATCACAGCATGTGTGTGAGTTGAACTGATTGGACTGAATCACAATCACACCAATGGTCATATTTTGAACATTTTCAAACGTTTGACCGGCAGAAGCAAGACATTACGCTGTCTTCTTAAAACAGTATATAGACATATATAATAACTTAAAAAAGATAACTGATGCACCTATCAGAAAATTTGTTGCCTATGGAACAACAGATTCAACCAATGTATCAAGGGACCAATATTACACAGTAGACCAAATATCTTCAAATTTTCAAGTCTTTGTGTGTGTGTTAAACATCACCAACTTGCACACTCTACAAAAAAGACACAAGAAAACATGAAGAACATGAAATATAATGATTCGGATCATCTGTGCCTTGTGTTTAGTCTTACACGCCACACATACTTGCCCCCAAAACCAGGGAGTTGTATACACTAACTTGTCATAGATAAACGATAACACTGACAGTAGGCAAAAACGTGCCACGAGCTTCTATCTATTTCAAGGAGGCAATGGCATTAATTAGATAAAAACTGAGGTTGACTTTTTACGCTGACTTTTTGAATTTTAAACCTATGCAGATGTGTGGGTTATGATGCTAATGTGAGAGAGTTCGGAATTTTGGGTGGGTTGGTTGTAATGGCATTTATATAGAAGTTGAACTGTAACTTTGTGATTAGCCAGCGCATTTATTTTTCGATATGTGCTGATTGTAAAAAATAATTGTTATTATTACTAATAGGTATTTACATCATAGAGATAAAACATATGACTTTAGTATATATATATGTTTAGCGATGTAAAATGTATAACAAAAGTATGTAAAACATGTTATAACAATTATTACAGCCAACTAATATTCACACATCAAGAACAAATTATGAGATGTTATTTTTGAGTGACATGACATAATTTTTCCATAACTTTTCCATTGCATAGCTAGATTTGTTGGTGTTTTCCACAGACATTATTTCATTGATCAACTGACAAAATGGGAGTTGTTATTCAAAACACTGGATGAAAAAATGTTTCTGCATTTATTTTTTTAACAATATCTATTTTGAAAGTACAGTAATAGAACCAAACGTGTCTGCCAATCACCAGATCGAATTTGTTCGGCCCACTCACTTTCAGCACAGAGCATTATCTTCCTCCATTATCTGATAACTTTTCATCTGCTTCTACATTTACAAAGGAATAAGTGTAAATGTTCTTAGTTTGCAGTTAATCTAAAGTATCAATTCCGCTCAACAACGTCACTATGGCCTCAAAACCCTAACATATTCAGGGCTTTTCAGTAAGTTTTCTTTCTTATCTATCTAGTGTCTTTCATTCTTTATGAAACTATTTGCGGTAGTTAGAGAAAAATTAAAACCTTTGTTGGGACACCTCATTGGACACTCATTCTCCCATTAGAATCCAGTTATGTGACATGTTTCTTGTAGATGGCTACAATCCCCGTCTTTTTGCCCTTACACGATGATTGAAGAATGGAAGATATGGTACCCATACATAAATTAAACCTGAGAAAAATAAAACCAAAGGAGCACATTAGTTTGCTCAACAAACGCTCAGGCCGCTCAGCGATGACTCAATAAACAGACTCTAAACACCCGATTATGCCTACAGCTCAAATGCTGAAATTTCTTCAGTAATAATCGGAAGCAATGCTTTAACTACGCCATAAATTTTAATGGCACGCTGACACTGTAAGCTGCTTTACAAAACGTTATCCTGTAAAATGTAGGACACAATCAGCTGATGTCATTCGCAGTACGTTAAACATCCTGGAAGGATGTAGAAGCTCGTTGTAATGGAGAATGTGTCAACTTCCCCAGCCCTTGTGCTTTTAAAAAAGACAACAGTTTTAGGCGTCACATACAGTCTAGCCAAATATAGGTTATCGTGCATTAGGCAGTCGGGTGATAGTGTTTTGTGGGATCACGTTCCTACTTCTAACACTCTTAACCACGTGAGGCATACATTTTAGTATCGATGTTTCTGTTCGTGTACATCAATTTGGTAGCTAAGTTCATAAAAATACTTTCAAAATATATTATAATTTTTAGCTGGACCACAATCATGATTTTCACCAGAAAGCAATTTCCATGAAATTCCAAAATCCTTGATAAATATGTATCTGGTGAAGCAAAGTATTTGAATTTGATACACAATGATCCCCCTTTAAAAAGTGGGTGCGCTTCTAAAAGGGTTGACCGGATGTCATTCTATTAGGTACTTTATAATTAGGTAGCTCTCTAATGCATCATATGCTTTTCTTGCATTAGTATATTGATACCTCAACATTTTTGTTGTTGATTTTTTATGTTAATATCATACTCACTTCAAGATATTAAGAGAAACACCCTTACCAAACATCATGTACGTATACATTATGTAATAGTTCAGAGAGGACGTTTTCATACAACTTTAACATGGTCCATCCATGTTAGTTAATCAATTGGCAAATGATAGATTTTAAACATATTTCATATTACAATCATTCAAACAGTTGAAGTTCACAATTAAATAGATCTACCATAAATCAATTCTTGTCACTGGCAGTTATTAATTTCCAAATTCATCAAGTGAATATATTGGTGTAAACATATTCATTACATGCAAACATTTACTGGTCTGTATGCATTCAGCTACAGTGCTACACTGTAATAAGTTATTTTTGAGTCCACATTAAAAAAACATTTCAAACACAATATATTTTTTTCTTCCAACATCAAACATTTCTCTCTGATTAAGTCTGACTCCTAAGTAAAAATTAGCAGTTAACTATAACTTTTACAAAACAATAGTTTATCTACATGTATCCTGTTAATTCGTCCACACGTAGATACGAGTTCAAAACTCAAATAACACATTGTACCGTACATTGTGGCGTGATGATTTGTACTGTAAAAAGTTGAGTGCTAGATAAAGCAGTGTTGACAGCCCTTAGATCTTCATACATTGTTATTCTTCATGAGACCACTTAGCTTTGACAAAACCCGTACTTTCAGTAATTGCTTTACACTGCCCGCGCTTCACGCTCTCGACGTCTCCCATGATCATTGCTCTGTGTTAAATGTACACAGTGCGCTCTACGAACGTAATGGAAGAAGAGTGGGCACTCATCACACTCTTGAACATCTAATCAAGAGGGAAAGTAGGGTATTCATGACGGGCCATTATGGCATTTTTGTGTATTTTCAATCGATTAATATTTGTTTTTGCTTTTTCTTGGAATAGTATTCTCAGACCATTTACAAGATAGTCTCTATCAATCAAAAAAAAAAAATGTTTGTTTTCATATGCTTTATTGTTTCTCTAATTACGATTTTAACTATACATGTACATGTACCCATAACAATTACCAAAATTTATTAACACCAACAGTTAGAGGCCTACATGTATTTCATCTGGCCCATTCGGCCTGCCAGTTGATGACTAACCTGATTCAATGATATTTAGCATAAAACTCATCAATAAAATGCTATGTAAGACTCTAAATATTATATGCACAATACAAGTTGCCATTGACCATTTTGCATATATGGGCACAACTGATGTCCTATATCTCGTCCACTTATTCCTCTTGGATTGTAATTTTACTGCTGTTCATTGAGGTGTAGGTACCGTCCTTCTGCCTCAATGACATCACACACCGCGATGAAAGTCGGGTGCTGTAGGTTGATGTCTAACTGTAAATTAAGATTTCCATGCTAGATTGCTAGTGGTATATGCATGACATTTACCTGGATGATAATGCTGATTTTGGCCTTCACAGACTCGCCAAACACATCAACTAAAAGCCCATGGAACACCAATGAGTGAATGTAAATGTGATGGTTTATAGTCGTGATCCAAGTCATGCTCCCACGTTTTTACAATTTACACCAGGTCATTGGCCAACTAATTGATCATCAATTGACCATTTCTCATGTACTTGCATCGGCAGCACATTCAGCGCACAATGCTAATCACCCACAATCACTCACTCACTCTTTCAACCGAATGACCTGTAACTAATTAACGTGTAGGTGCCACGGAGCAGTGTGCAACTGCTTTAGGGATGAGTTTGCTCAACACCCACCACCAGGGAATTGAACCCACGACCTTCTGGTCACAAGCGCAACTCCCTATCCACTCGACCATAGAAGAATGAGTTTAGGTTTACATGTGTGTATTTACATTCACATTCTGATAATGCACATATTTGATATAATCTAGGTTTGGCAGTGGGTTTTTTCAGTGAGCATAAGGTCTTGTGATGTTTAGTATTGTCATTCTAGTCATAACAAACTTTCATGACTTCATAATTTCATAACAGGTGCAAAAGTAGCTATTATCAGACATGGAACCAAGTTCTATTGATGTGCACTATCTAGTTTTTGAGACTTGAACACTTCCGGTAAAAAAGAAATTTCTGCTTAAAATCTGTATAGAAAAGAAGGCGAAATTTAGAAAAAATCTTCCAGTTCAACTATATTACAAAATAAGCAAGCAGTCAAGATGAATCTTACACGTGTTTGACATTACCTAAAGGAAGCAATTGAGGATTTTTTTGTATGGCTTCACTTGTTCTTGCATACAATCTGAATAGTCAAATGGGCCCAGGCCCACCCCACAACCCGCTTTGATAACGTTGATCTGTACATGGGCATGTATCCTCAAAACATATTTGGTAACTATCCGAATATTTCACAGCCCTGATAAACACCTTTCTTTGTATTGCAGCATCTCCATAAACCAGCCATCAGATGACACTGGGCTATAAAGCATTTTATGATTATTGCGCTGCTGCGTTGAGTGACTGAGTGGTGAAGTCATGTAAACAGCGTTTGTGGCTTCGCACTTATTAGGCACAATTAACAGACTGAAGCACTAAATAAGGTGTAATTCATGGTCTTTGACGGGAAATGATGACAACATAAAGGAATATGGCCAGCTCTGTATTCATACGGCACATCCAGAATATGCATAATTAGCGCCGTAAATCATGTTTGTTATCACCAGTGACAAAATATATAGCAGTATGCATGTTTAGTCAGACCAGCTTAAGCTGAACTTGAGTGAAGCACACAATAATTTCAATTAATCTGACATTTTGAGTTAATGGAGTTATTGGAGTAGTTTGGAAACTTTTCATCAGATTTGCATTTTCAGCCATTGTCCATTGAGTTTGGCGAGCTTCTAAAATTAAGTATATCATTCAATCAACTCCAATGCCTCAGTCTTGAACTGTCATACCTCCATTGCACACTAGATTTTTAGTCTTACATCTTTGCATGTTTGCTACATATTGGTATGAGCACTACAAATTATGTACTATTAACCATCATTCCTTATTTCCTTCCGATGCCCAATTTACACTTTGAATTTCAGTGCAAATCCATTTGTGATAATGCTTTCCCCTTCTGTTTAAGCAAAATGGTGACTGGAAATGGAAAACTTTCCCTATAGACTTCAAATTACTCAGTCTAAGTTCACTGGACCACACCCATTGAATTCTTCCATAATCCTATATATATTGTAAATATAAAATTGATGTTGCTAAGAAATAAAAAATACAAACTTCGGGAACCTATTTTTTGACTTTGGTACAAAACATATTAGATATAAGATATTGCAGCTTTCTTTTTATACTCTACATGCAAAACCTGCTATTAAAAAATGAAACAAAAAATCATTGGACGCTACATAAAAATATGGCAGACAAAACAAATATTGCGTTAATTCTAGCCGAATGGGTTTACATTGATTATCAATCTGATTTTCAAATAGCTGGAGGTGGCATTAAATTATGATGTTTATTAATATGCTCACTGCCAAAGAAAGCAAGCAAGAAACATTTTGATGACATAGAATGTTTTTTTCAATGGTTTATAATACAGAACCCAAAATTGTAACGTCAATACAACTCAAGTATAAGAAGGCTGTAGTTGACAAGCACAATTAATGTTCAAGAAGAAAAGAAATAAAACACCAGTCTGATACCATGGATGCAAGCACCTTACCACCATGATGCTTTTTATTACCGGTATATCTTAAGAGATGACTCAAATAAGTGCAAAAAGGTTAGGAATCACACTGTCTGAATATAGCGTCAATATATACCATAGTTCACCTCTATTGTTGATGTCTGTTTGAGAAGCAGATAGAATTTAAACATTGGTGATGGAGACTAAATATTGGTTGTAACTTTACAAACAGCAATATATGTCTCTGCTTACTTTCAATTACATTTAGTATGAACGATTTGAGACTTCTTTAGAAACTATATGCTCAGTATTTTTGTCATGTTGCAAAAAATTTATCAAAAACCTCAAATAAAATATATCAAAGGGTATAATAGAGACTATTCTGACATAAGTCTGTATCATAGAAGATGGATCAAGGGATGTCTTCTGATTCATATGCCTTTAATGTAAATCATGTGTGATGTACAAACGATTATGTAACATTCGATTATCATCTTATGTGTACAGCAGGCTTAGATATATAGACCTTTGACACAAAATTACAGCAAGTGACATCGATAATCAGCTGATGACAGAAAAAAAAAAATTTTTGCCTGTTTTGTTTTTCTTCATTTTTCTGATGATGATGATTTATCTTTTTTTCCTCGTCTTTCTTTCCGTCCTTTTTTTATCTTTTAGAGAGTGCAAGGATATAGGTTTCTGTGCATTTCTAAATGCAGAATATATCAATACTGCTGAACGTACATGTGTTTATTCATAGAATTAATTGGCTGGAAGCGCCTCATCAGCTTATGTCCAAAACACCGTGTCATCCGTTCATTTAGGATGGATCTGTAAATTAATGGGTTTCAAATTTACCTAAATGGGATGTTAGAAAATAAGAGTGCACTTAACGACATGCAAAAATATACTATATATGACCATTTCATCATATTTTAGTTATTCTAATACATTGGGTTGTACCATAATATAGTTTAAAATATTTTGTTATTTTCCTGCACAGTCGAATGGCCATATGCATTTACATAAGGATATAAACAATGAAATAACCATCTTCAAAGTATGTTAAGTACAACACCAGAGTAAATATAAATAATACTATCTCAGAAGTCATTTAAAATGTTCACTGGTATACTCACATGTGTAAATAAAACATTTTATGAAGAAGATAATAAAAATTTGCTCTCAAAACTAGTAAGCTATTTTACAATGATTTGCATGCAAGTATAGCATCTTTTCAAGTTTAACTTACGTTGAAACGTTGTGCGTCTGTTATTCAATTGTCTTTAGCGTGAAATCGTAAACGTTAACTGCAATACACCACAGTGTGGTATGCGGATATTTTTATTGACCAGTAGGAGATACGGGATCAGCATGTGATAACCACAGAAATATATACATGATATGGGATGAAACATAAATTGACAGTAAAACAAGAAACACCAAACACATCAAGTTCTAGGGGTTTACTGAAAATGCAAAGCACACTGCATGATCATATTACCATACATGTAACAGCTCACAACAAAGGCCATTGACATCTACAATATCATAGGTACAGAATTAAACATTGAAGCTATTGAAGATAAAGTTGACCAAGTCTTGAATGACTTCCATGCTCGGCATGCAAGGTTTTCCATGGAGCTTCCATAACATGGTACTTCAGTCACGTATCAATATGTCTAAGTGCTGCTTCTTCCTTCCTTTGTTACTAACAATAAGGTTGGGAAGTTCTTTAAAGTTATGTAATTTTTACTAACATCATGTTTTGTCTTACACTCACTTTCTCACACTTGTCTTGCACTTTTCAACAACATATTGACCTCCGAGATTCATTGACAATGACTATACATTGTGTCTGTCATCAATGCGTTGTTTGTAACATGCACTTGTTCATTTGTAGACTGGTTAACAACAGATTCACTCATCATATTCATTATGACTTATATCATAGAAAATGTATAAAAAGAAGATGTGAATTTGGTATTTGATTGCATCTTCAAATATTGATAGTAATTATAAAAACAATCAGAATGAATTGCAATAGTCACATGGCAAACACTCAAAACTTGAAGGATTGTGATTTTTTGGGGGAAATAAAAAGTTGTCACAAAAACAGTTTTCCTTTCCCAGCGTCCCACATAAAACATAAAGTGCTCATAATAATTCATTGACGGTCCTGATTAGAACAAAGCTTGTTATCCATACTTCTATTGTACTTGCAACCTGTTGGAAATAGATCCAAGAGCGCTATGATTATTCACACTCACTGTCATGAGAGAATCGTGGACAAAAGACAGTGTTTAACATGGTGCCTCATCTCGTTTAGCACAGACAACAGGACATGCTGTCGCGTTCCCACAATTAACAAGGACAATTCATTAACAACACCCACAAATGACCGTAAGCACTTAGAGAATATTGGATATTACAATGTCAAAGTACAGCTTTTTTTGAACATTTATGTAAAAACACGGGTTTAACTTCAAGGTTGAGCTTCTGTTAATGTATGGTAGTGTGTTTTAACTATGCCATCTATATAATATTCTTTTAACAATATTTGAGGATGTACGTTTATGTAAATATGAGCCCCTCCATGGATATTCAGTACATTGTATATGTGCTTTCTCTATTGAAAAATAAAATAAATGAATGCTGCTTACACAAAATATATATCCAAATGAATTAATGACAACAGACAAAAAGGACAGTCAAAGTTGAAGCATACATCAGACCTAAGATCAAAGTGTTCTGCCCCAACTATAAGTTGCACACATAAAAGTCAAAGTTTAGGCATACATCAGCACTTATAATGAATAAGATAAATGAAAAGATCATAGTGTTCTGCTCCAACTATAAGTGCACGCATACAATGGTAATTGGCCACTCAATAATTCCCATCATTGGGTTGTTGTCACTCTAGATTAATACCCGGGGCCCACGTGCTTACAGCATGCACCATCCCATGATGTAAAAGATTGGTCTCATAGACAAAGAGTCAGACTAAACTTTATTTCCAAAGTGTTGCTTTCCTGCATTGCATTTCAACAATATCAACCCCTGCATTCATTCTATTTCCATTAGTTCTATAGAAGTTTCTGTGCATATTCGAAGGATTCAAACCTCATACCCTAACTTATCAGTTTTAATCAGATGTAGTATGGGACCAAGGTTAATGACATGATGATGAAATAGAATATACGTGTAGTATTCTTTAATAGTTTCTGGGTTCATAGTATCTCATGAAAAAATATGTAATGACTCAGATATACACACTATTCAGTTTGTGCTGTTTTGATACTCACAGGCACATCTGCAGCATGTAAAAGCATCCGTGGGGGCAAAGGCCAGTGTCTTTTAGAATGAGCAATGATAAATTCAAGAGACTGACTTTACATGAGCTGGTATTAAACAAAACTTAAATCTTTTTATTCATTGACATGAGTCATGAACAAATTTCTTGAAATCGATATCATAATAAAAAATGACAACAACTTTTAGTAAGAGGGAACACAAACCCCTGCCCGTATTTTTTTAACCCATGTCAGGGGCGAATCATCCCCACAACACATGCAATGATCATCAATCTAAAGTCTAGGCCACGAGTAACCATGAGTAACCATACATGCGCTGAGTGACAATGCCTCAGTGGGATCTATTGATGCATGCCGCTGAGCCAACGTATAAAGCCGCTCGAACAGCCACTCTTTTTCATAATGTGATCTGCACTTGTCATTAAATGCATATGCTTATCATAACTATTGTTTTTAAATGTTGGAGTATTTATGAGCATCAAATTACAGTGATTCATTAACTTAATTGAATAAGAGTAGTTGAAATAAGGTAACTTTTTAAAATCGAAATGTCTTCATTTCATGTACAGGTGAAAGTTGTTTGTGGTTTGGAACTGGATAACTAGGATGAATATAAAGACACATATCAAACAAGAGTATATGAAATAATTTTAAAATATCTAATAAAACTGTTACCATCAAAATACATGGTTGGAACTGTCATGAATGCTAATTATGTTATACATGTAGATTTACTTTTTTATTCCGAATGGGTTTCATACATTAAAAATTTTCTACTAATAATTAGGATGCTATCACTTATTTGGATATCAAATATTCAGTAAAGTATGATGTTATACATTGCTTAAAATCTTTGGTATCTCTAAATATTGTACTTTCCGTTATCTGGTTCTCTTGAGGCGGTTTTTATTTTCCAAATAAAACAAACTTCAGAAGGCACCAATTTCACTTTTACATCTGCTAATGTTCCCTCTTCTTCCACAACAATAGGCTTGATTATACCCTGGAAAACCCTGGCTTTCTATGAATCTATTCCTATTCAACATGTCTAGAAGCAATGAACTACATCCTTTTAGTAGTACCCATAAGTACATGTAAGTTGATATGCAGAACCCAAGTTGTAGCATATGCAAGAAAATAATATAGGATGTCTCAATCTAAACCTTTGAAAAAGCATTCTAGTTAAACCATCTTTTATATATAATGAAAACAATTCATAAAGATTTATATAATTTTTATGACAGTCATTAACATTAAAAAAACCACATCATGATTCCCAAATAAATATTCATTATTCACCATGTGAATAATATTTTTTCACTAATTCCTAAAAACTTTTTAAATTTGACCAATGTCGTGTGAATTTCTGCTTATTTCAGCAGCTTCCAAATGAAAATAGATTTGTTTTTGAAATCGTTCTTTGTTTGAATAAAAAAAAACAATGCACACATTTGAGCACTTCTTAAACTATCATAGATTTGTATTCAAAATCTTTACTTTTACAAAACTTGCTTCAAGTCAGGCAGAAAACGATGAAAACACAGCTCAATAAGACCACATGCTTCACAATCATTGCGTACGGGCTGTTAGATCATCAACGGGCTTAAAGACATCAAACACATTTTCAAATTGAAAATTTCTATAGGCTCCTTTTAAAAACACAAACAAATATTATGTTCTTAAACTTCTGTAAACGAAAACCAAAGAAATACGCTTATGAAAAACACTATTCATTCACTTTGTGTCAAATCCATCATAGCTATAGATGTGAGTTTAATAGTATCGAAATGGTACATTTGAAGTCTTTGAAAACACATTTAAGTAAATGCAATCACTTGAATCAAAGACAACTACACGTTCTTATATACATTTGTAATTGATAAACAGCAAAAAACAGAAAATAAAAAGGTAGAAATACAAAAATGTTTCTTATATGATAATGTAATTAAGTCATATGACTACAAGTCAGGTTAGGACTATATCACATAGTCTCTGGTGGGATTCGAACCCACAACTATAGTCCTAACGTCACTAACCTGAATTGGAGTCATAAGTCTAATAACTAAATTACATACAATAATATATACCCAAGTTCAATGAATCATAAATCATTTAAAAAATGTTTCTGTTTCAGACTGAGCGAGTGAGTCACGATGACAGAGGCCAACGTCACACTGGTTGAGGACGACATGGCGCTCACCATGGAGAGGGTGGGACACGGTAATGCCTCATATTCTCAGATTACAGGCCAGCCACAATGTATTTTTGCACTAATTGAATAACAGAAGAATTAACTATGACTTTTTCATTGTTATCTTTCCAATGTTATTAAAATAACGATAATAGTGCAACTTAGTTTGCCATTGTGTCACACATACACGCATTGTCGTACACAACAGCCATTGACACAAACTATCCAGCATTCTAACTTATCGAAAGAAATATCGTGAATATAATCCATTCACTTTGCCATGACAGGTATCGTGGTCCCAACGATCTGCTTCATCGGCATGGGCCTCAACATCCTCAACTTCATTGTCCTCTCCAGTCCCAAGCTGCCTGAATCCTCCTACACCTACCTAACCGGCCTAGCCGTTGCCGACTTCCTCTCCCTCGTACTCTTCGGCATCAACGGCATCGGGCGCGGCTTCTACAAAGGCCAATACGGCTGGACGATCTTCGAAGCGTATGTCTACTTCCCGTTTGGACTAATCAGCACAAACGCGAGTGTGCTTTTGACTCTGTGTGTGAGCATCGAGCGCTTTGTGTTCCTCTACAAACCGATGAAGTCGAAGCACTGGTGCAACCAGTACCGCGCCAGGTGTATCATGTCCCTGCTCTGGTTCATCAGCGTCGTCATCAACATTCCGCGATTCTTTGCCCTGCGCGTCAGTGACGATGGCACACTCGGATACACAAACTTTGGCTCGTCGCATTCGTACACGATCCTCTCTTGGGTGAGTGATATTTAGAACATTGTTTTCTCCTCCTCATCATGTCTTTACACCTAAATGTCTGATTGTAAAGTCAGTTCCTTTCTTCGGCTTCTATACGGTATATATTTTTGTTTGAGATCCTGTGCATGTAACATTGGGTATTCAGGATTCTGTGTACCACTAATTTCGCTGTACAGTCCTATTCTCAGTTGAGGAAGAACATGAGATCGCAATTATGGTGCAAATAATAAAATGCCATCAAACAACATACTGGATAGGTAGTAGGTACAATATTCAATTGATTTTTTAATAGAGCTTCGTTACGCAGCAGCCTGCTGGCGAGTGAAATATTCAATTGATTTTTCACTTTCCTCAGGTCTACTTCTTCGTGGTGTCCGTTGCCACGGCGATCCTGCTCATCATCTTCAACATCCTGCTGATCCGTGGTATCCACGTGGCGAACGCGCGGCGCCGCACCATGTCTGTCCACAGCGCCATGAGCGCGCACCAGCGGCAGGAGGAGAACCGGCTCACGCGCACCCTCATCAGGTACGCTCAGGCGCCCGGCACAGCAGAACCTCTAATTGGGACCAACTCTTTGTTGAGATCACCTTTCTAATAAACTACTTTACACAGTACCTAGTCTTCATAAAGCTATCAAAATGAACCTCTGTATAGAGACCACCTCTCTATTAAGACCACCTGACACTGGTCCCAACGGTGGTCCTGGTAGAGGGGTTCTACTGTATTAATGTTTGACTGCTTATTATATAGCAAATACTTCTTGAAGTATATGCCAAATACTTGTCTGATCTTTGGCAATTTTCTCAAATGCATTAATGACAACTTTGCAGTTGATATACATAGAATGTATTAATGTTGTTGTTGCTTATTATATAGCAAATACTTCTTGAAGTGTACAACAAAAACTTCTTGAAATGTACAACAAATACTTGTCTGATCTTTGGGAATTTTCTCAAATGCATTAACGACAGTTTTGCAGTTGATATACATCACTGACTTTGAAACCATTTGTTTTTGTTGCCTCCTAGTGTGATCTTCCTGTTCCTGGTGGGTGAGCTGCCCTCTGCGATGCTCTCGCGCACCGTGGTCGTCGGCATCCTGGGCCAGGGCCAGGGCCAGGAGATACTGACCGCTACGTGGTACCGCACCGCAGTACTCGTCGCCACAGTACTCGTTGTACTGCAGCATGCCTCAAATTTCATCATCTACTGCGTGTGCAACAAGCGCTTCTGGGCGGCTTTTAAGCATAAGTTTTGCCCATGTGTGGCTAAGTTTACGAATAGCATGGGCATGGATTCGTATACAAACATTGCACTCAGTACGCATGCGTAGTGGGTGCGGGAACGTATTGGTGATTGGTATTCGTGTGATTGTAATAACTATGTCCAAGATGGTGGTGTTTCGAGCTGTAAATACGGGACAGAAAGAATTGTACCCAATTAGGAGAGTAGGAGAAACAATGTGGTGAATCTACTTGTAAAACAAATGCTCTAGAATGCACAAAACAAGCAGATTTAAGTAAATATGAATGAAGAGATAGGGAACACAGCATTCATACAATATTGCGTCCATATTGTTGAAAAGAATACTTTGTACATAGAGAAAAGTTTGTGTGTTGTTGCCTTGAATTTTGATACTGTTCTCCAAACACTACTGTACTAAAAATGTGTGATATGTCACCATGTGGTGATAAAAGTGGCAGATATTAGGGCACCGAAGATAGATGTTTGGTGAACATGATAGCATCCACAAATAGGTGTCTCCTTATTAAAAGCAAAAGGATAGAAGATAAATGTCAATGGGCTCCATTTGCCTAAAAAAAGAGATATTTCTGCATCATCCAGTCATGTGAATTACAAAGCTGGGGAAATTTACATGTGTTTGTAGAAAACAATGAAAACTATAAAAACAATGTTGGATAATTAGAAGAAGAGTGGTTTCTTAATGGAGTGATGGGCCCTGAAGTGGTTTCTAGTTAAAATCTGACACCGTTATGAATGAGAACTGTCTAGACAGGTATTTCATGGGATAGTTCACACACAAATTGGTGAAAACATTGAATAATTTAGTTCAAAAAGGTCGAGAACGTGAAGATCTTACAGATCCGTAAACATTTGTTTGGATGGACGGATAGCACTTTAGTTAATCATTACTCCTAACAGATAATGGTTAATCTAAAAAAGAACCTCATGGAAATAAAGGCTGAACTATGCTAAATTTGGAATTGTGCGTTGATTGTATAGCACTTTGTAAGGTCAGAAAAGAGCTATGGTTATCTACTATACGAGTGTTACATCTGTAATATACTTATAATCTAGTGTTTCAGATATGGTGTGATGTTATCAATGTTTAATATGGAGAAATTGAGGGAAGTTATGAATTAAATAATGATTAAGTTTTACATCCTCTATACGCCTGTAAGTTTTGATGTGAGACTCAAGAAAAGACTAGAAAAATAAGATTCTCAATGTTTTGAAAATTATATCAAATAGAAATCTAGAGATTCAATTTGTACATGTATTTCAGTTATTGAAGTGGTGATGTGATAGTCAATAGTAGCCCTATATTTAATAGATGTTATAGTCTAAAAAAAACTAATGTGTATAAGTATGTATCGCTAGACAAATGAAGATCCAATTTTTAAGACACAAAAAAACTTTTGAAATACATTCATTAGACCACGCCTTCAATTCCACACATATGGTCTCATGACACGCGTTATGGCGTAATCTCATTTCATAGAATCACAAACCAAAATAGTATACTTGTTATATGACCCAGGTCCTAGAACATACACCTTTAAGCTTAAAATGGTACTTTACATGTAAGTAACTTGATCTTATAAATTGTAATAAGAGCAGCAATTTTCCTCCACCTGAATGATTTATGATTGAGCAATATACAATTGGGTCACGTGGGAGAATTTGATCATCACGCCAATGTTCTCCATATAATCCTTGCTAGAGTTGACTAATATCTTTGACACCTCTCCTGAGTCCTGTGTGTAACTATTTTACATTAAGATACTACACCAATGGGTAACTGTTACACATGGTAAAGTCTTCAAGACCTCACCTTGAACCACATTGTCCATAAAATACCATACAAAAGGAGTATACTATCTTGAAATATCAGTTCCACCTACATTTCTTGAGGAAAAATCATCAATTTCTCTGGGTATTCAATGTCTAAATGTCAATACAATAAAAGATAAAAGTGACAAGGTCAGAAAGACCCACAGGTGTACGTCTGATAGATAAACATTCTTTTCATCTTTTTTCCACATCAAATTGATTCACATCTCCAACCAATACAAGTTGAAAATTGGAGCATCCTGACTGTATAAGGAAAAATGTAAGAATTGTACTGAATCGATCAATCCGATGTCTGGTCAAAATATTGACATCGCCATAATTCTAATATCAGGGTGAAAAACTTTTGGACCTGTGTTCACATCACCTTGTCATCAAATATGATTGATCTTCTCTTTGAGTTAGAATAAAATTAGCTTTCAGACTGTGCTAAAATATAATCTTAATCTTTAATATGGTCACAACTGATGTTTTATTCATATATTTTTGTACTTTATGCCATAGACAGTAATAAAATGAATGGATCCGTTGCAACTGGGTACTTAACCTTAGTGTACTCTGAATCAACAAAACTGGTGCACAATCTTGTGAGAAAAAAATGCACAGGTGAATATGGTTCATCTTAGAACATTACTTCATTCATTTGAGCCAAAAGTACTTGAATTAAAAATCAGAGACCATATGCTTTTAATGTACTATAAGTGAATGAAGTTAGGGGTGGATTTCTTGCACTAATTTCACTATGATAACGTTATAAAGACATACAACAAGCATTTGGTGAAGAGAAGTCTTTTAAGTTATATGGATGTTCATGAGTGTGAGAAGCCAGATGCAATCTCCGTGAGAAATGGGCAATCTGAAAATTGCCATCATACGTGCCACTTCAACTCATTTCTCACTGCATTTTACTCGCTGCTAAACGCGGTTACCAGGTGATGTAAATGATGTAATTCGGGTTTTTGGCATCAAATGTATTGCTTCAAATCATATCTCATGTTCTTGTTGGTAGTCAATAACGCAAGTGAAACCATTGAAATATGGAAAATAGTGCAAAAAGAATTTTTTTTTTTTTTTTTTACTGCTTTGCTTTGAGGACTTGTCATTACTGTTCATTTTTGGAGACAAAAAAGAAAACAGGCTAATCTCAATAAGATATTCTCCATGTAGCTATATGTATTTGTATGGTTGTAGGCAGTATTCAATTCATACAAATTTTAGAATTGTTAGTTTACATCAATATTATGTGTATATAACATTTGTAACAGATCAAATCATATTTTCTTGTATATATTTTTTGAAGTGAATGATTTAATATTTCTTGTGAGCATAAGTATTGAGGTGAATCTATTATTCTGTAAATGTAAACGGCATAATCAACTGGTATTGTTGCATTTTCTAACGCTATTGTTATTGTTATGTTTAGTTTGTTTAAAAATAAGGTAATTATTCATTCGTAATCAAAGCAATGAATGAGAGCAAATAATGACAGAACAAATTTGATAAGGAAAGTAAGGAGTGGCATATTATACCTTTATGTGCATTTGCTAAATGTGAATTTCTGATGATTTTCAATCTACTTTTAACTTAGATGATTGTTTAAGTGCACAAGGCCCTTAAAATCAAATTTTCTTGAACATGGGAAACAGCCTTAGTGAATTTTCATTGGGATGATTTGGTAGAACATGGAACAGGGCGCATACATGTACACGGTTGTCAACAGTATAAGTGGATCGTCAAACAGTTACATGTACTACATGCTGTGTTTGAATTTTTAAGAATGAGTGACAACATTCATACACATTTGAATACATGGATATATCAATCTTCAATATATTTTATGCGGATTATTTCATGCCTTCTGAACAATGTTAAAACTTACTATAACCTGAGAACTAACAATCTATGATATATTGACTCTATAACGAATATTACTATTGTATTCATTCAGACAAGCAACACTGTAGAACTTGAAAAGACTGTACATGTTGAACAAAAATATATTGTATTTTTTTGTAATCTTATGTATGTATGAATGTCGTGCAAAAATAGATGGTAAATAATCCTATAGAAATCATTTATTGCTTACAACATTCACAATAGTTTAAAGCATGTTTTAGGTGGTAGTAAAAAGGGTTTGTTTTATTCAAAATTCATCATTCCTGTGATTTATCAACACATTCAATAACATTTTGGTGAAAATATTAATATAGTTTTCTTTTAAATGTCATTGGTGAGAGACAGTACACATCTAAATACATGCATTTTCAATTTATTTCCTTAAAAGTGTTTGTTATAATGTTGTGTTTTGCAGTGTTGGCTAATTATAATGATTTGAACAAGACACTTTGAGTGAACTGTGATATTTTGCGTGATGAAATATTTTCGAACAATTATAATTTTTCTTTTCAAAACAATGATTTTAAATTTAGAAAATGGAAAGATTTGTATCAAGAAATTTGTATATGATTGAAAAGAAATAAATGTATTCAACATATCGTAATATACTTGCTGATTATTACAGGAAATCCAAAAGATACAAAAAATTGAATGAAATAGATACATTTTACACAAAAGCACAATACAATGATCTGCACAACAAACAACACTTCGTATTTAATTGCACCCACAGCAACACCCACATTCTCATTTGCTTCAATAAATAAACCTTGAGGACAGTAACACTAAACAACGAGGTCATGACTGTCCATAAGAAATTTCTTCCAAATATTTACTCTTGCTGATGTTTGTATTTAACAAGCTGGTTGTGAGATGCTTTAAGATGAGATGCAAGAACTCTCCACCCTGAGCCTTCACTTTCCCCCTGACTGCCCCTTTGAAACTCACTATAAAGGGCCCAGACAAATGTTTAAGGAAATTTTAATCTAAGTAAACTTGGGTGGTGACTTACACATTTGAAAACGGCGGCAGAAGAATCATTCTGGATGAAAGGGACATAGACACAGCCTTTATTTTCGACCCTGGGCAAGCACATGTACATGATGTCTTTTGCTAACACTAAAATTGGCTACTTAAACTCAACACAGTGCTAATGCTATGGGTACCTTGACATTTAATTCCTCAGGCGATGACCTATTCGCTCCTCGACACATCAATATTCCTTTTTCTAGTAAGGGAGGAGTCATTTGCATAAGGCTCTTTAAGCTTCTTGTGCCACCAAGGTGAGGACAGGTTGCGTTCATTATATGACAGTCTTATAAATATACCGTAAATCCTCTAGGCCTCCCTCTACTAACAGCTCCCATGAGCTGGCAGGTATTCTGTCAAAGGCCTACCTCTAATAAACGCCCCCCAAACCTCTTATAAAAGCATAACGAGGCTGCATTGTATATAACTCTTAAAAATCATGCCAAGCATCGTTTGAAACAAGAATGCTATACGTCTTACCTATGTTATTAACCCCCTACCTCCATTAAACACCCACCTCTAATAAACGCCTCCCCCTCCAGTAGAATATGGCAATAGCCACTCGGCCATTAATAGAAGACTTACGGTAGCTGCTATGCAATGCAGTGCACCAGAATGGGAAATATCGTAATGGCTTATATTACAACAGTCCACGATACCTACCATGCAAGACCATGCAAAACCATAGGCTGGTACATTTAAAAACTTCAATGAGGCAAAGATGTGAGAAAAATATCCCATGTGAATATAAAGTAAGCTTTAGCCTATAAGTAATGACAGGGCAATGAAGATATATATTCAGGTCCACACTTAGGTTCTTGTCAAATATGTATGGAAAAAATTGTTCCTTGGTTCTTTCACTGTAATTTTTGTGATCAATGTAAAAATAGCTGTTTTGCCTGTCAGCGAACTAAATGCCGTCATCAAATATGCAATGTAGGTACATGCATGTTATAAAGTAGCTTGTTGAATGAAGGTCAAGGGACTTTGTTTTGAAACCCATGGGTTGTGGAAGAGGTACAGAGGCAATATTAAGTTACAAAACAATACAATAGGAATGTAATCAAAACATCTTGAGAACCACTTGCGGTTGTCTAAAAATGATATTTGTGCATTCTAACATTTATCATGTACATTACGGTATGTTTTGTACGAACATTGCAATGTGCTAGTTTTTGTGCACCATGTCAGGATACAAATGTCACAGATAATCAGGTGTCAATGTTTTACACAGGACAAACTTCTTTTTTATTCATTACGAAGCTCATGATTGATACATCATACTCAGTGTTCAACTCCACATGAAAAATGAAACAATAATACATTGTAAAATACATGTTGTTGAGTTCATGCAAGATGAGTCTCTTGTTCAGTTTGCATTCTTATCCTTCTCATGAATGCACATTAAGACACAATATCAGCACGTTCTTAAAAACAATGAAACCCATTTGAGCTATGAAAATCAAAGTTCAACTACTGCGAAAATACGTGTCGAGTTGACGCAACATTACCCACCAATGGATACGGCTCAGGTTTTTGTTAATTCCTGACAATGTTGGGGATTGAGAAATGTGCACATTGCGCTTTCCTAAATAGAGTCCGTATACAATGGACAGTCACTGGGGAACCAATGGACTTGTGTGGTGCAGAAAGAAGTTTGGTCACGGTCTACATCACTGAATGCCACTCAATCCACCTTGAGGTGTTGCTGCCCACAGATTACACATGTACAGGGACGATCCAGATTTGTTGTAAGGGAGAATATGTTGGGAGGGTTTTCATGATGAAATTTCAGGTTATTTTTGTAAAGGACAGGTGGTTTGGGACTGGTTTTTTGTGACGGAAATCTGCAGAATGTTGTAGATTTTCAATATATTTTCAATATACAGCCACCTTGCCTAGGACAACATTGGATATTTGGGAGGTTCATAACAGTAAAACATACCGCATCATACAATCTTTTTTTTCTCATACAAAACAATTTTTCACATAATTTTTCCCTTATCAATGAGTCTTTCAGCATTTTCTGTCATATGCCACACTTTGGGGAAAATTAACATCAAGCCCTCATTTGCCAATTAGAACAAGTTTGGTGATGATAAGTCATAAACTGTTCCCAGGAGACAGATTAACATTAATTCGTAATAATTTGTTTTTAAAAACACATCGTAACTTCATCAAAAGTAGGCCAAAGTACATCAAATTCTAATCAGCTTTGGAGAGTAGTACAATAAAGCTAAATATTAAGCTTGGTGACCATAGGTCAAATACTTCTCCCTGTAGAGTGGTAACAAGGTTTATTAGATAACGCTCATAAGTTCGTCAAAAGTAGGCCAAAGTACAAACAAAATCTTTTGAGAGGTACTTTTTTCCTCTAACAAGACATTCAATTTGCAAATCAATAGCTCAAGTAGTCTTCGAGTTATCAGCCTGATTAGATCAGACTGATGTACATACATACAGACATACATACGTGGACAGAAGCAAAGCTAGAAATCTCCCTCCGGACTTCATCCAGAGTGATTTAATACAAGCAACGACTTGACGCGGGGTTCATTTAGAGGGCTGATCTTTGTACAAGGTTTAAGTCTTGATAATAAAGTTTGAAATGTCAGCATATAAGACACTCAACACTGTCAATGTGATTATATTACTTGAGATGACTTTCACAACATGCACTTCATTGATGCGTGTGGGCGTACAAAGGCGATTTATGTCCATCATTTCTAATAATCGAATGACATCTTACCTGGCTGCAGCTATCATTGGAATAAAATGGTACTCACCTGGAAAAAAAAGAGACAAGTATTAGTTTTAGAAAAATGACATATTATTATTTTTTGGGAAAAACAATTTAGAAAATTACTGATGGAAGAAGAGACCATAAATAATTCTGCTAAAGGTTACACTACATTGTCACTCACAAAGCTTTGAATACTCAATTTTACATCTAAGTTTCAGAATTATTCAATTTTTATGCCAAGAACACTGTAAACAGCAATATTTGAATGGACAGGTAGAACTAGTTAGCAGATAACAGAGACAGATCTAGGGTTTTGGAAATAATTGATCAAGGAAGGGTAAGAGCATTTCTGCACAGAATTTTGTAACATTTCATGATGAATATTGGTGCATTTCACAGAACGATTTTTTATTCTATTCCCAAGAGTAAGTGAACCCCCTCACCCACCACTAGATAATAAGATTTGAAACTAAGCTGAAAAGACTGATTTTGAGTACAACATGCAATGTTCAATGACTGTCAAACACCATATCACCACACGACCTGATGCAGCGCACCCAAATAAAAGGCTACGTCACTCACAATCCATAGCAAAAAGTGAAACAATTAAATGAATGGAGTAATGTTGACGTTTTATTTAATTTCTTTACCAAACATGGGCAACCGCAATATCTTGATTTGATAGTAAGTTTGAACTTAGTCAGTAGGAGGTTTGCATGATGTAAGAAAGTGACACTTGGGTCCATTAGGTTTATTACAGTCTGATATGCGATCAATTGTAGGAATTGACCACGACCATTGGCGGGGGCAGGACGCCTGATTTACCCGAACGAAGTGAGGGTAAATCAGACGCCAGCATATTCCCGAGCATTTTGCGATTGACACAACAATCGAGTGGTCAATCACCGTTCTATCATGACTAAAATCCATTTTATTTTAAAATAAATCATATTATAACATTCTCATTGCAAGTCAATTTCGCTTGTTTTGAGTGCGCGGAGACCACTACTACGGCGTTAGTCTAAACTGTTGCTCTCCGCTACACGGAACACGCCTTGCTTCGTCAGCGGCTGTATTGATATTGTGAGGAGTTTAGACTAGCGCCTTAGTTTTTTTTTGGAGCGTGTTTTCCATCGCAAAATTGAGCACGCTGATTGACCAATCAGCGTGGGTTATTGGTGCTGATTTTTGTACGGAATGATAGAATGAGCGTTTGATTTATGGTCAATATTATTATCTGCTAAGTTCAAATGAGTTTGATAATCAAAATATCAAACCCTTAAAATCATTATCAGAAAATGATCACTATTACATGTAGGTTGCAAATGATCGTATTTTCTGTACTACAAACTTTTTCAACTAAATTATGATGTATATTCTTTATATTAGCAACAATGTGTTACTATTTTTATGGAGTTTTCATTGTGCTACGTTTGGTAATAAAAACCTGACTGTTTCAGGTAACATTCTATTAATTTCAAACAAATAAAGCCTTCTCTCTACAATGAATATATTAACACTTTCCTAAACATCAATTTACAAGTAACGAGTTATGTAACACATTGGAAGTAACTGTATACTTTCTTTTTCTTTTTACCCAAGTATGCAAAAGGACTTTTTTGTTATGCACTACATACATGTACATGTATGTCATCCATATTTTTGTTACCAGGCAACTTTGTTGAAGCACACTTCAATCCAACATTATTTCTGTTTCTATTGAGCTTCTTTTTGATAAAAATATACCATTTAACTAAGACGAGATTAGTCGAAAAATACAAAGTAAATTTTCATGCATGCGCTGCTTTGCGTTGGGTTTAAACAAAGGTCAATAGGGTCAGTTTCATGTGAGCAAGTATTATGTTACATTGACATTCAATAGTCAGTCAGTATACATGACATGACTCACACGTCGTCCAAGTTTTTCACATGAACTTATCTTCTCAATTGGATATTAAATATATATATTTTCTCTCCCTAATCGTTAAAATAATTTGACATTTTTCATTGATGCGTTTACCCATACATGTATATGACAAAACTCAATGAACTGGGGTTTTCACATCCTGAGGAAGCTACAACATTTGGCTAATAATCGGATCTCCCAAGCTGCAGGAAACCAAGTGCTTTGCTTCAGCGCCATTAGACAACAGGTTCTATTAAATGTAAATGTAAATGTGCTTATTTACAGTCGCAATTCACAGTTTGTCGTGCTCTAGCGACTTTACATATACACCAGGTCATTGGCATCCTTTATACGCTATAGCTTTCTCAACTCCCCAGGGAGCATACAGCACATCGCTACCGTAGCACAGACTTGCTTATCACTCACATTTGCTTTCACCGGCCTGACCTGTACCTATTTAATGTGTAGGTACCATGGAACAGTGTGCAACCTGTTAGAGGTAAGTTTGCTCAACACCTACCATGAGACCTGACCGGGAATCAAACCCACGACCTTCTGGTCACAAGTCCAACTCCCAATCCATTCGACCACGGTAAGCATGACTATCAAGGTACCTTGTCAAGGTAGATTTCATATACAGTTGGACTTGCGATCTTACAGGCACAGTGAATACTTAGAAAGTTTGTAAAAGGAGACAAATTCTTCATAGCTTTATTAAATTGGCGTCAACGCCTGTGAAGCTTGCTGGAAGTAATGCAGTAATTCTAGAAGGATGCAGAAGCATGATCTTTGTACATGTACATCTATATCATCAGGCTTCCCCATTACGAGCATCATATGCAACCTTTTGACAATGGCACTTACGTGACTATAAGCAATCTTTCTAGTCTAATTCTAGATTACAAAAAGTACAATGACATTTTTAAT
Source organism: Streblospio benedicti (assembly GCA_019095985.1). Lineage (NCBI taxonomy): Eukaryota > Metazoa > Annelida > Polychaeta > Spionida > Spionidae > Streblospio > Streblospio benedicti. Next base: position 13,698,775 of record CM032666.1, read on the forward strand.
AGGATACCCTGAATCTTAAAACGTAGAAGACAGGTCATGGTGACAAGAAACTGCAATTTTAACTAGTCGATCATTGAAGACCATGGTAAGATTCCAGGCATATTTTTCATGTTGCACCTGCGGGTTAAATCCATTTACATACCTAATGTAGCTTAAAATCTGTGATGTTGATTTTTAGAACAATACGTTTGGCTAGATGTGCCAATTTAATAATTCAAAAGTATGTATAAAAAGGTCCGTCATTTATTACATCTTGTGCACAACTCTATTTCTCTCCATATATTTATTTGGTATCCTAAGATCAATATAGGCTCTTATCATATGTGGCTCTAAATTCTCTTTATCTGCTATTGAGCTTACAATTGGTTGAAACTGCTTTGATAAAACCTTTATCATCCATGATGAATAGCGCATTTGAATAAGGATATATATCAATAAGAAGCTTGAACTTGGTAGTAAGACAAAACAAAAATACAGCCCTAACATCTAAAAGGATGCAGTGGACGTGCATCATGTTTGTTGCATTTGTTTTTGCACCTGGCAGGTGCAAACAGATTGCAACAGGCATTTCAAATGCAATTTTCAAAGTATTTTTTTTCTTTTGTAAAAATCTTCATCTCTAAGAAATTCAAACGTAGTCTGCCATGAATGGCACTGAAACTAAATAACAAATCACATCTTCCTCCTCCAGAGGATCTAATTAGTTGGCCAGCAAGAGTTATCACACACTCACTTCCTCCCCGTAATTGTCACTTCATACTAAGTTCATAGTCCTCGACATTTACATGACAGGTAACTTAAAACAATGCCGCAAATAATGAGGTCAACTTCTGAACCACGACCATTCTTTTTTTTTCTCATACATGTCTTATACAACATAATGACTTATTAGTCCCTGGATAGTAGGATGGTTTCATAGATTATATGATTGAGAAGTGGTTAAAAGGATGTATAAAAAACAACTGGGGACTTGATTCTGATTTTGAGAAGGGACTTGAAAGTATGAGGTGTGTATATGATAAATTTACGTATAGCATAAGTAATTTCCTTGGGACAAGGGCCTGAAATAGTTTTCAAATTAATCTATAGAATGGGGGGGGGGGGTTGGGGGGGTTCAAATTAATTTATAGGAGGGGGGGTGTTGAATTTTGAAAGTAATGTAGGGTGTTTGTGAATATGAAATTGTAACATACTGTTTAATTTTGTCATACACCCTCAGCCATGATAAATGGTAGCAATATAGAGCTCCCTTGATAACGAGCGGGCCTTTTAAATTCATCATAACACAAATGGTCTATTTTAGAACTATTTTATGTCTTTCTGTATGTACTGTGAAGATTCATTCTGTTTCCAACAATCAGGCTTTGAATCAAAATCTTAAATAAAAAGTTGCTATTTATCAAACCGAACTGAACTAATCAGTACATCGTGACACAGGCGCAATTTAAAAGACAATACTAGGAAATATATAGTGATTGTTCCAGCCCTCTGTAGTATACAGAGGGTGTATACTACAGAGGGCTGGGACAATCACTATACATTTCCTAGTATTGTCTTTTAAATTGCTCCAGTGCATCGTCATATGAAAACATTAGTCTACTTCGCAGTCTTTTTAACATTATCAAAAGTTCAGAATCCTTGCATATATTCATGAGCAAATGCAGAAAGGAAAAGATGACAAAAATTGTGATTCTTTGAAAACAAAACATACAGAAGCAAATTGAGTTTGCCTGTCCATTTCACAGCCTATTGTAAAAATATTTGGACACTTATTAGTAAAGTAAAGAACGTTAGTGAACGTTGAATGCTTGTTTGGTGTAAGCAGACATAAAAGAAAACTAATAATTACTGCAAACCCATACAAATAGTGCAACGCTTTCATAAAACTGATGGATCTTTTTTTTTTCAAATTCGTTGTTGGTTTTACTCCCTTTTTAGGATTGGATGTGATGTGACATTTATAAAGAGCAAAATTGTTTTCCCCAAAAGCAAATTATTGCTTTGAAAAATAGTGGCGCACTTCTATAAGGTAGAGTTGTCTTACAAATAGTTATGTGATGTTTGAGGTACATTGTGTAAAGAAATTATATAGAAAATTGAGCAGCAAAAAACCTACATGCTTATATCTGAATATACTGATAACAATTATATAAAATAATTAAATTCACACAATCTAAATATAGTCCCTATTCCTTTAAAAAGCTACATTCAAAATTCAGACTGATGACAAAGTTTAGATTATGGCAATGATAGTAGCTCTGCCTCCAACATTGAGTCTTGTAATGATGTGTTGCTTTTTAAGCACACATTTCTTTAGAATATAATGCTTCATTTATAACACAATCCACCCACAAAATAGTGTACAGGACATGTGACACTGAATCACGACAACGCTCCAATGATCCCCGCGTTTTGTCAGGTACTTTGTCACCGATTTCTGCTACAATTACAGGCAGTTACGTGATCACAAGATATAAATATATAATCCACAAGACTTTGAAAAAAGACGCATTTACACAACCAGTGTAAATGAATACAGGCAATTATAATCTTTGTATGGGTGCTTGGTCCAATTTTGGCTCTGAATAGATAATATTTATGATCATGTTTTATAACACTGCAACATTGTGTTGACATGAGCACCAATTATACATACAATATTGACATAACGAGATCCTCAAAACACAACGTTTGTTCACTTTTATCGAACCAATTGCTCATTAAGTGTTATCCATCCAAAAATATTAGAAGCTTGGCCATACAAAGAAGGTATGGGATATAACATGTGCGTAAATTGTTACCATCGGACTGCTGGAAGAATTAATTAGATTTATAATAAAAATCTCATCATTAATTAAAAAAAATACGTTTCGAGGAACACAAAAATTAGCACAAACTACAATGTTTTAGAGTAAAAATATTAAACAATAAAAGATTTAAAGATATTGCTCAGTGAAGTTACATATGTCCGAGGTGTGCAGGTGCTGCCAGACCTGTAGATGGCAGGCCAGTCAAGGAGGTCACAGTAGGTGAGCATAAGCTGGAAGTTGTGTCCGAATTCTGCTACTTGGGTGACATGATATCCAGCGGTGGTGACTGTGAGCTAGCAGCTACTGTGAGATGCAGGACCGCATGGGGGAAGTTCCGTGTGCTCCTCCCGATAATCACAAACAAGCATCTCCCCGCTGGTATCCAGAGGTAGAGTGTACTCCACTTGTGTAAAGAAATTGATGCTACATGGTTCCGAAACCTGGGCTGCCTCCAAGACCCTGAACCGCTTGAGAAGAAATTGATCCGATGGATCTGTCGTGTAAATCCCCCAGGATGACGTGAGCTCTGACTGCCTCCAAAGAAAAGCTTGGCATAAATAGCTGTGCCTCAACGAACAGGATGAGATGGCTAGGCCATGTCGAAGCACCCGGCTGGATAGCCAGAGTGAGGGAGCATAAAATCATGAGACAGAAAGCTCCAGGCAGACCAAAGTTGACCTGGGATGAGCTGGTGAAACGCGACAGAGCATCACTTGGCATGGAAGGAATGGACCCCAAGGACCGTTGGAGGGGACGCTCGGTCACAACTAGGCAGCCAGGCCGCACCCATGAGGAATTAATAGGCCTGCCCAAATAATGATGATGATGATGATGATGATGATGATGATGATGATGATGATGATGATGATGATGATGATGATGATGATGATGATGATGATGATGATGATGATGATGATGATGATGATGATGATGATGATGATGATGATGATGATGATGATCATGATGATGATGATGATGATGATGATGATGATGATGATGATGATGATGATGATGATGATGATGATGATGATGATGATGATGATGATGATGATGATGATGATGATGATGATGATGATGATGATGATGATGATGATGATGATGATGATGATGATGATGATGATGATGATGATGATGATGATGATGATGATGATGATGATGATGATGATGATGATGATGATGATGATGATGATGAAAATCATATTTGTTCTGTAAGACCCAGTATCAATAGACGATGCCTTATCCATTGCAAGTGTAATGAAAATAATATTTATATTCTTCACATTTAATACTTGTTTCACATTAAAAACAATATGCCGTCTCCTCAACTAAAACACATAGTCACGTGATATTGCATAATCGAATGATTTTCGCCAGACGTACCGTGAATTTCCAACGGCAGACGTCCCATTTTACAAGACAGAGATAGGGGGCTTCTTACGTGCACCTTCCAAGTTACGTCTGACGAAAATCATTCGGTTGACATTTCTGGCATTCACGTGGTTTGTTGAGTATATGCCGGCCTCTTATTGCGTGGTATTTATATTGCCCTACATACTTTAATACGCTGTTCGAATAAAAGAAACTTTCAGAATGCAACGAACACATCATAATGCTTCTGTACAAGCATACTTGTTCGGCCACTGAGCATAACCTTTAAATGCACATTGAATAATTTCACGGAGGCAACATCTAGAACTCAAAACGAGTTTAATTATTGCAAGACCACGAAAATGTATGTACGCTGAACTTTCACATCCATGGGCAGATCCAGGGAGGAGGGCAGGGGGAGTGCGCCCACCTCTTTTCCCACTAAAATGCTTAATTTTCATAGGGTCCACCATCAATCACGCATACGAAATCCATGAAATCCCTGGTGTGCCCCCCTTTTCTAAAAACCTGGATCTGCCACAGACATGCCACATGCTGCTTTTTATTTACATTGTCTCATGAGTTACTGCTGCTGGTGAATGCTAGAATTGAAACCTGTCTACAACATGACTTCTATCATCATTAGTTGTCTATCTACCTAATGTCAATATGAATCATTGGCATAGGCAAATTTATGTAATTAATATTATGAAATCGAAAAAAACACGTAATAAACATAAACGTATGTAAACCTTCATATATGAAGTGACTAATCGTAAAATCAAATCGTAGCATTGGTTTTCTATGCATATATAATTTACGGTATGATCTATCATCAACAATACGCTCATTTCCACACCACTTGCCCCACTCCACCACGAATAGTCCCATAAACCTTTCCATCTTATTTACAGGATCTTTCTTGACATACAAACACCCCAAATTAGCTTTAAACGACAGTGCCAATAAAAATACACCATTGGAATTGATTCAATCACAAATAGGAGCATTTGGGGAGCATAATACATCCATTTATAGACATCCTGCTGGCCCATAAAGTGGACTTTTCGAAGGTGAAATGAGATTACGTCTGATATTATAGACCAGTGATCCGTAGTTAAGTGTCCAGCGCGTGTTGTTATTCCTCTCACATACAGCTGATAAAGCCAAGCACAGATGGAGATTTCTGCTCAGGGGAATTGTTCCTGTTTTGCTGACCATAGCTCTGTATGAAACATGTCAAACGCAGCTCTGAACATGGGGCAAAATTTGAGTCACAATGGACAGCAACAAGTTAATGTATTGCGGGTCCCGTATAAAATGTATGGAATCAGTAAAATCCCAACGATGCATAAGTTTTCAACCTTGTGACATTTGCTTATGATCTTGGAATTAAAACTGGGAAAGTTTAGAAGCTAAAAGTAAAGCTTTGATGCCAGTTTTAATTATATAGCCAAAATCTGCAATATATGACCAATGGAACTACATAGACAAACATTGGCGAAACTTTCAATAAGTTGTGATTTTGCAACAGTGTAATTCCAATTGACTGGCCAATCAGCGAATGATATACGAGCAAAGACTTGAAAATGCACTAGCACCCGTACAAACGGCAATGAAATGTTAGCACCATCCAATTGCCTTTTTCTCAAACAATCAATCAAAAGGTACAACTTGGTGTCCGTAAAACAGTCTTGAGGTTTCATTTGGTCTGATTTATCTATTGGAGAAGCACCATAAGAACACAGAATCTTTACAAACAATAATGAATATCACTTTTGCTGTTTTTCATTTCATAAGCAGGTGCAACAATATTTCTCTTTCTTGGTTTGATGGTTTCTTTACAAAAACATTGTTGTTTGGTACTAGTAATCACTAATCAGAGATTACACTGTTCTTTGGGGCTTCTATGGATGTTCAGGGTATAATGATTAGGTATAATGAGTGCAGTTTTGTCATCCTAAAGCATCAAATTGTCTGTACATCGAGTGGCCTTTATAAAACCAATAACACCATCCCATTCAGTCAGCTACAGTGTACTCATACATTTTGAGTGACATCTGTCATTGGCAATGTAATTCATCTTTTTCTTTAAATGTCACTAATACTTTGTCCAATAAAACATCCATCAGATTCATCGGGCCATCTGATGTCATTTTCATCCTGATTACCCGTATTCTTATTTATTATGGTGCACACATACGTTATGATGCTGATTGTATTTAGACAGCATGAAATTAAGCCCACGCAATCCTTGATGGTATATGCGGCTAGGTAAACTTAGGTTTTATATCTGTCAACTGGTGATCAAACACTACCTACAGTTCTAGCCCTTCCACACTATTTGTAAAGCCCTCAGATAGTCTTTTAGAGATCTTTAGTGGGATATGTAGGCTAAAGTCTCATGGAGTATTGGACATTCGTATTTGGCAGCAGTGTTATATCATAATATAACAAACCATGTTCATTCACCAATGACACTTTCTAGACTATTCCTGACATTCTGTTTGGTACATTAGTTGCTTTTTCATTTAAATGTAAAACATTGTCATGGGGACACCTCAGTAATAGTTAATGTAAATGTGTAAATGAGGTGGTTTATAGTCATGATCCAACTATTTTGCTCTCACGACTTTACATTTTACACCAGGTCACTGGCATCCTTGTCACATTATATCTTTCTCAACTCCCCAGGGAGCATACAGCACATTGCTTCTGTAGCACAGTCGTGCTTATCATTCACATTTACGTTCACTCGCCTGACCTGTACCTATTTAACGTGTAGGTACCACAGAGCAGTGTAGGGGTAAGTTTGCTCAACACCTACATGTACCACCAAATTCGACTGGGAATCGAACCCACGACCTTCTGCTCACAAGTCCAACTCCCAATCCATTCGGCCACGGAAGCACGCGAATAGTTCCATCTTGCAATTACAGAAAAATTTTCATTCTCCCACTTGCTATAATATTGTTTCACTAATTTGAACATGTCACTAATAGAAGCACATCTCCCTAATCAACTGGTGTCTTTTGTGGTAAGGTTTTCCAAAAAACAGACAAGTCTATCTAGCAGAACTTGATCTATCTTTGTACCTACTATACAAATCACTGTTATTACACACCATATGAGGATATACCTGACACTCTCATCCTATTGGCTTTGTGGTGTGATTGCTTTTGTACAACACACTCACCTCCTCTCATTGTTGAGACTAAAATATGTATACTGTCAAGCAATTACTTACCGGTACATGTATTAACTCCACATAAAAATGTACATTTTGCGTTATGAACTTGAGATGCAGTTTCAAATGTACTTGGGAATTGCATATAAGATATATGAGCCTGAACTATAGTGTGTTTTATTTTCACCATCTGTCTTACCTTTCTAAAAGCGTTTACCGGTATGGTAAAGTTATTTATAGCTGAAGACAGCTTCTATTTGACTATTGTTACTGGTAATATTCAAGTGACTCTGGCAACAGTTAATAGAGTTCACAACTTCATAATTGGTGGATTAAAATGATATGATCATCCCAATTGTTCACTTGTGTGGCAAAGACGGTAAGTATAATATTGAAACAGTCTATCAACTACACACAGCAAAATATCACTATCACGCTCATCACTTTAGGACTACACTAAACGTTCTCATTCATTTTCAACATGTACTTTCAGTAAGTGATGAACTAATGAAACAAATTTTGTGAACATGTAACAACATTCACTATCATAAAACATAAAACATTTTCATTTTTTTTACATTAAATCCGTCATCGACTTATGAGTTTTGGCCAATCAACTTGTCCACTAGCCATGTTTAACTCTACAGTGAAGTTTGGCAAAAGCACGTTTTTACCATCTGCTCACGTTAATGACTGTTACATGGGGTAGCATTGGCAAATTAACTATGCTATTTTTTAGCCGGTGTTAACGGACAAAATGCTCTTTGACTTCTTAAAATTACATATCCCAAATTATCGTTGGGCATAAGAGATACAAACGTGGAATCTATGTTACATGAGGTAACATTTGAAAATGTAATATTGCAATCTTTCTTTTGAGACAGTCACGCTCACACATGAGACAAAAACTAATCATGTTTTTTAACGGCATGTAGGGACTTAAGTGAAAATTCATGATGATTGAGATAATCTCTTGCATAATTCTCATCCATAAGCCAGTATTATGAAACTCCAAATAATCCATTACAGATTTTGAATGTGCTTTACATCGTGGTGTAGCTTTGGGATTGATGATGCTGATATTAAAATGATGGAGCATCGAGAATGATGCCTTTGTACGCATCAGTGATGAAAAACGTCTACATCAACAAAAGAATATACATGTCAGAAACACTTTCCTTTTAAAAAGTGACGTTAAAGATACGGAAAGTGCGCAAAAGATAGACACAATAGAAGAATGCTACTGATGAACAATGGCACTTATGTAAATTTGCAATAGTCTCTTTCAAAGTCTCTAGCAAATCCATTGAGAAAATGTTCCATAAACCATATACATACAGCTAAAAAAACAACATTCATTCGGACATCTAAAGATAAGCTTTATGAAAACAAAATTCACTATAATGTGAGACATTGGGGATCTACGAATGATTAAAATAAGTGCTGCTTTCTATTTGAGACGTCCTTCAAATATGCTCAACCAAAATCCCATCACCAATGTACAACTATATTCCATTGACAAAAAGTTGCATACAGCACATCTATAGCCTTATTTGATACAAGCAAGTGTAAAGCCCTTACACGGAGTGTGATAGTGTTGTGTCCAAATGTATGTATGACACTGTCATATCTCACGCCTATATATGCAGTATATAGCCATGATTCAAATCTCTTAATACTTGTGGAAGTGGGTCACAAAATCTAAACAATCAAAAGCCCCACTGCCGAAATATTCAGCAGAGTTAGGCTCAATAATAATAGCACATGATTCTGATTGTTTGCAACACTGTAAAGCGTTGCCTTTACTTCCACAATAATCAGTCCGTTTATCCCCCGGCCATATACGATATATGTACTGGTGAAGGCAGTGTAAAGTATAAAGATGTGAAACGGGCGTTGTGTGTACGAAGTCTGTTCATGAAGCTCTCATGTCACAGAGATCTTATGTTTTCAAATGTCACTTTTACATAATGAAAACCCTAAAACAGTTACTTAAAATAGATTTTATGAGGTATATAGGTTTTATTTTGCATGGTAAGACAAACTGAAGGAACCTAAAACGGTTGTGTTTCTGTGATAGCTTCTATTTGACCATTGTAAATACTCAAGTGGCCATGTGAATAATGAGTTCAAAACTCTATAAGTGCTCGTCTAGAACAATAACATGCAATTTTAACTTCATGAAAAGGGAGTTATTATTTTGAATAGGTCTCAGTCTAAAAACATTTCAAAATAAAAAGCACCACTTAATTTTAACTCGCAATGTAGCTCTAGCTCCCAGGTGGTGCATTGATTATCCACAAAACATCTCATAAACTGTTTTTTCCCAGACAACATTAATACGCTAATTCAGCTTTATCGACAGAGTATCACTATTTAAACAACAGATTTAGCTAGGGGTCAACGCCCAGCCCAACAGTTCAAATTCGTTATGAACATTTAATAGTCCATAATATCATGAACTTGTGAACATGTGAACAATAAATGTTATTTGCAATATGTCATCCAACATTTTTGCTGTTTTCAGCAAGGCTTCACATTATATTTCTATTGCCCATTCTCAGAGTGATAGAATCCAGCCTAAACAAATGTCTAATCACGAATTCGTGATGATTGAGATCATCTCTTAAATAATTCCCAACCATAAGTCAGTAGCATGAAATTACTAGTTCTCATAGTTCTCATATTACAATTTTTATAAACATTCATGACAGAATCTTGACCTTACAAATGTGTCAATTTTATGTAATGAAGTGACACCCCAAAACAGTGGTGTTGCTGTGTCTCTTTTAGCTCATGTGAAGGCCTAACGCAAGGACCACCAGCAATCTTAATGCATTCTATGCATTTGATTCACTCATTTCTTCATCGAAAATGTCTCTTAGAGGAAGAATTAATTGTAAAGAGATCGCGTTTGCAGCAATCACTCTCTACAATCTTTGTAATGCCACATGGAAAAAAACTGCATTAAATGCAATTATAATTATACAAGGCAGTGCAATACCATACTTTCTTCAACATTAGTCTTTTTTCATGAAGAATTTCATTTGATACTGACCCAGGTATTTTTAAATGGTACAATAATATATGAGACAGCCTTCGTAACATAATGACCAGAAGATGATTGACAAACACTGCTGTGTAGCTTGAAAGTTTGCGAGGTGAACAAATTAAAAATACCTGATTCAGTGACAATTGAAACTCATGTTTGATTTACAGAACTGTAGAAATAAATCTCCAAGTATTGTCAAAACAATGACACAAGAACAAGGTCTTCACTTACAGCTGGTGTTTGGCACTAGGATGAGTCACAACAAACACGTTAAACAAGATCAAATGATTTGCAGCCAACACGCATCTATTTGGCATGACATGTCCTCATGCAATGCACATGATGGAGACTACCACGAACCTTTAAAAGAGACCACCTGTACATGTACTGCAACTCTTCATTGTATTTGTTCTACAGCACATCGTGTCATTTGTGGGATGTATTTGCTCAATATTCCCTCTCTCTTTGAAGTCGTATATGTGATTTTAATTTTTATACCAACGCAGTTTAGGACTTTTACCACATCGCCTCAGGTGGGACTTGCATGCATGACAATCGCACCGTATCACCCATTACAAAATTAGGGTCATCAAATACATTAACTACTAGGCCACACCTGCATTACAGTAAGTTCATGTAATAAAAACCAACATGTAGATGTTAGTTACCTTATCTAAATGTAAGGCTGGAGCCTGTCACTAAACTTAGAATAGATCATGCAATTAGCAGAACAAGCCCGGCGTCACGCTCGCAGCTCGTAGTTTGACTTTTCTTGTAGTCTGCACTTTTTGCGTTTATCTTGGGCCTGTCCCTAGGATTGGTGAACTGGGTGGTCCCCAACCACTTTTTGAGAAAACATAATACAGATCATCGTCATATCTCATGGCTATATGTGCAGTATATAGCCGAGATTCAACCCCTTCCAATTCTGTGGAAGTTGTCCTCAAAATACAACCAATCACAAGGCCCACTACCAAAATATTCAGCGGGGAATTCAAACGTTAAGTCTAACCCCCAAAATTTTTTTCCACATAAAAGCTATAACTGGGCCCACGGGTTGGTATGAACAAGGACTTATAATGGCAGTGTGAGTGATCAAGCTGTGAAAAACAATTTGAATATTGATGTCGTAGAGTGACATGAAAAAAGCTTTTCAGCACATCCTTAACTAAAGCCATTAGCAAACCACCAATTAAGGCATAAAGCTGCAGTAAATCATCTGGTGGGACGTTGTGCATTATCATCATGTGAGCACAACACACTCACACTTTTACGGCGGGTCTCACTCAAGCCGCATTAAAGCTGGTAAAGAATTGTGTGGCGTTATCCAAACTTAGAGCTTTTATAACAATTTTTTGTTGTTGCATGGATGATAAAGGGAAACGAATATCAGTTTAAGTTATCAATAATTTGAGGAATCAGAGTTCAAGAAGGCCGGTTAGACTGTAATTTGATGAATGAGCAAAGTACATGCCATATCTAGTTGTACGGGTCATGTCAACATTTGAGTACTATGGATAGTGGCTGATGATGCACAATGATACATGTTTGAACATCGTATATTTCTGACTAAATGATACAATAAAACTTAAACACAGGGCAGTCACTAATAATGACACTGGAAAACTTCAGACACCTTATCTTGCTTGCTTAACTAAAACATGCTTATTCTTCACTAGTGTGGACAGTTTGGACACTGCTTACCCCAACGGTACCGATTACATCCAAAGGATACAGAACTGTAATGAAATGAGATGAATCGGTGTAATAAAACGTAATAATTCGAAACAAAGTTACGGCTATCAGGGTTTTCTGGGATCTGCTCAATCGCTGAAACTAGGATACTTACGATTATTGAAATACACGGAAAAATCAGAAAATTTTCTCATACATCTGCACATTGACATCCATCTTTCATACTTGTTTGCTCATAAACATTTGTATTTGTTCGGGCGTTCTTGTTTATTTCTACCACAGTGACAGCGCCAATTGGTTAAAAAGTGTGGACCTAGTACAGACACCAAATGAATAAAAAATCTTTCAAAATGTCCGGCGTGGTCATGAACTTTTTAGAAATATTCTTTTTATTATGGGAACCTCCGTAAAATGCATAATAAAAGGGTAAAAAACAGAATAAACATATCTTCAGGCGAGTTATGAGGAAAGCCATAAGTTGCTGAAGCAACAGAATTTTTTTTTCGTTCGAAACAGTCACAAATGTGAGAAGAAATCTGAGAAAAACGTAAGGAATTGTAGGGTAATACTATCAATTTCTTTATATTTTGCTTGTCTCCTTCTGATGCGATCAGTACTGTACCAGTGCGGTTTAGTGTAATCCCAGAGCATAACAGCCTCTAAAAATATCTACACAATAAAGCTAATATCGATGAAAAATAGAAATTGCACGATAATCTATCAATTGAGAGCATTCTGATGATTCTGGTAATGGCGACGTTTGAGTTATGTTCCATGAGCCTATTTACTTAACCTTGTTGCGGGCATGTATTAATCACAACCTCGTTACTCATCCTCGGACAGATACATGCTATGATAACCAAATGGCAGTTATTTTTGTCTACTATAGTAAACATCAGGGTTGAATGATAGAATTATAGTAGTGAGTCCTTTGTTTTATTTCCATGAATGGGTATTTACATCGCCAGTTCAACAATTGTTACAGTGGGCTATCAAAAGACTGCTGATTATATTTAACATAAAAACCCGAAATCATAAACCAACTTAAAGCCAAAGTCTTCTCCTACAGTATGAATTTTAAAGAGGGGACGAAACATTTGGCAACATCAAAGAGAGGTACAAGATTTTTGCCACAAAAGTATATGGACAAAGGCATTCATTTTATGAATTATTAACGTGAAGAAGTATTACCATTCATGGATAGACATACACTATTAGAAGATGGATGGATGAGCTGCATATTTCCACACAATATTTTCTATTGTGTTTTTTTTCTCTATCAATCATCATTTTTACCACATTACCAATTTAGTAGAAAGATGTTGCCCTAGTTTCTATCATAGCTTTTTTTTATGTTTTGTTCTTTTCTTCTTTTTTTCTTTAATATAGATCATACATTCAGCGTAAATCTTTGCTTGTGGGTCTACTTCAAGAATAAGTCTATTACCCTTGTTCCCCCTAAGTAGGAATTAAAAAAATAGAAGAAAATCTGCTCATTTTCTCTCATCGAACAAGTCAACATTGATCATGCGTGTGCAATTCGTAGCACCATGAAATCCAAAATCTACGATCAGGCAACATCTTTATCATTATAATGTTTGGAAAATAACAGAACATCATAACCCGGCTGAAGTCATAACAGTCATAAACCAAAGATCGAATGTTTAGAAATTTTTCTTAACTATTCAATACAGGAATGGATACAATTTTCCTTATTGCTAATAATTACTTTCTAAAACACTATTTTTTTTATAAGCATTGCTGCTATAACATCTATGGAATCTCATTTAGGTGAGATTTGTTATCTAGTCAATTTTGACAGTGCTTTACACAGTGTCTGATCTGATTGAAATTGCCAAAAAAGATCAGTTCTAACTCCATGGACTGTCCTGATTTTGTTATCCTTGATCAGCTAGTCTCGTTTCTTACCCGACAACACTACGATAAGGCATCTGGAGCTATTTACGGCTAATGGTGAGTCATTTATAAAGTACTACGTAAGTTAATATTGTCATGGCTTCTAAGTTCTTGTGTAAGACAGGAATTACCTTACAATATGTTGGCAAAGAATATACAATATTTCAAATGGGAATCTATGACAACAAACAGGGTCAGGATTAGCCTCGTATTGACTAGTAAAAACTTGTGGAAGACAAGGAGAATGTTTAAGTAACTGGTCATTTTGACAAGTAGCAATTCTGGTCAATTTGGTATACAAACATAGAGCTTTGAGCAAGGAGGACGAGTACATTTTTTGCAGGACTAGTAGATATTTGACGGTTACTCGTCCTGTTGACTAGTAGCACTTTTCAAACTAATCCTGACCCTGCAAAAAACCAATATAGTACTCATTGTGCAGTACTCACCATATTGATTTTTCCCTCGTGCTGCAGTATCCTGACGGCGAGTAGGAAGGCGAACAGCAGCTTGTGCTTCTCAAACAGGGAGCGGCACACGTTGCTGTACAGGCTGAACGTGAAGTAGTCGTTGATGTTCTTCGTCCTCTGGGGCACGTTGTCTGCAAGCACAAAATGTTAATGGTAAAAAAAAGAAGTCCTGACACAGCTTTGAGGAATTCTATCTGTGAAGTGACGAAAGGTGAGATGCGAAACATCTCCGAAGCGTTGTGTAGCAACAATGTCTGCCTACAGCCAAAGGAGGGTCCTCCAAAACGTCACAGAAAAGAATAAATAATAACCCATGGTATTTGATCATGCAATTGTTATACAGTAGCAGTTGCTATAAGAATTAGCAATAAAATGTTACTGCAGTGTGAATCAAATGACTGGATTTTAAACATAAGTTGACACTAATCTACTTCCATATCCTTCTTAGTGATTTGTCTGTAAACACAAGATTGTCTTTTAAAAATAACATAAATACATAAATGTTGCCTCACAACTACAAATTACTGTTGTAACTTGACACGAAAATGATGAGTTTTGAGTTCCACTGTGAAACAAACTATGGCCTGTCACATACAGATGAATAATGACTAACAATGGCCGTTCTCGCCATCCCATGACCTAATAATATTAAGCTTGAAAAGAAAATAGAGCTATAGGGACAGTCCTCAGTAATAAAGGAAACAAAAATATAGTAGCCCATCTCCATGCCAAATAAGATCAAAATCTCTTTACCTAATATTTACTGTTGAATGACTGGCTGACAATAATGAAGCTGAACGAAACTCCAAAAAATTACATTCGGTTCATAGGTCCGGTTTTAAATGAGTTTACATTTGCCTTTTTCAAATTACATGTCATCAATAGACAATTATTTAATGCAAAAAAGACTCCCAACATATGGGTGCTTTGGTGTTGAAACAATTTCACAAGGACATTCCTTTTAGAGCCAAAATTGTGTTGCCTGCGGTGCACGTAACTCAAGAAAATTGAAGATTTCATTTCATTAGGTTGTTGACATACAAGAAAAAATGCTTCCATCTGGGTTCAGCCAACTATAAACAGTCTGTGATGAAACACTCTTGCTACAAATGGCAGTGGGAAGCAACAAGTTCAGATTTTCATACTTTTTTGTTTCCCATTTGATACTAAGTTATTCTTTCGATTTTATTTGTATTTGTTTGAATATCTAATGCATACCATAATCCATAATCAAAAAGGAGATAGCGAAATGAATAAATAACGATAATGCTTCTGATTAATGGGACAAAAAGCAAATTTTTCTAAAATCAACCCACACACTTGCAAACTGTCAAATTGATAAAAAATACATTCTACTTGACAACAATACAAAGTATGAACACAATTTTAACCTTCTTTTTAACTTTACATACATCTTGTACATTTACACAAATGTCCGTACATTGGATTTCATTGCACCACAATTGACAACAAACAAGTCATTACGATTGTAGACACAAAGAATGGAATACAATCAACTTGTGACAACAATCAGCAACATTGTTGACGAAGGTAATTAAAAAGAAATGAGGTGAAGGCTGAGGTGAACAGTTTCGAACAATTACTATTAATTTGGTTGAAGAACAAAAATTCTTGAACTTGTTTAAGATTTTAGACATGATAAATTGAGAGCTACTTTAAAAGAAAAGTACAAAGTAAACAGCTTAATAGATTTTTAAAAAACTGATACATTTCTTGTACTTGCCTACAAAAATAGGATTTATGAAAAAACTGTATTTTCTAAGACATTTCTTGTACTTGCCTACAAAAATAGGAATTATGAGGTACTTTTAAATTGCACATTTTGAAAGATTCAATTGACCTATTTATCTCTACATCCTTAGCATGTCTGATTCTGATACAAACAGTTTTCGCTTACTGGTCATTTGCGTTGCCAATATTTGAAAGTGAAATTTGTTTTCACAAGCCAGTTTACTGTACATGTATAGTGGTGCTTAATTAAAAGGATCCTCATTAGAAATGTTTGCATCCAGAACTGCTTACTAGGTAACTATCAAATTTCATTTTTGTAACCTATTTTATCATATCAACTAACTTTTATCAGTAACTAAAGCAATATTCCTTCATTTTCATTCATAGCTATCTCAACGTCATGAATGTACAATACGAAAAAAAAACACAAATTGATTTATCTGAAGACATTGTTGATATTCTGATTATCAATATCTATCTGCTCATGCATCCGGTAATTGGCATAACAACCAGCATGACATTTACACAGACATGTGGTGTGAGTATCAAGCTTGCAAACACTCACCCACTTAATCTTTATTGGTGGTGATATTCAACCAATATGGAATTGCATTACGTAATAAACAGGCAAATAAAAGCTGTAACAGATGCACACAAGTCCTAATAAAGTGACAAAGAAAGCAAAAGAAAATGCTATGACTACTAGTAACCCAATTTCTGAGCACATGAGAGCCATGAATGTGTGTCAAACAGAGCAAATATCATCATCAACTGTAGTGTGTATATGTATGTTTTCCGCACGAGAATGGCAATAAAAAGTTGCAGGAAGATATTTTTCATATTCTGCTGAAATAACTATTTCATTTTCTGCGTATCAAAATTAAACATTTTTGAACATACAAACACACGACAGCTACTTCCAGTTCTCAAAACAGTAAATATCTTTGATACATACAGTTGATTTACAAGAATGTTAAAAATTCAACAACCAATCCCAGAGTAGGTACTAAATATCTAGACAAATCTCGAGAAAATGCAAATTCTGTACCAGGAAGCAATAAAAGTAAGACAAATGGATCCAAGCAAAAATCAACTGCATGGATTGACTAAAAAATTGTGTCGACCTACATTAGCTGCTTCTGAGAGGTAGCATGGTAACATCAATCTTATCCTAATTAGTCATTCAGCTGAAAAAAACATCACCCTGGTTTCTTTGAATTGTTATTGTTATTGTGTGACATTCTGTTTCCCACATTTGCAACTTACCAATCGGAAGCATTAATCAATGGCAACAAGTGGTAACTTGTTATTACACTATGCGACAATTTCAAGGTTGAGCTTTTTAGTGGATGTATGTACATGTAGTCAAGAGTACATGGCATTGGGCCTTTTCATGAGTGTGAGCCCTAGGATGAATGCATATTTATTTACATGCATAATGTAAACTGTGATTAAATCCTTAAAATTACATTTTAAACCAGGATGTTTCCTGTTAGATAATGTTGTCTACAATAGAAAAGAGAATGAGGTAATCAGCATAGAAATTACCCTCTTAGGAAGTGTTTATTCTCTGAAATTTATATTCTTATTGTCTCAACTACAAATAAATTATGGTAAAACTCTTAATCACAACTGCAAAACATATCTAATATTGTTACTTTTAGGGTACAATATTTCTTCTTTAACCTACATAGACAAGACAAATATTTGTACGTATATGACCATACACTGGACTGCATGTGTCAATAACTTCCTGTTCAATAAATTTTTTCCTGACGTTATTGTCCCTCAAAAACTATTTGTTATACACATACAACATACGTTGGTATATGTGAGGGTAAACTATATGAATGCATCAATAGCACAGGTTAAATTATTTGAATAGATAATTGGCTGAGGTAACAGAAGTAAACACTGATGCAGACACTTCAAAATTTGTCTTACTTGCCAATGTTGTTTGGTGCTGAGTAAATGAAATTCACAGCATCATGATTAACGACAGTAAGAAACCCAGCTGAATAAGTTAAATGTAGTGATGATAATTCACATGTCACTGATTCAGCATTTGAAATCGCTAACTTATCTTATCCTACATGATACAACCTTTATACGAAACATGATTCTTGAGAGGTGCACGCACATAAATAATCTTCACACGGTCTTTCAACTTCTGCACGAACAAAAGTGATCATTAGAAATGGCTGGGTCACGTTTCAGTCCCACTATTCAACCTTAGCGTCACTGAGGTGGGTGGGGACTGAATCCTCTATGTCTACAAAACTATCTGATGATGTAGTATATATACTATATTACTATATGACCAAGGACAGTATCAATGAAAGACTCAAGGCATGCATAGTCATTGCATTACATTTCATTGTAGTTCTTCTGATTACAATAATGACAAAATATCACTCGCGCACCTATTAACAATCATATTATGTTCTTTTCAGAAAATGCCACCGAGAATTGGCCAAAGCTATCATAGATAATCTATCTCATCCACTTTTTATAACTCCCATTAGTGTTGGTGACGGCTAGGTTTTACAATGCACTGAAGGGCGTGATACAGACAGTGTAGTTACTTGAGCGTGTAGCGTTGGTGAGTTTCCAGAGACATTTATACTATCACGTCTCTTTTTATCCCACATTAAGGCTGATATAGAAATCATCTGTCAGTTTTTTACCCTAAACAATTGAGTTTTGAATAGCTGTTTTCTAAGTTACGCTGTAATAAAGGCCTGTGTAGCACTGGCAATTCCCCTTAGGAAGATACACATACTTGGTTCGGAATAAGAAATCAATGGACCGATTCGACTTTTCACGC
Source organism: Streblospio benedicti (assembly GCA_019095985.1). Taxonomy (NCBI): domain Eukaryota; kingdom Metazoa; phylum Annelida; class Polychaeta; order Spionida; family Spionidae; genus Streblospio; species Streblospio benedicti. Next base: position 13,717,853 of record CM032666.1, read on the forward strand.
GTGACGTGAAAACGTCCATGTGCACAGACCCACATTCTCACACACATACGTTTTGCCCCATTTTGTGCTAAAATACAAAATTTTGTCAAGAATATGACAAGTTAATTGTGTTAAAGGACACATGCATGTAGTTTATATGTTAATCACATGCTGTTGCTATCATGTAGACGTAATAAGGATATAATGCAGTTCTACTATTATAATTCTAACTACAAAATGTGAGGTTTGCAGGAACACAAACATCATGAGCAAAATAAAGTAGGCCAATGTCTGTGATTTATAAATATACTACTTAGTAATCCATAGACTACTGATATTACTGACTTGTGGGCGGACCTCGGAGATGTCATTACATCTCAGTCACAATCCGAATTCAAGGCAACACGGTGTCATTCCACATGCATTCAGCCTTCGCAATACTTCTAAGGAAGATGCCAATGAAACCCCAACAGAGTAATGACACAACAAGGACTCAATGCTTAGTAAGGTACTGCAAAGGCCGTTGTAATAAAGATGGAACACTTTCCAGAGCATTGGCATTATCCCTGTTTTGGCTTATTGTCAGTATTCTCAAAAGAGAATAGAGCTCTTGAAGGTAAGTTTTTTGTCTTACACAAACGATGGTTAATTTACCTGCACGTTCGGCGTTGGCGATGCCCCCAAGGAAGATGCCAATGAACCATTCGAGGGAGTACTGGTACATGGGGTCGATGTTGGCCAGGTCGGCCACACAGAAGAACAGGATCTGGGTGTTGATGGCCACCGGGATATAGAGGGAGCGCGTCTCGTCAATATCCTTTTCTGTCTGCTCAGCAACTGCTACTTTGGCCTGAAGAGGGAAAAATGCATGAATTTCATATGTTATAATCAGGGTTTTTTCCCCTTCAGGAATTTCTCTTCTTCAGCAGTAGGTGCTTTGCCCTGCAGAGGGAGAAAAACCATGGTTAATATAACGTAATGTGTCTAGGTTTTGTAGATGCAAATTGATTTGATGATGTAGAATTACTGGCAAGTTGGGGTAGAAGGAGAAAAAAACCTGATGGTTGATTGATTTAAGGATTAGAGGTCTTTATTCCAGCACTGAGTAAGCAACTAAGCATTACTGCAAGAAACAAAAAAAAAACGTTATACACTGATATCGTCTGATATTTAATTAAAACTTCTTGGACAACAAAAACAAAACAAAACTTTTCATTTCATTTCAGCAAAGCAGGAAAAACTTATTTGTCGTGTCTTGTAGCATAACAATTGTGCCAACTCCACTGCCTAATGAGTTATACCTTCTGCTATAGATTGAGGCAATTTGATGCAGCCTTGAAATTAGCACAACTAAACACCCCAAAGACCGACCTTCATGCAAGTCATGACAAAAAACAATAAGAAAACAGCACAGCCAATCATGTGTTAACCACAGCAGACTGCTTTTCTGACAACTTTTTTCATCATCTCTATTTGAGTTATAATACTTCTAGTTTTTGTTGAATGGTAATATCACCAGTGGTAATGTTATTGGAGCCCTTAGCTCAAAACTGTCAGTGTTGATGTTATGAGCATGTAGATTGCATTTTTTTCCTTCACTAGTTTTGGTGACAATTTGTATATCATAACATAAATGAATCATCCGCGCACTCAGGGCTTTAAATAAAGAAGTATTTGAACATGGGGACCCTTTCACAAGATTGAGTTTTTAAGAAGCACCTGACCTTACTTTCATGGCAGATTGGGCGGCTTGTTCCAATAGGGGAGCGCTTCTATTACAGTCATGGTCTCATTTAGACTTGAAAGTTGTTTGATTTTGAATACTACAAATGGTCTTATTGTTCTTATGACATGTACCACCTTTTCTCTATTTGGTGACAAAATTTGGAATTCGATTTGAAAAAAATTACTTTAGAATGATTCATAGTTTATTTTCGAACTCATTATTTTTAACGTCTTTTTCTGTATTTGTTTTCCTCTATTTTCGAAATAAACTATAAATCATTTTAAAGCATTATTCGTCAAATCAAAAATCCAAATTATAGTTTCCAAATACACAAAAACAAGTAATAAAAATAAAGGATCTCGTTATTTCCCATGCGTGAAACTTTTTATCCCCAAATAGCACAGTTATATACATTGTATCAATTCGCATGTCATTTTGCATGCTTTTTCTCATTTATAAGAAATTAGTATAACTCGAATCATTTGGGTCCAATTGTTACTACGATTTGTAGCCCAGAAACATATGGTACCTGACAATTAGAGGTAATTAGGGAAGAAACACAATCCAAATATTACAGAAGCCTTAATTAGTACAATGCTCATTAGACTTATAATCATCCAGAGAATGGGCATTTATTAAGCTTTAATTAAACAACTTTTTATTGCCCAACCTTCCAATGTTCACTATGCAGGATGTGCAGTTATATTTAGTTTATTGCATGAAATCTAAGATACATTGTACATTGTATTGTTTTCAGCAAAAGTGTACATTACATGCCCTCCTAATAACCTGAGACAAAACGACTAAGTTTTCTTTTTCACTCTGTACAGTGCATTATTGGCAATATACATTGGCAGATACAGTAGGCGTGTGGGCAGAACGGCCCCATTTGCAACAAAATCTTTTATCATTTTCCCCCTGTTCAGGGGTACTGGGGTTGCACGATGCATGTGTTCCATGAATAAATGTTCTTAGCGGGATGCATGTTTCATGTGCACTTGAATAAATGCGACCTGTTATCAGAAATCCTGTACCGGACATTGAAATAAAACACTTATGTCAATATAAAATAGGATGGAAATGAGTGAGACAATTGTACAGCCATATTGAGATATTTTACTCTACATCATTGGCACTTTGTTGTTGATGTGATGATTTCTGGATAATACATTTGTTACTAAGACTATGATATGGACGTACAGTTTGTTGGTAATCCCCCCTAATGTCCATCAGCTTGTGAAGCCTTTTGAGGTGAGATATTGCTCTGACCCCTTTTTCATTCTGCCTATTGCAATGCAATTGTGTTCAATTTTTCATGCGTGCATCTGGCAAAGGTGAGGTAAAATGACTCTTGAGACCCATACCTGGTATGATGCAAACACAAAATAATTATGATGAGGTGGGAGCATAATTCACAATGAACATGTGGAAATTTACTGTTGGATGATTCAAGGTGTACAATTTCAGCTACATTGTATTCCATAATCAAACTGACAACACTGATGCGGCCTACATGTACCTTACATATATGTTACAACATCAGAAAACCAGCGACAATATATAGGCCCTGGATGATACAGGAATAGACAAATTACTAGTTAAAAATCTATCAGTCAAACGAAATATGAATATTTAAGGGCACTATAGACATTAAGTGCTAAAAGTAGCTAATACATGTGTTTCATGTAATAGATTCCACGTAGATGACAGGCACATCAAACCCCTGGGAATGAAAGATGATGAATTGTGGATTTTAGGCAGGAACGAACCATTGGATCTTAATGGATCTCATTTCAGAAATAGAACAGTGAGCTGTTTATTGAAACTGGGAAAGGATCATACGATAGTTGAAGATATGTCACCATGTCAGATATTTTTATGAATTAACGGTTTACAACTACACATTTTCATTCTTAGTTGTACTATATGAAAATAATTGTGATTTGTGCCAATTTCTACAAACCAGTCCATATTAGGATATCTCATTGGCATGAAGTGTATGCTTTGTCGATGTCAAGCCTGGGTTAATGTAATGTGATTGCGTGGACGAAAAATTTGGAGACACGTGTACGGAATAAATCATATATTCCTTTTTTATGATTCTTGTCCGACTATATACACACCCGATGTCGTTTTTGTTCTGTGGCTCCCTCTGATAAACAATGATGCATTGTCCATGGAAATCAACTTGTCGTCTGTTGTGACAAAATCTTGTACCAAGTTGACGTGAACAAATTGAAACTGAAGAGAAACTGAAGTGGCCATGTAAATAAACGGCCGCTATGTTTTGATGCCATGATTCCTCTCCTATGTGTAAAATCTCACAACCCATACAACCCGGGTGCAAATAAATACATACATATTATAACTATTCAAGTAGAATGATTTTAGCGAATCAGAAATAAGAAAAGAAATCAATCAATCAATCAAATCCTAAGTTTATTTGAGTAGGCCCTAATCATTCATCATTCAGAGGGTGAGGCCTAGTTTCCCAGTCTACATCTCAACCTTTCTCTCTAAGCCATTCGGTATTTAGGATCTATCACGCCCATGCCCAAACGTGCCCAATCCTTCTGCACAACCACACACCAAGTCAGTTTTGGTCTTCCTCCCCTTCCCTTCCTTCTATTTCAAGCTTAAAGAAGACCAATATTCTAGTCGACAGGTGTAAAAGGGCGAAATGTCACAAGGAATCAGTGGTTGAACTCATATACAGATACGAAACCTTTTAGTCCCGTCTGCTGCACCTTTTACCCACTAACACAGTTGTTTAAGTGGATCATGTGACCTGTGTCAAACAGCCGTACTTCTGAGTAATGGACGCCAGCAGACGAACCACATTTTTTCAGTCACACATCCGCTGGAAGTGTCAGATTTCTCTTGTCACACATCATCGCAAACTAGGTAGATTACTCTCTAACATCCCTATGTTTTCTGATATATAATCCAATCGAATGATAATACGGGACAACAGGATGAGAACTAATCAATGGTGAATATATGTAATGTTACGACAGTTTTATAAAGGGATACTGGTATCTCAAAAAATAAAAAACAAAACAAAAAAACTTCAGTGGAGCAACCTAAAAAGTACACAAGTACTCAATTAGTCACATGAATTGTAAGCGTCAAGAATAATTCCAGCTGTCAAGAAACAATTACTTCAAAAGTTGTAATCCTTATTTCAATTACAGCCTCGCACTACATCACCCTTTTCAAACCGTAATGTCACTTTGACTGCATTTGTGTCAGAAAATGACAAATGTGATGTGCATTATGTAATAGAATCAACCAGGATAAGATAATCTTGCTGCTTACAACTCTTTCAAATTAAGATTTTTCATTCTAATAGAAATATTTTTGCCTCCCAAAATAAAGCTTATGCTGTTTTACAATGTTATTAGTTCTCAAGTTCTCAAGTTAATTGACGGCAATCTTGAGAAGCCCTACATTATCATTACTGAAAGACTGGTAACCTGGTTACCATGTGGTCGGTATTACTTACTATTTCCGTAAATGACCATTCAAATGCCCATACGGTTTCAGGTTAAAAAACTGAAAATTTAGCATGTAGCCATCTATTTATTCTCATTGAAATTTCAATAGATCAGATTTTGCTGAAACACATTTTTCATAAACCTAATAGCAAAAAAGAAACATTTTCAAACTTCTCTCTCTCACACATCTTTTTAGCAAGCATATTTCTACCAACGACATGTTTTGCAACCCTAAGCTTCCATTTGACTATATCAAGTGGCCCTGGTTGGTAGAAATATGCTTGCTGAAACGATGTGAGAGAGAGAGAAGTTTGAAAATGTATTCGCAAGTACTGGGAAACACATATACAGTAGAACCTCTCTATTAGGACCACCTTTGGGACCAGTGTTAGGTGGTCTCAAAAGAGAGTGGTCTCTCTATACATAGGTCGTTTAAGCACCTTTATAAAGGTTTGAAACTGTGAAAAGGTGGTCTTCTTATAGAGGTGGTCTCAATAGAGAGGTGGTCTTAATTGGGCGTTCTACTGTATATCATTCCAAAGCACTAAAAAAACACAAAAAACACAATGTTTTACAAACCCAAAGCTCATTTTGATCTCGTGAGATTTTTCATATTTTTCAGATTTCGATCAAACACATTTCTTATAAACCTAAAAGCAACGGAAAAAAACACATTTTACACGCAATCTCGCAAGTCCTTGCCCCGCAACTCTCACCTTGATCTCGTGGGACTTGATCTTGGGACGCCTCCAGAGAGAAGTTTGAAAATGTATTCGTAAGCACTGGGAAACACACATCTATCATTCCAAAGCACTAAAAAAACCCACAATGTTTTACAAGCCCCAAGCTGACCTTGATCTCGTGTGACTTGATCTTGGACGCCTCGAGCGTCTTGATGAGGTCGACGTCGTCAACGGGGGAGCCCTCGGACGCGCTCAGCTTGTGCAGGATCTTGTCCTCGATCTCCTTCAGCTCCTGCTTCATCTTGGCGTTGGACACGATCAGCTGGTTCTTGGCCTCCTCCAGGTCGGGCCGCTCCTCGGCCACCACCAAACCCAGCAGCTGGTCCTCCAGGCCGCTGCAAAACACGGGGATTTATCGTCAGCGTTTATTGTTCTTTGTCACAGCATGAAGCTGACGTCACGGTCTAAATGATACAGTATTGTCAGAATTTACATCAAGTTAGTCTTCCAGACCGCTGCAAAACACGGGGGTTTATTGCCAGTGTTTATTGTCAGCGTTTAATAGGTTATTAGGGACCGTTCCTGAAAAACAGCGATTTAGTTCAGATCTATGAACAACTGAACATGTATTTTCCCCAAGTTTGCTTGGGAATTCAATTCTACTCTCACTGTTGTGGCAAGCAAGCTCTTACCACTGTGTACTGACATAGCTGAAGAGACAGCTTCCATTTTGACTGTATCAAGTGGCCCTAACGGGACTCGAACTCATGACCCCAAGGTTGTGAGAGCAGAATCATACCATCATCACAAGCAGCTGGCTGTTAAAAGGTTACACGGACGAACAGATGTCTCCGTAACCCCCAGCTTACATACTTGGTCTTTAATCATATCAACCCAGAGGTAGTGGGTTCGAATCCCACTTAAGGACGGAAATTTTTGGGAGGTCTAATTACATGGTCTGTGATTCTATGAACAATTGTACATATATTTTTCCCAAGTTTGCTTGTGAATTCAATTCTGCTCTCACTGTTATATCTTTAGCTATGTCAATAGAACCGTAGGAGATTGCCTGGCATAACAGAGTAGAATTTAGTTTAGATCATTGCCAGCGTTTAATAGGTTATTATACGAGTGGGGGTGGGAAATTGTCTGATATCTCACCCCAACTCGTATAATAACCTTTTTCTATCATGTTTATTCGTCATTTTAGGTCTTAAACTTTGTACCGTAGGATATAGGTTTTTATGCTCCGCCTCTCAACCAATCAGAATCGAATATGGACAGCAAACATGAGAGAATATTACTCTATGTCACCACAAGAAGCTGAAGTCACGGTCTAAATGATAACATATTGTCAGGATTTACACCAAAGGCTACTGCATCAGTTAATGTATTAACTCATATATGTAGTAGGTTTGAGAAGATTTAAAAAGAAAGAATGGTCTTTTATTCAAATATCTAAAATTCTTTTCAAAGACCCATTAAAAAGACATATAACTGATGCACTTGCCTTTGATTTACATTCACAAGCTGGTAAAAGAAGCAGGGTCATAGGAGATCATTAGCAGTGTGTAGTACATCAGATACTTCACTGTCCCCATTAGTTCTAGTCTTTTATAGCAAAGGGATCTAGTGCTTTACTTCAAATCATTGCTTGTGAAGTTGACTTACCGGGTGACCTGAATCTCTATACCAATTTTTCATCCTTCTATTTCACAATCTTATCAACATTATTTTGGCAAATGCCTGCATCTAATAATGGCCCCCACATACACATAGTAGTATTGCATACAAAAATTCACACACTCTATGTAAAATGATATGGTAATTTTCAAACAATGTAAAACATTTATATAAAAGGCAGAGATCCAGTACTTTCAAGCTATAGTTTGCTTTATATTCATTAACACAGATATAAAATGCTACCTTGTAACAATAGCCGTAGTGTTTTAGGTGGTAATTAATCTGTAATGAACAGATATTTTCAACTAAAATTTATACTTTACGACAAATGAGTTCTGTCATTTACATTCAAGAGGGAAATCATGCTCTTGTCGAGGATCATTAATGTTGTGTGTTTTGCCAAAGTAAGAGACGCCTACTTAAAAAGATTATTTGATAAAGTTCTCTCCATGGATTTCTCTCCATTTGCGTCATGTCTCAAATGGACTATCATTACGTAAGAAATGCTGGTGAAAAGCTTATTTTAGGACAGCTGCGGTTGTTAATTATCATATGAAGATTAATTTCAGACTTGAGTGTTAAGCATTTGTAAAAAATCAATTGGACATTCGTGCAAAGATAAATGATTGTTTTGGCAATAACTTTTTATATCATTGTCCTTGATTCAATCGATACAAATTCCCAGGTACAAATTTCACAAAATTTGTACTTCTACCCACAAAACAAATCCCAAGACTCATCAAAGTCATGGACACTGTAAGTGTAATTAAACATCTTAATCAACTGTACTAACGGCAAATACAGTTATGACCACTGTATGTGGTGGTCACTGGACTTTCTGGCTAATTCCTGGTTAACTTGTACCTGATAAAGAAGACCTGGTATTTGTGGACAACTCATGTCACAACTAGATGACTATTCTAAGATAGGTCTATTTACCACTTTAATATAAAGGAATACATTGCCAGATCAATAAGTAAACAACACATAAAATAAGTTTGCCAACAACCTACATGTATGACAAAGTGATGTTGTCTTTGATGGACATCAGTGATGAGCCTACATGTACGTCAGTATCAAATGAATGATTTTAATCTTTTTTCAAGTACTTTTCCCGATTTTTTTTCCACTTAAATGAAATTCTAGACCCTTTGTGTACGCACTGATGATAAAAAATGTGATCTAGATGATGGAAAAAGCATAACTAGGTACACATGGCAAATGAAAAAGGTGTACACATTGGTTTGCCCCACATACCTTGGTGACAGTGTGAAGTTGACGATGGTGACCTTGGTGGACACCTCTGGGGTGTAGTGGGGGTTGGGCAGCTTGGTGGTGATGTAGAACTTGAAGTCCTCGTGGTACGGGATGATAGCGTCACCGAGCTTGATCACTGTGCTCCCAGACTGCTTGAAAGTCTGCAATGCAAAAGGGGCGGAGGGGGGTTATAGATTGATATATTACATTGTATATTGAAATTGGAATATACCTTGTAAATGGCTGAATAATCCTCTATTTTCTATAAACGCCTGAGTAGTGATTTGAAATGGAAAGCTAGTTGTTACCTACGGGGTTCTTGAATAGAGATTGAGATTGATTATGGGATGAGATCTAAAAATGTGATGTTTATTCTGTAACGTTTCTTATGGGAAGCCTAGAAAACCTGATTACATACGTTACTTATGTAAAAGTTGTGTATTACCAGCTGCTAATCAATAGGCCCATTGGTCCCATCCTACTCACCAATAAAACATACAAATTAAGACAGATGTTGACACATAGAAAGATTCTTCTCCATTTGCTTAGCCAATTCTTGATTACCACAGAAAGAACATCGAAATTAACTTTCGTTCATCCCATTTGTATAGGTGCTTAGTAAAGTTAAATGGTATTAAAGCAAAATTAATAAAACTGTGATACATTTGAAGTATTACTGTTCAAAATGAAATAAAAAATATTGTTCTTCTCATCTGCAAATTATTTCACCATTCTTCATAAATCATTCATACATCATAATTTCTTGAAACCAATATAAGCGTCAATTTTGTAATTTCTATATTGCATGACCCCCCACCTTTTCACCCCAAGTTTCATTTGCAAAGGTTTTTTGACATGTTAGCTGTTTGCAAACTTTCACCAGTATGAGACCCATGAGATTTATGAAATGTCTTTTCTGAAAACCGGGATTTTCAAGTGACTTTAACAATCGTAGTTAAAAGGTCATAGATCAAATATTTACATATCTGAACACACTCAAATCCCTTGTGAAACAAAACTTTTGCCTTTGCTATTTTCCAAAATGTTATTTGAATAATTTAGGTGTGTACACATGTACCGGAAAGATCATTAGAGTTTGCTGTTTCATTTCAAACTTTAACGATCCAAGCCTCTTATCTTTCATAAGTTCGCAAGAGTCATAAATGGCCAGAAATTACTCTCCACACAGACAGCCACTCTCCAATGGTTAAAACTCATGTCAGTCAGTTCTTGCCAACAAAATCATGGACTAGAGTACATTAAAAAATTACCAGTACAGACTTTTATACTATAATTGGCATTATCGAACTGCAGTCCGGAAAACAACAGTGTTTGTGAATCTCACGTACTATGCCAGAACACACAAAAGGAGAATGTAGTCTCTAATTTACTCAAAGTACAACTTCAGCGCAAAGAGTGTTGTTATACCTATATGTGGTGAGTGTGTCTGTCTGTTTGCTTTTATACTATGCGAGTAAATTCTAATGGAAAGGTTTTTAATTAAGTGAAATAAAGCAGACTTTAAAAGATAAGTGAAATCTCATTAGAATAATAAAATAGATGCAACAGTTTTGTAAAAATAAAACTGATATTTCAAATGAAATTAGGTAGTTGGAATTACGCAATAGATAACAAGCTCTAATTCAAACAGAAATCCGCTGTAATGATGTCGCTATCATCTTTTATAAATAAAACTGACAGTCTAATAACCGTCTTAGACGAATCTTTGAAAAAGAAAATCTGTTTACTACGCATGGAAATTGACTAATGGCAGCAGACGTCTGACACCCTTACCATGATGCGATGGAAAATAAAATGACGGACAGTATAAAAATGCAGTTAAAAAAAGAATAAAGGAAGACAAAAGTGATGATCTAAATTTCTTGTAAGTGAGGTATAAAATTTCATACATTGGCACTATACCCACGATTCGTATAGTGCTGAGATGTACATGTACTTGAAGACACAACATTGTTTCTACCTACAAATAACCTGATTGTAAATGTAAATGTAAAACGTGGTGGTTTATTGTCATGATTCAAGTCTTGCTCTCACGATTGTCACACCAGGTCAATGGTACATTTATCGATCATCAGCGTGCTCGACCAATCAGCGTGGGTTATTGGCGGAGATTTTTGCATGGAATGATAGAATGGACATTTCTCACATACCGGTACTTGCATCGGCAGCATATTCAGTGCAGACAATGCTTGTCACTCACAGACTCTTTCAACCCAATGACCTACACCTAATCAACATATGCAACTATTTAGGGATGAGTTTGCAGGGCCACGAATAGGGAAAAAATCATACTTGTCCATGGGACGGGTATCCTGAAAAATATACCCTTCCTAACTAAGATTTACATATGATATCCAAATCAATAAACTCCATGTGAATTCAATTGAAACTGATGTCTGGGATGAATGAGAATATACGTCCATAGGACAAGTAACTCCAAATTTTTACCCGTCCTGACACGACAGAAACCATCTCTGACGGGTACTTATCCGTGGCCCTGGTTTGCTCAACACCCACCGCCAGATTCGACCGGGAATCGATCGTGACGCAGGTTTGTTTTCATCTTGTGACATGTAACACAGGGGTTTACTTGGGAATACCCTGACTGTGAGGCGGCCACTCTGACCTGTTGGAGGTGGATGGGTTCGAGGGCGGGGGTGGCTGGCCTCTGACCTGTTTGAGCAGGATGGGCTCCAGTGCGGGGTCGAGCTCCTCCCCCACGTTCTCGAGCAGACACGGCTTGCCGAAGCGCACGGCATTCTCCAGCGAGCGCAGGAAGTCCTTGTCCGACAGCTTGATCACGTCGATGCCGTTCTCCTTCTCCTGCACACAGAATAGCATGAACAACTGTATAAGTATTTATCAGGTGACTACTACATATACATTGCCCTGCAACGTTGTTTCATGCTCTGTGGCAGTCGTCAGGGGCTTTTTTCCAATACACACTGCATATGAACAACTGTGTATATTTTTTCGCCAAGTTTGGGCCACTTTATATAGTCAATTGGAATCTGTGGTAGTGAGAGTAGAATTGAAAGAATAACACGTTAGGCATGCACACCACATCTATGCTGAGTATTGAGAGAGATTGTGACATTCTCTTTGTTGTCCGACAGCTTGATCACGTCAATGCTGTTCTCTTTCTCCTGCACAAAGAATCGCATGTTATAGTCAGGGATAGTTTTCAGGCAATGCAACTTTGCTAGGCATTTATATTAGAATTTGGCATACAGTTGATTTTACATAATTTGGGTGTGCTGAATTAAAAAATCTGTCATATGCCGGAAAATATTTTCACTCATTGACCTTCAAATCCAAGATGGCCACCGTAATGAAGGTCAATAATGTTTTTGGTGATAACTAAATAACTATTGTATATCAAATATTGATTTTGGTGTCTATGAATATGTTTCTATTTCTCCTGCAGACAGAACAACACGTTAATAGACATGCACACCACATCTATGCTAAGTATTGAGTGAGATTTTGACACATTGGTGGGAAGTTCTTGTCTGACAGCTATATGACTTTAGTGTATACATATGGCATAGTGTTTGTAAACCATAGCAGTATACCATTGTATACCCCCTCCCGCCTCCCAAGATGCTGAGGCCCATGACATAAACAAGAAATACAAAAAGCTGGCGTACGTACGAGGTTTTTGACCCACTTGTTGGCCTGGCCCTGGGGGTCGATGAAGAGCGGCCAGCGACGGGAGAACTGCACCATGACCCCGTTCTCCACCGACAGGTTGTCCTTCGGCAGCCCCGCGATCTGCCAGCTCCGCACCTGGAATAAACGTAAATGTAAATGCAGTGTTTGGAACTCACAGGGAAAAGTTCGGGTCCAGCAGGGCCCTTATAGACTCTAAAATAGTTGGGGGCCCTGATCATAAGTTGAGAGCCCTGCTGTGATATGTGTCTGAAATGTTAGCAAAAGATGATAGTAATTGCTTTTATAGACACGTGATAAAGAATTCACCCTGACTCACTACAATTCACCAAAAATAGTTGCGGGACAGCACGGCCCTTAAGTCCTAAAAGTTAATGGCCCTGGTCAAAAGTTGGGGGCCCAGGGCCCTCTGGCCCCCTACTATTTCAAACACTGGTAAATGTGCTTATTTACAGTCCCAATTCACAGTTTGTCGTGCTCTAGTGACTTTACATTTAGACCAGGCCATTGGCATCCTTGTCACACTATGTTTCTCAACTCCCAGGGGAGCATACATCGCTGCTAATGTAGCGCAGACGTGCTAATCATGCACACTAGCGTTCACTCGCATGACCTGTACCTATTTAACTTGTAGGTACCACGGAGCAGTATGCAACCTGTTAGAGATAGGTTTGCTCAACACCCACCACCAGACCCGACCAGGCATCTAACCCACGACCTTCAGGTCATGAGTCCAACTCCCTATCCATTTGGTCATGGATATAGCGGCAAAACATCCATGTATACACTTGTGACTATGACCACCTTGACCCTGGCAAGGTGAGAAAGTAAGCTATCTGTCAGTTTTACACCTGCAGTAGCTTAGAAGGGCAGGGAAGAAAGTAGTGCAATTACCCAAAGTTATTGTGAAAAAGTGCACCCCAGGCAGTCTACGCCTTGGAAGGAAGTCTTAGTAAGTCTTGTCCTTGGATGAATCTCAACCAACAAATAAATCAAGTACATAACCATCCTTACAAGGATCCACACTCAGAAAAACACCAATCCCAGGTTATCACAGGAGGAAAATAAGTGAACAAGCAATTGTTCAGTAAGAAGGACTTATTTTCTTTCTCACATTACTGAGATAAATTTGATTTGGTGATAATTTTGAATGTGCAGCGTGTGTGTGACAAATATATTTGGCATTTAGAGGATTGGCATAAAATAGAAATGTCTGAATGATGCTAAATGCAATGAAATATTTGATTAAGCATCCTAATTGCCATAACGTGTAACATGCGACATGGATTATGCAAAGACGCCAAATATTTTCTTTTAAATTGAAATTAGCAACTGACATTTTCCAAAAGAGGGTAAAATGACATAGAGAATAAATAACTTTTTCTAAAAGGAAACACAAAATTTGTTCCACAGAGATTTGCTTTAAATGTGATAATACGTAAAGGCCAAAGAAGAAGTAAATGAAAGCGTAAGCTGTTAATTAAAAACCTTAATGTAAATCTCATGATGACATGTAACAGCCCTCTAATACATTTTATGTGGGACATAAAACTATTTGTGCAATAAATCTTCAAAATTTATCTCGTTTTCCACTCTTATGGGACAAAGTTGAGCAAGGAAAATAAGAGTGGTGGCCCTGATATAACAAAGACCTCGTTCAGATGATATGTTGTACATTTAAACGCACACAAAAACATTTACATCGTGGACAAACGCACAACATGATATTATAAGAATTATAATTTAACCCTCTCAAAGCCGGAAGTAAATCCACTATATACCCCCTGAGTGCCAGACACGCATTTTGCATGACGTGTTATTCACTGTGGGGGTCTTCAGTTGTCATAGTTGAAATATGATCCTTTGTAGCTCTTACGTTTTTCATTAGAACATTTTCACATTTACAGTACACATTCAGGAGACGGTCTAGTTTCTTATATTTTCACAATTATAAATAAAGATACATACAGCATCAGGTTCAATTTTGACTATGTCGAGAGATCTCCAATTCATTTGACAGCTAGTGGGCCAATTTTGAATGCGGTAAAATCGAAAGTTATTTTAATTCCAGCGACGTTTTATCCAGGATACGCACGATAAATAACATAAACCATCCATATTTCATAAAAATATATTTTTACTTACAATATTACGGACCAAAAACGTATTCAAACAGTGATGTCTTTATAATCGTGAGCTTTGACAGGTATCAGTCGATCTGCCGACAAAAAGATCATCCGTTTTGATAGAAATACTAGATCTCCGACGTCCATACTCATTGGGTAGTTTGCCAAACGGTTTATTTGTGATTCAGTATCCAAGATACAATAAGATGGGGCATGGATGACGAATAATATGATAATTCTTCTTCAAAATGTCCAAGTTCGTCATAAAATGGCTGATCTTATGAAAAGCCGGTATTTCCCGGAAATCAGCCTTGCGCAGCACGCGGCGCTGTTGTAGAATCGTTAAGAGCGCTCTTGATAAAGGCTGATTGGGATTCCTTAGCAGTGTCAACGTAGTTTTGAGGCGATTGAACCTAAGAATACCGCTTTCAAGGCTCAAAATAGATAGCAGTATATGACGTTGAAGAGTCTAGTTTCACATTTGTTTGAGGTCTCTATGAATAGCTGGTTTCACGAGGATTCCAGCCATGTATGACATGCCTTGGTTTTGCAAACACAAATAACAGTATTTCAGGGCTCAAAATTGCAGCAGATAATGCGTGTTTGGTGGGTAAATATTCGTTCACACTAATAGAATTAAAATATTAGCACTATGCTGCTTATTTACTTCTAGAAATACATCGAAATGACAAAGTAAAGTTGTTGTTGTTGACACACCGGAATTTGAGACTAGAACTACAAGTGTTTACATACGAATATGACAGACAAACTCAAATTGTTTTTTCTGTAAACTCGGGTGCATATATGCGCCCCGGCACTAAAGGGACATATATTCTGGGGTGCATACATGCGCCCCGGCACTCAAAGGGTTAAATTTGATTTATGTACATTTAACAGGGTAAGCCACACCTTTTATACAGAGGGTAAATTCAGGCCTGAATCTAAAGCTACGATATACACTATAGCATCTCATAAAGACCACCTTTAAGAAGAAATCACTCTACAAGCCTGTTTGATTCAGTTGCTAACCTCTATCAAGACACACTAACTCCCATAAAGAGATCACCTTTCTATTGAGACTACCCTGAGCCGGCAGTAAAATGGTCTT
The DNA here is from genome assembly GCA_019095985.1 of Streblospio benedicti. Classification (NCBI taxonomy): domain Eukaryota; kingdom Metazoa; phylum Annelida; class Polychaeta; order Spionida; family Spionidae; genus Streblospio; species Streblospio benedicti. The sequence continues at coordinate 13,733,605 of CM032666.1, forward strand.
AATATAGAGGTTGCACTGCAATCATCAGCCGTCACAAATGACCTGAAATGTTGCTTTCCTTCAGCCCACTTGATGCTAGACACGAAGGTCATTACAGCTGGCGAAATGAGCAGTTTTTAACACTGCAATTTGACCGTGCCTTGGCTGAGGAGATCTTTGGAGCACTTAGAGGGAGACCCGAGAGTTTACAACAAGCTATTAGACCGAGAGAGGGCGGACAAGGGGCAATTTGCCACATCTTAAATATGATTGCCAGTACTATAGGACTGCTTTTTTATAAGTATGTGGGTGTGTGTTGCTACTTTTTAGCAACAAAGTAGAATATTCGGGAAGTCTGTGAAAAAAAGCATACAGTAGAGCCTTAAAAGCAAGGCATGAAGGCCAATTTGCTAACCGGTTTGCCAATCCTGAGCTTTAGTACTTTGTATGTTTGCTAGTGTTAATTAAGCACCAAAGCGAGAAAATATTCATTGATAACTTGGTATTATGCCATTGACACTAGTGGGCGTAAGAAAATGTCCAGTCAGGCGCTCCCCTTGCATTATTAAGACATTTTATTAACATTAAAATTAACTTATAGGTAAATGCATTCTTTGAAAGCATATCAAGAAGCTTATTATTTAGCAGCTTTCTTGAATAAATCCTCTATCAAGAACAATATGCTGTTATTTCAATGGTAAGTTTGCTTACTGACTCGTCATATTGAATCATATAGATATGCAATTGCGTGGAGGCACAATTTTTTAAGAAGTTTGCATTGTGATCCTCAAGGACGGTCTTGTCAATACAATATGCAGTTATAACTAAAGAAGCGTGTTCTTGTAATAAAAAATCACAATGGCTTGACTGCTGATGAAACATTTGGAAATGTCAATCTGCTATCATTTCTATAATCAACACATTGCTGGTTAAAGTAATAATTGATCACAATTATTGCAGCGAAAAAAAAAGTAAATGCGGCTAAAAGACACTTGCTTTGATCAAGGCTCTATTGCCACTTTGTCCTTATAAACACCAAAGATCAAACAGCTTCTTTTTATTCTTATCAAACTATTTTGATGGTTTCATTACACAGTAATAGTTATGACCAATCACTGGTTTAACTGCTATTAGTTACCTATTTTTTCATGTCCATATTACTCCTTGTTAATTTTTTACCTTCGCAGACTTTCTATTCAAGATATTACTGTATACGACCATCCAAGCGCCCAGGACCGTTAAATTTAAATTTTTTCAAACTGGGGGGTGGGCTGTTACACGAGAGTGCAGTTACTACATAACTCTTAAGGACATTTAAGAAAAAGAGGGGGGAGGGGTGTTACACGAGGGTGGGTGCTTGGATAGTCGTATATGGTATCTGATAATTCTACTGTTCAAAGTTCGAAGCCAATTGTTCATATTTTCGGACCTTGACCAAGACTAACCTTGACCGGGTCACTGAGGGTATCTATGAGGTTACAGCCCTCGTTATGTGGAACTTTCTTCTCTTTCAGCTGCTCCGTCCACTCATGGACCATGTTGGCACGATATTCACCCTGAAAACATACAAAATTATGGGTTACAAAGGATTGTAAATGTAAATGTAAATGTCTGGTTTATGGTCTTCTTCGCCGCTATGGAGCATCAGACAATTCTACATAAGTCTTTGGCATCCTTGTCACACTATAATTTCTCAACTCCCCAGGGAGCATACAGCACATCACTATATAGCGCAGACGTGCTTATCAATCTACATTAGCATTCACTCGCCTGTCCTGCACCTATTTAACGTGTAGGTACTATGGAGCAGTGTGCAACCTGTTAGGAGTAAGTTTGCTCAACACCTACTACCAGACCCGACCGGGAATCAAACCCACGACCTTCTGGTCATAAGTCCAACTCCCTATCCACTCGGCCAAGGACACACACATTTACATTGTATGTAAGTCTTTAAAAAATCCTCCAGGATTCAAAGCAACGGTTAAAACTGCAACACTAACTATTTCTTTGGAATAGATGCATAAAATGCATATCATCTTATTTATCAGTAATTACAACTAAAAACCTTCACATTTAGATCATAGAAATTTTAGATAATAATCCATCAACTTCTCAATAAACATCTAAGAGGCTGTTAAAACTTCCCTATGTGCTGACTTAAAAATCTTGCAACGTTTGATGACACAAAGCTGATAATTATCTTGGTAAGACCCTTACAAAACACATAACATTATCAAATTTATCATGTTTAATTTCAACTGTGACTATTAGAAATAAGCTATGACAGAGAGCCCATAATGACAGCCATATATAGTCTGCCAATTCAAAATCAGCTGACCGACCCAAGACTGTACCTAACCACTGCGATTCCTGAATATATATATTTATGAGCCTTCATTCCAATATTTTTTTGTATCGTGTCACTCTATATCATATCGGCTGGTGGGACACCAGCCTCTATGGAAAAGCCAACTATAACCTAGAAAACTAGCCAATCAGCGCTATTCTCTCGCTTTTTCGGGGAACTTTTGACCTGTCAATCTTCTGTAACTCCTCCTCCTCATGAATATTTGTAAAGACGTAGATCTACACGGTCATTTTGACAGTTACAAGTGAAAGACAATAACTTTTCTGTGGCCTTTATAAATACGTATTTCTTTACATAAATTGTACGTGTGTGCTCAGAATCGTATCGTGGTTCTTATTTTTACCTCCATGTAATGAGATTGTAGATTCATATGTCTAGAATAGCATCCAAACAAGTGGCTGTTGCCGCCATCGATTAAAAAGACAGGTTTGAGACACACTTTAGAAGAATGAATTTCTACAAGTTCTCTTACTTGTAAAATAATATGACTGCAGTGCGTCATCATAAAGGGTACAGATGATCCGAAAATAGATATAAAACAACCTACTTGGGTGAAAACCTCTATAAAAACGTCTTCAAATTATGTTCGTTGTGTGCGTACAGCAGCGTAAGCTGTCAAATTTCATAATCACCAACACAGACGCACAAAACACTGCGATTATCAAACAATGCGTGTGGCTTTAGAAAATTTCATTTTGTCCATGGCTTCATAATTGGTTTATAATTAATCCGACAGTTGAATTCTTGATGGATATATTATTGTTATGATGCAAATCCATTCGTTTCACAACTATCTCGCTTCCAGGCCGATTTAAACAATCCGCCATTTGCCGTGTTCCTTATATGGGCAAAAGCAACAATAACACGGCACTCACGTGGCAATTAGCCTTTATTGCACGCTGTAATAAATCCAAACACCCATATTGAGCGCAAAGCGATTAAGAGTACCTTTAGACAGCCTTTAAAAATAAGATAAAGTACGGATTCGTGGCAACAACGCACGATACGTTAGAGGCTGAATATTAATGTTAAGTTTACCTGTTGAATTATGCATATATTTGACCTAGTTGGTTTGGTCTCAAGGCTCAATGCAAGTTTTGAAAACGTATAGCTATTGAGCCCTTGATATTCAGGGTGCGTGTAGAATACTCACAGTGAATGGTCCGAGATACGCGATACAGCCTGATGAGATAAGGATATCTCCCACAATGTTGCCGACAACCCTCTGCAAGTACTTCACGGACTCTTCCCAACGGCCCTTCTCATCTGCCAGGCCGCCAATTAGCTGCAATGGGAAGGTCAAAGTTTAAGGTTCATCTATTGACTACATCACACACCAGAATCATTATCATCATTAAAAAACAGAACTGACCATTTGGCATATTTAGTAAATCTTGTAGTAAGATGGGTTAAATTTAAATCCAATTCATCCTACATGTATATATGGGTTACAAGTATATTCTTCCTTGTTGCCAGTCACAAAGTAGCAAGATGTATAATATTTTAGCGCAGAATGGTAACATAAAAGTATTGTTGTTTTTAAAATCACCAACCCAAAGACAGACTGGTAAATCATATAAATAATTATTCTTCGAGCCTGTATTTTGGTGAATGACACTTAATAAGCTCTCCCAAACACTGACCGTTACAATTTCCGAGCCCCAAAATTTTGTAAATTCACCAGCCAGTTTACATTCTATAAATGAACTCGTTGTAATATAGCATACGGTAGAAACCACCTCTATTTCAAAACCACCTTTGCAATAAGACCACTTTTCACATTCTCAAACCTTCATAAAGCTACCAGAATGAACCTTTGTATAGAGACCACCTCTGTATAGAGACCACCTGACACTGGTCCTAAAGGTGGTCCGAATAGAGAGGTTCTACTGTACGCTGTATCGAGCGCACCTTGTCTGTCAGACTGGTAAATCATATGAATGATCGAGCTTGTATTTTGATGAATCCAACTTAATACGCTTTCCTATACACACTGAGCGCAAAACTTTTGCCAATTCACCAGTCAGTTTATGCTCTATAAATGAACTCAGTGTATTGTAGCGTATTGTATCCCCCGCACCTTGTCTGCCCTGACGAGCCGGGCCTCGCACTCGGCACACTTGTTCTCCAGATCTTCTTTCTTGCTCACGCACTCGTCGTAGTTCGCCTGCATCTGTCGCAGCTTCGCTTGCACCTACAACACAAACAACAATCTGACTGGCTGCGATATGTGTTTCAAATCATACCCGTGCCGATTTTTCCAAAACATGGTCGATTGTCCAAATATATCTGGTACCATACACAACCAAGTAAATGCCCACGGGCTTTTAGTTTTAAAATGTGTCAATTAAGGGGCTGCATTTGCATTAAAAATCAATGGTAAAGATTTTGACATGGTACAAAATTTTGGATGGGCCTTAACATGAGCATGGGCTTTTAGATGGTTGTATAAGGTATATTTGAGCGCTGACTTACGTCATCGAGCCTCTTTTTGGCGGCCGCGAGCAGTTTCTGTGTCTCGGCCAGGTCCTCGGAGGCGACCCTCAGAGCCTCGCGTTTTGGAGCCACTCCCTTGGCCACGAAGTGGTACTTGTGCATGGCTTGTACCCACTGACAGATGGACGTGCACGCCTTGGACACCTACAAATACACATGTAAAAATGTTAAAGCACATTCACGTAAATTATACAGCAAAAAGCATGCTTCTATTATTGAGACAAAAGCTAGTTAGATAGCAGACGGATAGCAGAGGGGATAGAAATATGCAATAGTAATAGTAGCATTGCAATGAACTCCAAACTTGATCACTACCAGCCTGCATTCCATAGACTTATATTCACAATCCAGCTTGGTGACTAAAAATTGACCCTTATATTACCATATTATTATTTGTACTGTATTTGTACTGTTTTTGCTTGTATTTTCATTCTATCTGTTTGTTTTTGTTTGTTTTTGACAAGGAACCTACGTGGTTCAAAAACGTTCAAATAAAAATTCTAAATCATTACTATCGCGATATCATACAGAATTAAAAAAAAAATTCTAAAGCAAAATGAAAGCTTAAGTTAACTATAGTTGAATAGTTCAAGTCTCACCCTAGCAATGGCAGCAGGCTCAAAGTTGGGATCATCGATGTAGGGCTGGATCTTCTGGATGACGGGGTCCGAGATGTTGTCCTTGTCGAACTTGAAGAGGCCCTCGAGGAACTTCTGTGGCTCTGTGAGCAGGGCTTTGCCAGGCTCCCAGTAGTCGTCCTTCTTCTCTCCTGGCTGAGGTGGAGAAGAAAACAAGGTTGGCATCAGTACTACATAAATCAATCTTTTCTATTCATACTTTTACATTTTTAAAATGTGTTTATATATTTTTATTTAAATACACACATGTAGGTCGATAATTTGTTACGAAAGTGTTACAATAGTCTTTAATCTGTTACCATAATGATCATGTAATGCAGAGTATAAAATTCACTTATGGGATTTGTTACTTATTAGGTTCCCTTATTTATGTACAAAATACTGTTATTTTAATTAAAAGTTACATTCTGAAGAGGACAGATGTTGAAAATGTTTTTAACAAATATTTTGGATATTTCTTTATTTTCTTAGTATATCTTTTGAAGAAAAATAAGCATATAATTGCATAGAAATAGAAACCAATAATATGATACACAATCTTTTCTAGGGAAGCAGAATTTTAATGGCTATTCGGGTAGAAGGCAAACATTTTATTTCTTAGAGGAATAATGTAATCTATGGTCTTTTCTAATGGCATAGTGCATATGATATGTAATTATATGTTCAGTCATTTACTGCCATATAGTAATGGTAACTGACATTGAGACTGTAATGATATTTAGAAACATTAGCTATTACATTTGCAATTCAGACTACTTTATGACGTAAAAATATGTTCTTTACTGAAAGATGCTATTTCACTATCTTTTTTTTCAATAATTATGTCATTCTTTAGATGAATATGATTACACAATAAATACAAGATATACAATTGACTTACTATTAAGTTCTAACAGAAGTTAAAAAAGAACGAAAAAAGAACTAAACAAATGACTATTGAGATTGAAAAGTTGAGAAAGATCATATAAAAGCAAAATCCTTTTAAATAAATAAAAAAGAATTTTGTTTCTATCAAAAAATAATAATACTGATGCTAAAGTAACCTTGAAATAATACTCCACTTCCCAACCCAGCACTTTTGTAAACAAAAAATGAAAAAAAACCTATTTTTAATTTTATCTTTGACTGAAACATTTTTAAGATATTTCAAATCGCTTCATGTTTGCTGCCTTTCATTTTAATAGATGTACCTTGTCCTTAGCTGCATGTATTTTAGACATGATGCCTTCATTTACCTTGTCCAAGGCTACTTTTTTAGGCTTAATCCCTTCATTTACCTTGTCCAAGGCTACTTTTTTAGGCTTAATGCCTGTCATTTACTTTTTTAGGCTTAATGCCCTCATTTACCTTGTCCAATGCTACTTTTTTAGGCTTAACCCTTTACCCCTCAAAACGGCCTAAACCGGCCTTGGGCCCTCTCCCTCAAATCGGCCTAAACCGGCCGGCTGATTTCACGTGTTTGGGTGTCAAAAGCTTCGTTATACAAGTCATTCGTTTGGGGCATAGCAGCGGTGCCACCGTGATTAAAACTAGATAACTATATGTAAAACTGTATGAGGAATCGTCGTGTATAATTTATTTTAATGTTTAGCTTTTATTTTAAGAGAATATACAAAAGTTCCATTTGACAGCATTAATTCGCACTTACACGGGCGCCATGTTTGCGCATATCGCACGAAATGGAAAAACCTCAATGTTTGATCGCGTTGTAGACATACTCATAATGGTTCAATCGTGATGAGAAATACATATTCGTGTTTCTAAAAGCTTAAGCTTTATTATGATATAGAAATGAGTTCCAAAAACACCCGATAAATATTTTTAATTATTTTCTAAACTACTGTGATTTATTTATTCGAAACTACCGCTGCAAATACCGGTATTTACCGCAGTCCTAACCGATCCGAACATGGCCATTGGAAATGTGTTGTTTTGTTTCAAAACATTTGTGAAATTGGGACTGGGGTAAGCCCAAATGGCTGATTTGTATTATGCTGAAAAAATGGTTGAAATACGAGCATTTTTAAGTAAATTGTGGTAGTTTAAAGTTGGCAACGCAGCTCCGACAAATGGAAAGATTTTATACGCGCTACGCTGCAAATATTTGCGAGGATACAAGGGCTGTCATGTAATAAAACGTGAGGGGTAATGGGTTAATGCCTTCATTTACCTTGTCCGAGGCTACTTTTTTAGGCTTAATGCCTTCATTTACCTTGTCCAAGGCTACTTTTTTAGGCTTAATGCCTTCATTTACCTTGTCCGTGGCTACTTTTTTAGCCTTAATGCCTTTCATGATACAGACGGCCGACATCACCATGCGGACACCGTCCGGAGGGTTGTTCATGGTCTTCACCTCCGTAACATCGGACTTGTTCAGGGACTTGAGACTGGCCGTGGCAGCGTCCTGATTTATACACACAGGGGCCAGACAATTAGCTAGAATGGCTAGAAATGCTATGTACACCATGCACGACATGTTGATGGCTGTGGCCTGTGGCTGCTTGCTTCCTGAGGTGCACCAAGACTAAGAATACTTAATCTAGACGGCTAGAATGTACACTTGACTATGGCAGCTGTACAGATGAAATGAGGGTATATCAGACACTATCTCAAACTGTCAACATCAGACTTTTTGTTTTACCATTTCATAATTCAGCGTTTCTTTTGTTTTGACCTCGGATTTTCTTCTATATCATAAAGTAAATCGTAAACAATGAATATAGTGATAAAGTGATAATCTAAAAATCAGAATACATTTTGATGCTTCAAGTTTGAGATAAGTGATATATGCTGAAATATGGCCTGCAGCTAGACATAAAATTGGAAGAAATAGAGAAAAAAAAAGCCAAATGTACAACAATCATCGAAAAAAAGATGATTTTTGCTTGTAAAATGTCAGGTATAAAATTGGTTAGACAAATAAGCAAAACAAAACAAAAAGCACTACAAACACCATCAATGACACCAAAATGACATCAAAGGTAAAGGAATAATGCTAGAAAATCTAGAGTTGCTAAAAAACTAGAACATCTGGAATTACTTGAATGGTAGAGAAGCTAGAAATGCAGCATCTGGATTTGTTAGAAATGCTAGTGCACCTGGATAAGCTAGAAATGCTAGAATAGAAGCTAGAGAGTCTACAGCGAGGCGCACAACAAACCTTCTCTCCTGGCACTCGCTTGGGTTTTATATTGTACATGATACAGATGGCTTCTATCACCATGACAACACCCCCTGGGGGTCGCTGCATGGCGCGAACCTCCACTATGTCGTTCTTATTGAGAGACTTGAGGCTCGCCAACGCGGCATCCTGATTGGTGCAAAACAAGGTCACATGAATTAGGTCACGGCAAACAATGGCAACAACAAACCGTCACCAACGCAGATCAGGTTGTTAATTTTCAAACATTGCAAACTGTGCTTATTCTCAAACATTGTAAAATTTAGTTTAACAGCAAGCATTGCAAAACTTGGTCCAATGTGATTGTGTGTGAAAATTTGTCCTCGTTGTGTTAAGGATTATTATTGTATACCGGTATATGGCAACTACTACCAAGGGACCAAAAATTATTGATGGACTTTCTGAAAATACTGGTTAACATAATTTTAGTATGAACACATGAAGCAAAATTACACAGCAAACCATCTCCTTCATTGTCGTTTGTTCTTTTCGTTAGTAAGCATTGACATTTTACATGCAAACTTTTATGCATCTTAGTAATGAGGTTTATTCAAGGATCATCTATATGATAATCTTTTAAACATTGTTAAAAATATTTATGGTCAACTCAAAATTATTTCATCAGAGTATCATCAAAGAGGATCTGGAATAAAATTTAGACATTCAAGTTAATCAGCAGGAGCATGTAATATTAATAAACTCATTAACGGCAGAGCATCTTTTGCATCTAATATTAGTACAACAAAGTGATCATGAATCTATCTTTATAGATAACATACTATATTACTCTATCAATATTGGCACTAATTTCAGGTAATTTTTAAGAACACAGGGGACACCTTACTTTCTCAATGCTTATGAAGTCATTTCTCATCTCTGTTTCTTGGATCAAGCATATTTTGAAGTAAACCCCACTTGAGTAGTTATGGCAACAATGATTAATACTGAATCATCTATCTCAGCATACTTAAAATAATAAATATTCATTCATCCAATCTTAAGGTCGATCATGTACATGTTTAGCTGTTACAGTATTGCAATCATAACTGCAATCCCTGGTCTGACTGAGACCAGGGTGGAAATCTTTATTATGATAAATCCAACATTTTACTTACAAACTTCAAAATTTTGGTCTAGTTATCTGTTGACCATCCTCAAAGAATGAGATGGTCTACAGATGAGTAGACCGAAAATTTTGTAAGTAAAATGTTGGATATATCATAAAATCAATCTATACATACTATCAGAAGAAATCCAATGAAATTGCATGATAGTCCTAAATTAGTCCTCAATTTGACCAGTCAAAGGTGTGACCTGGCTGCCCAGTCAGAAATACAAACGTCCCCTGCATATACAGCTCTAGCGAGTACCAACAACTTTTATATACTTAGAGAGATCGATACTGTTAATTCTACTATCTAAGTTTATATCAACCATCCGCCATAGCATCCCTTATATACAGATCTCTCGAGCACCCACCAGTGCCAGCAAAGCCTCGTTCAGATCCCTCTGCGTAACAACTTTTAGATACTTAGAGAGATTGAGACTGTTATTTCTACCATCAAAGTTTACATTAAACAGTCCTAAAAAATTAGTCCTAAATTTGACAAGTAGAAGGTGTGGACAATAAGGCCATTGATCATGGGATGGGTGTGTGACATGTATACTAAAATGATTTACAAATGCTATCCCATACACATTACAACTATGCTAGTAGTAACCCATCCCATAATGCTGAGGCCCATCGTGTGGACTATCTGCAACCGTCCCCTGCATCCCTTATACACAGCTCAAGCGAGTACCCACCAGTGCGGATTGGTACCACTAGCTACATGTACTTCTACTATCCAAGTTAATCGGTCAAATATCTAAGTTTATATCACCCATCCCCGTAGCATCCCTTATATACACATCTCTAACAAGCACCCACCAGCGCGGGCAGTGCCTCGTTGAGGTCCCTCTGTGCGGAGTCCGCGATCTCCTGGGTCTCGCGAGCCTTCTGCGCGGCCTGCGCCTCCTCCTTCTGCACCTCGACCTTGGTCTCCTCGGCGACTGCCGTGTCCTTGGTGATCTGCTCCATGGTCTCCACGGACTGCTCCACTGCCTTCTCCAGCATGGGCCGCATCGTCTCCAGCTCCTCCTGAAGCTTGGACACCTCCTGGGCCGTCGTCAGCAGCTGCAGGGGGAGAAGGGGGATTGTTCAGCACTGGTAGATGCAGATTTTGGAAAAGGGGGGCACACTTAAGGGATTTCATGGGTTTTGTACTTGTGATCGATGGTGGACATGTTAAACAACCTATGAGAATGTAGTATTTTGGTGGAAAAGGAAGGGAGCGCATGTTGTCTGCAGCTGCAGGGAGAGAGGGAGGGACGTAAAGTGATAGGGGTTAGTGTATGCCGGCTACACACATGGTGAGGGCCATGAATAGTAGAAAAATCATACTTGTCTATAGGACGGGTATCCTAAAAACTATACCTGTCAGCGTCCTAATTAAGATTTACATGTCTCAGTCAACAAATTCCATGTAAATCCAAGTGAAACTGATGCTTGTGGTGACAGAGAATACACGTCCATAGAATCAAGACAGCATGTAAATGACTTGTCAGTCTTCTGCCTATTTGTCACTTGATAGTGTCAGTGTGACCTCATCATTGGTGGCAGATATGGTGCTATATACTATAGTGTAGATCCACCGCCAATGAAGTCACACTACTATCACAAGATGAATAGACCAGTCTGATGATAAACATCCGGGAGGGTTGAAAGCTACCAAGGTAGGCTTGTGGTTAAAAAACGGCTCAAAAGTCCCAAGACAATTCTTACCTATCACAGACAACTGCATCAGTTAATGTAACTCCTATAGAGATTTGAGAAGATTAAAAAAGAAAGAACATCTATTCAAAGGCCCATGGGTTAATGTAACTCATATACAGATTTGAGAACCTTCAAATATTTAAAACATCTTTTCAAAGCCCCATTTAAAAGACATAAAATGATGCAGTTGCCTATGGTACGTATAACTTGAGCTGCAGATGTGAATCGCACTGACCTTGTCGAGACCGGTCTTGGTCCTGTTCTTGGAGGTGTTGAGCTCGAGTTTCTTGGTGCCGATGAGCTTGTTGAAGATGCCGAGCAGCTCCAGGTAGCTGGTAGGCGTCACGTAGTTGTGCCTGTTCAGCTCCGCCTTGAACTTCTGCGTGTTCTGGTGCACGGACACGTGGATCGCCTGGCACATCTCAACCTGAAACACGATTTGGTGAATCATGGAGAGCACATCTCAACCTAAAACACGATCTGGTGAATGGAGAGCACATCTCAACCTACATGTACAGAAACAAGTCGTTCCGGTGCATGGAGACCACTTTGCAACATGTAGAAGAATGGTTATCTCAACCTACAGTGGGGGAAACGCGTCATTCTTGTGAATCATGGGAGGCAATTCTCAACATGGTCAATGGTTATTAGAGGTTGGAAGGTGGTGTTGAATGGGTAGCAGAGTTTGTATGAAGGATGAATTCCAAGACTTATTTAAAGATGATGGATAATGTACTCATCATCAACAGCATGGTTCAATTCTTGCATTTTCACACGCAATCACCCCACTTTTTAAATAAAATCCCCTATTTTTCTGTAATGTTGATGCATAAATACAACGTACGAGTAACATAAACAAAAAAACAAAAAGAATCCCCTAATTTCCTGCTATATCTGTGTGTAAGCACGACGTACGAGTCCTTCCATGGTCTGGTCGTCGCAGTCCAAGTCGGGGATGTCGTTAAGGAAGTAGAGCGCCACGGACTTGAGCGCCTCTGGTGGCCACTCGCTGAACCAGTCAATGGTGCAGCAGTTGACGAGGGCAGGGAACTGACGCAGCCGCGCGCGGAACACCTCACCTACAGGGACAGGAGAGTGTGGATTTGTAAATAATTACACTGACTGACTTTTTTTACTGTCATATGCTGCCATCTGGTGACAGAAAGAGAAGTCTCGGAAGATGGACATTGAAAATGTCCGAATACATTCAGACAGTGAGTTCCTATAGATTTATTACAAAATCAATAATTTTATTTTTATGCAAGTCACGTGCACAGACACATAGTCATTTATGTGAAACCCCATATAAGTTCTTTAAGTCAAACTGGGAGAAAATTTTGCGTGGGCTTTTATGAGTGGATATTTACTTTGACATTTCAATAATAGACTTAACTACATTTTCTACAAGTACTAACTAATGGTTGCTATGGTGATGACTTGAGGTTGCTATGGAAATGACAATTGCTACTAAACAATGGTTGCTATGGTGATGACTTTGGAAGTTGCTATGAAAATGACATTTGGTGCAGAGATGACGTTAACTACTGACCAACAGGTGACAGAGGGCTAAGGAAATGACATTTTCTACTAAACAATGGTTGCTACGGTGATGACTGTGAATGAAGCTATGAAAATGACAGTTGCCATGGAGACGCCGGTTGTTACTGACCGATGGGTGACATGGTGATGACGGTGTGGAGGTTGCTGCGGACGCGCTTGGTGAAGCAGGAGAAGAGGTTCGTCTTGGTGGGCTGCATGCCCTGGTCCTGCACCACCGGCTTCATCGCAGTGTAGATCTGGTCGAGCTCGTCAAAACCGTACCTACAAATACGCAGATTGTGTCCTTGCATGTGTTCATTGTGTTGGTAATGTATATATAGAGTCATTTCTTAATATTCACAACACATTTAACTTTCAAAAACATTGAGAGTTTCGTTTGACATCTTCAAAATGATCGTTTAATGTGTTGTGAATATTAAGAAATGACTGTATATGTGCCGATTGTGGTTAAACAAAACCTTATGGATTCGTCTGCGTTCAGTTTGCTGTTTCTCTAAAAAACATGACTAAAAACGTGAATATTGTGTTAAAGACAATACCCTTTGCCAGAGTTCAGTATGTCAGTAAGGTTTAAGGAATGATATATAGAATTACATTGATCACGCTTATGTAAAGTTCCTGTAAAAATTAGCAATAACCGCTAGTCAATTCAACTTTGTTTCCGAGTTGTTAAGTGTTATTGACAATACCCATGCAAATTCACAAACAATACTATCAGATACCAAATTGGTATCAAACCTGTCATTTTTGGCAAGACTTTTTGCCAACTTAAGTTTTACCAAGTCTGGACAACAAAACAAGCATCTACTCCATTTAGAAACACCCATTAATGAGGAAGCTTACAGATTGGGCACGTCTCCAGAGTTGAGGATGTTGTTGATGTCCTCAAGGAAGGACTCGGACTTGATCTGGGTGTCTGAGAAGAGGAAGACGAGCTGCTGGTTGTCGAGGCCAGCCTTCATCATCAGCTTCTTCAGGTCCTCGCGCCACTCGTTGGTGCCATAGTTCTTGGCCAGCTCGATTTGGAACAGGTCGTACTCAGCCCTGGAGAGTGACAATTCAGAATGTAAAGATAACATTCTAAACGAGATATACAGAAATGAGTACTCCCTGACTAAGAAGCGCTGTTATAGAAAATAATTGTACAGAGCATTGCCAAAAAGTTGCCAAAGCTAAAATTTTAACTGGCAAATAGGCTTATTCTTGGGACAATTTTTAAATTTTTTACAAGTTTTGATCCAAAATTTCCACTGGCAAGTTTGTTCTACGATCCAAACTCTTCACTAGCAAAAAAGAAGGACAAACTTGTGAATTGCGTCAGTTTTCCTGTGCCAATTTTGATCCCTGAATCAGTAAGTACTCAGAGCAATCTTTGCTGCATTTTGTGGTTTGTTATTTTTCTCATAATTCAATTATTTCAATGTATTTATCTGCTTTTCTTTCCAAAATAGCTTTACCATTCAAATTTTAAGCATATTTTTATCGATTTCAAACTCCTTATCAAAATTTAACAATTATTTGTTATTTTACTAGATTTGTGCTATGCCTTGCATTTAACATGTTCTAACTACTCTATCACGGTTGATAACAGAGAGAAGGGGACAGAACAGAAGTATAGGGGAGTACAAAGTTCTTACATGTGCTGAATTGAGCATTCCATAAGCAAACGATCTGTACAATACATGTAACACAGAAAATGGGACCCAATACATGTAGTTGGTATTCATTGGGAGACTATCACATTATGGAACATTCTATTTTTAAACTCGCGCGCCTTAGAGAGTACACAATGCTTACATGTGTTTAAACTTGCACTCCTTATTTTTTATTTTTTTATTTTATTTACTTATTCATTTCAGATATTAACATGCAAAAAAACATAAAATATCCATAGATAAAAAAAAACTAAAATTATATACAATTATAGACATTTAGAAGTTTAAAAAATTAGAACAATATATAGATATAGACTACACACTGCTCACATGTGTTTAAACTTGCACTCCCTATAGAGTACCCAGTGCTTACATGTGTGCCGCGAGGCGTGTGAGCGACTGTCGTCCCGAACCGCCCATTCCGAGCAGCAGTGCGTTTCCGAGCGGCTGGCGGATGATTCGCGAGATGCGACACAGGTGGCGCAGAGCGTCCATGAACAGCACGAGGTTCATTTGCGCGGTGTTCACCTGGTTGTAGTCCTCCAGGTAGTCTTTGGCCATCTCGGCCATCTGGAAGCGTTGCAAAATAACTTACATTATGGACTTTTACCTTTCATTCCAACCAATTTATTTATGTATGATTTTATGAAGGATCCTGTCAACTATCGTTATACTTCAACAGATTCGCATGTTCTAGATTGGTATCATTCAAAAAAAATGTGGACAATCAAAGAAAAATTGATGAGCATCTTTCCATTTAACAGCACAGCCAAATTACAGTACAAAGGTTCTTTTCTAAAAAACTTATTTAATCAATTTCCAAAATTTGCTCTGTTGTCTATATTTAACATGAAGAAATTAATTCTAAATTATTGATGTAGTGCCTCGAACCTTAGAAATCATGTAAAAATTACCTTTTCATAGTCCAAAATACAGTACAAAACTTCTTTTCTACAAAACTTATTTAATCATAGTCCAAGATTTTGCTGTATTGTCTATATTCCTCGTGAAATTAGTTTCACAATTCAGATCTAGTGTCTCAAACACAAGCAACGATGTGAAAAACCCACCTTCTCATGGTCCGTGATCTGCACGTAGGGCCTGTTGTCCATGTTGGGCGTCATGAAGTCGCCAAACAGTAGGTAGTCCTGCGTGAGCACGTCCTTCACCGGCGTCTTGAACTCGTTCTCAATCTTCTCCTCGAGCATCTTGGAGAACCAGTCGCGGTCCTCATCGCTGACGAGACGGTCGGCGAAGACGCGCTGAGACTCGTGGTACCACACACGCAGCAGGTCAGCCAGGTCCTGACAACACAGATATAAATGTTAATGTGCTTATTTACCGCTGCAATTCACTGTTATCGTGCTCTAGCGACTTTATATCTACACCAGATCATTGGCATCCTTGTCACACTATATCTTTCTCAACTCCCTGGGGAGCATACAGCACATCGCTACCGTAGCACAGACGTGCTTAGCAGTCACATTAGAACTCACTCACCTGACCTGTACCTATTTATCGTGTAGGTACCACGGAGCAGTGTGCAACCTGTTAGGTCCCGACTGGGAATTGAACCCACGACCTTCTGGTCACGAGTCCAACTCCCTATCCAATCGGCCACAGAAGCACACATACATGTAGTGTCAAACATATAAATAGGATCTTTTAAAAGGTATTTTCAAGACCTTATAATAAGCCAATCTAATCAGCCAGATCATTAAAAAAGTCTTTTCTTTCTAATGGATGAAAGAATATGTTTGGTGTATGTAACATAATGTTAATTAAGAATAATAATGAGTCCAGAATGTAAAGATAACGTTCTAAATGAGATATACAGAAATGAGTACACCCTAACTAAGAAGCGCTGGGCTAGAAAATAACTGTACAGAGCATTGCCGAAAGGTTCTTAAAGCTTAAAATTTTAACTGCCAAATTGCTTGATTCTTGCGTCAATTTTTCAATCCTTACAAGTTTTGGTCCAAAATTTCAACCGGCAAGTTTGTTCTACTACCCAAACTCTTCACTAGCGAAGAGAGAAGGATCAACTTGCAAATTGCGGCAGTTATCCAATTTCGCCACCTGAAGCAGTAAGGGACTGATCACGATTTATGAGGAGGGGGGCAGAGGAAATTAAGGGGGGCCGTCAACTTTGTAATTGAGGGCAGGCCATAAACTTTGTACACAAAAAAATAGAGGGGGGTGGGGTCTCCGACTTTGTACAGAAATTTTCAAAAAATTCTCCACCCCCCTTCCCATAAATAATGAATGGTCCCTAAGTACTCACAGCGATCTTGGCTGCGTCGACCATGAGCATTCCCTGGAAGACCTTGGACAGATCGCGCACATTGAACGTGTAGTGGGACTTGGCCGGGGTCGGCAGCAGCTGGGTGGTGATTGTGTTGTACATTTCAATACACGTCTTCACCAGCTGGTCGCAGTACTGACCTATACCACTCGGGCCAGACTCTGCAATACAATGAAGTATCAATTTAATGTATGAATAACTGTATATACCGGTATGTATATTTTTCCCCAAGTTTGCTTGTGAATTCAATTCTACTCTCACTGTTATGCCAAGCAAGCTCCTACCAACTGTATTAAGATAGCTGAAGACGTAGCTTCCATTCGACTATATCAAGTGGCACTGACCGGACTCGAACTCACGACCCCAAGGTTGAGAGAGCAGAATCATACCATCATCCCAAGCTGCCCAGTGGTAGGAGCTTGCTTGGCATAACAGTGAGAGTAGAATTAAATCAATTTAATGATTAGTACTAGACAATATTTAAAAAGTGTCTAGTTTGTTGGTCACTGCTGATAGGATCAGAGTACTGGGTAAGTCTGCTAGATGCTGCAGTTGGCTCTGCAATACAATATGTACAATATATGGCTAGTTTTGGCTACAGTAATTTTTTCAATGCAGTTCTAAACTGACAAAAAATATACAAATTGTAGCCTTACTGTGGCTGAAACTAGTGGTTGCAAATATCAGATTCTGAGGAGCAATGAATTCTTTCGTAAAGTGTTGACTCGTGCTAGCACTACTGCTGAGCAGTATAAATCTTTGAAATGTATTTTATATTTGCAGAGGCCTGAAAAAAATCTCAATTCAACTCCTCTGCTGATAGTATGAAGCCTAGTAAATTAGAAACTAATACCAATGGTAAAACCATCAAATCATGAGCTTCTAATTACAAAATATTGAAACAACGGTTAGAATAAAGCGAAAAAACTGTTAGATGATCCACACGGAAATATATGCCAATAACCGTGTGCACTGTGGTGCAAAATCAAAGTCTAACGACTAAACAAAAGTGAAAATATACAAAATCTTACAACTGTCTTGAATAAAATATGTAAGATCAACAAACTAACAACATTTAATAACACAAACTGTAATATCAATAGAAAAGAAAATGCTTACGCTATGAATTTGTACATTTATAATTATTATCATTTCAGTTATTTTCATAACTGACAGGAATATTTTTGCATATATCAAATGCTGAAATTTTGAATTTTGAATTTTGTCTTTTTCTTTAAATGAATTCAAATTTCCAAGGCTTGGTTTCATTAAATGTACAAGAATAATCTGACTCAATTTCTTATCTAAAGACCAACCTTTAACAGGCCCTATAAAATCAACACAGACAAGTTATATGACATTTTAAGGTTACTGCCAAATGAAATTTCACTTACTGTTAGCGCCTAGATACAAATAAAGACAAAAGCATATGTAGATTATCTGATAGAAATAAAATATTTCTTCATAATTTTTCCTCTTTCCCATTCATTCTCCAAAGTAGATGTTTCAGTGAAGATAGAAAAATACGTATATTCATGATGATGTGTGTAATATAGACTTCTCAGCTGTGCATAGAAGGCAGATTATATGATTGGCAAGTGACACTGTTCCTGTGAAGTCGGCGCACTATGGACCAACTGCACACTTTGTCTCTATCAGTACTACAATGAATCCTATTGCCAAAACGAAACCCCTTTGCATAGATTTTTCTAATCCAACGCTGCTTCTTCACTGTCTTGCGAAATACACACCACATTTAAACTCTTGCCGATTTACAGACCTTGTGCTCTTATAGGCATCATACATAAAAAAAATATAAAAGAAATTTATGAATAATGAAGAATCAGAGCTGGTGCTACTATCAGTCTAAAGACAGCATTCTACACCAGAAGGCCATCTGTAAGTGTCTGCAAGTATCCAAGAAACCCGTGTGTGGTATGAGTCAATAACAGGTTCCAAATACAGTAGAACTTCCTATTAAGACCACCTCTCTATTTGGAACATTTCTATAATAAGACAGCTTTTCTCGGTCCCAATCTGTCAAAATGATTCCAATGGGAACCTACCTACATATAAAGACCACATCTCCATTGAGACCACTTTAAGTTGGTCCCACAAGTGGTCCTAATAGAGAGGTTCTACTACTGTATTGCACTTACCCATCCACCAGCTGAGAATAGTGCCGAAGATCTTGGTCTTGCTGATGTCCTCCATCTCTGTGAAGGCGAGGTAGTTGAAGTGGCGCATGAGTCTGGCAGTGACGGGGTTCCGGCCGCCCCCAGGGGGTCCCATCGCGGTCACAAAGTTCACGTCCACCAGGTTACGGAACTCGCCGATCGCCTTGCGGTCGTACCAGCCCTGGGACAGAGAAACATCGATATGCTGGTTGTATTGAGAGTTATACTGCTATTACACGATTGCTAATGCGGTCGTACAGAGAAAAAAAGTGATAAGTTGTTATGTTACAATTTCCACGTGATGTTTTACGTTTAACGTTCCTTTAGTGTTACGTTTTTTTGTCATACCTGTAATGACGTACATTGTGGCTGGTACGCGTATAGCGTTCCACCAAAAAATTAACATTTTACACTTGAGAAAGCCTCGATGATGCCAATATTTGTGATTTAATAAAACTTTCGTACCTTTTAACCTTATGCTCTATTCTGTTTTATCGATATGCTTGTTGTATTGAGAGGTATATTGCCATGTCAACTGTATTGCTCTCTATTACCTAGTACTCTTAGTTGCAGTAAAAAAAACTAGTCAAAATGACAAATTGTATACAGCTTGAAAGATGTGTAACATTTAAGAATTACACAATTAGGGTTGACAAAAAAAACGACTGAACCCTGTACCCTCTTAATACGTACATGTATATCAAACAAAATGGCCAGAATCATAAGTATTCGTTCTAATAAGCGCAGAGTGCACTTACAAAAAGCAAATTTCAAACAAAAACAAATGTCGATTATTACTAATAAGTGCACCCTGACAATTTTTCGCGGTTCTTGCATTTTTACTTTTATTGCCCACTACGAACATTCTTTCACAACGTCACCGGCGTGTTTTTCACAACGCGACCGGCTTGTTAGTCTTAATATGGCGAGATAAAGATGAAATCTTATTGGGAAAAAAAGCAATATTTCATTAATTTAGTCTGCGTAAACAGGGGGGTGCGCTGAGTGGGGCAGGTGCGCTTATAAGAACGAATACGGTACATGTCCACGATATGAAAAATCTGCAGGTATTGACCTTGAAATCCATCCACTGTCGTATAAGTTCTATGGGCGGCTGAGCTCCGTACACCTCCAGGGCCGGCATGTTCAGGTCGTCGATGAAGAAGATGAAGTACTTGCCCAGCGGGGGACCGAACACACCCTTACGTCTGTAAGAACGAAGTGAATTGTTGAAGCAGTTAAATGTTTGAATCATTGTATGTCTGGAAGTCAGAAAATGTGTTACTGCCAAACAATATACCAAACACATATCAAGCAACTAAGTTCTGTAGCAATATAATGTATAAAGAACTAAATGATGTGCCCCTAGTTTTACTGGGTGATATCAAGCCATGGACTCATCTAATGCCAAATACACATGATACAAACGACAATAGACACCAACACTTACAACTTGCATTTCTCGACATCAAACGCAAAAAATCAATTGCATAGCCAAATTCATCACAATTGAATTATTATTTTGGTGATAGGACTCATTTTTCATAATGCCTTGAACATAAAAAGCCAATGTTATAAACAGGGTTAGCACATTCCCAAATACTTATTTTTCCAGGGTTTTTCAGGGGCATTTTGATATAAAACGTGTCATTTTTCCAGGGGTTTGAGCTAATTTTCCAGGGTAGTTATCTTCGATAATAATTAAATTGTAGTACTTCTTGAATTTAAAAAAATGTAGACGAGTGTACACCCTTCACGGCCACTTGAAAAAAAAATAGTTTTTTAGTCATATAATCTTACCGAAGGCAGTAACTTACCTTTGGTGAGATTTATTATATATGAATAAAAAAACATATCTTTTTTCAAGTGATTGTGACACCCTTCCTGTACAGATGCAATTTAGAGTGATCTATCCAAAGAGGATCTCTACATAGATGCATATGCAAGGTTTATTTGTTGACACTGACTGCATACTTTGACAATATTTTGAATATTCTAATGAGATCTGGTCAGCGTTAGCTACACTGGGATAAAATTGAATAAATTTCTAATTTTTTCTTTAAATTTGAAAAAATTCTACGTCTCATGGGAATCATTTTAAAAAAAAGATCACCAAAATCCGACAAAAATTGACAAAGTTATAAACATTTCTATGTCTGTTTTGGGGGTATAAATTCGGACACGATTTTCCCATTTACCCATGTTAAACGTGATTCAAAATCTGTCCAATTTCCCGTAGTAAAAAAGCTGATACTGCAGACCCACAAAATCGGAGATGCCTTTTTAAATTGACAATGTGTTTGATTTTCTGACCATCCGGCGACAACTATGAAAATTTCATACACATCCGCCTAGTCAGCACATATATACTATATTTTCTGAATTTTACTGCAATTCTTTCTGAGGTTGCCCTGGTGCCGTGGTGGGCCTGTGTTTATGTCTAATTCACTGACACCAGCCCATTAGAATTTGCTTTCATTTTCGCTCACATTATCACACGTTTTTGTCTTTCAAACTACATAAACTTCACCCATCTTATTGTCAAAAAGTAGTATACTTTACCTGCATCCGTCCTTCATCATCGAAAAACACAGACACATTCTCAATTCATAATAATTAAAACAATTGCTAAACATTTCTGAGAAATATCTTAAACCAGGTCTGACACCAAAGTGCCGGTGGAGGTGCCACTTTGACTGGTGGAATAGAAAACGAAACTGGTGTATAACTAATTTATGGCGCCGGGCAACTAACAGAATTCGCCTCCTAGGCGGTGCATACGTCTTTTTATAGGAAGCCGTTCAAATTGAGTTCGCCACATATTGCACAATAGTATCAGTAGGTGCCGGTGGTGGCGCTTCGTTTGCGAGGTGCAGTAGAAAACGAAAGCGGTGCATATAAATCACTTTGGCAAATCGAGTTCATTACATAAACACAGGAAATGACACGGGAATTTTTTTTTTTTGTTCAATTTACTCGTTTTCAAAGACTTTCCCGTGACATGGTCAAATTCCCGGGGTATTCGCGGGTCATATTTGCTGAAAATCAAATTCCCGGGTTTTCCAGGGTTTTCCCGGGGCGTGCGAACCCTGTATAAAGCGCACTACGCACCGTTTGTCGAGTTTTCCGTCGATGAGGTCCTGCGTCTGGTTGGCGCTGGTCTTGGCCGAGAAGGCGATGAACTCGGGGATGAAGTCCTTGGGCATGTGCTTGATGAGCTTGTCCGCGATGGCCAGGGTCTTGCCCGTGCCAGTCGGGCCGATACACGCCACCTACAACAGCAGGGGGCCGCTGTCAGCAGTTTGAATGTGCAGTGACATACAACCACAATTTTACATGTTTATTATTCATCAAAATTATACAGTAGAACCTCCAATTAAGACCACCTCTCTATTGAGGCCACCTCTAGAATAAGACCACTTTTTCATGGCCCCAAACCTTTATAAAGATACCAAAATGAACCTCTGTATATGGAGACCACCTCTCTATTGAGACCACCTAGCACTGGTCCCAAAGGTGGTCCTAATAGAGGGTCTACTGTAATGATTTCACTTTACTTTACAATTTATCATTTGTTCGATTAAAGGGCATAGATTATGGAGATAATTAACGAATCCAATCCACAAGAGACCGTATCCTTAGCCCACAGAACCAAGCATGATAGACTAGTAGGCTCCCTCGTTTTTATATCAAATTCAAGATTTAAAACAGTACAAGTACAAGAAATCAAAATGCCATTGATGACACTCACTGTCCTGTGGTTGGTGAGCAGCATCTCCAGAATGTAGGAGCTGCGAACTGTGTCCATCGTCGGAACAATGATGTCGGAAAACTTCGCTTCGGCGGGAATCTCAAAGGTGCCCATTCCGGCCATCCAGTTCAGCCATTGGACCTGTGGTGATTTTAGACACAGAATGATTAGAATGCAATTCATTCAGTCAAATATGTTTCATTATTTCAAAAGCTATACAAGTAAGTAAGTAAATATCTGGGTCATGGAAGCAGAGAGCACCTTATGAAGCAGTCATAAGTGAATTTCAACATTTTCAGTTAAGCTTTATTTAGTGATCCTCATTAGATAACACAAGTATATAATTCAACTACGCATTAGATTTTAAAAATTCTTATTTCAAAACTGCATGTAAATCTAAGACGTTTTTCTACTTACGAAGATTCAAGAAACAAAAGTTTAAGGTAATATTGTGAAGATTATACATCCAGGTTAACTTATATGTATACAATATTTAGTCCATACAACTGGATATAGGTACCATGAAAGAGACGTTTCATATTGCATCCGCCATATTTCTTCAGAGTGCTCAAAGATGTCATACTTCACACTGAAGAAATATGGCGGATGCAATATGAAACGTCTCTTTCATGGTACCTATATCCAGTTGTATGGACTAAATATTGTATATACATGTATAGAAGTTTGCGTTGTTTACCGGTTTGTTCTTCTTGCTCTCGTCCTCTTCGTCGTCGTCCCCAGGGGGCCGGCTGATCCCGCCGTCGTCAAGGCGATAGTCGTACACCTCGCCACCCTCCGGGAACGGGTTGTCCACCTACAGGGAGAAGTGAGCGAGGCATGGAAAATGTCGTCATTTTAGGATTATGTTGAAGTTGAGGTTGGTTTGCTCCAAAGCTATAGACTAGTGACTTTTGTTGAAGAGCCTTTATTTCATAACCTATTCATATCGACGTCTTGACAAAAAGTGCCAGAGTTTGCATAAGAAATTAAGTACATACGTAAGTATCAAACCCGATATGACAGTTACCAATGAAACGCATTATCATGATCAATTTACAGTTTATACACTGTGTTCGTCAAAGGTTAGTTCCGACAGTCATATCTCACAGCTGTGTTAATATCCGTGGAACTTCCTCTCAAAATCCAACCAATCACAAGCCCCACTGTGGAAATGTTCAGCGACGATGTCAAACGTAAAACAAACGATTTTACATTGCAAAGTAAGAAAAGCTGAGTACATGTATTGATTTTGTTTTGACTTAAGTCTAACCCAAATATATTTTTCCACATAAAAGACAAAACTGGGTTGCCCACAGAATGATACGAACATGGACTTGTATTTAGGCTGTATGAGTGATCAAGCCATGAAAAGCGAAGGGAATATGTGAATCTAGGTGTAAATGTGCTGGTAGAATTGCGTAAGTCACATTGCTATAGACTGATGATAGGCATCCGTGGCATTCCTTTAGTCCTTTCCCCACTCCTGCATAGAGAAATCTGGACCCACTACCTACCCACACTTCTCTACATTCTTTACAAATTATCTTATCAAAAGAATAAATAGTTTAAACTTGTATCTAATATTATGCTGTTTTAATCATGGGAGCTAATCTCCAATTTAGGCTTGTTTAAAATGTCTGACTGTCTCACACAAACTGAAAAAAATTATATTTTCATGCAAGCGTTCACTAATATATAAACCCAATCAGAATAATAAAAATTACAATGCAGAATTGTAGATCTGGCAAAAAAATAGCGTGTCATCCCTGAAATTTTCATTTTGATATTCTGTACCTTTTTTCAATTTATGATAGAAAATGTTACTCCACGAACTTGCTGTCAGCACATTAGTAGTTATGTCAACACACACTGATACTGGTGCCTGTGGCTCGCACAAGAACAAAAACAACGCAATTAATCTATCGCTCACCTTGAAGCTGGCGAGCTCCGCCCTCAGCCACTGGTCGTACTTCTTGCGTCCGTCGTTGTCGCAGGTGGCGCCCACGGACCAGATGAGGGCGAACAGGAACCACGAGTCGATGAGCTCGCCCAGCCGCTCCAGCTGCTCCGCCGGGATTGGCTTCTCACCCTGCAGCAGGGGGCAAAGGTCGCCGATGAGATGAGAGATGAGAGAGGGAGTTAATCGCATTTTTTAGCTGTTGCCCTAAAGCGGGGTCAGAGGTCGCAGAGAGGTCAATGGATTGTAAACAATTTGTTCAATGTTCATTTGTTCAAGTTTTCATTCATATTCTTGTTTTAAAAACAATTTCAAAGGGTAGCTTTAAAACAAGAACATGAATTGTAAACTAATACATGGTGAGGCGTATGCATTGGCAATAATGTCATTGGGTGTAATTCAAAGTATTGACACCTCTTCTGTCTTTCGATATATTGTAAAACTAGAATATTTCGTGGCTATCAAATTTTGTGATTTTCATCTATAAATTATTTTGTGACTTTAATTTTGCAACCTACTTTACATAGGCTATTAATGTTTGCCGACTATCTAAATTTGCGTTTTTGTATCTACCCACAAAATTAGCAAATTAAATTGTGCGCAAACATTTCTAGTTTTACAGTAATAGGGATAAGTTTCATACTGGGGCATGGTAATGAAAAGAACTGCTGTTTGTTTAGGAAAATCTTAAACACTGTACAAAATAGCTTATGCTTTATGATTTTATTGTTTTACTTGTATCTATGTGTTTTTGTTTTCCTTTTTTATGGTTTGTCTGCAAGTGTAACGACGTTGAGGAAAGGGGGAGGTTAATGATGAACAAAAGAATCATAATTCATTCAAATATTTGGTTATCAAATCATGTATATATGCATTTATAATATGGCATTATAAAATACAATCAAAATTACATTTAATACAATAATTGATAGCAAGAATAACATTGTACAATAATATTTAGCCAATAATTTTGCATAATATATCATACATATATATGCATAATTATCAAAGACGGAAATATACTTTTTTGCTCTTTCGAAAATGTACAAGCACACAATATTCCAAGGGATACAATATTATGTTCATTATGTACAAAAGCATTGAGTTTTTTTATGTTTTTGCATCACAAATACATTAATTGTTGATTGAAAAAAATAATAGATTTATACTTTCATAAAAAACGAGTACACATTTTCATTTTCCTTAGATAAATTTAATCACACTAGTTTACAAGTGCATTTTAATAAGGAATTATTTTTTTCAGATTAATTTGTTGAAAGCATGCTAGCAGATATATCAGTATTAATAATTGAACGAATAATGCTGAAAGGTACTTCTTCTTTTTCTTGCGTTTACAACATCTTACCCAACTTTTACGGAAACCTTTCCCTTGAATTTCCTATATTAGTAAGAAACACCATGAAATGTTAGCAATGTTACAAATATTTATCATGTGACCGGCATCTATGTTAGAGAGAAGTACATGTATAATCGGCTCGCAGTGCAATACTGGTCACATGGGAGTGCTTTATAGGAGATGGAAATGCAGTATTAAGAGCTGTACAATAGTACTTTCACAATGCAATGATTAAAACTTTGTTAACTTAGATAAAAACAACTTCAAAGACACTACACCCATTCAGATTGTACTAAATTAGGAAACAAGTAGTAACGAAATGTTCGATGGTCGCGATTAGAAATGGAACAGTCTACAAAGTAGTTTTTCTTTATACATCATTGCATTGCTTTATACTATTGCCAGTTTTTCTGCTTTAGCTACTGTTGCCGCATTGGGCGGGTGACACGTTTTACCTTTGAATGGGATCTGAGTGGGTCCTTCTGTAGGATTAAGCACACAGCACATAATCAAACAACACAAACACGCCAACATAGAAACGTCTGCTTGATAATTAGTGAGAAAACAACTTCAATGGTGACAAACAACAAAGGTTGACACTGGTAATATCGCAACCAATCTAATTAAACAACATTGTTTCATCATCTATTTTTTATGCTATACGTGATCGTTTGAAACTTATAATTGATAAAAAAAAACTAATAAGAATGCATCTTAAGTTTGCTTTTTCTCTATCAAAGTTTTTTGATGTGAGAGTGTGAAAGTTCATTTGTCTACGAGCTACTGGAAACATTTATCATCTCAACATACGATAAATATCAATGGATTTTACAGCACTTAAGATGTAGCTTACAGAATATAATGATAGCTTAATTCTATAGTATACTATATATACTACAATACATAATTATACTATCATTGTTGGGCAAACTAATATACCTTATCAGTCTATGCACAGATACAAAATAAAAGTCAAATGTTGTTTACAGTGTTTTAACCATGCAAAAACCCTCCGTAATATTATACACATACTGGTGTGAATTCTAGGATATACATGTATCACACTATTGTGAATTCAAGGTTGATGGGATGTTTTGTTTTTCTGTGCTTTGGGAGGTAAAAACGGTTCACTCCATGCTTGTGTTACCATGGTTACTGTACCATTTTGTCTAAAAATTCCTGATACGGCAAAAGCTGAACGGCAGAAATGTTATCAATGATGAAACAAACTCAAATGGAAACTTTATTGCATTTTAATATTTTTTCTGTTCATAGTACTAAATAAGCATGACTAATTTTCAGATTATAAAGTAAAAATATGGGGAAACTTGCTTGACTCATAACAAAAACAAACGGAAATGAAAAATTAAACAAACATCTTAATTTTAAAACTTTACCGCCTAAAAATTGAAATGAAATGATATTTAATATGCTATATTTATTATTAAAAGATAAATAGCTAATAATGAAATAAACTATCAATAATTTTTAAGTGACAACCATAAAAATTACTCCCTAAAAAGGAAGATAATAATTAATTTCATTATCATTACACTTTTACAACATTGATTAAATTACATTTCCAATATCAAAAACAAACAATTAGTACAAAACAAAACTTTTTAAATTAGTATAGAAATATTAAAATTACAACAAATATAACTGTTTTAAACTTGATAATAAGCCAAACAATCCAATCAATAATTTTAAATATATTCTCATTTATATATTTGAAAACAATTAGAAACCATGCATCTTAAGTTTGCTTTTTCTCTTTTGTTTATTTACATTACTAGAAAAAATGCTGTATCAAATATGATGAAGAAATTGAAATAATTTCATTGTTTTAGTCAATTTGTAATAATATTACAAATTTGACATAGATATATTGGAGTTACAAATCAAATTGTATCCAACTAAATTCTGAATTTAATTCAATTCTTTTTAAAAATTGCCTAAATGTTGAAATTTAAGATGCAAAAAACTTTTACATCAAACAAAAGTAATCAAATGTTATTTGAAATGACTAAAAACACATTTATTTTTCAAATTCTTACCTCCTTTGGAACGAATGGCTTAAAGAAGCAGTCCAGGATCTTCATCAAGGAGAACGTGAGGTTCGAGTCCATGGCGGGCACAATCTCCTTCATATGATGTCGCAGGAAGTCGATTGATGGCTGAAACAAGATTTGCAATTAAAAAATATATATGCATATATTGCTGTTTTAATCACCATAACCCAATTTATCTTTATTCAATGAGTGCATTGTGAACAATTTCTATTTTTTAGGCTTGTGAGTTTTTTTAGAGCGTGTCTCCCGATCTTAAATGGAAGAAGAGCAAATTTTCTATGTCTATGCCAATTTTCATACTTTTCAGAAAAAATGCACTAATTCAGTATGTATTGGCTCTTAAATCCCCTACTATAGCAGTAAATGAGAGCAAAGGCAACTGCATCAATGGATGTAAATTATGGAACATGACTTTTGAAAGCGGTTTTGAAAAAAATTAAAAAGAATGAATCTTTCACTCTAAGAATTCAAAAAATCTTTTCAAAGCCACTTTCAAAATAAGATCAAATCCATTGAATCTTTTGAATGAGAGCACCATTTTAAACCACTTTGATGAATTTATAGGTACTATTAAACCCCGGGTATTAAACCTGCAAACAAGAGCACTGCTAGACTGATAACCTATACATTTTTTATACGTTGTCAAAAGACAGTTAATTAGACCAAGAAAAGCTGAAGCTCACACATTTGACCTAAGGGAACAAGTTAATTGGGCCTACCGACCCCCTCTGCCCCTCCGAAGTTAAATAATTAACTTAGAAATCCGACATTGATCTTTTGGCTTGGTCCCTAAAGTAATCAAATCTTGTTAGCTATAATGAGATTGTCTTTCAGAATGTTCTTAATAGTTTCTGAAGGCAAAAACTGTAAGAAACTCAGAAAGATAGATTTCTTTCTCATTGCCATAAAATCTTATTTGGCAACTACACATATTAATCTTGATTGCCAACATAGATGGCAATATAATTCAATAAGGCAATGAAATCCTCTAAGAACAGTTGATAAAATAACAATCTCATTGCATGAAACCATTGCATGAGAAGACCCACTTCGTACCCCGAGGAACTTGTCAAAGTGTCAATTGTAAATAACACAAAAAATAGATTCTTCCTCATTGCCATAAAATTTTGTCGGGTAACTGCACATATCTTGACTGTCAATATAGTTGATAAGCATAGTCAACAGTTGATGAAATAATAATCTCATTGCATGAAGCAATGAGGCATGAGAAGATCCACTTCGTACCTCGAGGAACTTGTCAAAGAGCTCTTGGAGCCGGTCCTTGTGGTTGTAGACTGCCATGGGGATTTTCTGGATCCACATCTCCACAAAGGGACTGAGACCGAGGATAGACGGCTCCAGGTACACCATACCACAGCGCGAGACCGTGGCCGGCGAGGCTACTTGCAGGTCCTGGACCTCGAACATCATCGTCATCGTCTGCAATACAAGAGAAGTTTGAACTTATGAGAGCTTTTGAATGTTATGTGTTATGAAGGCGGCCATCTTGAATGTTTGCGGCCATATGGGAAATTTGTGGTATGTATGTAAATTTATGCAATTTTTTTTAACTAGTATTGACTTTGAGGAGTCTTCCAGGATATAACAACATAAAGAATATTTTCAACTGGCCTATGGCTCCAGTATAACCGTCATAGAAGTAATAAAAAAAAAAGCATGATGCATTATCTCACTGAGGTTCACGATGTGCAGACAGATTTTTAGTGTCAAATTATATTACAGACAACATTAGATAGGACTACATACAAAGGTCAGCACTATGTACCTCTGTAAGTTTGATTATCTGTGAAAGTGGCAGAGAAGTAACTGGTAGAAAGAGCTGGTCACGAGAACTGGTAGAGAGATAGGGGAAGAAACACGTTAAGAGGTCGAGACAGGACTAGAGATGAGACTACACAAAGTGGTAGAGAAGTAACTGGTAATTAAAAGTGCTGATCAAGAGAATTGGTTGGAGAGATATGGAAAAAAAAACATGTGAAGAGAACGAGGCAGGACTAGAGGTGAGACTACGCACCTCTGTGAGTTTGATGATCTGTGAAAGTGGTAGACAAATAGCTGGTAGAGGAGCTTGCCAAGGAAAATGGTAGAGATAGGGGAAGAAACATGCAAAAAGGACGCGAGACAGGACTAAAACTACGCACCTCTGTGAGTTTGATGATCTCGCCGCTGCTGAGACACAGCTTCTTGTTGTCGTCGAGCACGGTGTTCATGTTCTCGATCCACACGGCGTCCACGGGGCCGTCAAACATGTACCAGCGGTAGTCTTCGTCGCCCGCCGTGCAGCCCAGACGGATCAGCGCCGGCAGGATGCCGTCAGTCCTGTGGGGGGGAGCACACATCGATTTATCATACATTGGCGCGTAATTTCTTGGGTTTCTACAATTTCCGTATAACCCGGACATTGTATCACCTCAGTCCTGGTGGGGCACACAGAATGTTGAACTTATGAGAACTTTTGAATATTATAAAGGCGGCCATCTTGAAAGTTTGAAGCCATGTTGGAAATTTAGGGTATGTACTTGAATATATACTGATGATTTTGTAGTTTGGAATGGAGTGTCTATGAAAAGTTTATAAAACTCATGAAGATTTGCACATGAACACAGGCAACTGTGAAAGTAGCCACGTCATCAGGTCACTTTATTTATCATACATTGGTGCGTAATTTCTTGGGACATATCTTATATAGTAAAACCTCCAATTAAGACCACCTCTATAATAAGAGCATCGTTTTACGGTCACAAACCTTCATAAAGCTACCAAAATGAACCTCTGTATAGAGACCACCTCTTTTGAGACCACCTAACACTGGGCCACAGGTGGTCCTAATAGAGAGGTTCTATTATTGGTAACTACAAGAAGAAATCCATTTATCATTCATTTTCATAATACATTCAATCAAACTCAATGCAATTGACGCATTGCCTTCTAGATTCCTTCTAAGTGCCCCAGAAAGTAGTCTAATGGTAAAATATGGTATTTTGGCAGCCATTTTGAAAAAAGACATTTTTCCCAACTTTGCCTAGGGCAAAAAGTGATAAGTGTTTTTTTTCTTACCGGGTACACAGTAGGTCATAAATTGCAGAAATCTGTTGAGAAAACTTTGTATACAATTTTGTCCAAGCTAAACCATTCGTTGACTGCCCTATTTATGAAAAACCTAGAGGATAGAAGATATGACTCACCATTCGTGCGTGAGGAGGTCAAACTCTCCGTACAGCTGACCCATGGTGATGGACTTGGGGTTGAGCACATAGGTGTGGACCGTCTCGAACTCGGTGCCGGCGGGGGACATCTCCCCCTTGAGGGCCGACATCGCGCCCTGCAGAGTCTCGTAGCACTGGAAGGCACAGCGATATATGTGTTACCCAATGCTTGCGGATACATTTTCAAACTTCTCTCTCTCTCATATGTCTTTGTTTTTAGCAAGCATATTTCTACCAACGATAGACATAGCTAAAAAAAAGACGTGTGAGAGTGAGAGAGGTTTGAGAAAGGGACAACGATTGACCAGTGGTATTAACCTTTTGCTGGCTGAATTAAAAACAAATAGCTCAGTGATTGCACTGAGATGATGATGGATGAACGCTTGGTTGGTAATATTCCGTGTACTGTAACTATAGTATTTGTGCAAAATTTCAAATGAATGGATTAACGAATGGTTCGTGACGTTCCAGGCGAACTTGAAGGGAGTACACACAAGTTTTTTTGAGATATCTGATTTAGCTGTTGACATTTCAGTTGGTAGAACAAAATGAAGATCAATTAAGGTCGAGAATAACTAAGGCATGATTCTATTTAACAATACGTCCATAAGGTGATAGCTCCTACCTTAGTTTTGCCGGAGCCGGTGGGTCCGACCAGCATGAGGCCGTGTCTGACCACGGTCGTCTCGTACAGCTGGATGCACTTGTGGATGAATCCGTCCACGTCCTTCAGGCCGCTCTTCTTACACACGTTCTGCAGAGACGTGAGGAGCGCGCCGTAGTCAATGGGCTCCTCCCTGCAATGTCAGAGCGGGAGTGATGAATGTAAATGTATATGTCTGGTTTATGGTCTTCTTCCCTGAAGAATCAGGCGACTCTGCATCTACACCAGGTCATTGGCAGCATCCTTGTCACATTGTATCTTTTTCAACTCCCCGGAGAGCATACAGCACATCGCTACTGTAGCGCAGACGTGCTAACCACTCACATTAGCGTTCACTCGCCTGACCTGTACCTATTTCACATGTAGGTACCACAGAGCAGTGTGCAGCCTGTTAGAGGTAAGTTTGCTCAACACCCACCATCCGTCCAATTCCCTATCCATTCGGCCATGGAAGCACACCTGTGATATCTCAGACAATACCATGAAAATATTATCAAACAGAGTTGGAGCCATTTAACTAGAACTCCGTCTCCATCATCATATCTCACTTCTATAGTATATAGCCGTGATCTAATGGTCCTAATGGAACATTGTCACACAATTCAACCAATTAGAAGCCCCACTGCCAAAATATTCAGCCGTATTGAGCTAAAAAATAATGTGATTTTTAATTCTTGGCATTGTTGTCAAGTTCCGCGCGATTGCGTAGGTCTAACTCAATGGTTGATATTATGAACAAGGACTTGTAAAGGCAGTGTGTGCGAAGAATAATAAAGGTGTGAAACCGATGATGAACCATGTCTTACATCTAATAACATTTTGAACACAACAGCTGCAGAAATGAGTTACTCACTTGATGTTGGGAAAGAGATCAGACACAATGCCGTTGAAGAGCTTCAAATCGTCCATAAGGAACTTGGGCACGTTAACATCACGGATGGCGCGAAGAACGATCAATTCCTGCAAGTGGGACGGGGGCTTTGAGACATGTTTTATCACCTATTCTCAAGGAAACCCCGCGTCACACGTCACGTGACAACATTGACACGTGACCATATAAATGCACGGGATAGTGGCTGGTTTAGACGTGATATTTATGTACTTAAAATTGCTATATTTTCTTAGTTGTGAATGAAAATTCATTGCATATGTAACTATCATTGTATAACACACTGGACAGTTTTTAGAGCAGAGGCTGCTAATGAAAGTTTCCGATCACAACGTGAATCCTTATATGTCAAACGTTGCTTTTCCTTTGTTAAGAAATACGCTAAACGTTCCAGAACGTTTTCTTGTTTACGTCAATAGGGCACACATGCGTTTGATGTCACTGTGTAAGCAGAAAACGGAACCGAGGGTTTTCTAAAAAATTACAGTGTATTTTCTTGTATTATTACAGTGTTGAAAGGTAATGGTTAAAAACGTATCAGGTTAGGCTAACATCCAGTTTCGGCACGTTTACATTGATACATGTATCTTGAGTGGATTGAACTGTGAGTTACAGAGGCTCAGACAGGTAGGAAATGCAGGAAGATTTCAAGGGAGGGGCCATTTAGATTACTATTAGCGAATGAAAACTCTTATATAGTACACATATGCTTTTTATTTTCAAATTTTCTGAAATTCTGGATGTTCACTATATATGGATTTTTGTGATTTATAATATTATGATTTAAAAAAATAATAATTTGAGAAGCATTGCTAAAGACTTACCTCACTCATGTCTGGGTTCTGTCTCTTGAGGTTTCCAGCGGCAGAGATGACAGACTTGACAGCTCTCATACCAAAGTCATAATGGTCCTAGACGCGGGTTACAGTAACATTATATTGATGTCAAAGAATGACACTTGTATTAAGAATATTTAGATTTTTATTCAATAGAATTTATTATCGTCAATAACACGTACGTATTAAGAATATTTGTGATTGCCTGCAATAATACTGGCAATAACTGCAAAATATCTTTAAAATACTAAAGCTTTCTTTTTTGAGCATGAATTCAACAAACTTAATTCAATACAATGTCATAAATATTGCTATTTGTTTTCAAAATAAAAAAACAAAGTTTCCTTTCAACTGGAAAATATGTATGTATATTGGAACAAGTGGTACTGATATACCCCAGGGAAAAAATCGCAATACAGTAAACCTCTATTCTTACCTGAGAGCTGAGCTGTTCAGATGATAATTTGAAAGTGGTGGTGATTTTCTTGGACAGGACTTTGGCATCGGAGAAACCAAAAGAGAAGAGTGAGATTTCTGCGATGAGGGCGTAATCTGGCACCATCATAGCGACAGGTCTGCAACAACACCAAATTCATGCATTAAGAAACTCATTCTAGATAATGATGTTCATCTTAAAAGCTACAATTTCTTTGAAATATTAAAAAATCCAGATTTTTTACAACTTTCTGACCGTAGCCACATGACAAATCAAATGTAGAGAATTTGAATTTATCAAATCATTAAATCATTAATTGAATCATTTTAGAAGGTTCGCCAGAGCAAATTGTATAATTGTATATATTCTATTATTTTATATGTGTAATACAATAAAAGTATTAAAAAAAAAATTGAATTATTTTATGAAATTTATTCCGTAGTTGAACTTAATTACAGGGTATATTAACGTAAAAAGGCCAAATTGTAAAAGGTTGTTACAGTACGTACCTGAAGAGTGCCTTGAGATTGTCTGGCAGCTCAGTACGTCCAGCATAACCCGGGTTCATGGTGATGAACACAGCACAAGATGCCTTGAGCATAAGCTCCACCCCCTCAAACATGAACCGGTCCAGCTGTGGAGAAAGTACGAACAATGGACTGGTCCATTTAAAACAAAAACATTGGAGCACATGGTGTAAAAACTAATTGCGCCATAATTATTTTAGCCACCCATTGGTTATCACCATTTCAGCAATAAATATGGGGTTAGAAAATTATACATTTTGGTTGTTGTAAGCTTTTATGCTAATAGATATTGATTGAATATTGTAAGTTATAGTATATAATGCAGTATTACGAGAGAACTGGTGGCGATGATTAGATTATTATATCGTGAATATTTTTTTATATTAATTAAACAATTATAAATATTGCATACTAAAGAAATATCTCAGATAAATGTATCGATAGCAATTACCTGCAAAATCAAGAGCAATGGCAAAAAGTGCATAAAAAAGTGACAAATGCTAATAAATACAACGCAAATATGACACAAAGATTAAAAAAGTGCATAATTCAGATGTATCTTTTAAAAATCAAGTGGTGCTACTACTACTCATCACAGAAAGCAGGGTCAAGTTTAGCCAAACCAAAAAAACATACCATATTATAGTAAAGTTTATTTATACAACATCATTTTAATATTCCTATAAATTCTACAAAAATAAAAGAACAAGCCCTCTTTCTCATTATACACGCAAGTCTATTAAACAAGACACTCTGATTCAAAATTGTCTTCATTTCATTTGTGTGCGGATACACAGTCATATAAGAACTTCCATTACTAATGTTTTTTAAATTATATAGACTTACATAAGTATGCACAGCACATTCAACCGTTCGGTGAACATTGCAAAACTATTGGTGAAGCTAGTATTTTCTAAAAAGTTGTGATTGCTCCAAGATCTTCTGATATGTATGACAGATGTAGTCTGATTTAATATCACTTCAAACAAGCACAGCAAAAACAAATGAAAACGCAATTCAACAAGAAACCACTTCACGCTCTCTTTTTCTTTCTCTCTACCTTGTCCATCTGAGCTTTTTGAATAGTCATAATCTGCATAGCAACTACGGACAACACTTCAATGTCAATTCGGTTGAACTCATCGAAACAAGCCCATGCTCCAGAGCTGAAATATTACGTCAACAAACTGTCCTCAAAACAAGTAACCATTGACAAAATGATTTCCGTAGCTGTTGCCACGATAGTAGATTTTCTTCTGATTTTATTGAAGCGTCCCTTTGGTTAACTTCTGTAGGTATATTGTAGAACTTTCTGAAAATCTGCTGTGATGCTAAGTGCAAAAATAGATGTAAAAACGTGTAACTGTATGCATGAATATGTACTGTATGATCTTTCATAAATATTTAATTTTAAAATTTGAGTGTATAAAGTGTATAGCAACTTTGTAATTCGAATTTCAATGAATACTTGGACACAAAATTTTTCTTTAATGTAACTCTATAAAAAGAACATAATTCATTTATAAAACTAATAAGATTTAATCAAATGAATTAATGCTATCATACATATTGTTGCACACAGGAGCAAAGTTTTAAAAAGGTAATATTTTACACATGAAAGATGGAAAAAACACACAAACCTACATGGAATAAATTAGGTTTCAAAGTATTAAACCATTCAATAGGCAGATGATTTTGAAGCAAAGTTTTAAAACTAAATTTTGTATTTGTTGGAATGATATTTAAGAAATACCGAGTGTAAAATAAAATTATTTATCGATAATTTAGATGTCATAAATTAAATTAACTGACATAAATATCTGATAATTCGGTTCTTTGAAAAGGATTTCGTTTGAAGAAAATTTTTTGCCAGCAAAAAAAAAGAAAAAAATCATGCATGAAAATATGAAAAATTAATTACATCAATATAGATAACATTCATATATTTTGTATTGTTTAAACAGAGCAAACCTGGGGTTTTTTTTGTTTTGTTTTTTGTTTTTATCAAAATATGGTTGTCAAGTTTGACAGCAGCATATATAATTGACAACTGTAGCCCATTGTATGAGACACATAATGGGTGAAAACCATTGGTTTGCACTACTCAAACAGTAAATACATGCAATAAGCAGATAAAAAAAACATGCAAGTTTGCTTTTTTGTGAAACTGAAAGAAATGTATAAGCTCTACATTTATTAATTTTTCCACTATTGTCTCATTTATTTTGTACGAGAATGTGCTGAGTACTGTCAAAATTTTTTTTTGCTACATAGGCCACATAGGCCAGCAGAAGCTCTTCAAATCTATCACCTATACATTGCTGATAAGTGGGTAGAGCACACCTATGGACAAATTTTAGGATCATGCTCTTTTATATAGAATGTAGCAGATCTGAAACTGAAGCCTATTGCCTGTCAATGATTTTAAAGTGTGATTTATTTTTCAAAAAACAATGCAGAAGCAGCATTAGGCATAATTCTTGTAAAACATTTAATCACATATACATGTGGGCAATCATGCAGTAACAGGTTTCATTTTAGAGTCCCCATAACCGGCTCATATAATCAGTCCCTATATGTATGATGCTAACCAACGACCATAGCAGAAAAAACAATGAATGCAGAGCTGCGGTTAGTGGGTATATATACAAACAGTGGCGTTTGGGGGAGCCATTTTATCCACTGTACAGCAGGGGTAAAAAGCCCAGCCGATTGAAATTTGAGCCGTTTTACCCACAGTAAAACGGAGGTAAAATGTACAGAGGGAAGTTTTAGACGTTTTACCCACAGTACAACGTAGGTAAAATGTACAGAGGGAAATTTGAGCCATTTTATCCACAGGGTAACATGTACAGAGGCATTGGGGGGCTGTGGTAGTGTTGTTTTACCCGCTGTTGCTGCGCCTTCTGGATGGTGGTGATCTGGGAGGCGACCACAGACAGCACCTCAATGTCGATGCGGTTGAACTCGTCAAAACACGCCCACGCACCCGCACTAAACACAGCAGCTTGTGAGCGGCAACACGTCATAGGCAGATCCATGGGGTGCAGGAGGCGCGCGCCCCGAGTTTTCCCACCAAAATATTTCATTTTCATAGGGTTTTTAACAAGTCCGCGATCGATTGCGCGTACAAAACCCATGAAATCCCTTAAATGCGCACACCCCCTTTTCCAAAAACCTGGATCTGCCATTTCATGTACACAATTTACTGGTGTACGCAGCAATCTGGAGGTCTATTCTCAAGTGCACCCACACGTGTCATACGTCACGTGACAACGCAACAAGGAGGTGAAAATGATTATAGTCATGAATTAAAACTCATTCAGTGCACATTATTGCATAACATTCTTGCCATATTTGCTAATTAACAGTTTACTATGTGGCTTTAATTGTATATAACAAAAATAAATCACCAACTATGTTCCAAACAGACTTTTGAACTATTGATCAATCCAATCCAAAAATCTCCTGAAGTACGTTATGTTTTATGGTGCATTTGGTAAAGAATTTACGCCAATTCAAAGGTTTCCCATATAACATGGATAGTTACTGAAAAATTTCATACTATCTTTCTAACAACAACATCTGTTTAAACATGTATCTGATTTCTGCTAGCGTTTTTTGGATAAAGAATTATCAAAAATCTTGATGAAAAGCCAGTAAAAAGCGTGATCTTACCTGGCCAAGCCTTTGAAGAATTTCCCCATGGCCATGAAATCGAGCTGGTCGGAACAGTTGAACACCACACACTGGATGGCCATGGCCTTGGCCAGATCCTGGAAAATTGTATCAAATAGTCAATCATCTTATTTAATGGAACCAATGACAATAGGAACACATTGTGTTTTCGTGTTAGCACACATCATCAGTTTGTAAAACCATGATTGAAATGAATTAAATATACTCTGTAGTATATGGGAATATAAACATTTTACAAAATTAACCCTGTAGGTGCTGAACACAAGACAGAATAGTCAATCATTATTATTTGTAGAGATAGACATTACATTTGAAAGTTAATGTTGCGAAAGGTAGGTAACATTATTGCACTATGGTGACTACGCATTTTCAGCGATTAGGTAAAACGTAGGCAGAGCCGCCTGACTTAAATATTCTTCATTATTCGAAATTAACGCTTTAAAAAAATGCTGCTCTCAGTACCAACATTGATACATCTTCCAAACTTTTTTGTGGTCTCTGTGTTGCTGCGCGTACATCATCGTCATATCTCATGTCTATAACCATGATTCAAACCCCTTAATATTCAAAATCCAACCAATCAGAAGCCCCACTGGCAAAATGTTCAAGCAGCATAGAGATCAATAATAACATTGTGGCACCGCTGCCAAGTTCTATACACAATTGCATAGGTCTAACCCACTGGTTGATATGAGGAACATGGACTTGTAAGGGCAGTGTGAATAATAAAACCATAAAACCGACGATGTTTGAACATCTTCCAAACTTTTTCCCACCGTATTGCCACAAACTGCGAGTTTGCAATGATACCACAGACCACACTACAACAATACCCATTTGTACCCATGTGGTGTGTGTGTTGCTGTTCGTACTGTACCATCAGCAGCCCAAAGGCACTGTAAAGTGCGAGGCTGACGGAAAGCAGAGTGTCAGGAAACGATATTTAATGAGCAGACAGTGAGCGGCGGATAGTCAGTTTACGTATAACCAGCCAACCAACCAATAAAGATCACAAGAAGAGGCTTAGCATTTCACTACACAACACTGGTGGAGATGTCACTGATTGAGACCTTTCACAAAGCATTTCACTACATCACAGTACCTTTGTGGTCTCGGTCTTGCCGGTGCCGGCGGGTCCCGCGGGGGCACCGCCGAACTTGAGATGGAGCGCGCCGGTGAGCGTGAGGTAGCACCTGTCGGTGAGTGGGGTGATGACGAGGCGGCCCGAGTTACCCAGGTACTCAAACCCGTACGGGAACTCGGCGTTCACGGCCTGGATGTAGAGGAACTCATCGCGCCAGTAGTACCTGGGGGGATAGAGGGACAGTTAGCGTAAAATAACAGAAGATTTTCTGTGTTGCATCTGTTAAAATGATTGAGTAGATAGATTTTAGATAGATGCTTGTATTTCAAATTTGATTTTAAAAGTCAGTATATACTGACTTGAAGAAGCCTGTACAAGGCGAAATATTGTAAAATTAATAAATTCTAAAATTCAAACTCAAAAGTTGAAAGATTTAAAATCAAACTTGAAACAAGCATCTATCTAAATCTATCTACTCAATCAGTTATCGTAAGTTTATCAGGTACCTGGAGTGATAGAAATAAAGTTATTGTAAGTGTAATGGGATTATCAGGTAGCTGGAGTGATAGAGGTACAGTTAGCGTAAGTGTAGTGGGTTTATCATAATCCATGGTCATTACTCATGTTAAGCTGTACATGATGCAATGCTTTCATACATGATTCGATAAATGGCTCTGACACAATGGTTCTCAGTGACAGAAGTACAGTTATCGTAAGTGTAATGGGTTTACTAGGTACCTGGAGGGATAGAGGTACAGTTATTGCAAGTGTAATGTGTTTATCATAAACACACTTGACCAAACATGCTTCTACAGTTGACTCAATGGTAGGCCTCATTTTACAAGTATGTGGAAGAAATTGTTTCGTAGTAATCTTCCAAATAGCCATTCTCATAGGTTCATGATTTACACGAGAAACTTGTTAAGCAGTATATGAGGAATAACAACAAGTGCGGGAATACTACAGTACCTGAGCTGACTAATCCACTCAAAATCGTTGATGTTTTTGACGCCCTCCTCCACCATCTTGGTGACCCGTCCCCGGGCGTGCACTTCTATGACGATCAAGGCTGACAGAACCTGCCGGCCAATCTTGGTGAGCGGCTGACGGACCAGTTCTCGCAGATCGTCCAGCTGCCAATCAATGTTACTCATGTTAAGCTGTACTTGTTGCAATGCTTTCATATATGATTTGATACATAGCTTTGACACAATGGTTCTCCAGATTGCAAAAATAGTTTCTATACTAACATTAAAGTGTACAGTGTACAATGGTTGTTACTCATGTTAGCTGTACATGTTGCAATGCTTTCATCTATGATTTGCTAAATAGCTCTGATGCAATGGTTCTCCAGCTTGCAACAAATGGTTTCTATACTCATGTTAAGGTGTATAGTGTACACGGTGCACTGTCATCATACATAATTTGTTCTTCATTGCTAGAAAAGCTTATTCTGGGTAGTCATGCTGTTAATCAAGGACACAAGAACAGATTAATGTGGTATTTTTGTAACATTAAACAGATTTTTCTCATGTAAAGTTTTACGTGCTTCATGACTGTCATACCAAAGTAGATATACAATTAAAATGTGAAAGAAAATCAACCATTGTTATGTTTATAGTTCGCTATTGAAACTCTGTACAAGCATTGATCTTTCTGTGGCTGTTACTCATATTAAGCTGCACATGCAGCGTTGTTTTCATACAAAATTTGCTGTACCAGCTGTTGACAGAGATTGCATGCATTTTTCTAGCCTGTGGAGATTCTTTGGTACTACTATTTTTGAAACACTTGCTACATGTTATATGTGTTCTTACTTACAGTTGCATAGATATCATGCACTGGATGGAATGGGGGTTTGCATAAATAATAATAAATGCATTTATTAGGATGTTTATCTACATATGCATTTCTTTGTGAAATAAAATTATCTCGCTGAATATTACAATTTCTGGTGAAAGAAAAAAATATACTGCATGCTTCCATCTCAACGCCCTTCGTCTTTTAGAATAAGAAATTGTCAGCTATGGGGTTGGAGTCTTAAATGAATGAGATTTTACGTTGGAATTTCAAAGATCTAAGGTAGATACCGGTATGTTCAAACTTTGGGGTTGAGCCATCGGATGGTTGCATACAGTGATTCAATTATGTGCATCATTGCAGAAAGGCTAAAATCAGCAGCAATTCAAATATTTTCAATCTTCTGCATTACTTCATATTTTGACATCTTATATTGTAGATAAAAAAATATTTATTGGGATATAATTTTAGCCATTCTACTTTTATTGCTGAAAATAAAATACAGCTATGGTTACCAATAAGACAGCCTTCATAACTAACATATACACACATGTATACATGTACCTGATTGTCTGGGCAAAGCACCATTTTAATGATATCCTCTTCCTGATATTAGCGAGGCAAGAAGAAAATACACTTCACATGCATGTTACTACAGACAAAGTTCCAGAGCCAGCTAACATCACTAGCTAACAAACCAGTCACTTGCATCTGCATTATACTTCCCTATGGTGGCTTGCAGATTAATAACGAAAACTAGGACTAGAAGATAACAAATATCCCAACACAAGTTGTATCACATTGTAATATAGTACTATGGATACTCTAGCCACTGGCATATCCAAGTTTTCTGAAAAGGGGGGGGGGGGGGCAGACATGCAAAAACCCTACAAAAATGAAGTATTTTGTTAGGAAAAGGGGGGCACGTGCCCCCTGCACCCCCCTATCTATGCTAGCACTATAGTAATATTGAAGTACTGAATATTAGTACTGCAGAAAATTACCATAAAAATACACTGAAGACAGAGCCCTGCTCCTCCAGCCTCACCTGTTTCAGTAGGGTGGGCATGAGGTTTGGGAGGCCCTGCTCACCCTCCTCTAGTGCCTCGGACACCTCCTTGGTCCAGAACGTCTGGCAGCCGGCAATGACAATCTGCCCCGGCCAGCTCAGCACCCAGTCCGGGCGCTTACGCTGGAAGCACAGCGGAGGAAAAGATTAATAATAGTCCTGTAAAATGATGGGTACACCTCAAACAAAATGGAACAATAGGTTTTTTGTGGAATGCATTTCAATGAGGTCCCTAGAATAACATATCAAGAGTTTTAATAGGAAGATACATGGAGCGAAAATATCCCTAATTTGCAGTACGCCGCTAATCTTTCCTAACTTGCCATAGAATGGTCACAAACCCACTCCTAGATAATATTTTTCTGTGTGATTTTAGATAAATTAGTTAAGATGAACTTGCTGCTGCTCTAATAATACCAGCTTCTAAATGACTATTTTATTCAGGCTAACTACGGACCCAGTGCAAGCGTTTATTGTAAAACTTCAATAAGCAACTAATACAAAAGGAAATTAACATAAAACAATTTACTACAAACTAGCAGCTATTGCAACTGTCTAGTAGCTAATGATACATAGTGTAGAAGTTGTATTCGAATTCCGCCTTTGTTGCATTTTCTGGTTATTCTAAGTATGTGTTGAATGCCAGATTTCCTACATACATAATAATACAATAATAATATAGAGATATTTATAGTGCCAATATCCTTGCGCTCATTGACACTTTACAATAAAAGAAGATGCATATATTCTAGCCACTCTAGTTATGCAAGCACCTCTACCTCCTCTAGTACACTAGCTGTTCTAGAGCATCAATCGCACTGTTCAGCCATACACACAATCCGTGAATCTTACGTATGACTTGAAGTAAAATTCACGGTTTATGTGTATGGCTGGTTTTAGCGATTGGTAATCTAGCTTCACTGACCTCTAGAGCCTGGTAGTTTGCAAGGGCGTCTGCCATGACTAAGACTACTTGGTTTCTCATATATATGCTAGCTACTTCCACCTCCTCTAGTTTACTAGCTGTTCTAGCTTCACTCACGTCTGGCAGCTGGTAGTCTGCGAGGGCCTCGGCCATGATCTGCCTCAGACTCTCCTTCATGACGTTCTCCACCTCCAGAAGCCAGTCCTCCACGTTCCCGCGGGGGTACATCTCCTTCTTGAAGGGCACATCCTCCCCCTCGGCTGAGTACATCCTCGTGATCTTCAGGTCGTCCTCGAATTTCAACTGCAAACGGAAAGTAATTGGTCAAAACAGATACAAGAAACAAAAATAAAGTTAAACAGTCTCACATGTACATAAAATCATATAATACCATATTTACTTAATACATGTAAATTAACTTCTTCCCTGACCCTGTAAACTGTGATTGGTTTATTATAAATACGTCAACTCATCAAATTGTTGACTATAAATGAATATTACGTGCTTGCATCAATGTTTTGGATGATACGCCATTAAATGTCTACAAAAGCATTCTATTCACGAGCATTATGTTATTACCTTAGCAATATTCTCGAAGCACTTCCTCAAATGTGGCTGTACGGCCGTCGGGTCCTTGGTCTGGGACAGAATCTCCAGCAGCTCATCATCGGACAGGAAGTAAAATCTATAACCATAGCAACACAGTATTTTACTCCATAGAAACACAGTATTATACGCCTTAGTGACACAGTACTTTACTCACGAACATTCAGTGAATGTTAGACAAATACAAAGGTGATGCAGTAGAACCTCTATTAAGACCACTTGTGGGATCTATTTAAAGTGGTCCGCATGGAGATGTGGTCTTTATATGGGGGTTCCCATTGGAATCATTTTGACAGATTTGGACTGAGAAAAGTGGTCGTATTATAGAGGTGGTCCAAATAGTGAATGTGGTCTTATTGGAGGTTCTACTGTACATTGTTTTCGTTCCAACAGTCTGAATTCATTTTTAAATCATCTATCTTTTCTTTTAACATTTCCATCTTCAAAGTGACTACTTTGTAGTTTTGCCACAATTATTGTGTGTAATCTCACCTTACAAACTTATTAAGAATTTCTTTTATCAATAGCTAATTAACAGTTTTCTCACCTCCCATATTTCAGTGACTGATGGATACCTTGTTCACTGATTCAAATCTAGAACTGTCAGTTAACAAAATATTGAATGGTGAGAAATTTTTAAAAGCTATATTGAAGCGCTTGGTTAACTCACCTTGGGAATGAGTTCCTCTTGGTCTCCAAGTATTCGCTGAGACCCTTTTGTACTTGTTCTAGCAGTTTGTTACACTCCCTCAGGTTATCCAGCAAGCGATTGTCGGGGCAAAGGGAGATCACCTACAGAGCAGGTTAAACTTTGTTAAAAGTCCTCAAGAAACCTGGGAACAGAGGACAAAATACTTGTGCATGTACAATGAAAT
The DNA here is from genome assembly GCA_019095985.1 of Streblospio benedicti. NCBI lineage: Eukaryota > Metazoa > Annelida > Polychaeta > Spionida > Spionidae > Streblospio > Streblospio benedicti. The sequence goes on from CM032666.1 coordinate 13,778,553, forward strand.
CTATTGAAGAAATGCTGGGTTTTCAAACTAGTACTGTGTTGCAACAAGAATTCTATGGTCAAGGGGCAATATATTAGCACTCTATTCAAGTTACAAAGTTGGTCTTTACAAAGAAGTGTTGCTAATATTTTAAAATCATTAAAAAGCTGTGATTTTTTCTAATAAAAAGCAAATGCACTCTTCTGAATGCAATAAAAATCACATCATTAGTTTTACATTTGCTTTTTAGACAAGTATGAATCTAACAAACCAATAAGTGCAAAGGTCTTTTGCAGTGCTACTATTTGACATTGTGCGAAGTATAGGAACATTATATTGCAATTGTTTGGAAAAAACTAAAGGGAGTGGTTTCAAACTGGGTCGTGAGGGGGGATTTTTCGGATACACATTTTACCTCAATATGTCGACGCTTTTAGAGGAAAAAAATCACTGAGTCGTTATTCATAAATTTTTCAACCTATTTTTTTCTTCCCCATACATCCAGTAATTATAGATGGTTAACAATAAAAAGTTCTTAAGTAATGGAAATCATCATTTCACTAAAAAGCATATTCAATGCATAATTCATATGTGAAAACTTCAAGATGGCAATCTATTCCTCAAGTTTCACCGTGCATGCCAGCATTCAATACCATTAACTAATTGAGCTTTCTTCAGCAAGCTCTTCTTCAAAAAACATTAAGCTGGAGTAAGACTACGTTTAATGACCAATTTTCATAAACATGAAAATATTCATTTACAAATTGACATTAATCAAAAAGCTAAAATGTTAAGAAAATAAACTTATTATGTTGTCTAGCTTTTTTCGACGACTACACGTTTCTCCTGCATTTACTAGTAAGATACCTGTGGTTTATACTGTATACGTGTAAATGAGTGCGTGAATGTTCTGCTGTCTTATTTTTTTTTTTTTTTTTTTTTCTGGAGAAGGCTTGTATCGCAGTTTAGCTATTGCCTAATCCAACTGTAAATATTGTTCAATAAAATATGTTTAAACTAAGCTACCTGTGGGTTCTCCTTGGCGTTCTTCATGATCTTCCTCCACAGCCTCTCCATGGTCTGGTAGCGCTTACTCTCTACCGGCAGCTGGCGGTTGATGTCCTCGGAGGAGAAGATGGGCTCCAGATACAGCCACTGGCGCTGGCATAGCAGCCACTCGTCTAGCACGTCCTGGAAGGGTGAGTCAGACACATGGTGAAAAATAGTCTCTCAAAAGACATTTTACAATTATCTAGTAACAGGTGTTGCTAAAATCAACAACACTCATGCTAATAATCTATCTCATTTTCAGAGGACGAGTGAGTGGTACGGTGAGTGGTTGGGTGAGTGTGTCTGTATCTGTCTCTTTGTCCAGATACAGTCACTGGCGCTGGCATAGCAGCCACTTGTCTAGCACGTCCTGGAAGGGTGAGTCAGAGGGTGAGGGAGTGGTAGAGTGCATGGTAGAGTGAGTGGTAGAGGGAGTGGTTGGATGAGTGAGCGATGGATGTTTACGGTGTGTAACAATATCTGATGATAGTAACCCTGCTTATGTAACTTCCGTGTGAAGTCTGTTTTAATATGTGACACCATACATTTTCTGAATCGTATTGACCTACTGATTGGAATAAATGATGGTAACATTTTTTCCAAACCAATGTAGTGTGAGAAGCACATGATGGCAGACAAGATGGCTGCCGATATATGAATATCATGAACATGCCCATTCGTTTTATCAATGTATGCATAATAATATGAGTTACATGATTGTATATTGCCATAAATAACCATCTAAAGGCCCTCTTCCAAATTATCCTTGATACACTGACACAGTTAAGTACAAAAGTTTGTCCATTAGTAGTGTATGGCGGCCATCTTGGATTTTTAAGTGGCTCTACGGTTCTTTTATGCGTCGTCCTCACCTGCGTGGTCCTGAGCTTGCTCTCCCAGGTGCTGATCCTCTCCTCGAACGGCTTCTTGAAGGGGGAGAAGGACATGCTCTGGGTCATGACGATGTGGTCATCCAGCAGCTGGGAGACGTCCTCCGAGGCCCGCAGGATGTACGTGCCCGTGTCCTTGTACGGCAGGATCTCAAACTGAAAACAAGATTAATAGATTTTGCGAAAAATCCATTCAAACTTAGACCACCAGTCGCACTGTTTGGCCATACACACAATATTCTTGAATTGTACATATGACGTAAACTTCCTGTTGTGGAGGTCAATGTTCAATGTTCGTCTTCTGAGACTTCGTTTCTGTCACCAAATGGCAGCACGTAAAGAGTAAGGTGGTTGTTTGGTAATGAATACAAGAAACCTGCCATGAAAATATAATGGAAACCAAAAACTACCAGAGTCATCAAAGAATGTAAACTTCTAGCATCCTGGGTTCCTTCATTCATGACATAAACAAGAAATCGAAGCTACCTGTGAGTTTTAAGGTTCCTATACATATGTAGGTAGCTTTGATTTCTTGTTTATTGTCTTTGTTTATTGTTTTTTGTCTCTATTGTAAGAAAAGTCAACTTTAGTATGAACAAGACAATTTTGGTTGTTCTTTGTTCTATTTTTGCTGCTTTAACAAGGTCTAAATTAAATTAAAATCAAATTTATGTTGGTCCAAATTCTATTTTCTTTACTCTTTAAACATGTTTCGATACTACCAGTATCCTTTTAAAATTAAAATTAAAATTTTCAAAATATCAGTTCCATTTTCAAAATATCAGTTTTTTTGGAACTGATATTTTGAAAATTTTAATTTCAATTTGAAAAGAATGCTGGTAGTATCTAAACATGTTAAAGGAGTAAAGTAAATAAAATTTGGACCAACATAAATTTAATTTTAATTTGATTTAGACCTTGTTAAAGCAGCAAAAATAGAACTCCAAGATGGTAGAGTGAAGATTAGTGAGAGTAAGTAGATTCATAAAAATATTATATGTACCATTATCTAATGTTCATTATTGATGAAACATGACATTTCGCCATGGTAACTACATGGTTTCATCTGATGTTACACTGTATGGGTCAGCCTCGTTCTGACCCATACAGTGCAACATCCGACGAAGTCATGTGGCGAAATATCATGTTTCATCAAAAATGAACAGTAGAGAATGGTATATATGATATTATTTACAAATCCTCCAGTTGAGAGCACTCACAATGCAGTGTCCCAGTTAAGGCTTCAATACCTACTTTTCAGCTGGCCTAGTAACTTTGAAAAGGTACTAGTCCTCCCACAAAAGTTACTAAGTCCTGATAAATAGCCCAACATGTTAAGGGTCAGTAGCTACTCGTATGCAGGAATTAAATTCAGCTCTAGTCCTCCCCAATATCTACTAGTCTGGACTAGCTGACTAGTGAGTAAATGGGAGACTGCAATGCACCACTATGACTAACCTGTACGGGCGCCCATTCTCCCTCCATCTTGTCCAGCGCCTGTTCGATCGAGTACTCTTTGCCGGCGACCTCCGCGACCTTGGAAATGACGCCGATATGTTGCTGCAGGTTCATCTCCAGGCACTTGGAGAACGTGAGGTTCGCTTTGGGGCGGATCGGGAAACCCAGGTCTTCGGAGAGCTGCAGAAATGCATGAGGGGTATGAAATGAAGCAAGTCCATGTTGACAACAAAAGTAGAACCTCTCTATTAGGACTGAAACGAAACTCAGTGACAGAGACTCGAAAGATTTGAAAGGCCATGGAATCGAACTCACGGTCTCCGGTCATTATGTGTCGGAGAGGGGTCTTAGACATCTAGACCAACCTTTCCTACAAGGGATAGACGTGTTCACACTCTGCCTGAATCAATTGCGCAACGCCACTTCAGGCCACTTGATGCTAAATATAGACAGGCAGCTTTCATCGCTACTATAGCCTCTATGTCACTGATTTGTTGTGCTGGGTACGTTGTAACCTGATAGGATACATTGTGTGCCCCTGGCCAACTTTCTTTACAGGACCACCTTTGGGACCAGTGTTAGGTGGTCTCAATAGAGAGGTGGTCGCTATACAGAGGTTCATTTTGGTAGCTTTATGAAGGTTTGGGACCGCGAAAAGTGGTATCATTATAGAGGTGGTCTTAATTGGAGGTTCTACTGTAAATCGCATAGAGTATAAGCCGGGACATGACAGGAAAAAAGGATCAGTAACATGTTCATATTGAATCAGATATGACAGAGAACATTTACATTTCTCACAGCATCAGTCTTATAAATAGCATTATGTATTGATAATTTTCAATGTAACAGTCATAAATACAGAATTTCCTATTCTAACTATTCAAGGGTTATTTAGTAATGTAGTGTATTTTAACTATGGTTTTATGTTCCTCTAACTCAAACAAACAACAAAGACAGCAGAACAATACCTTTTCCCAATGTCTGTTCCTCATGCCTGGATTCCTCAGCCCCTGGATGAGCGGAATGTACGGTCGGAAGTCCTCAATTTGTCCCTTGATTTCCAAGGCAACCTCAGACACTCCTATTGTGGAAAAACAGAGTTTTCATGACTTGCTCATCATTGGAACGAGTTAATGAAATCTATTAGCATGTTTGGAAATGAAAATAAGATGCTGAGATGGTAATGTATTTAGAAAACAATTTTACATACATGCAAATTTAGATGATTGAAATTACAGCATAATCAAAATTATTTTCCAGGTAACAGTTTTAATGCTAAGGGCTGGGTTTTGCAAGACTTCTAAGCTTCTCTGTGAATTTACATTAAATAACTGAACCATGCTAGAAGTCAAGAGATCATGCCAGGGATGATTTATAACTTTTTAATGTTTCTATTTTACTAGACTAACCATTCTAAGCTAACATAAAATAAATAAACAAGGCTTCAAATCCAAAAACGGTAACGGTTCTTCACCAACTATTTACTAAAATTAAAAATTTTCAAAACCACCAAAACATACAAGGAAATTTGTTTGTAAAAACAAGTATCGTTCTCGTTCTACACAATCAACTATCCATAACATACTGCTATAGTACTCAGAAAATGTCATTAACATTCAAAAAACTGATCTATTCATCCACAGTTTACCTAATTACATATGTCACACATTCTATCGTATGTACTACAGTCTAAATTAGATATGACAATGCAAAACCATTTAAAATGGCAAAATGATGAAAATGGGCAAAAAAGTATGCAATCAGCCAACATTAGCATGTTTTTTGGAAGGATAATATTGCCCAAAACTAACATCAGGTGACTAGATGAAGTAATTACAAACATTACTTTATCACTTAAAAATCACTTCATCTTATTTCCGTTAATCATTTTATGAAATATAAGAATGCATAAGATACATCATACTTTCCCATTACACAAACATGGAAATTCTTTTTCTACGAACAATTTTTTTTCTTGAGATTTTTTTTCAAATACGGGCTAATATATTCCTCCAAATTCAATTTGGAATGTTGGCAGTCATACTGCAGTCCAAAATGATAAAGAAAATATGCATAAAAATGTGTGATTCTAGGAGCATAGAATTAAAATAAAAAATCTCATAAAATGCACAAGTCTCTAAGGATTACAGCACACATGGTTTTACCCTGTCTGTTTGCATCTGCCTCCTCTCCTATTACAGAAACATTTTCAACTGCTATATGGTCAAGGTAAAAGGAAAAAAGTAAAAGATGTTAGTTGTTAATGCAAAGAAGCTTTGAGAACAAAAATGCTATTTGAAGAAAATGCATAATCTGAAATACAAGTCATAAATTGCTAATCTGAAATACAGAAAGACATAGTATGCAAGAAGCCGTCTAAAAATTGTGTTGAAGCAGTAAGAAATATCTAATTACAGTATCATCTATTAATAATGTGAACATGTACACATGACATGCATGTATAGTCAGGAGAAAAATGACTGTTGAATTACAGATAAGACATACATGTACACCCACATATTAGTTGCAAACAAACAAGCAATTATAACTTCATCTTTGTCTAGATTCTGTCATATATTGATGTTAACATTCAAGGTACTGAAATGCAAAGGTGACAAGTGTGCAGAGTGTAGATTCTGAACTAAAATTTCTATCCAGTTTTATTCAAGTTAAATCAAAATGACTACAAATTATTACCATGAGTGTACATGGTTTTGAAGAAAATGTGCTAGAAGCAATAAAATTGACAGAAAAGCAGCAAGTTATTTGAAATATTTTTAATTTGTCATACAATGTTATGAACAGTTGTACTCTAAAATATTTTATGTTATCAAGAAAAAAACAAAAAAAATCGTCATACTATTAAAAATATCATAAAATATTTCAGATCAAAATATTAGTCAAAAAGAGTCATAAAAAATCAGACTATCAAAATAATTTTGTCAATTACTTGACACAAGTTTTATCAGATTTGCCCCCCAAAAAATGTAATATTGTATCAAGAAAATAAACATCTGCATGTGCTTGGCTCAGAAAAGAGAACACTTCTATTAACTTACAGTTTATAACCAGATAACCAATATAAAAACAGGGTTGATTATTTTCTATATTAACATATTTCTTTCTAATACTTTTCCACAAAGATTTTCAAATTTTCTTTAAATGTCCAAAATCATTCTTATCTGTATCTTTATGTCCAGAACATTTTTACAGATAAATGACCATAAAGACACCCTAAAATATGACTATAAAACCAGCAGAAAGAAATAAACTAATAAAGAAAACAAACAACCATGACATCATTTAACGTGCTTCATGCATAAAAATACTCAACAAGAGAGTTAATACAATGAAACATCACGCATTTTTAAAAAGCCTACCTGGAATATCGGCGAAAAGCTTGACGGATTTGTGCATGGTTTTGTAGGCGTCGGTGACATTCTTCTCAACAGCCTCGGCATCAATGCTGGTGAGTGGGTCGTGCATCCAGCTCTCATGCCAGCGTTGCCAGTCAGAGACGGTGATCCAGAGTGCACGGAATGGCTCAAAGTCCTTGGCAAGCTTGCCCAGCTTATCGTACTGCAGAGGCAAATGGATGGTGAGGAGGAGGGTTCAGACAGAGGCCCACGCACACAACACAAACACACAGAGAGGAGCTGCTACCATTTTCAAAGAATGTACATTAGATTTCTAACATCCTGAGTTCCTTCATTCATGATATCAAACAAGAATTTGAAAGTTACCTATAGGAACCAAAACTCACTCATTTTTGGTGAGACTTTCTTTCTTGTCATGAAACCTGTGATCCCCGCCACGATGGCTGTCACGTGACAATCTCAGGATGCCATTCGGCCTGATCAAGTTCTTGTGACAAGAATGAAAGTCCCGGCAAATATGAGTGAGTTTTGGGTCCTATTGGTAACTTTCAAATTATTGTTTTATACTACCAGTTTCTCTGGGTCTTAAAAACTTTCTGATGGTCTCATCCTTTGGTTATGTTATCCGGTATTGTGGATACTGTAATTTTGACTGTAGAGTGTAGATTCTGAATTAAAATTTCTTAGGTTTATTCAAATTAAAACAAAATGACTACGAATTTTTCTTCTGGGTCTTAAAAAAGTTCTGATGGTTTCATTCTTTGGTTATGTTATCCGGTATAGTCTCCCAAAATACAGAAAATATTGAAAAGCAGACAATATTCTTTTCTTTATATCTATTTGCAACTATTTTGTTTTGTGTTTGTTATTTCAGATGAGGTAAAGAAGAACTTTTTTTCTTGGTTATTGTAAAATGAGAGGTAAATCTATGAATCAATATAACGTAGCATATGAAGAACTTGAAAATGATAGCAGCTGTCCTCTTCAAAAGTAGGTAGTAAAAAATCACACATAAATTTGTCTACATTCATAACTCGAACAATATCATTGTACCTAGTACCCACATTGACAACACACACCTTTTCCTTATGTGATGTAATCTTAATGAAAATCATCAAAATGTTCTAATATCTACTCACATAAGTAAAAGTTTCCAATGTTTCTAGACAAAAAACAACAATTATTTTTTTCATAAAAGTCCAAACTACCGATCACCCACATTCATAGCAATTTTTAACACAATTTACTTTTTCTCTAGCAATACATGTAACAGCACATAACACTTTCCACTGATGGTAACATATTCATGATACTGCACACAACAATCAAAAGATGTGATTGATACTTCTAAATTATCAAATCACCAACACTGATATACAACGAGTTGACTGAAAAAAAAAGAAACTACATCCACGAGGATAACTAGATCTCCAACATTTTGTAATAATATGCTACACAAAATAAGTAAATAAAACAACAAAAACACCCAAGAATAATGATAGTAAGTAAGCCATGGGTAAAAATGAGAAAAAATATGTTGTTTTTTTAAACAACAACAAATTATAAGCGGTAAACTAAAATACTGACATATTAAAAGCAGAAATCTAAATCTATGACATAAACCAGTAATAATCTAAGTTCCTAAGCAAAAGCAAATGTCACATCAGAAGCAGAAAGCAGGAAAACCATTTGATACTACAATAGATAAATTGAGAAGTTTGACGAAAACTTTGTGCAACTCCATATTCAGTTCTGGAATAGAGCTAACAAGCAAAAATGCATTGTTCATAATAAAGCAATGAATAAAAAAGCGAAAATTGTATATTACCGGTACATAAACCAAATATGCAAAACATGATAAATCATGCAGTTTAAAAAAATCAGTGACTAAAAGCTATTTTTTTCTAAATTTTCTAATTAAAAAAAAAATGAATAAAAGCTATTTTTTTTTCTAAATTGGACAGGAAATGGATTTAATTAGGCAAGCTTCAGAGCCAAATGATTCGAAGAAAAAATGCAATATTTCTGATTTGAAATTCTGAAAATAAATGCTACTTTTCAACCATTGGATAGCTTTCCAAAAGAAACCCGTCAACAGCGAATAAACATTGGAATTAAGCCATTGTTACATGCACCTAATGCACTATCTTCTTATATGAAAACCTTAAATAAATCTCCTAATGGGAGCCCTTCATCATTTGCCCAGCACATCGTTGATTTCTAAAATTCAACACACCTTCAAAAGTTAAATATAGAACTAAATTTTAAAACGAACAGGTCCACACAGTCCATATCCAACCATCAATCTGCAAAGATTATACCTTCATGAAGTTGTAGCAGAGACACAAATAATTTCACTACGCTGTACTATGGACCATATCACGGCTTGTCAACAGAAGTAGCAACAAATCAAAACAACCAGCGTACATGTACATCCCAGTTTGGACAGCCTGAAACAGCAAATGTTAACAAATAACTACACTTCTGGACGACTAATGCTCGAGCCAAATCAAGTAAGCCAGCTGCTGAAAATATCATGAATTCCATCCGACAAGACCTAAACCAAAGATTATGAAAATTCAATTGACCCTTGATCGGCGCTCTTTCAATCACTCGATCAGCCCAGTCAATACTCACATGAGCCTGGTCACTCACGTTGGTGACGGGCACGAGCCTGGTTACCATGGTTACTACTCACGTTGGTGACGGGCAGGCCAAACAGGCGTTCGCGGTTGTTGTAGATGACAGCGCTGTTCTGCGCCTCCTTGAGCTGCTTGGCGATACGGCGCACCTCGTTGGCCACCTCGTGCGCCTTGTGGAGGTCGGTGTGCGCCGCCATGCCGGCCACCATCATCTGGGCACACGCAACGTGGTGAATGTAAATGTAAGTTTCTGTACTTTTTCTTTTTCTTCCTATGCTATATATTTTAAATAATCAATGTTAAAAATTGCTCAAAACGTTTTTATTTTAAAGCTTTTCAGCTCTGGGCTCTGTAGAGCTGAAAAGCTTTAGAATAAAAAGGTTTCGAACAATTTTTAACATTGATTATTTAGAATTTAGCATAGAAAGAATAACAAAAAATAGAAAAATGAGACGATACATGTATATGCTATGTATAGACTAGATGAGATTACTAATAAGTAAATGTAAATGTGCTGGTATACAGTCGTGATCCAAGTCTTGCTCACACGACTTTACATTTTACATGTTCAATGTTTTTTATCTCTTGAAGATTTAGAACCTTGTTCTTATGTTTAACATGAATTTTTGAGCTTTTTAGTTACACATATGTTTGATAGCTTTCAATCCTCATGAGAATTTTAATTTGGCTAAAACATTTCAAAAACTGGAAACGTTCGTCATTTAAAAATTATTGAAGAGAATAATTCATTTTACTCTAGCAATTAAGAACAATAGTTGTAAAAAAAAATACAAGGATCGTTTATGATTTCATATATGTTGTAAAAAATATTTGAATTATACTATTGTGCCATTTATGAGATTGCAGTATAATGAACTACAGCATGCAACACTTAACATGGTTATGCTAAAACATATGGAACCTACAAGGGGTCTCTTATGCTAAATGGGAGTAAAAATCCACAAAAGATTACTAAAATACAACATTCTAAAATTCCCAATCAATCTAAAATTCCCAATCAATTAGTGAAAATGGGAAGTTTAAAATTTTCATTTATCAATAAAAATTGGCAAAATATGTTATAATAACCTACTTAGTAAAATTCATTTAAAATTTCACAGGCATAAAATCTTAAATTGGTATATAAATTTCACTTGAAATCATATGTGCCGTGCAGTCCTTATAATCATATCACAATTTGCATTTTGTACACAGTGTCTTACATTTTAAAAGCTATCTATAAGGTAAAACATTTTATCTTGCAAAGTAAAATGTTCTGAAATGAATCATCTGAAAAGAAAAAATTATGCATCGGGTGCTGTTTTTGTTCTCATCTATTTCTACCACATGAGACAAGGACAGAAAAAATTGCTTCAGCTTTTCTTAACATACAGAAATAATGGTCATGTAAAAATACACATTCGAATGTTCAATTTTATTGAATAATCACCCATATTCTATTAATTCTCTGTTTAATAAAAATGAACATATACACCCATGGGCAATGAATGCATTTTTACATATACTGTATTACCAGAAGCACATATGCTTGAATTCGAGGTTATACAGTATCCATTCATCTGTAAACGAGTACAGACTAATGAAAAAAGTTTGCAGCAAAGCGGGAGGGAGCATGCAGTGCTTAACCGTTACCTGGGGCATGAACTGTATAAGATGGATCTGACTCTGATGGGATCATAATGATTGGGTTATTGACACGAAGCTTATGAAGAATGATCTCACAGCTGTCACTCACTTGAATTTACAAAATAAAAAGTTTTTTTGAAGCTGGCAACTATATATACTTTGTCCTTTGTACATATGGCAAGAATCACAGCTTGTTTTTTTTTTCATATTTTTTGTTTTTCAAATTATCAGATAGCAAACATTTAAAAAATCAAATATAATTTGAAATCATTAAGGTAAAAAGGTTTGACATTTAGATAAGTAGCATTCCTATAATTGTTGATGGAAAATCAATATTGACTTTCCTGGTTCTGTTCATTAAATGCACAAATGTCTTTTCGTGTAATAAAAAACTTTTTTTGATAAGAATTATTTTTTTCTACTCTAAAAAAATCCTTTCTAAATCATTCATGAATTATACTAAATTTTCACAGCAAGTGACAAACTGGAAACGATTACAGAGGATTTTAAAGCAGCATGCAAATATCACTGAAATCAGTACAGTTTATAATGAAGGTATGTGCTATTTTGCCAAGGTAATACTAAATCTATTTCATAGTCTCAATTGACAAAAGCGATTGTATACAGCAATTTTAATTTGCAAATTTTATAGAACATTTGATATCAGACTTGATTGACATTGTAGCTTACATACTAGAATTACGTTACTACTGATTTTAGGCATAATTTTACTACTATGGTGCAATGATAAAGTGTTTCCATCGAACAAAACATCAAAGTATATTGCAATATATGTCTAATTATTTCCTGAAAATCAAGTAGTTTATTAGCATTATCCAAACAGAAATAGGTTAGCACTGAGACAAGAATCTCAAAGTCTGGGTCAGGCTACATTATTTAGCCATATTTGGCATACATGGACATCAATATATTGAATCGAAAAAGGTAAAAGTCAAATTTAAGCCTGCAATTTTATCTTTATTTATGACCATCAATGTACAATATATACACTATGTATATCATAAACAACATATGTATATCATCAAAGGAGTGGGTTTCTTCCCCGGGTTTCTTCACATTCATGAACGTCCAATGCAAGGTGAACAATGGCCAGTATTCGAATAAAAGCTCTAGATGCACACAGCACCATTCCGACATGCGTTTTCAAAACAACATACTTGTATCAGTTTGAAAATGCGATTGTGAATGATGCCATGTGCATCCAGGCATAATTCAAAAACTGACACCTGTGTTGTGGAAAGTTTGTTTCACACACTATAACAAGGACACTCACCGACAGCGAGTCGAGTTTGTCATTGAAGTTGGCCGAGTCGGTCATCTGCAGCTTGTGGAATCTCTCCTCGTCCTCGTCCAGCTGCTTCTCGGTCGTCTCCATCTGAGTCTCGATCTTGTGTGGCCAACCGATCGCTGTCCATCTGAAATACATGGTATTGGTTTACTGTATCATATTAAGCTACACTTTATGCAATGCTAATTAGAAGCGAACCCATCTTGTGTGGCCAACCATCTGAAAATGATGGCTGCAATGTTATTGTCGAGTACATGTATTTCTGTATTATGTTAAGCTACACTTTATACAATGCTAATTAGTAGCGAACCCATCTATGTTTCAATCTCAAGTGGCCAACAGATAGCTGTCCATCTGAAAAACATGATTTTCTGTATTATGTAAAGCTACACTTTATGCAATGCTAATTAGAAGAGAAGCCATCTGAGTCTCAATTTTGTGTGGCAAACCAATGGCTGTTCATCTGAAATCAAATGTATCATGTTAAGCTACACTTTATGCAATGCTAATTAGAAACAAACCCATCTGAGACTTAATCTAGGGCAGCCAACCGATCACTCTCCATCTGAAAAACATTGGTGCAATGTTACTCTGGAGTATTTAACTAGGATGCTGCTAGGATGATATTCTGTATTATGTTAAGCTACATTTAATGCAATGTTAATTAAAAGCGAACCCATCTCAGTCTCCATTTTGTGTGGCCAGCCGATGGCGGTCCATCTAAAAAACATTGCTGCAACGTTATTCCTTAGTATTTGACTAGGATGTTGTAGTTTTTTCTGTGTCAGGTTAAGCTACACATTATGCAATGCTGATCAGACGTGAACTCACTTGAGGTTAAAGTCGTCCTGCGACAGATTGTAGTAGAAGTCTTCTATGAGATCGTAGTCAGCCATGGCTGTGTCTATCTCCTGCTGGTTTTCCTTGATCGTGTCTGGGATCGTTTTCATCCACTCGCGCATCTCAGACAACTCCTCAATGCAGTTTGGTTTTTCATACAGCTTGCGACTGATCGCTTTGAATGTCTCACATGCCTAAAATTGAATGAACCAGTTTAGACAACTTCCATCTCCACGATTTAACAGGAGTATTTGCACTACTTAACACGAAAGTCAAGCGAAAGTGCTTGTACTGAATTTTTCCGTGGCTATTACTGGTTAACTGAACTCATCTATCTAGTAATGCAGCTTGACCTCTACTTACTGAAGTCATAGGCTACCAACCAAATGGAGACACATACTGATACACCCTACTTATAAACCACTTAAAGTAGGAAGATTAACAATGTTGTTTGTGGCATATGCCTGTAGACTAGCCAAGCAAAAATCAAGAGAACAAAGGGAAAGATTGTCAAAAAAACCAGCTTAATAACAACTAGTCAAGAAAAAATGAAGAGTACAAGGGGAAAGCTTTTAAAAATAACAGCTAACTGACAAACATCATGTACATAGAGTTTAAACTAAGCTACGGTACCCCTCACTATTTCAACAAACACTGACGCTGATGGAAGCCGCAACGACAGTGTTTGTTGAAATAGTGAGTAGTAGCGTAGCTTAGTTTAACCTCTATGGATATTCCCATTACTAATAACAGTAGTCTTCATAAAGATATCGTGTCCATACCTCGTCGGCCTGTTTTCGGAGCTTGCGTGCGAGCAGCTCAAGCACGGCGTTGCTCAGAGCCTTGCGCTTCTTGCTCAGGTTCTGACGGACTGTCTCCGTGTTGATGTAGAACGGACCGATGACAATGTTACTCGGGATCAGGCCTAAAACAACAGTGGGGATGTTATTTTGGAAATGAATCGTAACATGGATGCCTGGGAACTTATAGCATTGACTTTATAATTCAGGTTCCGAGCAAATTTCTCTGTTACTTGGAATAAAGCCTTAAGAACAATGAAATTGTACTTGAGATCAAGACACAAATAAGAATTTTACTTCGGATGAAGCCTAAAGAACAATGACAATGTTCTCGAGATCAAAGAGATTCAGGCTTCACAAAGAATTTTGGTGGATTTTGAAGTATGTAACAGTATTTACCCGACAGCTACCATAAACCCCAAGCCCACTGCATCTGATAATGCTAGATAATAATCTCTAAGGTCTAAGGTCTAAATGAATAGACCTCTCTATCCTACCTTCTAATATCTCCTTCTCGCGGAGGTGCATCTCAACTTCCTGCTTCACCTCCACAGCCGACTGGTTCTTTGCCTCATAATCTCTGCAACATGCAACAAAACATTGCTATTTTGATGTTTCTTATCTTCAACATTGAATATGCTTTAATTGCTAATCGACTGACACCAAAATTAAGAGTGGTTTTACTGTATATGAGTTGAACATTGTGGTGACCTACTTGATGTAGACATTGATGTTGAGGTTCTGAGATCGAGGTGTCAAAGCATTGTGTCATATTAGCTAGATCATTAGTAAGAGAAACAAGTCTAGGCCTTGTAGCATAGCGGCATTAATCCAATGTACCGTATACAACCATCCCAGTGCCCAGGGCCGTTAAATTGAGCTTTTCTCAAACTGGGGGTTGGGCTGTTACACGAGCGTGCAGGTGTTAGATAAATTCTTAAGGATATTTAAGAAAAAGAGGGGGGAGGATTGTTAAACAAGGGTGGGCACTTGGATGGTCGTATACAGTATATCATTAGTGTGGAAGTTTGTACTAAATTACAACAACAACAATATGTACAAATATTTGCCACATGGTGGTGACTCACTTGATGTAGACGTTGATGTCGAGGTTCATGAGTTCGAGGTACTTCTCGTACTGGCGCGCGTAAGTCTTCATGGGCCTGACGGCGTGGCGCACAGCATTGGTGATGGTCTCCCGCAGCTCCTCCACCGGGGGCTCGTGCTCCCCCACAGACTCCAGCAGAGGCGTCCCAGACCAGAAGATGTCCTCCATGATCGACTGGCAGAAAACAGCAGGTTATGTATTAGCATTCATGTAAATATGCCTATTTGCAGTTGATGTTCTCATGAGTTCCAAAAAAAAACACAGGTTCCATTGATTTTCGAAAGCAGGATATATGCTGTTTCTGAAGAGGAGCAAGAGGATACAGTATGACATTGTACAACCACCAGAAGATATCCTCCATGATCGACTGGATGGGTAAACATTTTGGATGTTACTTGTCATTTATAGACATCAGTTTCACCAGAATTTCCTCTATGATAGACTGCAAGAGAGCAGCAGATTATTCTCAAGTCCTCCTTACCTACCTGGCCTATTTTATTGAAAATAAGCCCTCCATTCAAAACCAGCAATAATGCTATATTGTTTCAAGAAGCTCTATACATAGACCAATCAAATCATCACAGGCCTCCATAAGTTCAGGGAAAAATCAAACAGAACCAGTACGTTTTTGCATGGCTTTATTATTCAGAAATACAAGACCATGTTCATAATTGTAGGGTTGACATTTGAAAGTATCTAATGCCCGCAGAATTTAGCAGCAGTCCCCCGTATTCAAAATCACATTGATTGTAATCATGGCCCAGAACTTATTTACTGCCACTAAAAGAAGCTTCATTTTGCCCCAATTTCTTATATCATGAACATGGACTTTGAAGGCTGTGTGAATGAGAAAGCCGTGACCCACGATATAGCCATGAGGCAAACCCTCACTTTCTTTTGGGTGAAAACAAACACACATGTGCCATATTGACACTAACAAATACGATCAGCTCATTATGAGCATGTTAACCAATGAATATGTCCAATGTTCAAATGTTTAATTATGGTTTGGATATTTTCTCAGCGCTTGAAAATGATAAAGTCAGCAACCAAATCCTTCTAGATTCCAGAAGCACTTTGTGCATGCTTTGAATACCACTGAACAAGTCTAATTAGCTAATCACATTAAATCCATCAACAAAATGACAACCATTACACACAAAAATGACACTTTTTCAAACTATGACTCTATGACACATTCTAAGTCAAGAGCTGAGTTTACCAAGCTTGAAAAGCCACAAAGGCAAGACTATTTAAAATAAAAAAATCTTTCCAATTAGAAACATGACGTTTTGCCATTAGAACGACCATGACCCACATATAGAAATTACCATTGTCTCTGTTTATTTTAAATATTATGACGTTTCGAATGGAAACATGGCTATGTATCTGATGTAATATGTAGGTCAAAATGACTGACCCACATATTACATCCGATGAAACCATGTAGCTACCATGGCGAAACGTCATGTTTCCACAAAATAAACAGTAGACAATGGTAATTTCTTATCATGAATCTACCTACTGTCACTAATCTTCACTCTATCGATGAGAAAGTGGTTACCTTTTCGAGTTGCGGCACATTCTGCGTGCTCTGAATGCCGCGGTCAAACAGTCCGATGAGCATGGATTCGTAGCTGTTGAGGTTGGTGGAGTAGTGCACACCCTGAGTGTCCATGATCAGGTCGATGAAGAAGAGCGGGTTCCGCTTGGGCTTGAACGGGGAGATGAGTAGGTTGTCGCCCCATTCCTGTAAGGTGGAGCAAATGTGAGTACGGTAGAACCTTCTATTAGGACTACCTTTGGGATTGGCAGGGGGAGGGGGTGGGGGTTGTAGCGAAAGATGACGACCGGGGGCGGGGGGCGGGGGGTTTAGCACTTGGATGATGTCACCTTTTGAAAAAAAACGTTGTAGCTATTTAATAGTATTTTGAACTTACTTTCTGACATGTATGTAAGTGAGTTGTGATATGTCTACTAATTACTAAAATCACATTGCCATCTTTGCTTTACCTCCTAAATACATTTGTAAATTTATGCCTAATTATGGACATATATATTCAAATGTATTTATACAACAGCACGCACAGTTAACAGTTAAATCAATGTCCTGACATCACTTGTCAGGGGGGGGGGGGGTGAAAGGTTGACAAAGTGGGGGGGGGGGGGGGGGTTTAAAAAAGGCTAAAAATCAGGTGACGTCATTTGTGAATGATCCCTTATTTTTAAAGCCATTGCTATAGGAGAGCAGCTATGTCATTAATCATATACGGTAGAGAATTCTGCATTCATTACAAAATAAGTTTTGCAAAACACTTTATTTGTTAGATGCAGTCATCAGAATCTCGACATACGTCAGAGTCTCCTCACGTCACTAAAATGTACGTGTGACAAGACTCTAACGTATGTCGAGACTGGCGACCGCATCTACAACAAGACAAGAGGAATGGAGACGGCTCTCTGTCTCACCATACTGCTTTGACGTCCAAATTGTCCAAAATGTTTTCCAAAAAACATAAAGTTTAACGTTTCGACAGTAAAATGTCCTCCTCAGAAACCCAGAGGAGGACATTTTATTGTCAAAACGTTAAACTTTATGTATTTTGGAAAACATTTTGGACAATTTGGACATCAAAGCAGGATAAAGAACTGTCATTGTTTTGATTTCTATTAAATAAATATGAGAGGACCTGCTGCAAGTCTTAAATCTAGCGAGCTGTATTTGTTACAAGAAGCCACTCACCATGTCCTCTGTGCACTGGAGCGTGGAGTAGCAGGCGTCGAGGATCATCTGGGTGAAGTTCACCAGCGAGTCCTGTACCAGGTAACGCAAGGAGTCCTGGGGACAACACACAATGGTTTAAAGGTTATGCTCCGTGGCCAAACAAGTATGTCTGTAGAGAAACAGTATGATCTGTTCTGTTCATTCTAAAAGTTTCTTTCATTTAAAGTATGTAGAGCAATTCAAATAACACGCAACAAGAGGCCAGTATAAACGCAACATAACAAGTGAAGGCGATAAATGCCAACCGAATGATTTTTGCACATACATACAGTAGAACCTCTCTATTAGGACCACCTTTGGGATCAGTGTTAGGTGGTCTCAATAGAGAGGTGGTCTCTATACAGAGGTTCATTCTGGTAGCTTTATAAAGGTTTGGGACTGTTAAATGTGGTCTTATTATAGATGTGGTCACAATAGAGAGATGGTCTTAATTGGAGGTTCAACTGTTTATTTTGAACTGGCAAGCATTAATAGATTGGTGCAAATCCCTCAGGAGTTGTGCAAACAAAAAGACTGTCGTATGCATTGTACCTGCATGTTGAATTTGACCATCTCCATGAACTTCTTCATCTTGGAGATCTGGTACACCTCCCAGTTGGTCTCGTGGATGTTGAACCAGCCTTTGCCCACGTCGCGCAGACTTGTTCTGATGGCCGCGCGCAGCGTCGATATCCAGCTGTCCTTCAGGAACAGGGACACCTGCAGACACATAACTAACAAATAAATAAATGTAAAATGTACCTATTTACAGTCGCAATTCACGGTTTGTCGTGCTCTAGAGACTTAACATCTACACATGGTCATTGGCAGCATCCTTGTCACATTATATCTTTCTCAACATCCCTGGGATTATCTTTCACTCACCTGACCTGTACCCATTTAACATGTAGGTACCACGGAGCAGTGTGCAACCTGTTAGAGGTAGATTTGCTCAACACCCACCACCAGACCTGACCGGGAATCGAACCCACGACCTACGAGTACAACTCCATATCTATTCGGCCACAGATACAGAGATTAATACAGGACCAAGATGAAGCCAACTAGTTTGTTATGTACTAAACTACAGACTTGCTCATGAAACATTCCTCTTTTGGCATCACGCCAATAATAGCTTATATGGAACAGTGCTTTTTTTCTTGTTACTGGCCCAACAACTTTATCAAACAAGGCCATCAGATGTTAAAAACATACCTATGACGTACCGGTATGGCATGAAAGTGCTACAGTATGTAAACAATACCGAATAATATGCACATATTTGATTATTTTACATTGTATACAATAGACATGGATATCATATCAGGATTACTAACTACCATCACCAATTCTGCACTAAAGGATGTTACTTTTATATCTGTTTTGGTTAAAGGACGTTATGCGACAAAAGTTTTATGTGGATGATTAAAGTACAATCTATAGTTCATTTGAAAATACCTAACTCCTCCTCGATTTACACCGACCAAACTTGTCCTTTTCCATACCTGCGACGTGGCCTGTGACTGTGTCTGCTCGAATTCCTCCAGCTTCATGTGCTTGGCTGTGGGGATGTGGAAGAGGGACATGCCTGCCACCTGCAAACATGAAACCAGACAGTGTGATTACAACAGTTATTGTAACATTCATAATTAGTGATCTTGCAACATTTTATTCTAATAATGTCAAACATAATACTCACTGCGAATGGACCATTTTCTATGATGGGGATATCATGTTCTTTATTTTCCATGTATCAGCACCTTTTATTTGTTTGTGTACATAAAGTAAAATGTTGTTGTTTATAGCCGCAATTCACTGTTATCGTACTCTAGTCTCTAGCGACTTTACATATAAAGTATTCATTTTTTTACAAAAAACGCAATTTTACTTCATGTTTTACGATGAATCAGAGCGCCAAGAATGATGCTGACCCAAAATGAGCAAATTTTGCCTCCTTGCTATTTATATAAGCTCTGGCTACTGATTGGTAAGATATGCATATTGTTGGCGCACCTTGTTGCACTCAGTCCTGACTTTGCCGATGCCGTTGATGGCCTCCTCCCGCGTGAGCAGCGAGTTGAAGGCGAACTGGTCGTACTGGTCGTCAAACGGGTACTCTGGCACGTCCAGCGAGCAACCTGAAACACGCCAGAGGGGAGGGGAAGTAAGTAATCATATATATGTGTCTCCCAGTGCTTGTGGATATATTTAAAATTTTCAAACTTCTCTCTCTCTGTCCAGTCTTTTTAGAAAGCATATTTCTACCAACAATAGACATAGCTGAAGACAGGTCTAACAACTCTAAGCTTCCATTTGACTATATCAAGTGGTATCTATCATTGGATGAAATATGCTTGCTGAAAAGACGTGTGAGAGAGAGAGAGAAGTTTGAAAAAGTATGTAACTGATGATGGCTGATACTTGTGCAAAATAGCATGAAACTGTATCAATATCAGAACGAAGGTACTGAAAACACATTTCTATTTCTATTCAGCTAAATATAAAAACATAAAGATATTTATCAAAAGAATATTGTCAGGTCTGAGCGTAAGGATTTTACAGGCAAGAGACACACAGAAAGCAATGGCCCAAATAAAATATGAACTAGCTTTTAGTGCCCCAGGGCTACTGAGTTGTCCTAAATATTGAGCTACATGCATGATATATTGGTCGTTCACATATATTTCGGTATATAAGAAAAATGGAGTTTACTAATTTCTGAAGCCTACCACAGCAATAATGTATAGTTATCCAGAATCTATGTTTGTCAACCTATATATAGGTATGCAATATGAATCTTCGACCATTATGATACTTTTGTTATTTCTATGTTTATTTTTTACTACGGCAGTTTTCCTTGTAAAGAATACTGCAGAAAAACTAAATATCGAATTTATAACGTGCTGTACGTTATTTTGGTATCGACGTTCGATTTTATGCGTTTGACTCACGATTCCAGTGAAGAGCATAAGTTGTTTTGGTCTTGTCACAAGAAATTTATCATGTGTTCAAACGAATTATTTTGTTCTCATTGCTTATTTAGGATTCAGCAAATTACATTTAGTGTTTTATCCTGTTTAAGACATGGAATAATCGCCTATACTAGCCGGCAATTACATTTAAACTTTGGTTTGAAATGGATGAAAAATGAGTGCTCCCCAGCTAGTCTAAATAACGTGCGTTCCCGCGAATGTAAACAAAACACGCCATTTTGATTTTCAAGAAAGTACTGCATTCAAATATGTTTTTAGCTTGCATTTAATTGCGAGCAAACTTTTGTAACATAATTTGTAGGCACATATTAGGTTGTATAATATAGTTTAAGGAGGATTATCTTTGGATAGTGAATGTTGGATATGTAATGCAAACACACAATATTTCTTGCATACCGAAATATATGTGAACGACCATTAGATATTCAGATTTTAAATGTGTAATGGGGCTATTCAATAGGAAATGTCACATTGTTACAAAATCTGACAATAATAGTCATGACTCATGATTCCATGCCAAAAGCTAGAAAATCCATATATGCACTTCCTTCTCAATTGATCTAAATGTATAAGATCCATATTGATTCAGAATCAATTTAGCAATAGAATAAAAGCTTTAGACAAGCCCATTTATATATGAGAACAAAAAATATGAAAAAGTATTTATCACCAGCTAAATGCTTGACATTATGAATAAATATTAATCATTAATTCTTTAGAAGTTAACAGTGCACAAAAAATATTATATCAAAATATCATTTATTTAGCATACAACACTCTAGTTTCCACTTTAATTGCTGAGTTTTGCTTTGAGCTCAAAAGTGTTAATAAACATCAAAACCTTTTACATTTAACATTTTACTTTAGTTTACATAAAGCTCAGAATAAAACCAAATTCTTAAAATGATACAAAAGATGAAGCTAGTACAACAGCAGGACAGTAGCAGGGCCACAGATAAGTACCCGTCCTGTAGTCCGAGACGGTATCTGTGGTGTCAGGGCGGTAAAAATTTAGAGTTATTTGTCCAATGGACGTGTATTGTCAGTCCCCCAGACATCAGTTTCAATTGCATTTGCATGGAGTTTGTTGCTTTTGGACGTGTAAATCTTAGTTAGGACTGGTATAATTTTCAAGATATCTGTCCTATGGACAAGTAAAATTTTTCTCCCTGTTGTGGCCCTCAAAATCCGCATTTTTAGGGTAGGGGGTACCTTCTGTCAACTCTTGTCACTATACTAAAAAACGTCTTGCATATATTCAATCAATGAGTTATTTGCATAGTAATGGAATATTTAAGGAAAATTTATGTGCAATCTGAAGTCATTTAGGCTATTACTTTTCATCTTATGGTCATCAAGTAAGAGTGCATTTCTGAAACTGATAGGATTTTTCGACCAAATGACCAGATAATTATGTGATATTTTTCATTCTTAGATGTATTATATTAGTGCAATTTGCATTACACATACACAAA
>CM032666.1:13800984-13828220 GCA_019095985.1 Streblospio benedicti
CATATTGATTCAGAATCAATTTAGCAATAGAATAAAAAGCTTTAGACAAGCCCATTTATATATGAGAACAAAAAATATGAAAAATTTATCACCAGCTAAATGCTTGACATTATGAATAAATATTAATCATTAATTCTTTAGAAGTTAACAGTGCACAAAAAATATTATATCAAAATATCATTTATTTAGCATACAACACTCTAGTTTCCACTTTAATTGCTGAGTTTTGCTTTGAGCTCAAAAGTGTTAATAAACATCAAAACCTTTTACATTTAACATTTTACTTTAGTTTACATAAAGCTCAGAATAAAACCAAATTCTTAAAATGATACAAAAGATGAAGCTAGTACAACAGCAGGACAGTAGCAGGGCCACAGATAAGTACCCGTCCTGTAGTCCGAGACGGTATCTGTGGTGTCAGGGCGAGTAAAAATTTAGAGTTATTTGTCCAATGGACGTGTATTGTCAGTCCCCCCAGACATCAGTTTCAATTGCATTTGCATGGAGTTTGTTGCTTTGGACGTGTAAATCTTAGTTAGGACTGGTATAATTTTCAAGATATCTGTCCTATGGACAAGTAAGATTTTTCTCCTATTTGTGGCCCTCAAAATCCGCATTTTTAGGGTAGGGGTACCTTCTGTCAACTCTTGTCACTATACTAAAAAACGTCTTGCATATATTCAATCAATGAGTTATTTGCATAGTAATGGAATATTTAAGGAAAATTTATGTGCAATGTGAAGTCATTTAGGCTATTACTTTTCATCTTATGGTCATCCAAGTAAGAGTGCATTTCTGAAACTGATAGGATTTTTCGACCAAATGACCAGATAATTATGTGATATTTTCATTCTTAGATGTATTATATTAGTGCAATTTGCATTACACATACACAAATACGTATACAACGTAGAAATGTATTAATATTGATAATTAGTAGTATTGATGATCATCTATCAAATCCAAGCAAATGATATCTAGTGACGCTTTCGAAAATGCGTTCACCTAAACTGCTAAACTGCTTGATAACAATATGAAAACCACGCGACATGCAACATTATATATCATTTTAGAGCTCTTTGTAATGTTCTTAACCTAAAAATCAGTATGAGACCTGGGGCCTAAATCTATTCCCATTTAGCCCTTGCCTCATGGACTACCTGCAGCATGACAGTATTGAGAGATAATGTCGCAAGTGTGTGTGGCGGGTGTGCACGCAGCCTACCTCTCTCCGGGGTGACCTCCTCCTCCTTGGGTGGCACGGACACGAACGCGAAGGTGTTTGGCGTCTCGTCCACGGTCTTGTCGAAGATGATGCGGTTCATGGAGCGACAGAAGTCGATGTTCACCTCCTTCTCCAGCACCTGGATGTAGTCGTCCAGGCTGGAAACAAAGTGTGAAACACCTCGATGTTACAGTAGTCTCTTTGATTTTACATTCTGATTTACACAAAACTGTGACTAAGTCACTTTTTTACTAACTCAACTTCTCACTTTATATGACAGAGGATACATTTCATGGTATGGTTTTGCTTTCGATGCATAAATAAACTAAAACTAGTGATTGCTTTATGAAGATAACCCTACGATCACTTGTAAGTGGTTTTACTAATAGCTATGCAACTCCCCTGTTACAAGAGATTTTTCAGACCACATAGACTCACGATGGCTCAACTGTCTCACAATGATGGACAGAGCTCTTTATGTTAGGTACATTGTATTGTAAAACATTGTTGCGAGCATGTAGGAATTGTACAAATAAATGCTTATTTTCATAGTTATATCCTGAACAGAACAATGTCTAGTGAACAGTTAGATGGATTATATATCTGTTGTTGATACTTCAATAATAGTGTGCCTAGCATGTAAGATGTATTGATTTGGTCACGAAACGTTTCATACTCTATTTCTTCTGTCAAAACAATACAGTTACTTGAAGGCATTGCGTTATGTCAGTGACAAACCCTATGGCTGGTAATTCCAACGACTACATGTAGGACCAGTCTTTATCAAGATTTTACTAACTTGCTTAACCATAAAAAACTAACGTTTTGTCCTTGGCGAGGGCGGGTGCTCCCTTGGCCCACTCTGTCATGCGTTTGAGCGAGGCCTGGTCTAGTTCCCCGACTCCCTCCATGGGCATGCAGTCGATGTAGAGGCAATAACGCAACATTGCCTCAGTCACCTTCCTCTTCTTGAATGCGTCCGCCACACGCTTCGCAAACAACTGAGCAAACCAAGAAAAAATAGATTTAGTAGTGCAGATTATCCATCAAGGGTGTTCCTACTGGGTGGGCGCAACTAATATTTTGGGAAAATGTTATCATTTTGGGCTTTTTTTTAGCTTGCACCGCCTAGAAATCATTGCCCCATAGTGAAATTGTCATTGGGCTCAACTACATTTTGTATGTTGATGAAGCCCCATGTCAGTTGATGACACAAGCATTAGAAAAGCGTTAGCCATGTTAAAGTTCAATATGGTGCAAATTTTTCAAGATGGCCACTATTCTGTGAAGTACAGATTTATAAACATGAACATTCCAATGTTAGATGTCACGTAAGAGGTTGCCAGAGTTATTACAACATGTAAGAAATGACAGACTACTTAATTCGTTAAGTAGATTTCCATCTTCATGAGCCATTCATTAGTAATAGGCTTTTTTTTATAAAAAACACACAAAACATATTGTACATTACTTTTCTGTCAAATACCATTTGTAATCTCATTTATTGTGCTCAGCGGTAAGCTTACTGCCAAACAATGACGTTTTGTATAATGATGTTGTGCGCATTCTCATATCCTTTACTCATGTCTGAAACACATTTGAACGACAATTCCCGTGGTGTAGTTTATTTCTTTCTAGCTCTAATATTAAAGAAGTTATTACCAGAAAACAGACTACTCATGTCGCAGCTGTCATGCGCATACGCAATCCATGGCGTGCTTGGTCGCCATTTTGGTATTCGTTTTCTGCAAATAACTTGGTTAATATCGAAGCTAGAAATGAATTAAACACACCACTGAAATCCTCGTCAAAATCCCCTTCCGATACATATAATGGATATGGCCGTTCGACCGAGCAATAGCATTTATTTAGGAACATACTTTCAACAACGTCACGTGACACCAGCAAGTGCAGGTGCATTTAGACTTTCAAAAGTTCGGTAGTGTTTAAGAATGTCGTTTTTCATTGCAAACAAATGTGTTAAGGTGAAAAGAATAAATCACATTGGTATTATTGATTTCTGAATATATTCAACAAAAATGTTGCTAGCGCAATATTTACACAACGAAACCGAACGGTACTGCCTAATCAATAAACTAAACTGAACTAAAGACGACGGCGGCGGTTTATTTGTAGAACAGGACCACGTTATGTTTTATTTACAACATAAATAAGCATTTTTACGAATATTCATATACTTTAATTTACATTTCTACATGTCAGTAAGATGGGAATAGAATAAAGATTATTTGTAGATTAGGTACGCATTCATAACCCATATAGTTTTCCTACAAAGACAACATATTTTTAGTCATATTTCTATGGGAATGAACACAGAGTTGTAAAACTGACGTCACGATTCTGATGGTTTTGTAAGCTTTTCGAAGGTAAGACGATTCTGCTATTAAAATGTTGTTTTTTTTCTCATTTAATATTGTAATACCTTTCATAAACGTTATTGCATAATGTTCACAGAATCCAAGTTATAGAACTGCCGAAAATCACCCCCGACCGTGTTATTTGATCTTTAACCCTCTCGAAGCCAAAAGTAAATCCACTATATATACCCTGAGTGCCAGACACGCATTTTGGTGACGTGTTATTCACTGTGGGGGTCTTCAATTGTCATAGTTGAAATATGATCCTTTGTAGCTCTTACGTTTATCATCAGAACATTTTCACATTTACCGTACACATTCAGGAGACGGTCTAGTTTCTTATTTTTACCATTATAAATAAAGATACATACAGCATCAAGTTAAATTTTGACAATTTCGAGTAATCGCCCATTAATTTGACTGCTTGCGCGGGTGATTTTAAATGTCGTAGTATCAGTAGAAATTTTAAGTGCAGCTACTTTTTATCCAGGATAGACACAAAAAACACCATAAACCATCCCTATTTCATAATAATATATTTTTACTTACAATAATACTGACCAAAAACGTGCTCAAACTTTGATTTCTTCATCGTCGTGGACTTTGACAGGCATCACTCAATCACCCGACAAACACATCATCCGTTTTGATAGAAATACTAGATATCCGACATCCACATTTATTGGGTGGTTTGCCAAACGCTTTATTTGTGATCCGGTATCCAAGATATAATTAGATGAGGCATGGATGATGAATAATATGATAATTCTTCTTCAAAAATTTCAATTTCATCACATCGTGGCAGATTTTACCTGTTTAGACCGATTTCCGGGAAATCAGCCTTGTGCAGTGCACCGCGCTGCAATAGATTCGTAAGACCGCTCTTGATAAAGGCTTATTGGCATCATTTAGCCGTGTCACGGAAGTTTTGCCGGCGATTGAGCCTAAGAATACCGCTTTCAAGGCTCAAAATTCGATGTCGTGATATGACCTTGGAGTCTAGTTTCACATTTCATGTTAGGTCTCAAAGCAAAGCTGGTTTCACAAGGTTTCCATCGAAAGTATGACAAGCCATGGTTTTGTTTACGCAAATAAGAGTATTTCATGGCTCAAATTTGAAGCAGATAATGGGTGTTGGGTGGGTACATATTTGCTCTCGTGAATAGAATTAAAATATTAACACTATGCTGCTTATTTCCTTCTAGAAATACATCGGAATGTCAAGGTAAAGTTGTTGTTGTTCACACACCGGAATTTGAGACTAGAACCACGAGTATTTGTTTACGAAAATGGCAGACAAAATCAAACAGTTTTTTCTGTAAACTCGGGTGCATATATGCTCCCAGGCATGGAAGATACGTATATTCTGGGGTGCAAATACGCACCCCGGCATGGAAAGGGTTAAGTGAACCATTGTACAAGTATCTATGATTGTGCTAATACATATCTGTGTGCCAAATATGCGCCTACCCGTGGGTCCTCTGCTTTGAACATGAGCCTGACCCTGGGCACCCAGTACTGTGTGGACAGCAGCACGCGCGTTCCCTCCTTGTTCTTGCTGCCGTTCACCACTGGCTTCCCCTCCTTGTCCACAATGCGCCCATGCGAGTTCACCTAGAGTAGAAAAAGTAAGTTTATGTTGTGTCCCATTTTGTTTAAGCATATTCTATTTAAAAAATGAAAAAGGATTCGGCATGGCAAAATGCGACTTGAGTCGTCTCCCATTTAGTCACTAGTCTGTTAAGTCCAGACTGATTTGGGGAGAAGTATTGCTGTTTTCAAGTCCCTCGTACTGTATACATGTACATGTACAAGTAGCAGCTAAAACATGTTTGACAACTTGTCAGGAAGAGTCATTTTTGGGGAGGTCTAGTGCAATTGTAAAGTTACTTGAACCTGATGAAAAGTAACTATTGAGGTCTTAACTGGGAGACTGTTACACACCCTGCTCTTGGCTGTGTTGGCCGCTGGCACCCTGTGGCATTAAATTGATAGTCTTCTTTCTATTTCTAGTTTATTCTAGTCAATTCTAGTCTTGCCTCCATTTCCCACAGGGTTTCCCTGCAGGTCCAAGCAGAAATCATAATGAAATGTGCGCTTATCATAATGCACCTTTATAAGTCTTGTTTAACACAGGCTATCATCTATTGGCTCAGCACTAATATTACTGTACATCAAACTGCACTGCAATCAAAAACACTAAATGAAATAAGCCATAATGCGCCTACCTTCTGGACGAACCACTGCTGCTGCTTGGTGTTGTAGTCTAACATGCCCACGTCGAACCACGTGTACTCAATGGTCGGGTCACGCGGGTCCACTGTAAATAGAGGGACAGATAAAAACATAATGTCAGCTGGATACAATGTTGGATTCTGAAGATTTTAGCGAATGAACAGTCTTCAATATAATAGCCTAAAAAGCTATCATATTCAAAATCATATTCTTTACACCAACAAACCTGTTTTATACTGCAAAACATAATCGATGGCTATTCTTAACCCGTACTCTACCGCCGATTTCAATTGGCTTGACAGAAAAATACACACCCACGAACAAACCAGATTTGACAGTTTTAGGTTCAAGACAATAACTTTTCTGGTATAAAAGTTAAGATAGATTTACAAAGGTACGATACATTTATTTTTTACAAATTTTCGCTCCATCAGAGCTTCTTCAGGTATAAATAAACAATTAAGTACTTAAATTATAGATACAGTATTCAAATATGTAAATATAGAAGGAACAATTTATAGTTAGGAAATAATCGCGCAAACACTTATAATCAATGAATGTATACTGCACACTGCAGTCAGGCCCAATAAAATAATGAAACAACAATGAACATTTTGTAACAGAGTTATGGTCTTATTTGTCTAGAATATTTTCGAAAGATCGAGCTGGTCCGGCCCTCGATTCGAAATGACTATCAAATGTACTTTTCTCCTTATACTGATTTGAAAAATTCCATGCCTCTTTTTTTAGCCTTTTTTAACACCATATTCTATTGGAGAAAAAGATTGTGAAGAGTTGTAAATGTAAATGTGTGAGTTTTAAAGCCTACTATCTAAACGTGTTGGATTAGCAGATTAATACTTGGTTACTGTATCTGGCAGCCAACTTACAGTTGTGCACGTCATCGCGCGTGGGCAGCAGAGCTTTAGCGGGCACGGGTTTCCTCACGCCCTCGTCCTGCCCCATGGCCAGCCACTCCTGGGGCGTGCGGATGTCGAACTCGGCGTTGTCAAAGACCTCCAGGGGCAGGTACGGGGGGAACGGAGCCGGGTCCTCGGGGTCCGCATTCAGCTGAAATTGGTGACCAAGTTGTGAAATTTTTTTTGTAAAATATGACCATGCAAAGTATTTCTGGTGAGTACAGTAAAAGTGAATATCTGAAATTGGTGACCAAGTTATGAAACATCTCTTTTGCAATATACAACCATGCAAAATAAACTATCAATAAAGTATTAGTGAATATATACACTACTTCACTATAGTCTGTCTCTATTATTTACCCCATAAAAATAGCAGTTTTCAAGAGCATGTGAACTAATATTCTGTAGGCCAAGACATCCATGGTATGTGACAATATGCCGCATGACCTCTTGGGAAAATGAGTTAGGTCAACACCATACGTATGATGTATCAGTGTAGCCTTTAAGTACTGAAGTATGTAAACAGTACTAGTATAATACCTACATATTTGATTATTTTACTTTTTACGCAATGAACAGAGATATTATGTCAGGATATCTAAATACCTTCGCCAATTCTGCACCAAACGATGTCCCTTTTAAAGAAATCCAATTTTATTGAAAGAAGTTATGGGACAAAAGGAGTGCGTGTGGTGGATTAAAGTACGAAGTATTGCTTGCTTTTTAAGGTACAATATTCAGTAAAAATGTGAAGTAAAAGTGCTTCTTACAATCACAGGCTTGTGTCCTGGTGGGTGCATTTTTGGCATCAGCATGGCCGTATCGATTTTCTCCTCCTCCAGAAGCTGGAGTAGATCCTGGTTCGCATACTCGCGCTTACGTCTGAAACACAACAAACGTCATGACATGCAGGAGTCCAAGCCCTGATGGATATTATTATAGACTTAATACAATTTCAGGGTTCCCACAGAATGTGCACATTAAAATTCAATGACTTTTCAATGAGTTTTCAAGACAGATTTTCATTTTTCAAGAAATTTTTTGCTATATACCTTGCTTCATTCAAATGGTCTGCATACAGATCTAAGAGGCCAATATTATGTATATGATAGATTTCTTTTCTTCTTTCCCACAAATCTACAGATGCAGATTTCTTACCAAATTATGTGGTGCGGGGTATTGCGGGAATCGCACAAAAATTAGACTTGAAAGATATCAAGGTGGTGAATATAACAAAATTCAATCTTTGCTCAAACAGCATTTAAATTACCAGTTTAACCAAAATTCAATGACTTTTAAATGATTTTTTACAAAATTTCTTTTTTTCAATGACTCCTTATAAAATTTAATGACTTTTCCAAGATCTTGAATAAATATGAATTTCAATGACTTTTTCAGACTGCATGGGAACCCTAAATTTTTTATTTTCATCTTTCACAACACTAAAGAATTTATATACGTTTGACAGTTTCGTCTGCTTTTGCAGACATTTTCAAAAACACTACTGCGCATGTCAGATCATGGTTTACGGCTCCCGTCCCCGCCTGTGGCAAGCACTGGGTCGTAGACTCTCGCAAGCTGGTGGGCACCCTCATCTCTGATCATGGTCTGACTTTGCATCCGGATGTGAACAGCTTCCCTGATAGCTACAGTCCTACCATCACTCTCTCTGTCTAGAACTGTCACCCCCTTCCAATCAATCTTGTGATTTTCTTTATTGACGTGATCTTTGATGGCACTCCTGTTGAACTCTGCAGCAGACTCTCCCCCGGCAGCCCTGGTGAAATTCTACCTTCCATGCAGCCAAACATCTCTCTGATGTTCCTTTATTCTAATGCCCAGCCTTCTTTCCGATCATGATCTGACATGCGCAGTAGTGTTTTTGAAAATGTCTGCAGAAGCAGATGAAACTGTCAAACATATATAAATATTTTAGTGTTGTGAAAGATGAAAATAATAAATTTACTTAATTACCAACACGATGAACTCATTCAAGGATGCATGGGAACCCTGTATTTACAAATGGTGGAATCAAAATCAAAACATCTATGCATGCCTGATGTATTTGCTAGCTCGAGTGAATGCCAGCAAATAAGACATTGTGATCTCACCACTCAAACATCTTGTTGAACTTTTTCTATAATCCAGTATACTAAAGCTCATTCATTGTGGTGGATAACGATTAACGAATCAAACCATATTTTCCTACCTTTCAATCTCTATTTTTCTGGGGACTTGTCCCGGAGGAGTGAAAAATGGGAACTGAACCTTAGGCTCATAGGCTTTCTCCGGGAAATCCTGAAAATACATTCAGATTTGTGAATCACAAAAAATGCTTTGGCAATCTCATAATCTGTATGAATGTAAGACATTATATTTTTCACATGGGCATCTTACTGAACATGGACTGATATCAGATAGTGTATAACCTTTATACCATGGTGGACAGTTGCTCTGGGCAAAAGGAGCAAACAGCTACTGAAATTCATCTAAAATTACCTTTTTATTAATTCAAATTCAAAATGTGACATAATGGTTCACTTCATAAGTAATATATATTGTGTAAAGCTACTTTTTATATTATATCTATTCCAGAAACTAGGGTGATTGTCTATTACCAGCTTTCAATAAGAGAGAAACTGGAGAAAATGCAGCCAAAAGGCTAGAAAAGCTATCTTACCGAAATTGCGGTTTGTTTAGTTGATGGACCATAGTCGTCAGATGCTGTGATCTGGTCCACTATGTCTGCTGGCCCCTCAAAACTTGTCGCTGAAATTGTAGATTATTATTGCAGTACATACCGTATACGACCATCCAAGCACTCAGGGCCTTTAAATTGAAATTTTCTCTAACTGGAGGGTGAGCACGAGAGTGCCATTACTACATAATTCTTAAGGACTTTTAAGAAAAAGATGGGGTAGGGCTGTTACGCGAGGGTGGGCACTTGGATGGTCATATCAATAACTCTGTCAATATCAACAAATCTGTTGGTATTTACACAGCATGCAATCTTAATTTGTGGAATATTTTTCTTTGTAATTTCTTCTTTTTAAATTTTTTTTCATATGCTTGTGTATGATGAATACAACCATCCAAACTCCCATGGTCAGAAAAATACACACAAAAACAATTAAGATATCATTGCAAAATTTTATACCTTTAGGGGTATGCTTGACAATTTATCATTGCAAAATTTATACCTTTAGGGGTATGCTTGACTTTGCTAACATTCCATAGCGTATCCTGTTGTGTAAGAGGGCCTTGTAGAACATTCTGAAAGAAATCATATTTCTTTGTTCAAGTATTATGGGTAAAATATATAAGATTCATTCTATTGAGAAGAATTTTTAACTAAAATGAGAACAATTGATCAGCCATTTTGTATAAAATACTCACTAGCAACATTGGAATATAAAACTGGTAATTGTATATTATGTTATAACATTTCCTTCTAATGTTTTACTTAGTCAAAAAAACAAAAACAAAACATGTATATACTGTTACATAAGAAGACTTACCTATATCACGTTAATACAATCATTTTTTTCAACTGACCATTCATTTATCAAACTTTTGCAGAGCTATCATAGATTTATTTAAAAATGTTTGTTCAGCAGTTTGTGACATAAAATATTTACATAAATAACCAAATAAAAAATCGGTTAGGGATGATGTACATTTTGTCACAGAGAGACAGTAGAACAGTGTTCTCTTTTTTCTTAACCCCCGCCCAACACCCTCCCCCCACCCTAAGCAGAACATTGTCCAACTTTGTGACAAAATGTACATCATCCGTTACTGCATATTGCAGCTGTAGCCAATTTCAAGGTCTCATTAAGTATTGACTGTACGTAAATTTATGAAGAAAATAATATATGTACCCTAATATACAGCACAATTTTTATTTGATTATTTATCATTCATATAATATACAGATTTGTGTTCATTTTCACTGATTTGTATGTGTTATGGTCTACAGAATAGACTGTTCCAAACATAAGTCACAATTATGTTACAGCCAACAATTATTCACATTGTACAACAGATAGAAAACAGACAACAGGAGAAAATTTTCAAGTGAGAAGGACCTCAGAAACATACAACTTTATAAGTATATAAATCATACAATGAACAAAGTTAGACTACAATGTCATCATAATTAAAATGTTATGCCATGGTTATGTCAAATCTAGGTACTATAACAAACATAACACACATTTCGAAGCTGAAGAATTGCCGAATGGACAAAGATCGGATGTGAAAAGCAAGAGTAGTTTGCAGAAAGCAAGAGAGTGCAATATCTGTACACAGCAAATAGCTAAAAGCTAAAGTACCGTCAATTGTCCTTCCTGGTATTCAATAAAAATATAAAAATGATATCAGTATTATAAGTCACATTAAACCATAAACTAGCATTATTCTTTTCTTTGACACTTAACTTATCCATACACGTGCATTCTTTATCATTAAAACTTATAAAATAAACATTTGCAACAACTTGAAAGATATTCTATATCATTTATACATTTTTTACATGACGAAACTATTTCAGGTCCCCTAAACAGAAAGATATATAAAATACAAATAAATTTTACCCCAAGCACTTTCTCCGCGCCTGGCCCAACAACATCTGAATAGTATCCTCTCTGTTTGATTTCGGGGTATTGTTTGCCATCTGCAGTTGTCTTTGGCTCTCCTGTGCGAGTGCGATTGGACGAGAACGGTCGTCCAGCACTCTTTAAATTTCGATTACTCATTTCTGAAGAAAAATAAGTATTTAGTAACTAGCTAAAAAAATAATTTAGTAAGTAACTGTAATTCAATATTCTACCAGATACATTCCTAAACTATTATTGTGTGATAAATAAATTAGATAACCTTGTGTAGATCTCAAGTTAACATATTATTTTCTATAGAGTCTGAAATGAAAATAAATAGATATCTAAAGATTATCATTGAATTATAGATTATCCAATATCTAATAGGCAGCTGAGAACATCAAATGCATTACAACATGATAAATTTGCCATCAATATTTAAACGCTTTTAAGACAATCTTGGTTTTGCCACAAACCATCTAAATAAGACAGCTCAAGACTTAAAGACCAATTGATAACAATGCTTTCCATTCAATATCCAGAGCAGTTAATGAAATATTCATGTAATAATAAGAAATTTCTATCTCAGACTAAGTGACAGGGACATGCACTTGAACTTGACATTACTAGTAGACTAGTACAGACATGTCACTCATAACCATAACTATCTAATCAAGTATATCATTAGATATATTAAGGATCCAATGCTATGGAAGCGATTGGTTATCAAGAATGAAACAAAATCATACACATAATAAATTCTGTCAGTTATTTTCACTTGTATACTAAATTGAAGTGACGTCTGCAGGTGCTTTGACAGGTGTCTATTTATCTACTAAGGAAATAAATTGAAATGAACATTGCTATTACATATATTTACTAACCTATTTCTTCTAAAACATTAGTTCTGTATATTTCTTTGTGCCAAATACACCATTTATTCGTAGTTTCAATGTATTACGCCTTTCAAATTACCTTCTCTGCCAACACTCAACGTTTGTTTTAAAATGGCGTCAAGTTGCTATGCGATATAGGGAAAGCTGACTTCAGTTGTCAAAACCGCTATTTTATTTAAATACATAACGGACCCTGACCATAGATGATAGACAAGGATAAAGAAGGCTCTGCGAGCATTCAAAACGCAAACTTCTATAACATGTAAATGCTCTACGCGCGTGTTGATGTTGCGTGTTGGGATCATATGAAAATCCCGCAGCCCGCCCCCAGATTTTGCTAACATTTTCCCACATAATTTTACACATACTTGATGATGTTGCCGACTAGGGACACAGATCATGATTAGTGGCAATGGACTCAGTAGCTCAGTGGTTAGAGGGTACGACTTAAAAACAGGAGTTGCTTGCGTCGTAAGTTCGCGGCCCCGTCATGGCAGACACAGTGTCGCCAAAACCGTTACGTCGTGCGTCTGCCACTGAGTTGCTGATTTCCACCGAGCACGTCGCCACCGTACAATGTTACTACTAGACGGTAGCGACGCCAAGCGGAGGTTCAGAAGCCTCGTTAAAAGGCGTGTCCCGTGTAGAGGACAGTCACCCCTCTGCACGTAAAAGAACTCACCTAGTTTGAAAACTATAGCTAGTGTGATCCCCCCACCCCTGAGGCTCAGTTGGCTACCTAGCCTGCCTCTGGAGAGGTACATGTACAAACACCACGTGGCCTCCCATTCACGCGTTGCCTCATAAGAGGAGGCCAGTCTCTTATCTGAGACTGGCTTACTTGTGAATTACATATCCAGATCCAGACTCCTCTTCGAATCACAGCATGTTGATATATGGGACCAACACACTTAACATTTCATGAACCTAGGGTCTACATGCTCTAATAGAAATATAAATAAAAATATTCATGCTTGCGTACATAGCACTTTTTTCTGTCTGCTGACGTGATAGAGCAACTACTAAGCTTCAAGTTGATAAGTGAACCTCCTGCACACGTCATTGTCATGTGACAAATCATTTGGCCAGGGAGTGCCATTTGTGGCAGTGACTAAAATGCACTAACATAGGGGATCCAGGGGGGCACGGGGCGACCGCCCCATTTTCCCACCAAAATACTTCATTTTCATAGGGTTTTTCATGAAATCCCGTAAGTGCCCCCTTCTTTTCCTTAAGTGCGCCCCCCCCCCTTTTCCGAAAACCTGGATCTGCCTATGGTGACGGGTCCTGATGCTGATATGTGGTGGTTTATAGTTGTGATCCAAGTTTTGCTCTCATGACTTTACAATTTACATCAGGCCACTGGCCCACTTATTGATCATCGATTGATAATTTCGCACATACTTGCACCGTCAGCACATTCAGCGCACAATGCTAATCACTCCCACAATCACTCACTTACTCTTTCAACCGAATGACCTGTACCTAATTAACGTACATGTACCACGGAGCAGTGTGCAACTCCTTCAGGGATGAGTTTGCTCAACACCCACCACCAGACCCGACATGGAATCACACCCACGACCTTGTGGTCACGAGTCCAACTCCCAAACCACTCGGACACAGAAGCAAACTATTAATATGCGACTGACATGCTGTGATGGCAAAAGGAGGATTGAAAAGCATATTTATGAAATTGTATGAAAATACATTCACCACTATTGGATAAAAATCCGGAAGTTTGATACAAAAAACCCCAAAACAATACCCACTGTTGAGCAGAAACAGTGGGTGGCTGTGATGACGTGTCGAGTGGATCATAAAGTTCCTCTACTAGAGTTCCTCTTGTGCTTCCGTGGCCGAGTGAATAGGGAGTGCTAGTTGGACTCGGAACTAAAAGTTCGTGGGTTCGATTCCTGGGCAGGTCTGGTGGTGGTTGTTGAGCAAGCTCATCCCTAAATAGTTGCACACGAATCATTGGCACCTACACGTAAATTAGAATGAACTGATATACTATGAATCTAAGACTAAATGTATGTCTAATTTATATGCTCCATGCTTTTATTTAAATAATGTTGAATTATGGGTTACCAAGAAACAAAATTATCTCCGTGTGATAATTACATGTGATCAGGAAGATAACTGTGGTATAAATCGACAGATTAAATCGATTTATTCTAGAGGCAATGTTTTAATTAAGAAATTCAAATATTGTGCGGATAATGTCCAACTGAAACTTTTCAGTTATTACTGTAATAGCTTTTATTGTGCGCAGCTGCGGTGTATGTATAAAAAGTAAATGTCAGAAAACTACAAACAGCGTATAATCGAATGTTTAGAATAATTATGAATCTTAAATATAATATGATGGCAGTATTTCAGCACAATTTGTGTCTAAAATTGATACTTTCACTCATTGTTAGCCTCGGGGGGGGGGTGTTACTTCCATAGTCTCCCTATACGGCATGTGCCACTGATAGGGGTCACCTTTTTCAACCCCGCAGTTTCACTAGGGGTCACCTTTTCCACCACTCAGTTTCACTAGGGGTCATGATTTCAACATTCCAGCCAGTTTCACCAAGGGAGTTTCAATCTCGAGGTTCAATATTTAGCGCTCTTTTTATGTGATTTTGCATTATTGAGCCATGAAAAAGCACAAAAGGTAAATATAGGTTGTAGAAAATCTTGCTTTCATTACAGTATCACATAGAATAATACCCCTTGGCATAGTACCCCATTGTTTTCATCCGGTTGTTTCACTAGGCCGGGTATCATTTTCATAGTTTCACCGGTTTCACTAAGGGGTATGATTTTGGACCTTCAGTGGGACCCTCTACCCATTCACCCCTGAAATACTCCCCCCCCCCCCCCCTCCGAGCGTTGTACAATATCTTATGTTTTATGCCACCTGTTCAACCAAAATATGGCAAAACTGTGATAAATTAGATAACATTACTTTACAAATATTTCAAATACATATAAGAATTTTTACTATGTTCTGTATATAACTGTACACACAACCCTCTTGTTCTATGGATATGATCTATTGTTTTTAAATTATGTAGAAGACTGTAGAAGATATGCGAAATAAAATACTGTTATCTGTTATCTGTAATTAGGTACAGGTTATTGGGTTGAAAGAGTGTGTGAGTGCCTGTATGGATGATTAGCAGTGTGTGCTGAATGTGCTGCCGATGGAAGTCTATGAGAAATGACCAATTGCTGTTCATTGAGTGTGCCAATGACCTGGTGTAAAATTGCAAAATCGTGAGAGCACATTATAATCACGACTATAAACCACCTCGTTTACATTTTACGTTTACATCTTGCCACAGCGCTATGTGTCAGAACAGCAACCTGTGCAATTTCATGATTCAATTACTTAGATATATCACTTGCATTTCTTCCAAAAAACAAGTCTAAACTACAAATCTTAAGTATCATTCATGATCGATTTCTAACCACACAGGTTCCTTTTCAAAATTAAACAATGCATGACAGAATCATACAACAACAATAAGATCACTAATTTGATAACCAATTGCCGTAGCTCGGGACGAGTGGAACTCGGGAAGTAGCCGCAGCCACGTCGACCGAAAACAACAACAACTAAATCAAAAGTGTTCAAAGAACACTGCGTCGCTAGAACGACGTTGACTTATGGGCAATTAAGATATATACTGAAATAATGTATACTTTACAATCAAGAAATTTATGAATTTGAGGAGAAAACATCAGAATGAATCAGAATCAATATATCCAGCAAAAAGATATTTGTGTTGCCATACAATAGTACTGAATAACAAGATGATAATCAATATCAGTTTCAAATCCAATAACCAATTTTGCTGTTTCGTTGGAATATGGATTTTTTTCTTGCTGGCTAAGTGCATTGAATATCATTAAAAATGTCATAAAAGCGCTTCTAGAAAGAAAAATTTAATTGGCAGAGCGCCCAAATTCGAATCTTTTCGGTGTCGCCTCATACCTCATAGTTGTGTAAAGTTTGAATGAAATCGGTGCAACGGTCAAAGGTCTAGCTTGTCCGGAGACATACATAATTAGTTACATAGTTAGTTAGTTAGTTAGTTAGTTAGTTAGTTAGTTAGTTAGTTAGTTAGTTACAAACGAACGAAGCACAATGCTTGCTTCAGCAGCTGAGCTGAAGCGACGCAACTAGATCAAAAGTGCTCAGAGAGCACAGCGTCGCTAGTGCAACATTGACCCATGGGCAATAAAGATGTTTGCTTTGCAATCAAAGCAGAAAAAGTCTTACTTGATGCGTGACTCATCCTACATCTATGTTATTGGCATTGGATTTCAGGCGCTTTCTAAACATGGCTACAGTAAATATCACTTGCCCATGAGTCGACATTAATATGGTAACGCTGTGCTCTCTGAGCACTTTTATTCCAATATAGCCACTTTGCCAATTCGATGGTCATGTTTCGCACAGTATTGAAACTGTAGAGGAAAAATGGAAAGAAAATAATTAAAATGGCCCTCTGAAAGGTGAACTCTAATTGGCAAAATTGAATACAGTTAATGTTTAGTAGGCATGTAAGCAATGTACAAAGTTTGAATGCTTTCTCACAAGCATCAACAAAACTATTGCAGAAAATGTTGAAAATGGACCCAAAATGGCACTATGGAAAGCACACTTTAATTGGCAAAGTGCCCAAAATCGAATCACTTCGATGTCATACCAAATAATTGTGTAAAGTTTGAACAAAATCGGGCGAAACATAAAAGCTCTAGCTTGTCCGGAGATAAACATACATACATATAGAAACAAACAAAACATAAGGCTTTCGCTTCAGCTGCTGTAGCGACGCAAAAAAAAACATTTTCAAACAGACTCCGTACGGGCACCGAGTGGTGTTTTAGAATATTTGTTCAGCCGCGCAAAGATTTCCTGACTGCGCCCGTTCACGCCACCCAGCTATACCAACGAGGTGGGGAATATCCAGGGCGTCGGGAGGGAGGTTGGGGGGGGGGAGTCCACAGGGGGCGCCCCCCACCTTTCCCATCAAAATACTTCATCGTCATAGTTTTTTACACGTCCGCCATATAACACAACAAACCGCGGACACTAGAACAATAGGAGGGTAGCGACGAAAGCCTCAAGTAACTTCAAAGAAGCCGCTAATAGTGGGATGTGTGCCTGTGATATGGCCGTAATAAGAAAGGTTTAAAAGCAATTTATGAAAACATATTAAATTGTATTACTTTATTTCCAATGAAAATACATAGTAAAATCGTCACATCACCGTATAATAGAAAAATTACCAGAAAGCAAAATAAATAAAAGTACATTTAAATACATGTTTTCGACAGTTAGGAATACCATTTGAAAATATACTTCTAACATATCTTGTATAGTATTCGTGTATTGAACTATGTTAAATGATTGTAGGCAATATAAGTACATATATTACATAAACATAGATGTTCATATGGGCTACAGTAGAAATTCCAAATAAGACCACCTCTCGATTGAGACCACCTCTATGATAAGACCACTTTATGCAATCCCAAACCTTCATAAAACTACCAAAATGAACCTCTGCATAGAGACCACCTCTCTATTGAGACCACATAACACTAGTCCCCAAGCTGGTCCTAATAGAGAGATTCTACTGTACCATAATATACTGTACGGGGGGAAAATATCAGCGGCGTAGCATTAACAGTTATAAAATTTGCTGCTTGTCAATAGAAAAAGCTGCATTCTGATGAATTAGCAGATCCAGGTTTTTGGGGTGGAAAGGGGTTGAACACGGGATGCCAGGGGTTTCGTACACAAGATCAGTAGGGATATGAAATGTCATGAAACAGACACGCGTACACACATAAAAATGAATGCGAAAAAGGCAATACTGTGAAAATGAGTGGGACTCCCATTAGATCATTGCAAGTACATAAATGACACCAGATGAAAATAAACAAGTGCATAAATAACATTAAACATGTTTTAGAATATCCTACTAACAAAATATTTCAACAATTAAGATAAATCAATAATAGTAGGTAAACGTAGTTTAGAACATACTAACAAATTGTTTACGTAACCAGTAAGCAACCCATTAACGCAGAAGAATAGAAGCCAAGATCAGATTAAGATCAAACTATAACTGCCCTTTGAGAGCCCATTACAAATTACATAATTGAATTAGTGCCACTTAACTCACGCTAACAGCACTGACCACAATATACGCACCGTTGGGTTATAAAATGGGCAACAGCGGCGGTCACTGATTGGTCAGTGGCTTCTCACCCCCACGGATCGGCGGCCGTTGATTGGTCAGCTGTGATCAACTGGCACTGCTTCTTGGATGCCCATAAAAGCCTGATCTTGATCTAATCAAGTTAGTTCTGAGTAACTGCTTTGACGACGTACACCCTCTTAGCAATTTGGATACATTTTTTAACACTCGCGCCACCATCATCGGATATCGTCTGGAATAACAAGTGCATTAGCTGGATATTATAGAGAATCACACACAAATCCTCTGCATTTCGTACTTAGATACACATTTGAAGCGAAATCTGGGATTTTCACGTGATTTTCACGTATCATCATCTGGATATTTTGCAAAATCGTCTGTGATTTTTGCGTAACTTCACGTAAATTCACGTAGCATCTAGCACGATGTATTCATTCTCGGACGACGAGGACGCGCCTGTGGTGAGGAACATCAACCTCAGTGACAGCGACGACAGCGATGACGACCTGCCCAGCCTCAACGCCGTCATGGGGGGCGCTCCCGCCGCCGCCGGGTCCCCGCCACCACGCCCAGAGCTGGAGCAGGCCTCGCCCGAGCGAGGCGAGTATTTGCTGTCACCCGTGAAGGAGGCCTTAAGCTTCTCCAAGCCGGGGAGCGAGGATTCTGCCAGCGAGGACGAGGACGAGAAGTCTCCGACACCGCACATCAAGCCATACTCGGGCTTGTCCTCCAACACTGCTGGAGTAGCTGCATTGCCCGCCGTACGTAGCTGCAAGCGAGCTTTGACCTGGCAATCGAGCGACGACGAGGAGGAGGATGCACTGCCGCCCAAGAGAACACGCCGTCGTGTTCAGCCTCAGGCCTCCCCGGATGAGGGAGCCTGCGCCGGCGAAGACTCGCCCGACCTCCCCTCGCCCGGCAAGCAGCCAGCAGCCGCCACCACCCCGAGGCCCTCGTACTCGCTGTCGCCGTTAAGGGGGCTGTCCGGCGGTAGGGAGAACGACGAGGCCTTGATGCGGGCGAGAGAGATGGTGTGGGAGACGGACAGTGACGATTATGAGGCGGAGGAGAACGTACTACAGAGTGCTGGCGGGAGAGGAGCGCTGTCCAGCCCGGGGAAGTGGGAGCTCGAGGAGGGTGACGGGGGGAACATTGTGACGGAAAGGTAACAGCACGTGTAGCTTATTTGTCATTAGATTTAATTATTTTCTTGTAAGTATTATAAACTATATGTCTGATACGATGTACAAGATTAGATTTAACCTTTTATTACAACGCACGTTGTTTTATTCTAGACATGAATACAGATAGTCTCATTTTTATAGCTGGTTTAATCTTGTTCTGTAGCGCGTGTGGGAAAGTTATTTCATAAATACTTTGGAATCCCAAAATTGTAGAATAATTCAGAGTAATTTAAAAGTTTTTATTTTATTTAAAACCATATTATTTCCAACACAAGTGTTCTCTTCAGGGGAAATATCACTTCATTTTGGGGGATTCTTAAGTATTCATAAAATAAATATCCAAAACGCTACAGAACAAGATCAAACCAGATCATATTCATAGATTGACAAATGCATTAAAAAACCCTTCGTATTGTTTAACTATAATTGAGTGAATATCTATTAGAAGCCCATAACGTTAGTCTCGCTAATTCTAGTAATTTTCACTAATTTGCCAACGAGGGTGTGTGTGGTATGTACACTACTTTGTTTACAAACACTGTACAATGCACATTACTGCTATTATATGGTAGTAATGTGTATGGTATAGTGTTTGTAAACCTTGGTAGTATATATATCACACACACACAACACACACCTTCCAATGATGCTGGGGCACATGCATGCGTCTACCACATAGTTATGGCGTTTTTATTTAAAAAAATCAAATTAGTTCACCCCACCCCAATCTATTCTTAATTATATCATCAGAAACAAAAAATAACACACAGCGACAGAAAATAACGAAAAGACGTCTATTTTTCAGCGCCCTGTCTCATTGGCGGGACCGACTACTTAAAACGCACGACGTGACGTCACATAAAATGGCGGATTACGTCACCACAGAATTCACGGCGCTGGCGAGCGGCGCATTCGGTTCCGTGTGGCGGGCGCGGCGCAGGGACTCTGGTGAAGAGTTTGCTCTGAAACTAATCGAGTTCGCCCTGCCAGCTGGAAAGGGAAAGTTAGAGTCAAGCAAGGGCACACGTAAAGACATAGAGCGAGAGGTACGTGTGTTATTACAAGTAGCCTAATTTGAATGTGAGGGTTGTTTGAATTCAAGCGCAATACACTTACACTGAGTTTCATTTGATTGGTGTGTGAAAAGATGGAAGAAAAAAAAATCAAATTTAGTTCAATTATTTTGCTAGAGTTATAGCAGTTGTAAAAAAAAATGTCTTCATGATTTTTTGACAATAGTTAACAGTAGTAAAATACGTGAATAGAAATTTGATATGAAACAAACTACTGTACGTCAAGGAAATAGAATTTTTGAAAGATACAAAAAAACCTAGAGAATTATGCATTATATTCACTTGATATTTTTATAACTATCAATCATATTGGGCGGTCTGTTAACAGTCATATTGTCGTCTAATATCTGAGGTATTAAAACGAATCAAGAATTATAAAAGTTGCTTTATTAAGTTTTCGGTGCTCAAGCATCCTCCTTAGATACACTGACAAACATATTTTTAAATTTAAACATTATCAACATGACAAAATGGTTTGGATTATTTTGATGAATTACATGCATACGTTCCTGGAAGCGATATGTACAGTAGAACCTCCAATTAAGACCACCTCTCTATTGAGACCACCTCTATAATAAGAGCACTTTTCATAGTCCCAAACCTTCATAAAACCACCAAAATGAGCCCCCATATAGACACCACCTCTCTATTGAGACAACATAACACTGATCCCCAAGGTG
The DNA here is from genome assembly GCA_019095985.1 of Streblospio benedicti. Classification (NCBI taxonomy): domain Eukaryota; kingdom Metazoa; phylum Annelida; class Polychaeta; order Spionida; family Spionidae; genus Streblospio; species Streblospio benedicti. The sequence continues at coordinate 13,822,401 of CM032666.1, forward strand.
GCCCTATTAGAGAGGTTCTACTGTATATGTATAATCAAAGATCAGACGACAATAATAATCATGAGAACTGCTCGACTCATAAATTTAATACCAGTAAACTACTGTACACTTGTGAATTACCAAAAGTTCTATAAAATGATCATACAATAAACAGTATATTTCTGTCTTCCAGATCTCTCTGCACTGGCGAGCACGCAAGCATGCAAACGTGGCTCGCCTACATGGGGTGGCCACGGATGCACGTGCGAGCCAAATTGTACTCGTCATGGAGCTCTACACGCTGTCATTAAGAGATTACATAGACCTCCCCACCTACACACCAACACTCACAGACGTCAGGAGAAAAATTGGAGACGCCCTGCGAGGTGTCGCGTTCATACACACCAAAAACATATGCCATCGGGACATAAAACCCGAAAATTTACTCTTGGACAATACAGGCCGCGTGTGCATCGCCGATTTCGGCCACGCACGCGGAACTGCTTGCCGGGACAGCTCGGCCATGTCCCCGCGCAAGGGAACAGGCCTGTACCGCGGCCCCGAGGCCATCCTCGGCCACTTCCCCTCCTCCTCGCCCGACCTGCGACCCTTGGACGTGTGGGCTTTGGGCTGTGTGCTGGCGGAGATGGCCGACCCGTCCCTCGGCCATCCGTTCGGTGCCCAGCAGCAGAGCGGTGGCGGGTGGGGGTCGCTGGTGCAGGAGGACGGGGAGGGCGTGCTCAAGGCCATCTTCCGGCTTCGGGGCACGCCGGCCGAGGTCACGTGGCCCGGCGCCACACGGTGTGCAGGCTACAGAGAAGGCGGCTACAGGCGCCAGGTGGCAAAAGACGAGGGTGAACATTTCAAAAAATTGGCTGAGTCCAGCGCACACGTGCTCTTCAAAGAAATGACGACCCTTAATCCGTCGGCAAGGGTGACGGCACGCGACGCTATTGGACACAAGTTTTTTGCGCTGGATTTAAAATAAAAGAAACAAAAAATATTTACTTGTTTTTCTAATTTTTCTTCTTTTCTGTAATAAAAGAAAAAATGTTTTATTTTTCCAAAGCGAACATGTCTAATTCTGATAATCTCTCTCAATTTTCTCTAACATGAACATTCCCTCCACTATATTCAACATAGCTGAAGACAAACTTAAAAAAATACATTTAACCATCAATTATTACCATTTAGTTCAAGTCGCCAGTCCCGCCAGGAGCTCATAAAACCTCTTAAAACTTGTGACAAAATACAGATCTGTTTGACGTGAAAAGTTTACTTAACAAGATTGTACATGTACTTTGAATGTAAAAGTGGTGTCTGCACGTAAATAAGTACAAATCAGGCCAATATACAGCGTTGTATGCCCCACGGATAGGTGAGAAAAGGCAATAAGAATTAATACCATTAAACTGGTGTGGGATAAATTGAAAACGAAGGTCAATTGCCACCAATGGGAATACGAATACAACGCATAAGACCCCCCTCTCCTTCCCCTAAACCCAAAACAAAGGAGATTTTTTAGTTATAAAACTTATATTTCCACGATGAATTTTCAAGTTCTAAAGGCTACATGCATGAACTGTTCGCACCACCAGCGCGGTAACATGCATGAACCGTTATCTCAGTACCCACCAGCTCTTCATATACTCTTGTGGTCTCTAACGGTCTCACCGATTGATGTCGCGGGGCTCAAATGTGACATGTCAGTTCAGAATGGTCACCTCTTGGGAGCCTATTTCACATGAGGGATGCCTCATTGTAGAAGGCTCGTTAGTCGAAAACGCCCGTTTGTCAAACTTCGTATACAATATGAAGCATTGTATCTGCTTTATTGTGTGTGTGTGTGTGTGTGTGTGTGTGTGTGTGTGTGTGTGTGTGTGTGTGTGTGTGTGTGTGTGTGTGTGTGTGTGTGTGTGTGTGTGTGTGTGTGTGTGTGTGTGTGTCTGTGTGTGTGTGTGTGTGTGTGTGTCTGTGTGTCTGTGTGTGTGTTGTGGGGTGGGGGTGTAGGCGATCTTGTAAGTCAACGTGGTGTTGTTTAATCTAGGACTAGAATAAGTATACCGTCGTGTAACGAGACCTAAAATAAAGATGTCGATGAATGCAAACTCCACAGTGACTTATGTAATATTTAATATTGGAAAAAGTTTTTTTTTATTTTTTTTTACATATTTTGATATACAAGTGACACATTTTTTATAAAATCTTTCGTTATAAAAACCCACATGCATCATTTGACATATAAAGTACGTTATACAACTTGTTACACCATGTCATCATACATTATAGAGACCGACATCAACGTTTTTGTCGCTAAGGGTCGCAGCAGCGGATGATGGTATCATTATGGTCTCACAACCTTGGGGTCGTGAGTTCGAGTCCCGCCGCCTGGCCCCAACCTCAATCTGTCAACACATCATCTACCATATATAATACACCCCATCCTACCTAAAATGACCACAAAACTACAATTTACACTCAAATATTGGGTAGCACTCAAGAAAATCTCGGCTCCCTTCCAGAGTTTGAGTTTCTTTGTTTTATCGGCTTTTGTCAACTTATTGGGTGGACATCAACATTTTATATGTTTTTTGTCAACGAAACCAGGTAATCAAGAACCCTGGACTGGAGAAAGCGGTCTGGTAAAATTATTTATTGAAAAGTGCGAGGGTATTGAACTTTTTCTTCGAAAACCCTAAAATGGACAACGCCCGGTATCGTTATTTATGAATTTATGATCGGTCCCTAGCAACACGGGATTAATTCTGAAAGAGGACATGCTTTTGTAGTGCATCGATTATTCCGTGAATCTTTGTGGAGTACATTACGTTGTGTACCTTTTGAGTACCACATAAGAGCTGGCCTGTTAAACCGTAATATATGACCAACGTAAATTGTGACCGGCTATAATTTACGCTAACATAGATTGTCACAAACAAAAATATGGCATCCTTGCTGTCGTAAAAAGGGACAATTCTAAATTGTACGCTCATAAGAATCTGACGTCTGTCGTAGAGGGACGGAACTGTCACTCACAGAACGAGCTTGAACAGTGGACGTTTTTCATGTATCATACGTAAATTGTAACGGGCTATAATTTACGCTAACGTTTATTGTCACACACCCGAATATGGTATCCTAGCTGCCGAAAAATGTGACAATTCTAAATTGTTAGAACGCTCAAAAGAATTTCCCTTCTCTCGTAGAGCGACGGAACTGACACTATACGAATAGAACGAACATGAACAGTGGATGTTACTTCATGTAGCATACGTCTATATACGTAGTTAAGTGACCGAGAAATGAAAGGTTCCAGTTCGCGTCTCAGCAATGTCCGTTCACTCGTCTCCTATGCACGTGGCCCACCCGAAGTCGCGCTTTTCCGAGGCGTGGTTCCGGTCAGGATGGTGGCAGACAGGCCGTTTACGTCTCAATATAAATCCTTTTATATGCACCACGGGCATGTGAAGACAAGAAGCGAGTTGGCCAGAATTAACGGTGTTTACATTTCACCGTCAGCCTATAGTCCAAAATGACCATTTAAGGTCGCAATTCACGTTAACGTACATCATGACCGCACTGTCACCGCAGCCTCCAAGCAGCATTCATAACGCCCTCTTTCACCGAGCTATCATGCCCCCCTCTGCACCCTCGCCCAAGTCGCTCACGAACGTTAAGGGGAATCAATTACATTTTACTACGTGAAAGTCACGGAGCGGTTAAATACCTTGACATTTGCAGTTCAATTCTCAAGAGTTTGAGATAATCTACTCACACAATATAGCAATAAAGCGCAAACATGTTTACAGCATGTCAATTATGATAACAAAGGAATCTAGTGTATGGCAAATGTGTAAAATCATATTTGTTTGAAAAGCACATGTAATAAATCTAGAAAAAGATGAAATGCAAACTACTCCGCAAATATATTCATTGCTAATATTATTCGTTTTCTTTTTCTGTTGGTTGTGATTTTGAAGTGGATGCAGAATTTGCGTATTTTTCTATACAGTCAAGCCTGTGAGTTAAATCCATGTTTCTCCTCATCACTGAGGTGACAATTAGAACCATGACTAGAAGCACAAATCCATATCCCCCAGTAAACCCGTACGTGAAATTTCTGATGTAAACCAGTTGGTTGAACAGCACCTGTGTCTTTTGATCTGCAAAGAGAAATAGATGGACAGTCATTTCTTTGACTCTCCACGCTTGAACTCGCATTGAATTATTTACTAGAAGGCTTGTACAACAATGCATGCGACTCACCATGAAGACAAATTAGTTTGAATTCATCAGGGCTAACTTGATAAAATAGCTATTTATATTAATTTGCTTGTATACAATGATTCAATATTCAATCTCGTAAAAACTGTCAGACTATAATTACAATGCATGCTTTTAGATATACTTAGTAACTGATTTACAGTCAAACCTCCCATTAGGACCAACTCTTTATTGAGACCACCTCTATAATAAGACCACTTTTCAAGGTCCCAAAACCTTCATAAAGCTACCAAAATGAACCTCTGTATACAGACCATCTCTCTATCAATTGAAACACGTAACACTGGTCCCAAAGGTGGTCCTAATAGAGAGGTTCTACTGTGCTAGTTTTATTAGTCTATTTGGCTGTTGGCTTATCTGGGATACTTCTAGTCTAGTCATGCAGACATCATTTGTTTAGTGCCACCAGGGATTAACTACCACGGGGAAGGACACTCGAACAAATACAAGAAGAAAAATACCCAATCAAAGATAAATATCAATGTAAAAGGAGCACCAATGACACACCGTAGATCGTGTGGTCCACGCCTTTTCCTCCTTGACTCAGTCCGCCATCAACATCATCACCATCTGTGTCACAAGCCTCAGCCGTTTCACCACGTGGACCACTTTCACCTGTACATCATGGAAATGAAAATTTGAGAGCTTTTAAAAGGCGTGATATGGGATATGGCCGCCTTCAACGATTGGGATGGAGTGGAGATGTTGGAAATAAAATAAACGATTGTATTTTTGCAATGGCAGATCCAGGTTTTTGGAAGGGGGGGGGGGCACTGAGGGGATATCATGGGTTTGGTACACGTGGTCGATAACGGATATGCCAAAATTCCTACGAAAATGAAGTATTTTGGTGGGAAAACGGGGCGGGGGGCGTCCCCTATGCCTCCCGGATCTGTTTATGTTTTTGTAATGTTAATATGAAAATGAAATTATTTAGAATAGCCAGCTCGCATTTTTTTATCTATGAAACTTACATATGCTAAAATATAGAATTTATCAGTGATAAATTAAAGTGATGAACATAATACATATTCCATCATTGCGCTGAACATATGAAGCGGACCAGTGGTTGCTTTCAAACTGCACAACAGTCCTTTATTTATATCATGAACCTACAGCATATTCGATTGAAAACTTTTGTAACTATTTTGATCTATATTATCTAAACATAAAAAAGCAGCACCTGGCATGCCTGCCGGGCCGGGAAATCCTGGTGGGCCCCTCATGCCTCGTTCCCCCTTAAATCCTGGCAATCCTGGGATGCCATCTCGACCCGGTGAATCCCGGTGAACCCCTTTCACCTTTTGGTCCAGTGATGCGCACTATGGTTGCATTGGAATCTTCTTCGTTTGGTAAGTATGCTAAAACAGATAAGCTTCATCGCACAATTGCCTACTAAGAACCACATCGAATCTATTTGGTTACTGATATGTACCATAGAATTATAATTTTCAGTACACATGATTTTATGGTGTCAACTTATAATTGTTCTTGACAAATCCAAGATTGCTGGCAATATTGAAGTTTTTTCTATTGTGAAAATTTATAAATTGTAAA
>CM032666.1:13828320-13855410 GCA_019095985.1 Streblospio benedicti
ACAGATACAGTGAAACCCTATGCTATATACCTAATCAACTGAACGCTTAATTTGAATTCCAATTACACTAGTACATAATATTTTAGCAAATCCTTCATATATTGTTCCTAAGTTCTTGAATTCAAATTTTGTAAGTGTGCATTAGACATCAACACAAAGCATTGAAAATAATTGATGGTCAAGTAGCACATCACTGAAGATAGTCAGGTGCAGCTGCTAGAAATGCTAGAACCTGCCGGTGAGAGTAGTGACCGATTTTGTCATGACCTGGTTGAAGAGATTGTTTTTGAAGGTCGCTTACCATGTACGTGGAAAGAAAGCTTTATAGTTATCCTCTACAACAATAAATGCGATGTAATGTGCTAGAGTGGCGAAATTACCTGGGTCTGAAGTTGATCGATAAAGTAATGAAAATTCTGCAAAGAGTGGCAGAACAACTTATAAGAAAGAGAATAGATAGACGATATGCAATTTGGATTCGTGCCTGGAAAAGTGATGGCGGATGCCATTTTCATTCCTCGCCAAACGCAGGAAAAATTCTTAGCACCCATCAACAGTGAGACTACAGTGAGAAATTGAGTATTATTGTTGGGGTACAGCAGGTTTCTGTTCTTAGTGAGTTTAGTCCAATGCTATTTATCATAGTCCTAGAAACCCTCTCTCTGAAGTTCCAAATAGTTTTTTTTCCCTTGGGGACTGTTGTATGGTGATGACCTTTTCATCATAGCTAAATGTTGAAAAGCTATCAGAAAATGGAAATGCATTGAAGACCTGGTATGTTAGCCAAGGGACTGCGAGTAAACAGGGGTAAAACCAAATGCCTGGTCTTCGGGTAACACTTGGCATGCTATGAACTGTGCAGAATGCCCATGTGCCGTTTACCTGAAGAAGGTGGCAAGAAATTACAGAAAGACTAAGAAGGAAGGACGGACGGAAGGAAGGACGGAAGGAAGGACGGATGGACGGAAGGACGGACGCAATTAATTGGGTACAAGCCAGTGTATAAAACACTGGAATGAGTCACTACGATTTATATCTATTTTATTACTGTGTTGTTTGAATAAAGTGTTACATTTTACTTTTTTGCTGCTCTCTACTTCAATATGAATTCAGCAGCAGACCTAATTGAAAATTATTTTCATTGTTTCATTCCAAAAGGTAGTAAGTGTATGATGTATTAAAATGGATTCTTCAATTCAGTCAATTATGTTTTTCCCCATTTCTTCCAATAATATGAATGGCGCGAAGCAAGCAAATCATTTTCATTAATTTATTTATTTTCTCCAATTTTGGCCATAATTTTTTCCACAGATGAATTCGACTTTATTTTTTCATTTTTTGACATCTAACAACGCAATTATTTTTTTAAAGTGATGTGTAATTGCTTTATTTTTTTCATTGAATTTTAGTATTGAATTTCTTTCCAGTTGTTGCCCCCTCCCCCCCACCCCCCCGCTCTCTTGAGAGTTCAAATGGTGTGTGCCTTAGTGGCTAGTTAGTGGTTAGCTCTATCTTTCTAATCGAATAGTTACGATAGGCTGTCTTGACTTATGATGATTTGTTTCAGCATTTCTGTATAAGTGGATTTCTTTTTTAGTGAAACTGAATACATTTGGTTTACATTGTAGAGCAATTGCTCAACAACCCATTTCATGAGAAGGGCTGCTACTGCTCAGGGGATTTCGCTCAAAGAAACTACAGGGATTTTTTGGTCAATTTTAGGCACCAGCCATTTGATTATGTAAGGGGGGCTAGGCAATAAACATTAAACTAATTGTTTCACAATATCTTCACGAGAAATATTTTTTTCTTCTGGTGTATGAGATTTTTTACTCAGAACAAATCAGCATTATGTTTTTCAAATAAAACGCTGACAACTTATTTTTTAGCATGTAATAATCTACCTTGGAACTAATACATATATACATATAAATGGAGAATTCACCGAAATATTTATTGCTAATGTCCGTGACACAAACAGTATCAGGGTTGACGAAAAGTGGAAGACATTGAATTAAGATATAGTTTGCTTGAAACCACTATGTATGTGTGTGTTGTATAAAAAACACCACTGGAGAAAAGAGACATGGTTGTGGGACGAATACGTAGAAAGTGCAGTGCAAGAGAAGAGAAAACTATATAAAGCGTTGAAAGCTGGAGGCAGCAGATAGGCATGCAATGCGGCAAAGCTCGTTGCAAAATTTGCTGTGTATATTTTATCCCAAATTTTGATAGCCCATTGGATGTTTGTAATTACGCTTTCTTGTAGCTGTGGCGTATTGTTAATAATCTGCGGGCTTTGGAGGGTATGAACATCAAGCCTTCCTTTAGTAGGATCTTTTGGTCGGCTTGCAATTAATTGTTGCTGACGGTGGTCATTTTGAATTTTGGTAAGAAAGGAGTATACAGTGGTGATACTAATGTTTTTCCCCCCAGTGTCTGTACTTTTATCAAGCGCTTTATCAAATTTTAAAAGTGTGTCTCGAAGTGGATGATTGTTATGAAAATTGGTATACAAATTACTTGGGATTGTAACAAAATATTAGGAGTTCTTTCTAGCAGCTAGCTTGAAAAATGGCGCCCATCTTGGAATATGTCAGAAATGAATTTAGCCTTTTGAAAAACATAACAGCAGAACCGCCCTTACAACCTCAATATAAACACTTTTAATGGGATTATTAGATGTTTTGAAGTTAGAATGATAGCTTTATTAAAATGATCGCCATATTGGATTTTCAGGTGGCTCTACTAATGGAAATGGACTTGAGAGTCATATGGCAATTTTGATGCTTGTATATCAAAATTTGCATCAGTGCATCTGTCAATCTTCCGCTCTACTATTATTATATGAGACCTTGGTGTATTTATCCTATGTCACTTAAAATACGCTCACCATGATTAAATCACACAGCTGTATCAATAATTCCCATATACCATTCATTGTTAACCAAGAAAGTTTAATTTGTTAATATGCATTTATTCGGGATAATTTAACAAGTTTATAAAGCCTGAATATTGATTTATAGCAAACATTCTTATTGAAACTTTTTTGTGCTACTAAGAATCATAAAACGTTTTTACAGCAGTTAAGTTATGTATTAAAACCCAAGCATCACTATTTAAATTATGCTTACATGCTGTGTAAAGTGAAGCAATTAACGAGTACATCACCGTGATACAAATGTCTATTTTGTCTTTATGTTTTTATTACATTATTAGAATCTTGATATATTTTGTTTACAGACTAGGCGTTGTCAGACAGTTGTTGTCGTTAAACTTAGTCACTTTATTACTAACACTCAATTACTTTTTAAACAGTTTCATATGAATTTTTGCTGTTTCGCTAAATACCATATCATAAAGATCTCCAGATTTACTTTTGAAATTGGAGTGGCATAAACGTTTTGCTTGTCCTATTTCCCTTTTCAAACTGTCCATAGCATGATAAAAATGTCCGCCTAAATCACGAGACACTTTTCTGAATGGTGTTGTAAATGGAATATTTCTCAAAATTCTTGGAAATCCATTATTTTCAAGTAGGCGATCAAGAGGCCAAGTGTCCGTTGCCAGTATATCACAAATTCCATTTTCATACAAAATTTGCGTTCTAACATCCTGTATCACGAACTGTATTTCCGCACATCTAATAGCTGTGTTGCGATAAAGAGACAACAAAGAAGATAACACTGATTTCTTGATTTTTGACATAAACGTCATGTCCTGCCAGAAAAAAAACAGAACAGAATAGATACATCATATGCAACGGTATAAATATATAGAAATTATAAACATCAATGCATTTAAACATTCTTTTTCATAATCTATTAATCCCACATCAGTTCTATTTTTATAGTAAACTATATTGAAATATATATCAGTAAACGTGATTGGTTCTTTGAAGACTCAAACTTTATAGTATTGACTACCGGTAGTTTTATTGACTATAGTTTTACCTTAAAAAAGTTAATTTTCTCTTCAATTTGCAAGCAAAATGGAAGCTCGAATTCCATGATGTGACTATGGCCCATTTCTAATTCACATGGGAATTTTTCTTCAAAGCATTCAAGAAATCTACAATCACCGTCCTCTCCAAACTTCTCACACTCATCTGTGGAATGACCTGTATTTAACACACATTATTATAGGTACTTGGAATAATCATCACTTAACAACTGCGTACTCTGCTATATAATATTTCAACTTATTCCAAAACTCAGGCAACCGGCGATAGGCAACAAACCGCGGTCCTTTTTCCATATTGTAAAATGAATGTTATCTCCACCAACATCGGTTGATTTTTTTCTCAGATATAGATCTAACTGCTGATAAAATAAGTCATATTTCTCGTAAAATTGTCACACTTTTATAAGATTTATTCAATAATATTGGGCGTGCTTTTCATCTGGATTTTTTTTATTAATGTCATTTTTAGTGTATAGCCACTACTTCTATATGATACAATACTATTTTAATGTCGCAATTACTTTCACTAGACATAATAAAACTGTAAGGATTATAGTTCATGGAGAGTATTTTATATCAATTTGTCACTTGGTCGATTTCTGTTTTAAAGTGTGTAACGGAAACTTATGTCTCAAAACCATTTTTGAATAAAAATGATTATATATTTTAAAACTTGGTAATGTCTTTGAGGTTTAACAAGGAGAAAAAATATCAAAATCATAAATTGAATTGTATTGAAACTTCAGTTTTTGTAGTGGTAGCGGAATACATAATATAGATATTGATGTAAAGTCTTGCTACACAGTGTAACGAAACTAGTTTCTCTGTAACTGATCCAGCGCACAGGAATGCAGAATTCCTGCTGAGATAAAGTGGTAGTATAAAGTAGACTGAAATGAGTTACACTGGACTACTTTTAGTTCCGCTCTGTTACACACAACTTGTAATGACTTGGCATCTTCCTACTAAAGCCACTGTAGGATTAGATAGCGGTACACTTTAGTACTGGGTAAAGGACATTAGGTTTCTACCCCAGCTTTTTTTTCGGGCAGAAGGACTGGCAATCTTTTCGCGATGAGAATAGGGCCTCGATAACTATCTTCCTGTCGAGACTAACCGCAAGTGGTTATTATCTCCAAGACCGTCATCTAGTTCTGTGTAGCACGTTCACTGGGGACACTGGGTACGCTGTGCTTGTCAGCATCAGTGCGAAGTCCCTCTTTGAAAGCCTTTTGTGAAACCTGGTAAGACACAAACAAACTGCCCAAGAAAAGCTTGGGCTTGGTTGCACATAGAACCAGTTCAACAACTCTACATCAAGGACTATGTAAAAGGTTCGTGCTCTGGTCGTTCGCGACGCGTCCAAACCCGCACCTGCAGGCAGCGTCGCGTAGGACCTCATTTGTTTACAATTGTTTTGAATATGCAAGTGTTTCATAGTGATCACAATTCAGTTTTTACCAGTTAATTCCTGTGCTGCCCCGTCTCCAAGTAGATCCTTCCAAGCAGTTATTTGATCATCAAGTTCTTTGGTACGTGATCCTGTCGGCAAATTTATGCCTGGTAGTTGATGGAAGCAATCGCCTAAATTGTCCCGTATCTAAAACATATTTTGTGGTAATAAAAATACATAGTTTTAATTACTAAACAACACGTTAATCTCTAACATGGGTAATTGAACTAATATTTATTACCACCAAAAATACGTTACCTGAAGGATGCCGAGATCTTTGTCATGTAACCTGTTAGTTTTCAGAGAGGAAAACACACCGCGCAAAGCCTCAAAATTCTTGTAACCATTGGTTGATATTACATTGCAAAATCCTGCTTCATTAAAACATTTAGAGTGCAAGTGGAATGCTATGTCCTTTATTTTTAAATGATGAACATCCGTTAAAGCTATATATGGCAGCAAAGACTTCATTAGGCATTTCATTGAGGATTTCGCCCAATTCTTTCCCTGAAGTGAAAATTAAAGATAACAAACATCCATGTAGGTATGAACATCTACAAATTACATTTACAAATCAATAATATTATAGTCCATAAATATCAAACATTACATTTTCATCGAATGAACTAAGTTTTTCCATAATTGTTGTGCAAAACTGGTAACCATAAGCCCTTGGATATGAGGATTCCGGACTGGCCAACTTTCTCTCAAGGCAATCGGTGAAAAAGTTGCAATCTCCATTGACAGCCATTAAATAACAACCTGAATGCGAAGTATTATTTGAAACTCATATTTAATTTTGTGAGAACTGTTATAATGTCCAAGCGATAGATTTTATTAGTTTTATGTGGTAAATGGTTTATACCTGATGATTCCCACAATTTTACACTTTCAACATGAGACGGTGAATAGTTAACGGCAGAAGCGCCATTCCACAAGACCATGACATTTGATGTAGATTCTTGCAAAAGCATTATTCCATATCTGTGGTTGAAGTCAGAGGTGGCCTTTGCTATTTGGGGTTCGCCATATGTCAGTTTTAAATAGTCCACTAAATTTGTGATCGTTGTGTGGTAAACACGACCATTTTTCGATGCAATAGCTCCGCTAACGTCATAATTTATATTATGAGAATCAAGCTGATTCAGTGTGTGACATATCCTGAGAGAACTAACATCTTCAGGAGAATGTATACTGAACAGTAGATTCTTTAACTGATTGTCTCCTTCAGTTGGATAATTATCAATCAGTACATCAAACGAAGGAAGAAGAGAGCTTCTTGTAGGGATATCTGAAGAAACAAGATACTTAAGAAATTCTTGTTGGTTTAATACAATTTATTTATTCATCCTAGTTTTGTTTGTAAATGGTAGAATCACATGTTGTTGATATTGGTTGAAATATTATAAAATATGTGTAGATTTTACCTTCGCAGTATCGCCATTTATGACGAGTAATTAACCATTGGGCACGAGCAACGATGTCATTCGAAAAATCATTACTAGAAGTATGTTCATCTAAAATCTCCCATTCAGAAACTTTGGATATTCCAGAATCGTATGCAGCAATCGCACCTAAAGTTAAAAACACAGAGCTGTGACTGCCCAGACATGCAATGGCAGACAAGTCTTTGTAATAGGTGGGTACGGGGTGAAGGTAGGTGTAGGGAATGGCGACTGGTGTTGCAATAACAATACCATCCGATTGCTTAAGGCAATAGCCAAAGCAAATTGTTGCGATCTCTGTTGGGATAAAAACGTATGTGTGTGTTGGGGAGGGGGTATGCAAAACTACAAATGTTATTTGAATAAAATGAAAGATTACCCTGAAGAATTTGATCTCCAGTCCATTGTTTCCATTTTGATTTAACATATTTAACTTGTGCCTGTAGAAAGGAAGCCATCATCTGAACATGTTCACAGCTTGTTGGTGGTACGCTAGTGCAATCTAGCCCAGATGAGGTATTACACTGCAAATTGTGCATTACAATCTCATAATTGGAAGGGACATGTAGATGTGCATTGTTCTAAGCGTAATCATTTGTTGGAGTATTTACCTGTAGCAATCCGTAGCCATTGTTGGCACCTACGATCATACCAGCTCTACTTGTTTTACTGGCTATTGCAGCCAACAATGCAGGATGTAAACCTTTTAAGATACAATGAAACGATAGTGTTATATCCAAGTTCATACACTTTACACCCAATTTATATCAAATTACACATGCTCTAGAAATTAAAACATACAGTTTACTTTTCCTGCCTCAACAAAGCATTCCTTGTATTTCTCAAGTTCAGCAACATCCCTATCCACCAATTGTTCAGATGCCCGTACACCTGTAAGCAACGAGCTCAGCTTGTTAGATAGTCACTGGGTCGACTCTCTATTTCTTGTATAACGTGAAAACATACCTTCAAAAACTTCCCCTTGATGATAGCCAACTACTACTCACCTATAGTAGATGTTGATAGCCTATTTGCAGCCTTCGTATGATCTGATGCACCAGAAGGAATAAGTTCCATCAATCTACCATGACAATCACACACCAATCTGTCTGTTTATTAAATAAAATACGTTCTATCACAAACTATAAATGTGTGAATGTTGTTGCAATTTCGCTGATACCATACAATCCAACTCATAATATGTTAAGTGTGAGAGTAAAGTCAAATGCAACATCAATACGAAAACAGTACCTCCTAAAAGGTCGTTGATCACCCCTCTGATTTCGCCCACTATATCAGGAGTCAGATCATCACAAGCCGTGGGACTCAATCTCAACTCATCACCTCCAATATCTGCAGCTTCAATGCAAGTCTCTTTTACCCATCTCTCCATATCACCAGCGGAAATACTAAATGATTCTGCACGATTTACACTTCTAATTCGGGTATCAATTTCCAATCCATCATCACTATAATACTGTTTAAAAAAACGACTCAGTGTCATAGTTTGTAAATGTTCTTTTGCTATATGGCCTAAAATGAAGCCATCTATAGCCCCAATCATCATATTGTAGGACACATCACTCTCTTCTTTTGAAAAATACCGTTTTGGGCAAGAGGAATCCCAAGCTCCTGGTTGACCAAGCATTGGGATCGTTCTTTTTTACTATACATTAGAAGTCCAGCTACAGTTGCCTTGTAGAGATCCAATAAATTGTCACCTGTTTTCAAATTTAGTCCAGCAGAGATACCCTTGATGACTGGGCCGAACGTCAACGTCAGTTTTACGTTATCTTCTAAAACCCCATATTCTTCAGATGTATTGACACTAGCACGGCCAGCTGAAAGAAGCTGTCGCATCACATCCCAATTGAAACCATCATAAGATTTTGATTTGACAAAAGGCAACATATCCAGTATGCCAGTAAACAGTTTGTCTAGGGCCCCTCCCCTGCTTTCGAGATTTGCAATCGCAACTACCATCTTGTCACCGGCCAGTTTTGTTTCTTGCTCTAAGATTTCAATAGCATCTACAGCATAGCTAATTGTATGCTTTCTTTTTGCAGAGGTATCACACTGTGTAAGACTGTCTGCAGACCAGAACATATTAACCATTTTAGAAATTTTCTCTGGATCTGTCTTTTTTAAGTGAACCGTGCCTCGTTTGACAAATGATAAAAAATCATCTTTAATCGTATTAACCAAGTTAACAAAGTTGTCAATCATATCGCGTACTATATCAAAAAACCCAGATACATCTGTCACTGTATTTACAAGTTGTACAGCAGATTTTCCTGCATCTTCAATAATCTTCTTAATGCCATTGGCTTCATCAAGACCAACTGATAACAAAATGCTGAACTCTATTGACAGGTCATCAATTACCCTTTCAATGTCTTCAACAGCACTGTTGCCATTTGTCATTGTTTCCTCTATCAATATCGATAAATCATTTAAAATATCCCCAATCAACTGTGTATCTGGTTCAAATTTAACTTTGTATTCATCAATAATATTTACTACATTTTCAGCACAATGGTCTAATCGTGATTTTAATTCAGCTGTAATATTGGTTGACAGTATAATGGCCTTCGAGAATGATTCAAATTCTGTTCCCTTTTCAAATATGATGTTTGTTATCTTGTCGGTATTTGTTTTGATAGACTGGACCTTATTAGGTATTTCTAAAATTGCTCCAATATCATCTAATCTGAAAGAGTGAAAATCATTGACGATTGGTTTGACAATATTTTCAATAGCTTTCGCATCGTCGTGTACTTCTGATAGCAAATCTTGGCAAATCGTCTCTAATTCTTCCAAAGTGTCCACAATCAAATCATTCACATTATTTATACTATCTGAGAAAGAGTCAATAACCACACCTACATCATCAATAAAACCATTTAAGTTCGTTTCTAAAGATTGACGAGCATCACCAATTTGTTTTATCCAGTCATGGGCTTCACTTTCAATACCTGGTGTATTTGTAATTATTTCTTCAATCTTTTCGTAAGCTTGTTTTGAATTTTCTATCTTAACCTCAATGTCAAAATGCACTCTAATTTCTGACGCAGATAACTGTGAAAAAACATCTGCGAATGATGATGTAATTTCTTTTATATCCGACAATTTATTTGTGATTTCTCCAATGAGTTTGGACTTGTCTTGTATTACAAGCTGAACTGTGTCTTCAATCCTATTCTTTGTTTCCAATACTGTTTTGATATAATTATCTGTTAATTCATACAGCCTGTAGAATCTGTATACGTTGTAAAATGAATGAGTCTGATCGCTAACCATTTCTTGTGAAGTAATCATTCTGAATAACTCACTCCGCATTGATGCATGAATCTTTCTCCCTGCTATATTTATACCACTGCCATAATATCTAGCAATGATATTAGTCAAACTTAACTCTTTTGTATTTGCAGCAACAGTACCTAGCATAAAACCGTCAATAACGCCCAGAAATTGTGCTCGAGTAAGAACGGTGAGTTCATCGTCAATAGCATACTCCATGGGACAATCTTCTTGGTTCCACTTGCCATTTGTGAAAAAATCGAATGTTTTGTTTTCTCCTTCGATTGACTGAAATTCACTGTGCAAAGCAATAGATTTTGACAATGTCCACGCAAGTGTAGAAATAGCAAGATTGTCCAGGTGTGTGTCATCATTTGTCAGGAGACCTAATAGTATTAACTGTCTATTTCTTTCCAAACCTGCACAAATACCCTTGATTATGCTTTCAGACTTAATAGTTTCACCGGAAGAGGTAAGAAAAACTCCAAGTTCTATTCCGTGTTCAACATCTGGTTGCAGAAAATTAAGGAGATGATCTTTGTCAGCGGTGCCAAGCAAATCAGAGTCTAGCCTATCAAATTTGTCAAATTGTAGCATTGATCTAGACAGGTAGTCAAAGAAGTCTAATTTGTTTCTTCCAGTGAGTTCTTTCCTAATCGCATTAGCAACTTGTCCCATATCCCATGACGTTTCATCTTCAATGTGTCTGATAATCTTTAGAAAATTATCTAGACTGTACACCTTCTCTCTATTGCAGTCTGACTGAAAACTGTAAACAATGAAAGCATATAGGATTAATGTGCAAAAATTTGTTGCTAATTGGGAATTTCCTTTAGGATCGAGCAATCAATGGGCCACAATTGCAAAAATAGCCGGTCCTGGCCAAGGTAGAATGACCGCTAGACAGCCGAATGGAAATCTGTGACAAGGCGTGAGTGAACGTTAATTCCGATAATGTGATTTTAAACACTTTTATCATTCAAACAGCATCGAAACACTATGTAATGTATTTGACACCAACATAAACATAGACATTCAATATATCTTCAGTGTATCAATGTGAAATGTTTAAAACCACATTATCGGAATTAATGTTCATTAGTTGTCATGTATGTCTTCTATATTTGTATTTATAAAGACAACAAACGTTAGCGTAGTAGATCTACTTTTTTCATAATATTCCCGCCGTTCCGAGTGTCTCACACTCAATATATGTTGAACAGAATCTGTGCTACAGACCAAACACTCAATTAAAAATTATTACAGAAGTGCAATATATAGATTAAAACAGGCTTATGAAATACTGGAAACACCAAATGACAAGCCAAACTAGCATATCCAAAAATAGAGGGAAATGAGCCTTGAGACACAAAATGGGGGAAGCAAGAACAATAACCCTTGGGACACACATAACACTTTAAATTGCGTTGCTGTATGCAGATGATGTAGTGATTCTCTCAATTTGTGATACATAACGTACTCCGTAACACATTCACGGTTTTCCGTTAGAGAAGTCTAGGACCTCATCTGTTGAAATCAGTCGTTCCTTTTATGGGTGTCCCATTCTTATCTCTTTCTTCCAGATCTTACTGCGTACTAAGCAGGGGAAAACGCCCCCCCACCCCCTTTCCCACCAAAATACTTCATTTCATAGCGTTTTTTATGAAATCGCTAAGTGCGCCACCCCTCTTTCCTTAAGTGCGCAACCCCCCTTTTCAAGAAACTGGAGCTACCATTGGTAATGCTCTTTGATATTATTGATCTCTTAAATGATAAAGATGTAAGTCAGTCACCAAAACATTGACAAATATAACTAAATGATGAACAGAGAAAACATTGTTTAGGGCTAGAAAGAATAAAAGCCTAAAATGATAAAGTAAAAGATGCGGTGAAAGAAACTCGTGTAAAATTGCCAACACTAATCTTAAAACATTATGGATAAAAATATATGCATATGAAAATAAAGAGGACATTAGTATATAGAAATAAGTTAGAATAACAACCAATAAACAATGTAGTAACAATGTATCAGGTACAAAAGAATATTAGAGTCTCTAATATAATGATATTGTGTAATTAAATAAGTTGATATAATAATAATAACAATTAAGTATGTGTATAATCCTCTGTATATTAAACAATAATGTCATGATGTAGCAGATTTGATTTTGACAAGGACAAAAAAAAAATGTATTTTGTTTTTAGTTATTTTTTTGAATAAGCAAAAAGAAGAAAAATAAGGATATGAAATGAATCCATTTGCTATATACCAGTTAACAACAATATTGAATAATGATGACGCACTTCACAAAAGGTTCCCTCAAACAAGACCAAATTTTGACACTCCTGTACTTTTGTTTGAACGCCACATACTTAGTCTACCATGGTCAGTTCTACAAACTCATGCAGCCATGGGTTCACCTGTCTCCCCATTGTAACTAACCTATACACGGAAGACTTTGAGACAAGTGTACTAACATCATATCAGCACCCAATCTGCCCCACCTCTGGTACAGATATGTAGACGACGCGTTTGTACTAATGCATGAGTATTTCATTGAAGGAATCACTGATCATTGGCCCAAACATTAAGTCTACAAACGACCCTGAGGTGGATTTCAAATCCCACTCTTGGACACATGCATAAGATTAAGAAAGATGCTTCTATGAGTGGAAGCGTATCGTAAGTCAACACACACAGACCAATATTTGAATTTTAGTTCCAACCATCACCTGGAACATAAGAAGTCAGTGATACACACTCTTTTACATCGAGCTAACACCGTAGGTTTAGTTGCTTAGCCAGAAGATCAGGCTCTTAGGAGACGGAACATGTGAAATGGCTACTGAAAGACAATGGTTATAAACCTGAGATTTTTGAGCTCAACAAACCCAAAGTGAGAGCACCTGACAATGGCAGGGGAGGAAACTAGAGCACAGGTCCCGGTGTGTGTACCCTATTTACCGGGTTTAGCAGAGAAACTTACTCATGTTTTCAAAGAACATAGCATTAATATAGAGCTCTATAAACCTTTCAACACCATCAAATCCATGCTTCCGTCGCCTAAGAACAAATCCCAGCAAATCGCGACATTTTATGGGGGCCTTGAAAAATAATATACTTGGGGCTTCTGCTTTGGTGCTTTCACATAAAAGGAAAAAAGAAATATATGTAAATAAAAAGTCCTGGGCCTTAATAATGTGTACTAGGGCCCCTTGTTATTTGAGGCTTTTGGGTTGATTAACAGATTTCACATAACTTGGGGCCCTGAAAATATATATACTTGGGGCTTCTTTTTGTTTTGTGCTTTCGCATAAAAAAGTACAAGCAAGAGAAAATGTTGACTAAATTTGGGGCCCCATAGTAACTTTTTTACGGTCCCTTATTATTAGAGGCTTTCATGTAAAAAATTTGCACGCTTAAAAATTTTGCCAAAATCGGGGGGTATATGCTGGAGCCCCTAGCTGCAACTTTCTCAGCCCCCCCCTAATCGATTACTGTCCCCAGACAGTGTAAAGAACATTTAAATCCCAAACGTTCCAACAGCTGTGGGGGGGAACATATAAGAGACATTGGACATAGGATCACTCGAGCCAGCGAACTCGTAGCCAGCGGCATTTTCATCCCTCCATTTCCTGTCCCTTTGCCACCCCGCCCCCATTTTGTCATTTTAGTATCCAAGGTGGGGATCAAAAGTCGATAGATCGGGCTGAAATTCTTTTTGGGTGATAAGGACACCTGAGAGGAAATTGGGGCAGTTAGGTCGGAGAAAAGGTCTAAAAATGGGACGTCTTATCGTTCCTGGCTAAAAACCTGATGGCACATGAGTGGAAAATAGTCTTTATATTACCCTGCCGATGTTTAGAATTATATAGTAGTGTACGTCAAATATAAATAAAGTCACGGTCGCGATGGTTTCTTGGAACTGCACAATTGCCGAAACTACAAGACTTGCAATTTACGAAATGAATAGAAAAATCGTTAAAAACGAAAAAACAAACAAGCAAACAAAAACAAACTATCAAACAAACTTATGCGACTTTGACAAAACCAGCATCCATCTTTGCTACTATTTTTACATGAAGATTTAGATTTGTTCGCCACATTTCCGGCACAGTGACAACGAGAGTGAGGCTGCAAAGGACGGACGATGTTGAGACACCCATTTAAATGCAAAAAAGGCCGGCGTGGTCATGACGTTATGAAAACATTTTTTGCATTGTGAATTTAATATGTGCAAGCATGCCTAGCTATGTAATTATAAAATAAACATAGAACTTTTTTTTAACTGTTAGCATTCAAGATGCTAATGACTATTGAGTAATTAATTGGGGTACAAAGACAACTAAGTATGGACTTGAATGCCTGGAAAAATGAAATATAATAAATGATGTAGTATACTAAAATTACACAAAACACACGAACTTAGAGGGGTGGTGGTGGGGAAGACTGAGGCAAAATTATACATGTGGTGCCCCCTGAAAACCACACAAAAAAATGGTCAGAATACCTATACTGACCTGTATTGACCAATGAAACTAAAATATACCGAGAAATTGGTTACATGAGAATATACATTAGAAGGGAGGTCACAGGAGGGAAAAAAGACAAATAAAATCTGACTGAATGTGAAGCAAGATGAAAACCCAGATCTTTCGGAAGCGACAAATTGTTTCCCCATTTGTCATCTCATCGTCATATCTCACGACTATATGTGCAGTATATAGTCTATTTTAGTTTTATGTACATGGTCATGTGTGTGTTGGCAAAATTGCTACTATATCTTCAAAATATGATAAACCTAGTGCCTGATATTAGTTTTAGGGATTGCAATAGCTTAAATAATTGTAAAATCTCGGATAATGTGTACAACACCAGCCACAGGTGATCAGACTAATGGCTATCTGTTACTTGGTGTAGTCAATGTGTAGCATTTTTTATCAAATAAAACCAGTTTGTGAAGGTTAATCGTGTAGTCCGCGGGCTCGTATACCCCTTCTCTCCTCCCCCCCTAGGAGTTTTCGTAAACATGTTTTTTAGTTTAGATACTACTCTATAGGAAAAATGATGTTTCCCAAAATATTTGATGGCGAAATATATTTTTGGGGGTCAAACAGGGGTCATCGGGTCAAAATTTCGATTAATAAGGAATTTAGAGTAAAAACTTGCATTGAACTTAGATAGGAACACGTGTAAGTAGAATCCAAATAAAATATAATATTTGACCTTTGACCTCTCCTTCAAGGTCAAACAGTGGTCATCCTGGTCAAAATTTCATAAAATTGCATTTATCTCTATTGTTAACAATTTTAGAGTAACAACTTGTATTGACTTTAGGTAGGAACATGTGTATGTGGAATCCAAATTAAACATCACATTTGACCTTTGACCTCTCCTTCAAGGTTTCATTAGTAGGTCAATTTCAGGAATTTTGTTCATTTTTGAGTTTACGAAAGAAATGAGAAGCTTTAAACATTTTATTTGTTAATAATACATGATAAATTAGTTTTATTGATATAAGCATTTGTATTCTAGATTGGGATTACTTTTATGTTTTATTTTGATTAATACTTTATTAACTAATTATGAAAAAATATACGGACTTAATTAATATGATGGTAAATGCCATGGTTATCTCAACTAAAAAGGAAATCACATTAAGATCCACAGGTTGAACTAAGAAAATGATGATTAAACCATTTTGGACCAAAGTTAATTTATTACACACCCAATCATAGGGGTTAGCTTGTCCACTCTGATCATATTCATAAAGAGAAGCCATTGAAACTGCCTTTGAATATGTTTCATCAGATTACAGAACTAGAAAGCTTGAAGATGTTGGATTTTTAATGAATGGTACCGTAATAGATAGATCTTGACCTACTAAGGTTCCTGCGCAGCCGGTGTACTTGTCCTGTAATTACAAGCACTTAAATATTTGCAAAAGGATTTTTATATCATTTATGAAGTTAGTAAATCACTTACATTAATTATGCTAATGTAGAGAGAAACTAAGAGCTGAACAACGTTGATCATTCGTAAAAGATCACTTGAGTAATAGTGATGGACATTTCTGTTTTGCCTTGAACATATTTTTTCTATGACTGGCAACTAGAATAGAATATGTAGATATATTGAAATTAATTGCCTAGATGTAAGTATTGACATCAGAGGATTATTTCTCAAGTTTATAGGACTATATCACATAGCCTCTACCAGGACTTAAACCCTCGATCATTAACTCTGTGGCACCTATTCACAAAGCACTTAAATGCAGACCACCCGGGTGGTCTGCCAATTTTATGAAATTTTGACCACAATGACCCCTGTTTGACCTTGAAGTAGAGGTCAAAGGTTAAATCTGATGTTTTATCTGGATTCCACATACACATGTTCCTATCTAAGGTCAATACAAGTTTTTACTCTAAATTTGTTATTAATCAAGATAAATGCAATTTTATGAAATTTTGACCCGATGACCTCTGTTTGACCCCCAAAAATATATTTCGCCATCAAATATTTTGGGCAAACATCCTTTTCCTTAAGAGTAATATCTAAGGTACAAAAAAATATGTTTGCAAAACTCCTACAGGGGGGGGGGAGTGTTTCCATACGGAGCCCCCGGACTAGTGGTATAACGAATATATGTGATGGTTTTTCGGCCAATATCCATGAATCAATGCCCTCATTTGGTGAATATTGACCTATAAGCTCGAGCAATATTCGCCAAAGTGGGGCGTGATTCATACATATTGACCTCAAAACCGTGACATATTTCTTCATTTTAAAACAGGTTTAGCTATAAATTGTGAATGCCATACTTTATATCTTTCAAATACATAATGTATTGAAAAGCTTTAATAACTAAAAATAACTAGATCAAAAAAGTGCTCTGATAGCACAGCCTCACTAGAACAACGTTGACTCATGGGTAATAAAGATGTTTACTTTGCAATCAAAGCATTTAATCAGAAAAAAGTCTTATTTGGTATGTGATTCATCCTAAATCTATGTTCTTAGGGGCGATTCAGACGAAAATCAGGGGGGCTAGGTTTTTTACCCGCTAACAAACTATTTTTTCAGAGACCCCACAAAAACAAACTTTTTTTTAGGTTCATTGAACAACAAACTTTTTTTTTTTCAAACATTTTCAAACATTTTATATGTTATATGAAAATACACGGTAAACGTATAATATTTTTTGTGCAGTTTTTGTGAATGAAAATAAATAGGAAAAACAAATTAAAATACAAACAAACTATTTTTTTTGGGGACATATGAAACAAACCATGTTCGTCTGGACCGCCCTTAGCATTGGATAGGTGCTTTCTAAACGTGGCTAAAATAAAAATCTATTGACCATGATTCGACATTAATATGGTGACGCTTTGATCTCTGAGCACTTTTGATACAATATAAAATATAACGGGTTTCTTTTTTTTACACTGACCTGTTTATATTTCAATTTTAATATTTAGTTATTTTTTTTTTTTTACTGTTAACCAAGTTGAGAACTGTTACAAGTTGACTAAAATGTTATGGAAATATTGTACACAATCACGTGTATGTTATCAGCCATAAATAATCCGTGTGATTGTATAGTATTGACCCTGTCAGAAGGACACAGAAGCAAAATATTAAGAATTACGCTACAATTGCTTATGTTTTGTTCCCATTTCTTCTCATTGCTGCGACTGTTACCCAGAAGCTACATTTATGCTTTTTTTTAAACTCTTGCTTGGGGTATTTTACCCTTGTATTACGCATTTTATGGAGGTCCCCAGATAAAAAGAATATTTCTTTAAGTTCAATACCACACCTGTTATTTTGACAGATTTTTGTTTCATTGGGGTCTGTAATATCCTTTTTGAACCAATCGGCGTAGTCACTGTGGCGGAAATAAACGAGAGTGCCCGAAGAAATCTGAATATTTATGAGGGGAAAAGTATCAAAGATGGACGCCGATGTGCAGAGGTAAAGAAAATAAATTGTTCTGATATTTACGTTTTCTCTGTTAATTCCAAAATCGTAAGTATATTAGTTTATAGTTTCAGCAATAGGGCTGTTCCATGAAACCCTTGATGGGCGTAACTTTGTTTGGAATTGTTACAAATTATTACGTTTTCTTACGCCGATTCCTCTAAATTCGTTACCGTTCTGTATCCTTCTGACATGGTCATTACAGTACCCATCTTGTACTACTGTGTATGTGTGTGCTGAATCATACTGGTTTCAACCGTGTCATCATGCATATTGATCTTGCAGCAGCTAACAGCACCAGGCTAGACTATTGGTGCTGCATGTAATATTGATTTTTCCACCCTGGCTGACGTGCATTAAATACTAGTAAAACTGTCACAAATTGTCCTTGTGGAAAGCACACTTTAATTGGCAATGTTCTGATATGTGCTCAAAATCGAACCATATGGATTCGCCTCATACCATTATAGTTGTGTAAAGTTTGAATGAAATCGGTTCAACGGTTAACGCTCTAGCTTGTCCGAATCATGCATTCAAACATACATAAATAGATACATGTAGTTAGTTACATTGTACAATTGAAACAAACAAATAAAAGGCTTTGCTTCTGCAGCTGAAGCGACGCAAATAGGACGTGTTTGATATTGAATAATAAAATAGCATAGAAAGAAACCATTTACAAGAATGCGACCATATGCTATGTATAGAATGCATGAAATTAGTAATATTTTATTATTTTTCGCAACAAACAAAAACGTCTCACTTACATTTCATTGGCAGTTGAAGGGATTTTTACTATTCCTGAAGATGTAAAAAAACACAGACATGTTATAAAGATAACAGAATGATATTTTTAATATACCGGACACATTTAAGATAATTTAAGTGTGAAGTTTTTTATACAGAATATTTTACCTATGTGACATAATATTAATATAACAAGATACGCGCCAGCCATTTTGAAAATCACATTTCTGATATGACTGCTAAAACATTTTCATTTCCTGTAGATGGTTGGCAAGTTTTGAACTAGGCTAATTTATATATATTATCAACATGATTAAAATAGTACTTGGTCATTAATGTTGATTATAAACAGATGCCAATTGATTTATGAATTGAATCCACGCATAAATTCACTTATCAAGGGTTCTAGAATTGCTTTATTCCAAGTTAAGAGTCGCAAACACTATAAAATGAAAAAAAAAATCAATTTACAAGATTTATATGATAATAAGTATAATTGGTTGGGGATTAGTGACAATGAGCCATTTGACAATGTATAGTTGATTCATTTCAAACACTACAATGGATCAACGTTGTATATTGTTAAACGTGAGTAAAACAAACTAAAGTGGTACATGTAAATGTACGGCAATGTCATTTACTTAACAAATTCATCAAAATTCAATTTCCATATATGCGTATAGAATCTTTAAAAATTGGGCATGAGCCATTATTTTATTCTATCCTTTTAAAGACATTACTGATTGTGTGCGCCATTTTTATCCTTGAATATTACAGTGCACTCTCTACGATGGCTTTGGAAAAAGTCACTCTATATCATCATGTAGTATTTTCATAGAAACCATACAGTCATCTTTTCCGGTCTGGTAAAAAAACAATGCTGTACGTGATTAAGACAATAGTGTTTTTTTCTGTGTAAATGGCCATTATTGAAAGAGCGGGAAATGTAAATTTCGTAAATTGAAATCTAGAACTAATGTTATTATTTAGTCGCCATATTTTCATCGTTAGCACGCAGATGCTGACACGAACGCAGTACAATCAAAGTTGGTCATGAGTTCAAAACCTTTTGTTTGAAATGAATATTAAACCAAATGAGTGGTTGTTTTATTTTAAAATAAAATATCTAGGCCAGCTGCACACAACATTCAAGTCACCAGTGCAAATTTTTACCAAAGGAAAAACGCTTCGTTACTATAGTAGTTCAAACTATCTCCCAAGACTTAATTGTTAACTATTGAACCTTGAGATTAGGGCCCAGCTTTTTTTTATTTTCCATCGCAAAATTGGGAATGGGATTGGAGGAGGGGGATTTTTGTAGAATGATAGAATGAACCGGGGGGCATTATTTCATACTTTCAAATTGAAGACCATTGAAGGGGGGGCATACTTTTAGTTTTGAGGGAAAAGAAAGAAGCGCAAGCATAATCACATTAAACTTGCAAACAAAAGAAAGGTTTTATTGACAAATGGCAATTGACAAAATTTAAGGGCTATTCATTCCAAGTATCTCCTACTTATTTCTACTTTGTTTATTATATGATCACTAATGATCAGACACAAAGTAACATATGATAATGCTACAACAGGGCCGGTCATAGCTACTATATGAGCCATGGAAGACAACTGCCTCCAATGTGTTTGAGGGATTGTTCGTCGGTCAAACCCCTGAATGAAACTGAGCTATGACATATGGGTTTTGAGGTTATTTTCTGTTTTGAATTAGCCCCCAGACGCTAAGTGAAAAGGGTCTAAATCAAAATTCTCTTGGGGAAGGATGCTCCAAAACCCACAACAAGAAAAGTTGCGCACTTCCTCGTTCAACATATTATGCCTCGAGTTTTTTAAATCCCCTGCTTGCTCACTGTGCTTAGGAAGATCAAAGATGACAATAGTATGCAAATGATTGAGTTCTATTCTCCTTTTAGAATAATTCACAGAAATAGAAATTTTACCATATTATGTTGTGTGACTTCTCGCTGTGCAAAAAATTAGACTTTTGGGAAGATATCAAAGTGCTAAATATATTAAGGGCTTGTCACACCAATATAACGACTGATCACCGGACTGAGGACGGTAAAGATTTTGCCAATTATGACGAGCGTCCGTCACTTCCGATATGCAGTGGATATATAATATTACTACGTTGTTCATACGTCGATGTCCGTTATAAATGCCGTTGAGCCGATTTTTTCCGCCCCTATGTTTTGGCCGCTCAAAAAATCGGGAACGGATTTTTCACCCAAATTCCGATGAATATACCACGAACATACGAGGAGCTCCGTGAAGCATCAGTGGAGGGTCCGTTACGGAATGGGGACGCGGTTGGGAATGGACAACCCATCGACGGATGATAACGCCAATTTAGCGGACGCTGGGCGGACGTGTGCGTATCTTCCTTGTGGCTGCCGCATGGATTTTGGCTGATCGCATGACTTTAACGTATGTTCACCGTACTACAACTGACGTTCGCCTGATTTTACCAAAAACAACAAAAAAAGGAATTTGCAAAATTTTTGAAAAAACAACAACCTAAAGACTGGCAACGAAGCCACCCAAAGAACGCTAACTCCTAGACATAATTTAGGTTCCTCAGATCCAATATATGTCGCATTTCAAAAACCCAACAACACCCCAATCTACGTGCATAGAAGAAGCAACCACCCCTGGTATGAATAAAGAATATCAATAAGTACTCAACAGACGATAACAGCATATATCCGCTAACTAACAGGTGTTCAAAATACCTGAATACCAGCAGGCTCTGAATGTCAGTGATGTAAGTATAATTAAACAAGATAAGAAATGCAACAAATAAATAAAAAATGCAAAAGAAAATTGAAAGATTACCTGGTTCAATCCACCTTAGCCAAAATGTACAAACAAATGCTGTAAAATACTCCCTTTAAAAGATAATAGACAAGTAAGCTTCCCCAGCTGACCATAAACTAAATCATAATGGAATACAATCAAAGTTAATATAGTTGTATTAGATGAATTTGAAAGTATTATATCACAACATACCAAGAATATCATTCCCAACAGCATGAAATATGGAAAAAACTCAATCTGCTTAGACAGTTAATAGTCTCCAACAAAAGACTGTGGAATTTGCAGAGGATGTTAAATTTCAGCCTTTAAAGTAGGAGGAAAATGCCCTGGAAAAACATAATTGCAAATGTAGCAAACATATTTAAAGAGAGATGGAAACCAGCTTATAGCCAGTTTTGCAAAATCATGCAAGAAATAGAAATGCCTAGCCTCACATATGAATAAAAGACAACAACACACATGAATAATAGAAGTGGGCGAACTATTATGAAGTGAGGAATTTTGAAACAAACAAATGCAAACCCGCGGCCCGAAAAATTTAAGAGGACAAGCAGTTAGCTACCTCCTTTGAAACAGTAAAATATGAACTTGGCTCTAGTATATCAATAAAGAAAAATTCCTAAAGAAAGAACCAAACAAATAACAATAGAAACCATTGCTTAATCCTCAATAACACGAAACCAAATTAACATTATAATACCTAGGTTTTAACTGATAAATATTATACCTCAAAATTACATTTCTTTAAACCATGTAATTCTTTTAACCTGAGCATTCATAAAGTGCCGAATTCTGGAGTGACTTCTCGTAGTCGTAATATATAGGGATTAAGTAAATGTTAACAGTTTGGCCTCGATGAGGGTGTGGCACCACAAAAACAAGCCAAGAGTGATTTTAAGAATAAACGGTAATATATATGTGAGCATATGGAGTATATATATATATATATATATATACACACACACACACACACACACACACACATACACACACACACATACACACACACGCATTACACGTGACAAGACATATTTACATATATATATATATATATAAGGCGGAGGCATATATATATATAGCAGGGTATATAGAGACATGGGTATATGTATAAGTATATATATATATATAAGTGGCAAGTGTGCAGCAAAGTATGTAGCAGCACCAATTTCACCCAGGCTTGTACCAGGCTTATTTCAAAACAAGCTTAACAATACAGAGAGAGTCTGGAAGCTGACATGCAGACTGCCCCCACATGTTGAGCTGGGCAAACGGCTCCGAATCTAGGGTGCAGATGTTAGATCAAACACCGAATTTGCATGACTCACTACCGAAGCGCACCTCCCTTTCTCCATCATTTTAATGAATGCTTCTACACCTAGATATTCAAAAGCAGCGGATAGTCATACCCCCTCCCACAGTTTCACCAATACAAGAAGACAGCGGCATTATCACAGACAGGTCAGACGGTAATGTAATCACTTTCAAAATTGCCCAATCGACGACCCTTAAGCCCCCAGATTCTTTCAGACGAAAATACATTGCTGAACACCATGAGTGAAATGACAACCTCAAACGCCGGGAATCGCTGTAAATTGCATGAACATGCAAACAATGCAACACCAATTGCAAGCCTCCATCGACAGATTGACTTCACAACTTCAATCGGCCGAGGTGAAGATTAGGAACTGGACCAGACAACTCGCAAAAGACAATACACGCGATATAAACCGAGTTGTGCGGGGCAGCTTTATGCCTTGCCACGCTTTTTTAGAATCTTCACCCAAAGACAAATCACCCGCTATCAACAAAGGGCCCTAACTAACCTTGCCCCCGCTCGACGGTTCTATATACTCCAGTTATGAAAAATGAAAGCGATCTGGTGGTATATTTCGACTATTTTGATGGACAGATGAAGATGGCACTCAACGACACGCGATTCCAGCCATCCTCCATGGATATGCTTTATTAAGATTTTCCCCATACCTGCTGAGAAATAACACATTTGCCGAGATTATGAACGAATTGGAAATTTATTTCAATGACCAAGAAACCCCTGTCATTACGTCAGTAATTTTATTAGGAAACAAAATATAGCGAATCCGTTAGGGAGTTCAGCAGACATTTTTACAGAGGTTTGCAGACTGCAATCCTCCTGGAAAATCAGGTTGATATGTATAAAGCCATGTTGTTACCAAAGATTGCAGCCGAAATCCAACATTTTCCTCCCGCTGATGCATGCCCGACAGACTTAGGTGTCTATAACGTCAATCGCAGACAGGTCCAGAACGTCCCTCCAGGGACGACACTTAAAAGCTATCCCAGCAGCAAACTAACATGATGATTCTGACAACATAGCAAGCAATTTCGCCAGCGTTTCAGGTCATATTCAGGCAATAGGTCCAGATCTGGAAATAGGGATCAAACTAGAGTAAACGTGAATGATGTCGATTAATTGTCATTTAAACTAAAAGACCGTGTCACAGGGCAATCAACAGATTGTTACAAATGAAATTTCACCTTTGGCACCTATTAGTTCATTCCAGTTTAATGAAAATAGCCCCTAGCCTCACTGTGCGGTTTTACACTGATGCTGTAATCATGGTTTACCCCGCAGCCAATAAACATGTAGAATATCTGTTGGGACAGTGGAAAGCAGTGTCATGTTGCGCTGAATCATTGGTCAAATTTTTGATACCTTCATATCGCATGCAAATAACTCCATCACGCACACATCCTTCTCCACTGCCACGAAGATAATTTTCTACCAATAGGCAAATTGACACTACATTTTGAGATCGCACCCTTTACGATTTTGGAATCATTTCACATTTTCCCGCATCTCAATCACTCCCTAATAACAATGTTGTAACAATGTGACATTGAATTTATTAAACACCCGAAATTCACAAATCATATTCGTGAAAGCTGTCAACAATGTCGCCATCGAAACCTCACACCACCTGCGCCACTACAGAATTTCAGCCACGCCATGTTCACCTGCCTTCCGGCTTGGATTGGCTGCCTCACGAACATGATACACTGACATCACCAGCAGTGGTGACAGTTTCCCACAACGAGATGCTCCTTTGTGCTATCTAATGACACTGATGATGTCATGTTTGTTATCACTGGTCAAGTTGTAGGGGAATTCCCCCAGTAGATGCGTTGATAATTGGGCGAGTTGGTCTGCAACATAACGCCCTCCGACGACGGCGGCCAAGTCAGGGCAGTTTGGCGATCGCCACCCTTTGACGCCAGCGACGCTGACTGCTCTTCTCTAACAGAAGCAATCACTTTTAAACATGTTGAACAAGAATAAGACGGCTTTCATAGACAAGCATCGCAATTTAGGGGGTACTGTGACATGGTGAAAACATAGAATTATTATGTGAGACAATGCCACATACCTGATGTGCAACCTTCCGATTCCCACCAGATGTCCATAAACAGATAGATGAACAGATAGATTACTTGTTGCAACAGGTGTGATAGAGTGTACAAGGGAGATCTTGTTTACGCCTCCTCATCGCTATGAAAAGCATTGTAAAAAGTCACAGAAACATATGAATAAGGCAAATGACATTGAATACTGTCTTGTATTGATTTACGCCAGTCTAAACACAAATAGCTTGTTTTTTAAGTTTTGCATGCCGAATTTCGCCAACCTCATCGATGTTATGAGCAGCAAGAGACCCCGGTACTACTCAGTATTTGATCTGGCTAGCAAAATTTTCCAGTTGGCCTTGCATGAAGATTCAAAAACCTCTCACAGGTTTTCACCAGGGAGGGTCTTGCTACAATTTTACAAGAACAGCTCAAGGCATTTACGGGCCCCTTCAAGCTTCTCTAAGGCTCTGTCAATAGTTCTAAAGGATTACCTCAACAAGTCTGTCTTGATCTACATTGATGACTGTCTCATTTTCTCAAATACGTTTGAAGATCACATCACTGACATTAAAAATGTACTCATAGCGCCAACAAGGCCAACCTCAAGATCTCACAGATAAAGTGCACATTTGCCAAGCATTCAGTACAATATATAGAGCACATCATAGGCAACATTGGCATAACGCCCATAGGACGATCATATCAGTGCACTAGCCTGTTACCCCCAGCCTCAGAAGAACAATCGCAAATCACTCAAAGCATTTTTAGGAGTCACCAATTATTTCTCCCAATTTTTTTGCCTAATAAGGCAAAATATGAAGCAACTCCCAAAACTTACACTCACAGTGACGGCTTGGGTGTGGTCACCTTTGAATGCGACGGCTGCGCTCAAGACCATCAAACAAATGATGTACCGAACCATTTTTACACTTCTCTGATTATTCAAAGCCTTTCTATATTTTTAACTGATGCATCACAGAGGATAGAAGCTGGAATATTTAATAGAGATGGTCAGGGCCAACTTCTACCACTCGGGTTTACCGGCAGGGCCCTCACGGAGTCCTGTAGGCCCGTATACGAGCTGGAACTTCTGTCCATTGTTCATGCATTTGAAAAATTCCGCCATTACATTTTGGGCAGAAACTTCACATTATACTGAGATAATCATAGCCTCGTAGACACTATCATGTGGTAATTCAAACAGAATGCTTAGT
This sequence comes from Streblospio benedicti, assembly GCA_019095985.1. NCBI lineage: Eukaryota > Metazoa > Annelida > Polychaeta > Spionida > Spionidae > Streblospio > Streblospio benedicti. The sequence continues at coordinate 13,854,643 of CM032666.1, forward strand.
CCGAAGGTAGACAGTAGGTGGATCCTGTTTGTGTTGAATTTTGACTGTGACATTGTTCACATTTCTACCAAGGCCAACTTTATTGTAGACATGCTTGTCGCATCGCACATATGATTGCCCCCAACCCCAAGTGAGATTCTTTTTTTTGACGTGATACCTCTGCTTTATCAATTTTCAATTGGAAGCATGATGATGTCCGAAAGTGAACGATTTCATTTCAGAAATGCGGTCAGTTCAGTAATGGGCTATGTCTCAAGCAATTCTTTGAAGACAAAAATATGATGAAGAAATGCAGCATATACAATGAGAAACACAAGATCCGTATCATACCTGAGAAACCACTGTTTATTGAGACGCCTCCCATTCAGATCCACATTCTAACAAGAGGCTTGAATGCCATACCAATAAATATCAAGTGTTTGATGTGAGAAATCAGTAGTGCCAGCCACGCCGCTGCATTCACCTGAAAAGTGCATGAGACTTGTCAGTCTGTCTCAGTTGATCTTCCCGACAAAACACGAAGACAATGCCAAATTATTGAAAGCATAATAGCATTACGCTCAGGGCTTTTTTCCATCTCATGCCCACCCAGTCAAATTCATGGCTGAAAGGCTCTGCTCTGTGTGTTGTTCCAGCCCGGCCCACGAGGCGATGTTGCATAACCACTGACCATTCAGAACATAACTCACATCAACCCAGTCAGTGAAAATGATTATCATGCTAAAGGGGGGAGGGGAACCTTTGGGCTTTGGGGGCCCCCCAAAATTT
>CM032666.1:13855510-14030510 GCA_019095985.1 Streblospio benedicti
TCTAATTAAGTGGTACATTTGGTTTGAATATGGTTTAGTTTGTTGTGTGTTTAGTATAAGTATTTTTTCAACATCTAGATTTGCAAATTGATATTTGCCTGTAATGTTTCAAATGTTTTCAATTTTTTTTTGTTTAGTTTAAGTGTTACATCGTGTACTGCACTACATTGATATGTACATATACAACACTGCTTTTATGTAGCATGGAAAATATTTGACTAATAATGTTGCCATTGCATATCATATGATTATTATCCTATAATGTTGGCACCCCCTCCATCGTTCTGAGTATTACCATTTATCTACTTCATGATGAACGTTTGATCATTCTTGGTACCGTTCTTCAAACAAAATATTTTTGTATGTATTCAACACAAATGCTTATGCTGAGTTTTTTCAATGCGTTATATAAACAAAAAAAGATCTGTTCTATATGTGACAGTTGGCAGACAGTAATATTTCTGCAACCGTACAAGTGAAAAACACTATTTCATGATATACCAAGAAGTGATAACTAATATCTATAATTGCAGACTCTATTCATAATAAAATGTACATAAGCCATGGCCCTCATACACCATTTGAAATTTGAGATTATGAAGTATCAAAGACATATATGATATCTATATTCTCTTGATTTTGTGTTATCACTTTCACTGGTCATCCGAATCTACATATTTGCTGTCTATCCGGCAAAATGTTCATAATTTCATGGGTGGTAGTACCCGTCTTCAACTAGAATATTTATATGTTTATTCCGGTCTCTCATGGTTATAACAAACATTTTCATAATGCTGAAGGACATACCTTTCTTCTGATATGCAACAATCTATTAAAAAGTTTGTTTTGTGACCGTGATATAAAGTGATATAGAAAAAGACAGCCGATTTTATTTTACGTTTTTCATAGTTTTAGCCATATAGTAATGCCTATTTTACTATCTATGAAAACCATATTGAAATTAATGCTATCAAAATTACATATCAGTTATGGTAAAAAGTACCATTTGTTCTTTAAACTGGTATATAACAAAGCATATAACTCTTCGCAATAAGAACACTATTGACCCTCATCTTTGTTGGTGATATTCGCAACTGTAGGCTACACTTGAATCAAAATATAGTGGCGATTCATAGGGGTTATGTTTGAGTGGAATTTACTCATGTTAAGCTGTGAGTTTCGCATTGCTATCACACACCATTGCAAAGCTGAGAACAGTGGACAGGGTATGAAAGAGCCGGCCCAGAGGATCCAGCGCCGGCTGATCACGGCCCGGGTCGGTTAATTACAAGGTTCACGGCAATGCGTGCCGGCCACGTTTTTGAAGTAGCATGGTGCATACTCATAAAAATCAGGCTCGATATTTCCATGGATTTCTTGTTTCATGCACTAAACATCGTGCATGTCAATCAAAATGGGGTTGTGGAAAATCATCTATCACAGCTGCCGTTAGAACGGTTTCAAAGGTAAAGAATTAGCGAGTATTAGTGAAAATCTTTTTGTAAATCAATATCAACTTTAATAAGTGTATCATGTTGTGGTTCATTCATCGACTTTAGTGTATATAAACATCTCAGTGTGCGTTTAGATGCAGAACATAGTAGCATGGTCAATCAATATCTTTGAGGATTGAGGATCCGCCATGTCATCCATGAGGCTCACGTTAATTACAGCCAAACAACTCCAGGCAGATTCCGTAAATATGTTCAAACTATTAGACCCAAATTTCAAGTCTGGCAGAAAGAACTCTGGTGGGCTAAAGTGGTCTAGATTAAAAATCTTTTAAAGAAAGGTGTTTCTTTTATGAAATCAAAAGTTTTTTCCTTATGATGTGATGTGGCTGAAAATGAGCAAATGTTTCATCACAGGATGGACTGAGGATCATTTTGTGTGTGTGTGTGTGTGTGTGTGTGTGTGTGTGTGTGTGTGTGTGTGTGTGTGTGTGTGTGTGTGTGTGTGTGTGTGTGTGTGTGTGTGTGTGTGTGTGTGTGTGTGTGTGTGTGTGTGTGTGTGTGTGTGTGTGTGTGTGTGTGTGTGTGTGTGTGTTGTATACCTAAGCCCTGTAAATTCGTCGTATTCCAAAAGAACAAAACTGGACTTTTATGCTCTGTTAGAACAGGAAATAGCAAGTTTTAGCAATTTAGGTAAAAATCATTCTCACAGGTGATTCAAACTCGAGAACAAGTGAGAAAAATGACTGACTTTACCTGTGATGACTCTAATCAATATGTACCAGTTAGCAATAGCTACACATCAGATGTGCACAATGTGTGCTTACGTAGATTTAATCAAGACAAATCAGTGACAAATAATTATGGAAATACATTGTTAGACCTGTGTATAAGCTCTGGTTTGAGAATCCTGAATGGTCGCACTCTTGTAGACTCTTGTGGCCGGTTTACTTGCCATGATGTGAACGGCAGCAGTGTTGTGGACTATACACTAGTTCATCAAAGCATGTTAAAAGATGTTGTATACTTTTGTATTTTGAATCATTGGGCAGATTTATCGGATCATTGTGTACTTTCATGTAGTTTGAAATCTAGGCACACAAACAGCTATCCAAATTCCCAGATAAACACGAGTAATTGCTTGAGTCACGAACTGAGTAAATTCAAATGGAACAAAAAAAGCAGAAACCCTTTTCAAATCTGCTATGAAAAGTGAAAGAGTTAGAGTTGATCTAAATAGTTTGTGTCATTCAGTGAACGGTAAAACTGTTGGCCAAAAAGTTGAATTGATAACAAAGATTATTATTGACACAGTGAAAAAAGTATTGGTGCAGTGAAGAACAAATCAACAAGAAAAAGAAAAAAAAAGAACCCTCAATGGTTTGATAATGATTGCAACATGCCGAAGAAACAGATCCGAGATTTGAACAAAAGGTACTTCAAAAACCCATTTAATTTAAGATTGAGAGAAGAATTATTTGTCAACAAAAGATGTTTCAAGAAACTTATCAAAGATGAAAAGAGAAAATACAAAGAGCAAATTCTAGAAAAAAAATTGACAATTTGCATGACAACAACCCTCAACAATACTGGGATGTGATTAAGAAATCATTAATAAAAAAGCTACTCGACATATTGTACACCCACATGAAAATCGTGTTGGAATGAAAAAAATACCTCTATATAGAGATGTACGCTCGAAGTAGAATTCATTTTGAGAAATAATAATTCCCTGGCCAAAGTTCATGAATTCACAGTAGAATAAAGAAATGACACTGAACTACTAGTATTTGGCATTCATATACATGTATATTTTTTCCAAAAATACTGAATATTTGAGAGAGAGAGCAAGGCATTTGTTAATTAATAGAACAACAGAAAAGCTATTTGTCTGTCTAACCTGTTATATTATGTGGTTACATTATTTGATAAAGTAGGGCCTACAAAGTTTTTCTGTATTTGTGTTGTGATGTAATTGGGAGGAAAGTGCAAGAATCTGCAAGATACTATCCAACAGCCACGTTCTGCCACTGCAACGCGTGACCGGGGAAAGCTAGTAGTTTATATTTAATATGTATATGTTCAATCAACGATCCACATAATTACATATGGAGCAATGCATTTGGGAACACATCAAAAGCATTGGTAATTCTCATATTTATACCCTTACTAGCAGTTTACCCGTCTTTGCGGGTTAATCTTGACAAAATTTTACCCCGTTGCCGTACATTAATAAACAAAACACACGGACTTCCTATTCATTTTACTAGGAAAACATCCCGCGAACCAGTTCAGCAGTTTCACGTGATTTATTAGTTCATCTCCATCACCGTCCAAACACTAGATTTTTAAATTACATTTACACACTTTCTAAACAACAATGATTGGCATCCTCAAATATCCTTCCCCCGCTATGCTAATGCAAAACACGTGCGAAGTAGATTAAATGTCCCAATCGTAAACTCGCTTCCAACCCCACCCCCCTTTTTTTCATAACCCTGCTCTATGCCATTCCCATCTAAACAGGTCCATAATTAATGCACCCCCTTCCTGCTGCTGCTCTGGTTGAAACGCAGATGAGATCTGGAACATATTAAATGCTCCTCCCTTCCCATTCTTTACCCTTTCCCACATCCCTCCAGCTCCTGCCACTATACAGCTCTGGGAAAGATTAAATACATCTCCATCACCTTCCTCCCAGAGTCATATGCGACAGCCATACACATACTACATGTCTGTGGCAATGCTTGATCCCTCTAATAACCCTCCCTCCAGCTACTCCTACCCCTGGTAAACACGTGCAGACCATTAAATGTGCATCTCAATCACCCCCTTTCTGCTGCTGCTCGGGTTGAAATTGATGAGATCTGGAACAGATTAAATGCTCCTCCCTGCCTCACCACCAACCATACCCCCACTCCATATGGACATCAGCCATGCCCCCCCTTCCGCCATATGGACACACACACCCTTTCTGCCAACACACCTCCTCAAAACAGGTCCGGAGCAGATAAAATGCACCTCCATCACCATCACCACACTCCCCAAGTCCCTCGTTGCATGACTGCACGCGTGACTTGCAACGTAGTCTGACATATACAAACGTTTAACGTATCACATATTTTCAACAAACATGACCCAGTCAGCAACCTTATTAAAAAATTCTTTTTTCTTGTTTGTATCATTAAAACCAATTTGTTTGGTTTGAAATGTGACATTATGACTACCACCAAGTTGTCCTGATTGTACATACATAATTTGAAGTGTGTACATCTTCTGGTTAAAAAGCCTTTTGTGACACAAAAAATCGCCTCTTCCTTTATATATATAGACTACGTGTTTACCCGGCGTTGCAGACATGTCACAGCCATTTAACACTAAATGTACTAAATATGGAAATGATTGATCCCTCTAATATTCCCCCCCCCCCCAGCTACTGCTACCCATGGTAAACATGCGCGGAGCAGATTAAATGTCCCACTCATCCCTACGCTTCCTTCCAACCCCCCCTTCTCTCCCCAACCCTCTCTACCCCGTCCCCATCTAAACAGGTCCATAATTAATGCACCCCCTTCCTGCTGCTGCTTTGGTTGAAACGGATGAGATCAAAAACATATTAAATGCTCCTCCCTTCCCATTCTTTCCCCTGTCCCACATCCCTCACACCAGCCCCCGTCACTATACAGGTCTGGGAAAGATTAAATACACTCCCATCACCTTTCTCCCAGAGTCATATGCGACAGCCATACACATACTACATGTATGTGGCAATGCTTGATCCCTCTAATTTCCCTCCCTCCAGCTACTACCCCTGGTAAACACGTGCAGACCATTAAATGTGCAACTCAATCAACCCCTTTCTGCTGCTGCTCGGGTTGAAATTGATGAGATCTGTAACAGATTAAATGCTCCTTCCTGCCTCACCACCAACCATACCCCCACCCCATATGGACACCAGCCATATCACCCCACCCCAGCCCTTCCGACATATTGACACACACCCTTTCTGCCAACACCCCTCCTCAAAACAGGTCCGGAGCAGATAAAATGCACCTTCATCAGAGATAGTTTAACCTTGGTAATGCTCTTTGCCTCCATCACCACCCCAGCTCCCTCCTTGTATGACTGTACGTGTGACGTGCAACGTACGTTTGACATATACAAACGTTTAACGTATTACGTACCTTTAACAAACATGGCCCTGTAAGCAACCTTATTAAAGAATTATTTTTTCTTGTTTTTATCATTAAAACCAATTTATTTGGTTTGAAATGTGACATTATAACGTCCACCAAGTTGTCCTGATTGTACATACATAATTTGAAGTGTGTAAGTCTTCTGGTTAAAAAGCCTTTTGTGACACAAAATATCGCCTCTTCCTTTATTAGATCTACTTGATTTTTTTTCTACCACTTTCGATTTAATTCACATATAAGTCGAATCAGGAAGTTAGTAGATCTCTATGAAGACCAATCGAGGGCTGGCAATGCCTGTCATAGAGAGTTAGTCTCCAAATAGAGGGTGTCTTTGTACGGGTGTTCATTTTGTTTAGTTGGGACAAATCGTAAATAAAACTGCAATATAAGGGACGCCTTTTAAAGCATAGGGTTTGCACATACTAATTATTATTGTCAGAGGTCAATGCCAAAACGAGATTGATTATCTTGTAGATTTGTAGGTGGCAGGTGCATAAATAAAGCCTTATCATTGGCAAATCCAGGGGGTGTGGGCACAGGGGGAAAGTGCCCCTTCTTTTTCTACTAAAATACCTTATTTTCATAGGATTTTGGCATGTCCCTTATATTCAATCACGCTTGCGAAAACCATGAGATCCCTTAAGTGTGGACCCCCTCCCCGCTCACCTTTCTGAAAACTTGGGTCTGCCACTGCTTCTTGTTGATCAATGTTTGGAAGCCAAGCAAGTTCTCACCTTAAGTGACCAATTAAGCAGTTCACTTTCATGTTTGATTTGAGTGCCCCCCCCCCCCCAGTAACAACCGCCCAGGCTATTGTTTACCACTGTCACTTTACTGACCTGTTACGTCAGTTACGTAACAATATAATCTTCTTTTTACATATGCAACACATTCAGGGCGCAATGCCAATCACTCGCACCATCTTTAAACCCGGTTCATGCACACAACTCATACTCTAATAGTAGAGTAAAATTTCGATAGACCCGGACATTTTACATAACAAACGAATTTTTGCACAGAAACCTTCTATATGGTCCCCTGAAGCTCCAAAAATTCAACCTTGGGGAACTCCCTACACGTACGAAAATCGAAAATGTCCACCAAAGCAATGCATAGCGTCAAATCATAACATTTGTGCCAAATATGCTTTCTTTGTATAAAAACACAATAAAGTTGTACTTTTAGAATATGTAGCTCACATACGATCAAACTTCTGATATTATACTGATGGGGGCAGCCATCTTGGATTTGAAGGTCAAAATCAGGTCAAATCATTATGGAAGCACCAAAACTGAAATCCTAGCTTGTACCGGAAACCTTAAAATTGATGTATTATAGATGCTTCTAAGTCAAATACACAAAAAGCTAGATTTTCGTGGTGTATTCGGAACAACTCGTGAGTTCGTATTTTCGAGTTAACAAGTCGTAGGTACGAGTTGTGGCCATTCGATACTACATGACAACTGGGAAATATGTCTGTTAAAAAAATTGCATGCAGAGTACATAAACCCGGACTTAAACGAATGGTTTAATATACATTTATAAATCTAATTAATTTGGGGGACTTATGGCCTGTTGGTATGAATATATTTGATGAAACTGTCTGCGATATTAGAAGAAGTTATGGGCGCCGCCATTTTGTCAGTCAGTGCGCATGCACACGAGCATCTCGTAGTGATCCCTTCAGCTCCCAGTTCACAAGTCGTAAACACGAGATAAACTTGTATCGAACGGTTTTCACCACTCCTCAACTGGAAAGTACCAGTTCACGAGTTTGTTCCGAACGCCCTATCATAATAGCGTTGGCGGCCATTTTGGATTTTCGTACATGATTACAGTTCCCTCAAGGTTGTATTTCGTTGAATTTTTTTTTAGCTTTAGAAGGTTTCTGTACAAAAATTTGTTTGTTAGGTAAAATGTCCGGGTTAAGGAAATTTTACGTCATTTTTACTGTACTAAGAGCCATATATACGAACATGTGTAGAACCTTTAGTATTTTGCTTAAGAGCCTCTTATAACCATCACACTACTAAATATACAGTTACTTTCAAGTGGATGTGTAGTCTTGTATATTGTGATGATGTAAGTACTTACCAACTCCAAGCAATAGAATCCACAATAGAAGAGCTGGATACCCCGGCATGGTGTCAGTTGTTGTGATGGGTAGGACTGGGACAGACGCCACCTCACAGCAGAGATAGTTTAATGCTCTTTGCTCACAGTTCGTGGCGCGCAACACCCACGCTGTTTTGACAATGTAGCGACACTATGATCGTAACTCGCATTAGGATCATACTGGTACCGTTGTGGATATTTAACAGATGGTTAGAAACTTGCTTTTTTTTTCTTATCTTTTATTTGGCAATTTCAAGTAATCTTTACCTATAATGACCTATAATACCAAAGGAAAATATATCTTAAAGACATTCTATGTTTGAGTAGTGTTTAGTGAATTGAAAGCCGAAAATACTCATTTCATATAAACCAGTGATGATCGTAATAATGCAGCTGTCAATATATCATTGGTGCAAAGTCATTATGCTCATCATCACAAAAATTATATCTCATAATATCATAACAACTAAGCAAAATACTGCGTTCCTTGTAATCACTAAGATGCCCATCTCGATAGTACACTGTATTGTGTGTAATTTACTGTTACACCATTGTTATGGTTATGGTTAAAAATTCAAAGCCACAAAACTAACTTTCCACCATCTTTGATGATCCTAATAGCGCATTACGATCATAGTGTCTACTTGTCTACTTGGTAAGTAACAAATAATATGATCATAGGGTCGGCATTGTTATATCGGGACTTTGGAGGGCGAGTCCATTAAGTAATTGGTAGACCCAGGTGGGGTGGAGGCTTATGATGCGTGCCCCCCCCCCCCCCCCCACCCCCTTACACACACAACATTTCACGCCCCAAAAATCCTTTTCATGCTTAATGTTGCTGTTGCTGATGTTGCTGTTGTTGTTGTTGTTGTTGTTGTTGTTGCTGCTGCTCCTGCTGCTGCTGCTGCTGCTGCTGCTGCTGCTGCTGCTGCTGCTGCTGCTGCTGCTGCTATTATTATTATTATTGAAACTGAAAACTGGGGCTCCCAGTGAGCGTGGATACGGTTACTGAAAATGCCTTATCATACATCTATTACACAATCAAATCTACACGTATACTGCAAACCCAGCTCACAAGTAAGCAATAGGAAATGTGGGATTATGGGTATGATAGAAGTGTATCGTTCTTTCGTTATTTATAGAGCAGTTTTTTAAAAATATAATGTACATGATTGTAGTAGTGATCATGTTACATTGAATCTGATTGTACCAATGTAAAAACTTGAAATTCCACTCAAGACGAGCAGTTTGACGGCAAATATAGCCCACAGACGACAATTTACGTATTAATGTAACAGCGGCCGACACGACAGATTCCCTTTATATCTAGATCCCTTGCATCCTTTCCATACTATACTTCCCTTCTGAACTCCATGGGGAGTATGCAGTGCATTGCAATCATAGCGCATAATGCTCAGGGGGCACACTAATCTGACCCGTACCGATTTAACTTGTAGGTACCACGTAGTGTTGTAAATGTTTTTATTTTATTCATTCATTTCAGAAACAAAGAAAAAAATCCAATAATATAAAAGCAAATTGGTGCTGTCATTTTGTGATTCATAATATGTATTATACATGTAATATTGAATGCAGTACTGTTTTGTAATTTAAGTTTATTCATTTCTGCATTATGTTCTGAGGACGACCGCAAGGTCGAAAATATTTAATTAAAATGTGAATGAAACATTAAAGATATTGGTTCTACCTTTTCATAATAAAAGTAAAATAGTTACAGTATAAAACAATAGCATCGCACCTCATATAATGCATGTGAATTAAAACGGGTATCATGGTTGGTGGGATCAGAACCCCCCCCCATCTAGTAGACCCTCTTAGTTGATTAGACTGTATTCAGTTTGTTGCCAACCTTAAAAAAGATAGGACCTAAATTCAAAATACATTGAACTGATAGTAGTATTGACTAGAACAGTACTACTATTTAAAAGCCTAGATATAGATGTGTTTATTTACAGTCACAACGAACAGTTTTGCCCTTTGCTTGCGACTAAACATATACACCACGCCATTGGCATCGTTATCACACTATCTTTTAATACATTGTACAATCAGCTATTATCGGGTGTGCGACCTGATATAAGATATAACTGATCATAGGCTGATCCAGCGGGGGCGCAAGTGCCCACAACCTTTTCCTTAAGTGCGCCCACCCCCCTTTTCCAAAAACCTGGATTTGCCTATGTAACTGATAGCTTTCTGGTCAAGAGCTCACCCCCATATCCACCCCATCATGGAAGCACGAAATGTTGTAACAATATTAGTTGACAGAGTTTTGCGATTAAATCCTCTGCCTGTTGTAATATGGCATTATCGTGTACATTGCTCTTATCAAAACACGTTGATGGATGTTCGCTGCTGTTTTCTCTATGCCATCCAGCTGGCGGAACATCATATAATATGCATGTAAGTAAGCAGTCATCCATCAATACCATTAGCCACATCATGCTTTTCCAACATGCAATGTTAGCAGATCCAGTTTTATTGGAAAGGGGCAACCAATAGAAAACATGGATCTTGCCAGATATGTTATGAAAATGATAACTTTTGTTGAAAAGTGTCCTCTGATCTGCCTATGATGTCAAGGATCTCATAGTGTAACTGATAATTATAAATAATTATATAAATAATCATAAATAAGCGCTTTTTCTGAATCCTAGTTAATTTGGACAATTCAAAATGGCGATCAAAATGGCCGAGATAATTCTGAAATTACACATTTCTTTCATCTCTGCTAATTATTCACCACTATGTCCAATGACCATAGTACATGTAAAATTTTGAATTAGCATATGGTGTGTTTCAGTGGCTTGGTTCTATGCAAGAACTGCACATATCAAACATTACAATGTCGGCTATCTCACACATACCATTTTATGACTTTGAATAGAGGTTATACTATACATACATGTATATATGGTTAATCTGGTGTATGATGATGTTGCAGCTTAACCTATATAATTTTCTAATGTGCTGCACATTTTCAAACAATATTTTGAAGAGTATTCACCTGCCGTCTCCAATCCACCTAGTGGACGAAATTAACCGGTGCTGGGTGCATGGTGGGGCTCTTACAGCGCTCTTGATCAATAAAAACCCACTGTTAAACCTCCCAAATTACTCACCACTAACTCCAATCTTTAATCTTCTCAACACCCCAAAGAAATGTTTCCCTTTTCATCCAATTCTCTTCTATTCCACTACACCAGTATAACGGGAACCCACAACAACAACAACAAAAAAGAACGAAAGAAAACACACACACACACACACACACACACACACACACACACACACACACACACACACACACACACACACACACACACACACACACACACACACACACACACACACACACACACACACACACACACACGCGCGCGCGCGCGCGCACGCACACAAGTGCACACAAAACACACACACACACACACACCAAAAAAGTGCAACAAAAAACAAAACACACACACACACCAAAAAAAGAAAAGAAAAACATACACACACCACAATCAACACTAAATCTATGACGCGATTAGCAATAACTGGACAAATGTCAAAAAGTAGTAGTAGTCGTAAGGCCTCTTGATCGTCTTCTTTCACCCCCAATAATCTCTAGATAAGATGTGTGTTATAGCTAGTCATTTGGGATGCCATGTACGGATACCATTGCATGCTCTCGCCTGTCCATAGGCCGATCCAGTGGGGGGGGGGGCGAAGATCCGGGGGGGGCACGGGGGCATCCCCCTCCCCCTTCTCCACCAAAGTCGTTTTCGTAGGGTGTTTGCAATGTCCACCATCGATCGCGCATACAACACCCATTGAATCCCTTAAGTGCGCCCCCTTTATCCCAAATTCTGGTAGCCCGTGACTGTTAGATCCAGGTCTTTGAAAAAACATGAAAATATGAAAATAAAACATTTTGGTAGAAAAGTGGGCACGCATTCTATGGATCCACCTATGCACACCACAGTTGGGCGCACTCACATCCTTCGCTCTTTCTTGGGCTGGATCTGCACATGCTTAAAAAAAAGTCCAAAGAGCCATCTATTATAACTATTTATCACATTGTGTCATTTTACCAGTAGAACATTGTGGATTGTGAGATTTATCAAAATGTCGTCAGCTGCCTACGCCTTTTTTATCGGGAGCTCTTTGTTTGGTGACATAGCAATCAGCTTGAGAGATCTGTCATATATACTGTCATTATTCAAACAACATATAGACTAATACTCATATGTGACTTTTAAACTGTTGATTTGCTATCGAGTCTCGTTGGAAGGTGTATGTGTACTCCAGGGTAGCTGAATCCACCCCACCCCCACCCTTTGGGTAGGTAACCTTCACGCTGAGCTCAAAAAGAGGGGCGCCCCGGGGGGGGGGGATCAAAAATCTTTTGTAATATAGGTAAAATGGGGAGATGTGGGTGTCTTAAATATAGTTTATGCCAGAATAGGGGGTCTTTTATTGCCCTGAAAAAAGTGTGGGTATTTGTGTTGAGAAAATGAGAAATTAGATTGTATTTGGGATTTGGCAGCTAAGAAATAGGAGATCTAAGATATTTTGTCATCTCAAAAGTGGGGGCCTTTCTTTCCAACACGGCTGTGGAAGAGCTACCCCCACCCCCCGCCCCCGGGACCCAGCTGGTCCAAGATATGGTCAACAAGAAAAAAAGAACATCAACAAATAACAAAAAGAAAAAACAACAACAACAACAAATAACAAACTTTTTTTAACTGCGCAGAAGTGGGACACAAACGTTAAACCATCTTAACGTTCTCTTGCGTACTTTAAAAATAGAAACTGATCGAGACGGTTGCGCAAAAAAAATTAGAATGGTTATCTGACAGTAAAACAGTCTAGTGCTGATATCTTTCACGTTGTAAATGGCATTTTTTGTTGTTATCGTACCTATTGGTTTGTTGTCATGTTGATTAAATCAATGTGTGTGATTGTTTGTTTATGAACTGTTTATTATTCCATTAAGTTCTAATCCATATAGTCCGCGGGCTCCATATGGAAACTACACCACCCCCCACCCACCCCGTAGGAGTTTTCGCAAACATATTTTTTCTTTGTACCTTAGATACTACTCTTAAGGAAAAAGTATGTTTGCCCAAAATATTTGATGGTGAAATATATTTTTTGGGGTCGACCAGGGGTCATCAGGTCAAAATTTCATAAAATTGCATTTATCTCGATTAACAACAAATTTAGAGTAAAAACTCGTATTGACCTTAGATAGGAACATGTGTATGTGGAATCGAAATAAAACATCAGATTTCACCTTTGACCTCTCCTTCAGGGTCAAACAGTGGTCATTGTGGTCAAAATTTCATAAAATTGCATTTATCTTGATTAATAACAAATTTAGAGTAACATCTTGCATTGACCTTAGATAGGAACATGTGTATGTGGAATCCAAATTAAACATCACATTTGACCTTTGACCTCTCCATCAAGGTTATTCTAGTAGGTCAATTTCAGGTATTTTGTTCATTTTTGCATTTACGAAAGAAATGAGCAGCTTTGAATATTTTATTTGTTAATAATCAATGATAAATTAGTTTTATTGATATGAGCATTTGTATTCTGGATTGGAATTACATAATGTTTCATTTTAATCAATATTTTACTAAATAGTTTAATATATCAATTGGTTTCACTTTTAATGGTAGATTTTGAGGCAGCGTCAGTATCATTGATATCTTCATAAAGTGCATTTTCTCAAATTTTGTTATGTTTTAGTAGTATTATTTGATTGGACATTGGATTAGAAAAATGTTTAACTTATAAAAAGAGCAACAAGTTTAATACATCTTTATAATACAATGGTTATTGCTAAATCATGGAAAATTCAGTGACAATGAAATCTAAGAAGCAATTCGAAACAAGAAAAAAGGGCAATATAAAATCATGCATCATACGTTTTAAAAGTATGCAATCTTTCAAAATAGATGATTTATCAGATTCAAGTTGGGGAAAATTAAAAAACGATTGAAGTGAGACAAAGTTTAAAGGATCTAAAACAACATTATGATGAAATTTGCAAAGTGGTCCGACTGAATATGGTTGTAAATGCTATTGTTATCACAAAGAATGCTACAGCAAATTCACAAATCTCAAATATTTAAAAGCAATAAAATGAAAATCAGATCAAGATCCAGAGGTTGAACTATCAATAGAAAAAAAATCAAATTTATCAATAACATTCACTTGTGATTTCTGTTTATTTGTGAAAATACTCCAGAATTAATTCTTCCTGGCAAATTTCTTTAGTGAAAGTTGGACATGTAAAACAGAAACTGCAGGGAAGACCGTAAAAGAGGGTTCAGAGAGACGAAGTTATGAAAGGATGCTATGTAAAGTGATAAATTTAGATTTGAAGGCAAGAGAAGCTAAATACCATGATGAATGTAGAAGCACACATAAATATTCAGCGACAAGTATGCAAGAAGCTTTCAGGCAAAAGAAGATAGAAGAAGCTCATGGTAAATGTTATGAAGTCATAGCTGAATATATTGCAAGAAACATAATCATTGAAGCAAAAGTAGACTGTATGATTATTCTTTGTGAAAAGTTATATATCTGGCATATATGCAGGAAAAAAATCCATCTGTGTATGTGTATAGTGGTAACAAGACAGATAAGTTTAAGAAAAAGATGATAAACCATTTCTGACCAAAGTTAAAGTTCTGGCTACCAGAACATAGAAGTGAGCTGGTCAACTCCGATCATATTCAAAAAAGAAGCCATTTAAACTGCCTTTGAATATGCTTCATTAGATTACAGAAAACTTGAGAATTTTGGATCTTTATTGAATTGTACTGCAAATAGACAAAATGCACGTCCTGTTTGATACTAGAAATGTTTATTAAATGAGTTTGACAGCCGTATCACCTGAGTGCACGTGCACTACCACTGTACTGAGGCTCCTATTCACCAACCACTTAAGACAGGTATAACTGCCGCATTAGACCTTTCTGACATTCTGACCGACCCGGGTGGTCTGCCTTTAAGTGCTTTGTGAATAGGTGCCACAGAGTTAATGGTTGAGGGTTTAAGTCCGGGTAGAGGCTATGTGATATAGTCCTATAAACTTGGAGAAATAGTCCTCTGATGTCAATACTTACATCTAGCCAATTAATCTCAATATATCTACATATTCTATGCAGAAATGTCCATCACTATTACGTAAAGTAAGATATCTGACATGAATAATTACACAAACCGTCATGAAAACCCATTGTATGTTGTGAATGATTGTGACAAGTGTTATGGCTCA
This sequence comes from Streblospio benedicti, assembly GCA_019095985.1. Lineage (NCBI taxonomy): Eukaryota > Metazoa > Annelida > Polychaeta > Spionida > Spionidae > Streblospio > Streblospio benedicti. The sequence continues at coordinate 13,870,576 of CM032666.1, forward strand.
AGTAACAGATTAGAACGTCTCTAGGGGTATGATCAAATTAACACTGCGAATTTAGTGGTTAAATTTTACAATTATTTATTTTATATACACAACTCAATACCTGACTCGGTTTAAATAATAAATAAAAATCTACAATAATGAATTATTGATAATACAAATGTCTAAATAAATTAAATAAAAAAATACTTTACACAAGATTGCTGTGAATGTTCTGACACAATCCGACGCTTGAAATTACTGTCCACTCCCAAAAGTTTTCACTCCACAAAATGTCCACTCCAGAAATGCTTGCTTTACAAAGTCCAATCCAAAGTTTCCCAGCGGCTTTCAGCTCGTCTGGCCCAAATGAGATGATATCTCCAAAACAATGCTCTGTGAGCTTTATCCAGTCTTCAAAGTTCCAATAACAAAGTTTTCAAACAAATGCTTCTCAGAGCGACAATTTACAAATTCAAACTTAATGACAAGGATGCATGAAATATCAAACTTGATGGCAAAGATGCATGAACAAATCAAACTCTTCAAACTAATTCACAAACTGAAACTCCAAAATCTCTCTCCTATTAAATTGCGAGCTGCCTTTATATATGCCCTAAGGTCTAGAACAATCCACATTATTCTTAACAAATTATGTAATGCAGCGAGAACATTCCAGAGTGTAAACAAATAACATAAACCTTTGTTTCTGGAAACCTCCGACGTACCAGATAGTACATGCATACTACTAACATCAATAATACATCAATAATATTGATTTACCAATCAACATCTTTGGTAACATGACGTAAGTATATCACTATACAGTTAACATTTACGTTTCTTTATTTACTACCTAAACACGTCACACAAACCTTGGGGTCGATTACACAATATCTTGACCCAAGTAATAATGCAGAAAAGTGAAATAAAAATTAACATTTACGTGTACAAATGCTTGCAATAGTAAAATGCTTACAAATAAGGATGCAATTGTATGTTGCTTTTAAAATGCTAAGTTTATCTCTAAAACTGAACGATTAATTATGTTGGCCAGACTTGTAGCATGATAACCATCACATCTGTATCATTAGATAAAAATAGTAATCTCTGTGCTCCCTCACTTGCTGCATGGAGTGCATGAGGCAAACGTACATCAGCTTCTGAGTTTTTGTCAGAGTTGGGATACTCGTGATAGTAGATGAATCTGTTCATAAAGCTGAATATTGGTTGGTCCAGTGATGCCTATCCCACTTATGACTACCTCACTATACAACAAATGTAGTTTCAACAAATTTGAAAAATGTTCAATCAAAAAACAGATCTATCATATCTCTCTTCACTTAAGTGACGGTTCTACGTAACCCGATTGATTTGAACGTTTTGAGCTGATGCCTATGAATGGTAGTACTTAATCGTTTAGAGATAAACCTAGTATTTCTAAAAGCAACATACAATTCCATCCCTTGTTCTTCTATCACACACATTTGTACACTTATTTCAGTAGGCATTATTGCATGGGTCAAGATATTGTGCAGTCGCTTCACAATCATTTACAACATACATGGAGGTTTTTTATGCAGGTTTCACCGCTTGTGTAGGTAATCATGTCAGATATCTTACTTTCCTTTGAACTAATATCTGCTCTGTTAGATTTGTGATACAGACAATTCCCATATTCTCAGATGAGAGTAAGCTTAACTTCCTGTGTTATCTTTTGTGGTATCTTGTGTAGTCAAACTTTGATAACAGTCATCGATATCATTGTCATTTTTGTCATTTTAATAACAATTATGATCATAATATACAAATGAATGTCCAAATTGTAAGATATATGTATTTGTTATACTTTTGACTATCATTGTAAGTTGTTGACTTTATTGAAAACTCCAGAATCATTGATTTATCTTGATTATGAAGGGCGTTAATAGATTATGTTTGAATGAGCGGCCATTTTGACAGCCATCTTGTTTTTACTCGTTTATTGCCAGGTTGATTCAGTTTTTTCCTACATCAATGGATTCCTCACCATCAAATCCTGCTGTGTCAAAACTGATTCCTCACCATCACAAACATACCCTTAGGCAACAGAATCATGTTTTGTACTTGTAATTACTGGACAAGTACACCGGCTGCGCAAGGAACCTTAGTAGGTCAAGATTAATCTATAACGGTACCATTCACTAAAAATCCAACATCTTCAAGTTTTCTGTAATCTGATGAAACATATTCAAAGGCAGTTTCAATGGCTTCTCTTTATGAATATAATCAGAGTGGACAAGCTAACTCCTATGATTGGGTGTGTAATAAATTAACTTTTGGTCCAAAATGGTTTATCATCATTTTCTTAGTTCAACCTGTGGATCTTAATGTGATTTCCTTTTAGTTGAGATAACCATCATATTAATTCAGTCCGTATATTTTTGCATAATTAGTTAATAAAGTATTAATCAAAATAAAACATAAAAGTAATCCCAATCTAGAATACAAATGCTTATATCAATAAAACTAATTTATCATGGATTATTAACAAATAAAATGTTTAAAGCTGCTCATTTCTTTCGTAAACTCAAAAATGAACAAAATTCCTGAAATTGACCTACTAATGTAACCTTGAAGGAGAGGTCAAAGGTCAAATGTGATGTTTAAGTTGGATTCCACATACACATGTTCCTACCTAAAGTCAATACAAGTTGGTACTCTAAATTTGTTAAAAATCGAAATAAATGCAATTTTAAGAAATTTTGACCACGATGACCACTGTTTGACCTTGAAGGAGAGGTCAAAGGTGAAATCTGATGTTTTATTTGGATTCCACATACACATGTTCCTACCTAAGGTCAATACAAGTTTTTACTCTAAATTCGTTATTAATCGAGATAAATGCAATTTTATGAAATTTTGACCCGATGACCCCTGTTTGACCCCCAAAAATATATTTCGCCATCAAATATTTTTGGGAAACATCATTTTCCCTATAGAGTAGTATCTAAACTACAAAAAAACATGTTTAGGAAAACTCCTATGGGGGTGGGGGGGGGGGGGGGGTAGGGGTATACGGAGCCCGCGGACTAATATGTCATTTACCGCCAATTTGTAAAGTCTAAGAGAATTGATTTCTTATCAGGATTTAGACTTTCATTTAATAAAAAATGATTACTGATTACTTTATTCATTATTATCCTGGCACCTGTGTATATTTTCTATTTAAGCGAAAAATAATAATGACGATGCCAGAGGTTTTAAGACTATTTTATCATGTTACATAAACTATGTACTTATTATTATAAAATACATGCACAATACGACTACATCTAGACATAGAAACTTGTTAGATTTATGTAGGGGTTTATATACACACATATTGTGTAGATCTTATGTTAAATTCACCAAGAAACTTCATAATCCGACTAAATGTTCGTAAGATTTTTATCATTTAGTTGACATTCAAACTCCCCAATGAGTAGTCAGCGCTCGGTGACATTGACAAACATGGTATTACTTAACTCAGTACAAGTTTATCTATATGTTTCAGATTGCTATCGAATGTATAATGAAGCCAATTTTAAAATCGTAGTCACAAGTAAGACCAATCAATCATCACTTAGTATTAATCATTGACAAGACTGTGAAGGTTTCATTGTCATACATAATATCATTGCATTTCTCAGATTAGTATCATATAAGCCTACAGGTATCTGGCGAAAATGATCTAATCAGTCATCTACGAAAGTTTTCATACAAATGTACTTGTAGAGAGCAACAGCAGTGAAAGGTTTAGCCAGTTCTTGAAAAGTGTGTGATTCAGGCCTGCATGATAATTAAATACAGTTCGTAATGTAAAAAAAAAGACATTTCTAATGCATTTGATTTACTCAAATTGAACTGGCAGATCTAGGTTTTCATAATAAAGAGGTGTGGGATTTCGTTGCGAGTCAACTTTGAACAAATAAATTGCCAATAACACATCTAAGGCGATATTGTCACATACCGGAAGGGAGGCGGGGGCGCAAATTCACAACAGGAGGAGGGATGCACTGAAGAGGTCTCCTGGGTTTTGTACGAGCGATCGATAGCGAACATGCCAAAAATGCCATGAAATTAAAATAAAATATTTTGGTGAGAAAAGGGGCAGAGACCCCCTCCCCCTGGGCCGTCTCCGGATCTGGCGATGTCTTTACAGTAGAACCTCTGTATTAGGACCACCTTAGGGACCAGTGTTAGGTGTTCTCAATAGAGAGACTGTCTTTATAAAAGAGGTCCATTTTTGTAGTTTTATAAAAGTGGTCTCATTACAGAGGTGGTCTCAATAGAGATGAGATCATTGGAGGTTCTGTTATAATTAATTTGCTCTCTCTCTCTCTCTCTCTCTCTCTCTCTCTCTCTCTCTCTCTCTCTCTCTCTGTTCTCTCTTTGTCTCTCTCTCTCTCTCTCTCTCTCTCTCTCTCTCTCTCTCTCTCTCTCTCTCTCTCTCTCTCTCTCTCTCTCTCTCTCTCTCTCTCTCTCTCTCTCTCTCTCTCTCTCTCTCTCTCTCTCTCTCTCTCTCTCTCTCTCTCTCTCTCTCTCTCTCTCTCTCTCTCTCTCTCTCTCTCTCTCTCTCTCTCTGTGTGTGTGTGTGTGTGTGTGTGTGTGTGTGTGTGTGTGTGTTTGTTTTACACCCTGTAAAGTCAGCTACACCTCGTAAACTGTATTCAGTTAATTTTCTAACTCCCTTTTTGTTCTTGTTTTTCATAAACTTCAGCCCAGATAGCAATAGGCATTTAATGATTTTCTCTTTACATAATGTTGTCATAATGGTTCAGTCTCAGAGAACGCTCAAGTTACAGTTTGAGCAAAGTAAGCCGAGTAACGTACATGTACATTAACAATGTATTGTTGTAGTTGCAAGTGATGTAGAAATTCACGCCAAAGTGGCAATAAACATGTAACTATTGCCGCAAGTTAAAGTGCATCAAAATGATATGTATTCATTCGAAACTGGTAGAACTCAATAATAAATAATAAATAACAAACTAATGATTAGATGTACGTCCGATGTGCCTGAACCTAAAATAGCAAATTGGACCATTATCAACTCGGGATCAGAAGAATGACATTTAGTAATATATCAGATTAGAAGTAGGACAACTGGTTTATCATGATCATATTGTAAGTTGCACTGTAAATACTGGGAAATTATTTTGTAGACTAAATGTGTTATATATAGCACATTGTATATTGAACATATATAGAACATAAAATAACTAACTATTATATATTATCACTAGAAGTCTGAGTGGCTGAAGTATTGAAAACTGTTCTACGAGAAATAATTTCTTTTGCAAGAGGGGTTATTCCCAGATTTAAAAAAAACCACACAAACAAACAAACAAACAACAGCATTAGCTTAGTACATATTTATGTCTCTCAGAAGTTTATATCTGGATGTCATGTAGTTCTGAAAAGAACATATTATAGCTATATCTAGAAATGATATAAATTATACAATAGAGTGCTCATTCACAAATTGAAGAAATGTAGTTATATTGGCTGGTCGTGTTGACAAATTGTCATAGAAACGAAGACGGTAATCTTCATTGGGAGATCTTGAAACATCAGTGACTTGATCAAACAAAACAAAAAGATCAAATATATGACTAAACTGTTAAAAACTATTGACTTTATTATTTATATGTCATGTATGAACCACTTTATAGGCAGTTAACCTTGCCACCAGCTAAGTTTTGCAACACGAGCCCACTATATTTACAAGCGCAAACATTTTACATAAATCAATTTCAAAATTTAATAAAATCAGGATACACAGAGCGTCTACAGGCTAATAAACCAATAAACATAGAAAATGTATTTACTCTTGATTGAAATGTTGATGGCTGACTGAGTGGGGAGTGGAGACGAGTGGAAAGTAAACATAAACAGAGGTCATGTGTCACAGCACTCTCTGGCAACGTGTACTGCATGAATGTGTGTGGTAGATTATATCATTATAATGTATTATTATTATAGTGTATTATATATTAAAATGCCGTTTGCATCACATACACAAGAATATGTATACAACGTAGAAATGTATCAATATTCACCGTCCGGAATCGACATTTACAAGTGACAAAAAAATAGCGGACTTTACACACCCATTTCACATGGCCGAACCTAGCTCCAGATCTTGCCAATGACGCCAGACTTGTCATTTCGGGGTGGATCGGCGGAAACACATCAATATTTGTTACGTAACAGTCTGAAGACGAAGCATGCCAAAGTCACCGAGCCGTACGGGCCGTCAGAGATGTTGTAGATGACGGGACACGGCCGAGACAGACGAAGCATGGCGAAGAATTGTGATGATCGGCCGCCGAAAATAGTAGCGCTGTCCCTCTTGGTGGCTCTTAAACCGTGTAATCCCACCAGCTTCGGTCATTCAACACATGCTACAAGCTACAAGCTACAGCAAAATTAAGTGTAACGGCTGCCATTGTCACAATTATCCGTTGCTTAATCATCGAGAATACGTTTTTGGGTATAATCCTTCAGGGACACAAGCAACAATGTAACCCTCCTCAACATTTCCAGCCTTTTTATTCTGCCTCATTGCATATTTTGTAGCTAAAACATATGGGACCGTCCGTAAGTACGGTCTGTGACCCTTCAGAAGGACTGGTTGAAAAGGCAAGCTAATGGGACCATTCGGAACTAACACACCAGAATACGGGAACATCTTTATGGAAATTGTAAGCAGGCCCACCGTTAGCAGAGAGATCCAACGATAAACAAGTTAGCCTTCCAGACGAACCAGAATAGCAAAAAGTTGATCCAGTTCAACAACTCTATAATCCATAACGGGAGCCTACAGGCCAACAAAAAAAGTCAAAATCACTTCTCCAGAGAAGTGATAACACCTTTAATGTTGGGCCAGAAGCTGGAAGAAGTGTGTCATTTTCTCTATGTTGACACCATTACAATGGGAGCACCGTGGCGTTGGGACAGATGCTTTCTGTTTTATGATTCCGTTGCTTTTGATTGTAACGGCAGTGGCGGCACTTACGGTCTCATCTGTCAACTATAATCCTCCCAGAGCAGCAGACGAGGCCAGAGCTAATGTGAAAGACCTTGGGATGCTGCAAATGCAGGAAGAAGCCCCAGACAGCCCCGACAAAGTATGTGGATGGTGTGGTTTGGTGCCAAATCAAAGCCGAAAAAACAAAAGCCGAAAAAACAAAAATCAGCCCAGAACCGGCAAAGAGTGTCCTATTCCCTACCGAACCAGCCAAAACACGTCATTTTTGAGGCCAGATCACTCACGATCCACCCCGAAATGACAGATTTGCCGTCTTTGAGAAGATCTGGAGCTAGCATCGGCCATGTGAAATGAGGGGTTTACCAGTAACCAAAAGGCATTGATGATCATTTTCAAATACACGAGAACGATATATATTGGCGCTTTGGAAAATGCGTTCATCTATACCACTAAACTCATAGGCAGACCGCCCCCCCCCCTCGTTTTCCCACCAAAATACTTCATTTTTCATAGGGTTTTTCATGAAATCCCGTAAGTGCGCCCCGTCTTTTCCTTAAGTGCGCCCCCCCGTTTTCCAAAAACCTGGATCTGCCAATGAAACTTCTTGATGACAATGTTAAAACCACGGGTTACACAATGTTATATACCAGTTTGGAGCTCTCTGGAATGTTCTTAACCTGAAAAATCAATATGAGACCGGGGGCTTAAAGTTATTCCCATTTAGCCCTTGCATCATAGATTATATTATGTGATTGAATGTAAATGTGTGATTTCAAGTTACAATATTGTGTCAATGGTAGTTTTACAGTCTGCAATCTCATTGAGGTGCTGCAAAATGCAAGAAATCAAAACGAGAATTCTTTCTGAAACTTCATAGAACACCCCCATTGCAAAAACATGGATGCACGCCATCCCCTCTAGGAGAAACCCTGGCTATTCCACAATATATGGACACTCCACTTGCTTGTACGTACCTGTCTTATTATGAATTAACTTTCTAAGGTTACTGAATAGCCACCTTAACTACATTACTCTTTCACTATTAGAATTGTACAAGCTACCACTGTGTGATAAATCCATAACAAGGGTTAACCGCGAACAGAAGCTCTAGGTGAGTCAAAAGCTTTCGATTATTAGCAGTGTTTGTCTGTTTGCAGGATTTTCATAGCTGTTTATAAATTAGATAGTTGTGCCTGCCGTATGTTTTATGTACCTGGAAATACAATATTGCAGATCAAATTCGTGGATTGCGTTTGTGGAGGCCAGATAGCTTTTTTGTGGATATTTCATACTTGTAGAAAGCTAATTAAAACTGGTTTTCCTAAAACTGCAAATGTCATTTGAATTAGTTGGAAACCTCAACTGAGGTATCATTGAATTCCTTGAGTATTATTGGTTTATTTTCACATTAATCATTTAGATATCACGGTTGTGTCCTGCATGGTAACAAACTCAGGAAGAGGACCGCTATAATTGTAATAAGGATATTTGTTGTTGGAGCTGGAATACAAATGAAGTATTTACATATGCCATAAAGTGTGGGCTCTAGAAAGATAATCATACACGGTCCTACTATTATAACATTTGAAAAAGGCTAATAACCATTTGGTGTACCACTTTCAATTGATTATAATTTGTAGAAAATAAATAAAGGTATACTCGTATAGTAACCATACAATCGTAGACATGGATGGCAAAGGTGACAAGAAGGAAGATGACGGTTGCATTTACGAGACGCCAGAGTATCTTCAACACAAGGTAGACAATATTTCCAATAGCAATTGTTCTTAATCTTTCATATCATATAGTATGGAAAAAAGACATGTATATGCACCATTGCTGTTAGCTTATCAGAATCTAGTGTGGTAAACAAAGCGGAGAAAAATGTAACGGTTAGTTAATTAACATAGTAGAATAAGAAACATCAGTCAAATTGGACAAAAAAAAAAAAAAGAATAGATAAAATGCCATAAATCATATTTGTAAAGTGCCATACCATACTTTAATCACTCTGGTGCATAACGTATTATTGTGATTAGGACTCTGTGGAGAGGAAAAGCTGGAATAAAACTCAAAACATTTTGAAATAAGTTTGTTACATTTTGGAAAACACGATCATACACCATTGAAACAAAATTTACTACCAAAACCCTAATAATAACTCTACCTCTGTCTACAGGTGGTGTGTATGTTGGGTGCGTGCGTATGCACGCACATGTGCGTGTGGTGGTGGGGGGCGTTAGCCAAGGCTACTGCTAATTTCTCGAAATCGAGCGTTCGTTTAATGTGCATTTTGAAATGTTCAACTATCATGAGATCCTGGAATGAATAAGCATGACTTAGACAAGAGCGAAACAAATTCAATCATCAATATAATGATCGCCAATACCGCGTCGATCTATTGTTTAAGATAATTGCAAACCAAGGAACGGAATCGCGGATCGAGCAGAAAGCTATAATTCTGCAGGTTCACTTTCAAAATTTAATTATCCCGGATCTGGTAGGATATGTTATCAGAGGGATGGGAACACGATCAGTCGGTACTATGAAAGTACTACACATATCTAGGTATGTAGTTGTTGCCTATTGAATTATGGCTGAATGTTTTAGGACATAGATTTCGTTTGATTTGTTGTTGCCATTTGTCCCTATTCTATAGGTATTTTAATATATGCGTGTTGGGATTTCACGATTTTGTAGCTTATCTACCCCTTTGCACATCGATCATACATCAGACCAACTTTCAACTAAACATACTGTTACAACTTACACAGTGAGGTTTCTTTCTTCACGCATGCACACACATACACACACCACACACGCACGCACGCACGCACGCACAAGCACGCACACACACGTGCACATACTCTGGTGCAGAGACAGCGGAACTGAGGGATCCAGGGTTCAATCTAGGCTCCGGGGGTGTTACTTCCATAATAACCATTTCCAACCCCTCAGATTCACTAGGGGTCACCTTTTCCACCACTCAGTTTCACTGGGGGTCATGATTTCAACATTCCCGCCAGTTTCACCACGGGAGGTTTAATATCCCCAGCTCTATTTTCATGTGATTTTGGATTATTGAGCCGTATAGTAAATTTAAGTTGTAATCATGTTGTTCTTATCACATAGAATACTACCCCTTTGTGATACTACCCCATTGTTTTCATCCGTTGGTTTCACTAGGGGTATCATTTTCATAGTTTCACTGGTTTCACTAATGTAAGGAGTGTGATTTTGGACCTTGAGTGCCCCCCCCCCCCCAAACCCCCCCATTCACCCCTGAAGTACAGCCCCTGAGAATCTAGATTTCTAAAAGGCGTTATTGACTAGGTGTCAGCTACGTAATTTCAATGGCATGAGGCCTAAACCCAGATCACCATACTGGCAGACCCAGGAGTTTCACCTATGCACACGTGCTAGGACCCACTTCGTTCGGGGAATGGTCAGAACGCTGAACACGATCATTTGACCCCGGTGGAAAACTGTAGGTCTGCCGTCCCTTCAAACCCTGGATCTGCAAATGTATGCAGGGTGAAAGTACTATTTCCGTTTGCGTTATTCAAGCAACCGGAGCATGGACATAGTCAGGACATTGAAACTTCACCAACTCAACACTCGTCAATACAGCAATTCGTCAGTTAATCATTCTTTCATGCATATTCTTTGATTCATTCCCGCTACAACTCTATGGCACAGCAGCGCTTACATTATGCAGTTGGATTGGATTTAGCTAATGAGCATACACTGTGGATCTATAGACATATGTACAATAGTTGTATATTGTAACATTACTTTGTGTGTACAGAGATCAATGTTGTATATGTACACATATGGTGAGCTGCAACAGAAACATGATCGGCTGTTTTATACTAATAATAGCTGGTGAAATGTATCCTATTGCTGATGTGTACGTGTCTGTAGACTAGAAAGCAATAGGTACATCATGCAGCAAAACCTTTCTATTCGAGTGGTCTTAATAGCAAGGTCATGAGTCTTGGTGGTCTCTTTATTGGGGTCTGCGACTAAGAAAAAGGTATTAGGAAGGCATTCTTCTGTAAAGGTGGTCATATGGAGACCTATACGGGAGATTACACTGAATAGTTCCCTTGTCATGATATCCAAGACTAATGATAATCAATGACAAAGATTTAATGTCTTGCTGGTGTATGAAGCTGTTTACCAAAGAGCCAATTTTGAACAAAGAGAAGTCATTTCAAGCCGAGGTAGGCCAATAGGGAAAGATCATGGCTGTGAATGTTGAGCAAAGTCATTCTTTAACAGTAACACACTACACTTTGTGTGTTGCATGAATGCATTAAAAAGTTTAAAAGCAGGGGAGTGAAAGCTTTCGTGAGCAAATATTGTGAAGGGCCATTTCAATTGTTTATACAGAACACTCAATGCATTAGAAACTGGAAGGTATGAGGGTTTTAATGTAGAGGCCAGAATATGCCCCGTGTCACGGCCTTGTGCAATATGTATGTGGAAGATGAAATACATTTAGTGTTAGAATGTAATACTTATAATGATATCCATGCTCAGCTTTTAAAGGATATTGTCAATGCCCACCCAAATGTTTTAGTTTATAGTAAGAGTAAAATTATAACGTGCATCCTATAGGTTGCCAAGATGAAATTTTAGTGGAAAAAAATCAAAAGCCTGCCATGAAATAAGTGAAATATGTGAAAACAACTAAAATTGGTTTACCAATGAGATAGTCCAAACGATTATGTTGTTTCATAACATAGGCCCATGCATGGACTACCTTACGATTAAATTATATTTAGAGATGGAAGTTCCTTCTCATTTATATCAAACCTCTACCAAAGTGAATGCATATGCCGATGCTTCACAACTTTAGTAGACTGTTTGTATTCCGGCCCCATTCCATTCATACGTACACCTATTAAAGTGTTGTTGAAACTTCTCTTATGGACCATACATCAGAACAACTTTCAACAAGAGATATGCCAACACACACACTTGAAATGTGAGATCTCGTACATCAAGCGACGGGAAAATTACCTTGTAATGTGACCCAATTGTCAATATCTTCAGTATCAACTTGATAAACGAAGTGTTTCATTTGGTCTGGATTGGGCATTTTGATAAGGATCAAAGCAGGTGTCACGTCAATCATTCGAATAGCGAAACTACGAGGGCTTATCCGGAGTTAGGGTTTTTCGCACAAAGCGCGCATAGTGTTAGCATAGGGCATATCCGGCACATCCTGCACCCCCACCCCCCCGCCCAAACTCATTGCACCAATGTCCAGTACAGTAAAATGCAAACGTACGTTTATAAGACAGCTCGGAGGCAGTAGCAAAAGTTTGACATGTCACGGATTTCCACCTTCACATAGTGCTGGTTTCAGTGGAGAGAGTTATGGACATGCTGGTGTGGTCAGACATTTGAGTGCCCCACCAGATGTGCTTAGTGGAGATGTATGCACTGTACGGGGTTCAAATGGTGATGGTGGTCAGGTTAACAAAATGATGGATGCATAAGAACTTGAGAAATTGAACGTTGCGATGGAAAAGATGAGGTTGGAACATGAGAGAATGAATATGAATCACGACTTGGAACTTGAACATTACAGCAAAGTCTTGTCGTAGATAGGCTACGGACCGATACTATAGCTAGGCCACACATTATTTCACAGCACAATGGAAAATAATTGTTGGGTTGATTTACTGCTCAAAAGATTTTGTTTCACTGTAAATTGTTTGATTTTGCATTATGGAGCCGTATAGCAAATTTAAGTTGTAGTAAATCATGTTGTTGTTTTATCACATAGAATAATACCCTTTTGTGATACTACCCCATTGTTTTCATCCGTTGGTTTCACTAGGGGTATCATTTTCATAGTTTCACTGGTTTCACTAATATAAGGAGTATGATTTTGGACCTTGAGTGCCCCCCCCCCAACCCACCCACACCCATTCACCTCTGAAGTACAGGCCCTGAGAATCTAGATTTCTGCCAATAGGTTATTGACTAGGCGTCAGCTACGTAATTTCAATGGCATGAGGCCTAAACCCAGATCACCATACTGGCAGACCCAGGAGTTTCACCTATGCACACGTGCTAGGACCCACTTCGTTCGGGGAATGGTCAGAACGCTGAACACGATCATTTGACCCCGGTGGAAAACTGTAGGTCTGCCGTCCCTTCAAACCCTGGATCTGCAAATGTATGCAGGGTGAAAGTACTATTTCCGTTTGCGTTATTCAAGCAACCGGAGCATGGACATAGTCAGGACATTGAAACTTCACCAACTCAACACTCGTCAATACAGCAATTCGTCAGTTAATCATTCTTTCATGCATATTCTTTGATTCATTCCCGCTACAACTCTATGGCACAGCAGCGCTTACATTATGCAGTTGGATTGGATTTAGCTAATGAGCATACACTGTGGATCTATAGACATATGTACAATAGTTGTATACTGTAACATTACTTTGTGTACGGAGATCAATGCCGTATATGTACATATATGGGGAGCTGCAGCAGAAACATGATCGGCTGTTTTATACTAATAATAGCTGGTGAAATGTATCCTATTGCTGATGTGTACGCGTCCGTAGACTAGAAAGCAATTGTAGGTACATCATGCAGCAAAACCTTTCTATTCGCGTGGTCTTAATAGCAAGGTCATGAGTCTTGGTGGTCTCTTTATTGGGGTCTGCGACTAAGAAAAAAGGTATTAGGAAGGCGTTCTTCTGTAAAGGTATGGAGACCTATACGGGAGATTACACTGAATAGTTCCTTGTCATGATATCCAAGACTAATGATAATCAATGACAAAGATTTACTGTCTTGCTGGTGTATGAAGCTGTTTACCGAAGAGCCAATTTTGAACAAAGAGAAGTCATTTCAAGCCGAGGTAGGCCAATAGGGAAAGATCATGGCTGTGAATGTTGAGCAAAGTCATTCTTTAACAGTAACACACTACACTTTGTGTGTTGCATGAATGCATTAAAAAGTTTAAAAGCAGGGGAGTGAAAGCTTTCGTGAGCAAATATTGTGAAGGGCCATTTCAATTGTTTATACAGAACACTCAATGCATTAGAAACTGGAAGGTATGAGGGTTTTAATGTAGAGGCCAGAATATGTCCCTTGTGTCACGCCATTGTGTGTGTATAAGATTAAATCCATTTACCGTTAGAATGTAATACTTATAATGATATCCATGCTCAGCTTTTAAATGATATTGTCAATGCCCACCCAAATGTTTTAGTTTATAGTAAGAGTAAAATTATAACGTGCATCCTATAGGTTGCCAAGATGAAATTTTAGTGGAAAAAAATCAAAAGCCTGCCATGAAATAAGTGAAATATTTGAAAACAACTAAAATTGGTTATCAATGAGATAGTCCAAACGATTATGTTGTTTCATAACATAGGCCCATGCATGGACTACCTTACGATTAAATTATATTTAGAGATGGAAGTTCCTTCTCATTTATATCAAACCTCTACCAAAGTGAATGCATATGCCGATGCTTCACAACTTTAGTAGACTGTTTGTATTCCGGCCCCATTCCATTCATACGTACACCTATTAAAGTGTTGTTGAAACTTCTCTTATGGACCATACATCAGAACAACTTTCAACAAGAGATATGCCAACACACACACTTGAAATGTGAGATCTCGTACATCAAGCGACGGGAAAATTACCTTGTAATGTGACCCAATTGTCAATATCTCCAGTATCAACTTGATAAACGAAGTGTTTCATTTGGTCTGGATTGGACATTTTGATAAGGATCAAAGCAGGTGTCACGTCAATCATTCGAATAGCGAAACTACGGGGGCTTATCCGGAGTTAGGGTTTTTCGCACAGAGCGTGCACGGTGTTATAGCATAGGGCACATCCGGCAGTACTTCCCCCCCTACTTCAAAAAACAAACAAAATCATGTTGACCGTGGGTGTCAGTTCATGACCAAGTACAGTAAAAAGGCAGCTAAAGTATGTTTTACAACAGTAGGGAGGCGGTAGCAAAAATTGACATGTCAAAATTCCATTACGGAACGATCATAAAACATGAAACCGGGGGCGGGGTCCAAAAAGGTGGGGGGTCGTCCAACTTTTTTTTTTTTTTGGGGATGGGGATGTTGCTGAACTTGTCAGATAACTGTTGATGGTGGTGGCCTACGGTTTTTTAAGCTACGGTATTCTAAAAAATATATATATATTATATATAGCAATATATATATATATATAGAAATATATATATATGTATAGAATACTTTTGCTTTGATTGAGGGGGGCACTCAACTTTTAAAATATATATGGGAGGTGGTGTCATATAAAATTAATTACCTAAAGTGGAGGGTACTGTTACTTTTTCCAAATGCAAATGTATAGGATACTTTTTTTTGATTGTTCCTTACTACCAATTTTAAAAGGTGGGGGGTGTCGGGGTAAAATTAATTGACCTAAAAGTGGGAGGGTACTGAACTTTTTCCGTTTCGGGAGACCCCAAAATGGACACTGCTCCGTGGTACCTACAGGATCGTTATTTGTGATGATTGTTCCCTTTCGGTAGCTACCAATATTGAAAGCAGTAGCCTGGCCATTGATAGGTTAACAGTGGAAACAACCACATTACTTTACATTTAAACAATGTTGTTTTTATCTCTAAAAAGCATCTAAATCATCGTTAATAATTCAATTCAATTCCACCAAATTTTAAGCCCCAGACACAACACACATGTACTATTGAAAAACTGCCAAATCAAAATGTCCCAGCACTGGCGGTTGTGCCCCTAGGCTTCTATCATGGATTTCAGATGCGGTAAACATGTGTTCCGTGGCCAACTTCAAAATGAGTGGATAGGGAGTTGGACTCGAAACCAGAAGGTTGCATGTGAGTGGCACATTCCCGGTCGGGTCTGATGGTGGGTGTTCCATTCTGCAAACCTATCTCTAAGCACATTCCGCATGTGGCACACTGCTCCGTGATACCGCCGGTTAATGAGTTAAAGGATAGGTACAGGTCAGGCGAGTGAACGCTAATGTGAGTGATTAACAGTGTCTGCGCTACACCACATTTACATTTACATTTTAAACAATTTTCTTTTATCTCTGCTGAGAAAAAGCATCAAAATTATCAGCGAGCTTAATAATTCAATGACTCAATAATTCACAGAATTTTATGGCCATTCAAGAAGGCTGTTGGAAGAAATATTTCAATAGCATTTCAAGCATCCGTAATGTTATGTCATGTACTATTGTGTATAAGACTTGCTGTTACTTATAATTCACAGCTAACGCGTGGGTGCGTGCTTCTGTTATAATGGTTAAGTCAATCATTTGAAAATATAAGTAAATCTTATAATACACCACGAGTAAGAACCCTGATTTAGGTGGCTATTGTTTTTCAACTTCAAAATGGCTGCCAAGATGGCCACTGACCCCAGATTTCAAAATGTAAAAACTATACCAATCGCCATAGAATAATGTATAATACATCATTATTTACTATATTAGTAATTTCATGGAGTCTATACATAGCTCATGGTCTCATTTTTATACACCCCACAATAAAGGAGATGGTTTTATTTTCCAGTTCGCTAGATTTGACCTGTGACATTTAGGGACACATTTGTTTTATTAAAATCTCACCATGACACACATTACTAAGATGAACACCTCACAATTAGAGGCAACTTTCACTCCCGTTTCTATATTACTAAAAGTGGTGCGCTATCTGAGACATCTCACTAATCAGAACAGAATCCCATGTCTGACTTGACAAAGTGTATTATTATATGTTTTATGAATAAAATACAAAAACCGTTGAATACACTTTTGGCATAAATTTATTGTGTTGACAACAATTGTCAAGTAAACTCATATACATATTAAAACTAGATTTGAACAACTTAATCATTTTACTGCACATTTGAATTACCCAATGCTTTTATAGTATTTCTGCTAGATGGCAAAGTTTTTCCATTAAACAGATGTGCCAGAATTTTCATGAATGAAATTGCGTTCAATTTTCTCTAAATCTCATCCGTAGGACACATGTGGAAAGGGGATGAAATGCATTTTGATGGACATTCGCAGATGTAGCAAAGCTTGTTCACGTCAATGTGTTCGGGCATTTTCTCGGGAACGTCATTGAACATGTACCGGTGATTTTTGCCTCCATCCAGCACCAGTCTGTTCTATGAAAATATAAAAAGTACATTGCTAGTCTTTTAAAATCTAGTATTTAAATGTTGATTCAATTAGAGAAAAACTTTCGGACGTAGGCATTATTATGATTAATTACAGTGCAAACCATGTATCTTGAAGTTTTAGGCTAGGGGTGATAAGAAAATTCTTGATGAAAAGCCAATTAACATTTGTTGATGCAATGTTTGGAGTAAAAGTACTCCCAACTATATGAAGGGGAAAGTGAAATTAACTAATCTGTGAGCGAAGTTTCACGCGAAGTAAAGAAGTTTTGAAGTACATGTACAACTTACTTCGTTGGTCTTCTTGTGGTTGTTTGGTTCCCCTGGGGCCCAGTTCTGGTAGCCCATGTGGGTGTTTTGATCCCACTTTTTCCAGAACCACTGCTTGTGTGCACCACTCTCTCTAAATCCACCCAGCTATATACAAAAAAGAATATTTAAAATGTAAGTGAGGATCAATTGTATCATTTCTACCAGAGCATTTCGATTAGAAAAAAACGTGATAAATCAATGCATCTGACCATCAAAAAGCTTCAAGAAAAATCAAATTGTTGTAAATAAAACCAAATTCATCCCAAATAACACTTGAAATGTGCACATACCCAAGCCCAATTACAGGCGTGTTTCTTAGCGAGAATTTTTAGGAAGTCGTGTTCATGTTCTCCAGTCACGTCAGCTAAATGTGCGTTCGGTGCCGTATCCCAGCATGCCTCTTGTGCCGCTGCATGGCTCTTATCCTTGATCTTTGCCACAAAGTACTGGCTATTTTCAAACTTATACCCGTTGAAGATGTGGGGACAGCTGTTCTGAGCCCAGGCCGTGGCTGCTAGCACTGCCAGTGCTAAGATTGACAATTGAATCCGCATGGTGTATGATAGTGCTTCCTAGGTCGTCATATGTTCAACTTGTGATTTCTTATTTATATAGAGAAGTGCGGAGTCAGCAGGTGGTAAATGACTGTAAATTGTGTCTACGTGATGACAGAATGAAATCATGATTATGAAAGAGTTAAATTATATTGTGTATTTGATTACTTCTATCATGTCATCAAAAAAGGACGGAATAGAATCATAATCATAAATGTCACACAAATTTATATCACACACATATCTCGCTAACATATTGCATAGAAATTCTTATCATCAATATCAACTAGCAAGACCCCGTGAAAATCACGGGCAAGAACAATTTTCAATTCCATTTTTAAGTTTCAATATCAGGTGTAAATATTTTTATGATAGATATAGCTAATTCTAGTAGGAGTAGCTTTAAGTCTTTATGTCTGTAGTGGCCATTTTCAAGCGGAATTTCATCAATATTGTAGCATTTGTGAAATGATGTTGATTTTATGGATCCATGGATTTCACCACAGTTCGGATGGCAGAGTGCACCAGGGTCCAGGGAGTTAACCCGGACTGCTAGGTGGTGCCGTATAGTCGTTCGTTCAAATCCTACAGTACAGCGTATGTGACATAGAACTCTTTAGTGCTGAAAAGCTTTACATTGAAATTAAAAACATTTTGAACATTCTTCTGCATTAGTTTCATAAAGCATTGAAAGAAAACCAAGTACAAAAAAAAACAGTTTTTACTACATTCAATGGTCCCAGGCAGACATCGTATGGGCTTCGTGTTTCCATAGATTCTATAGAACGTTTCAATATGTGTATCATCATGCACATATGCAATACATAATATGCCTACATGATACATTTGAAACCGTCTATAGTCAACAATGTCTACACCGTACTTAAACGAGATTTAATGTAAGCTAGTAGCTACATGTACTTATGCGGGAGGCATAAGATAGGGTCTCATCAAAAGTACATGTCGTTTGTACGTTGTAATAAAAGCTATATGGCCTTATGTTGATATTTCAAAGAAACCCCATACGTAGCCCCCAATTACACGCAGGAGCGGGTCTTTTCAAGCGTTGTGATATGCAGGCTAATATATATGCTTAAAAAGCTGCAACGCCGTTTGGTAATGAAGGAAAGTTTCCCGGACCTGCATCAGTCTGGACCAGAGGTACAGCAGAACCTTCAATTAAGAGCATCTTTCCATTGAAACTACCTCTATAAGAAGACCACCTTTCACGGCCCCAAACCTTCACAGAAGCTACCAAAATGAACCTCTGTATAAAGACCACATCTCTATTGAGACCACCTAGCTCTGGTACCAAAGGTGGTCCTAATAGAGAAGTGGTCTCTATACAGAGGTTCATTTTAATAGCTGTATTAAGGCTTTGGACCATTAAAACTGGTCTTCTTGTAGAGATGGTCTCAATAGGGAGTTGGTCGTTTTACTGTATCTCTATAAGACAACTTCGGTCCCTAACCTTCATAAAGCTACTAAACCAACCTCTGTATGGAGATCACCTGTCTATTGAGACCACCTAAAACTGGTACCAAATGTGGTCGTAATAGAGAGGTTCCACTAAAGGTTTAGTACGATTCCAGTTGTACGAAAAAGAACCTCTGTATAGAAACCACATCTCTATTGAAACCAGCTAACACTGGTACCAAAGGTGGTACTAACCGAGAGATTCCACTAAAGGTCCTGCCACTTGCAGGTGTACGTGCTGGAGGCGGCGGCGCGGCAGGCGGTGAAGGCGGCGGCGCTGTGGCGCGGCGAGCCGGTCGCGCGGCGCCTGCAGCAGGACGAGCGGCGCCGCGACGCCGTCAAGCGCTGGAAGGTCAAGTCGCCCGACCTGGACGCGTGGAGGCGCGCCAGTCTCGACCAGAGGTAGGAGCGGATGTCACTATGTGGATTCATATATCCAGGTTTTGAATACTAAAGAACAAGTTAACACCTATTTTCTCTGGATAGGTTATGGAAAACCACTATCAAGCTTTCGCCCAGCTTCAGGATTTGATCACATTAATATCAATAAATTATCCAGAGATAATAGGTGTTAACTTGTTCTTTAGTACGATGTGACGTTTTACCCAAATGCTAATATATGCATATACGCGTTTCAGTTTAAAAAGCTGCAACGCCATTTGGTGCTGGAAGGGAAAGTTTCCGGACCTGTACCAGTCTGGACCCGAGGTACAGCAGAACCTCCAATTAAGAGCATCGTTCTATTGAGACTAACTGTATAATAAGATCCATTTTCATGGTCCTCAACCTTCATAAATCTATCAAAATGAAATTCCTCATAAAGCCATCAAAATGAACCTCTGTTTATAGACTACCTCTCTACATGAGACCACCTAATACTGGGATTCTAATGTGTACGATGTGGTGTCTTTTGAGACATTTTGCCACATATATATGCATGTATACTCGTAGTTTTTTTATAAAGCTGCAATGCCATTTGATGCTGGAAGGGGAAGTCATCTACCATGTGTGCGGGTATCTTTGGCTGATGGGCCAGGCCAAAACCCCAATGTGGATAGTTTTTTTCAATATCGTTTCATATTGTTTTCAGTAAACTGCAGGACAAAATCTCATGCTGAAAGTCGCGATAAGGTGATGTGTAAAAACAGCATATGATAACATTATTGACGGTACTTCTATAATATAATTCCAGAAGTATCTACCAGCTGCGTGAAGACACTCTGATAATAGAGGACGATGGGAAGAGATCTCTCACAGCACCTAATATCGAGAAGAAACTTCCAGAAGTCGACTTCCAACAATATAGGGAAAAGACGTACATTGAAGATTCTGCAGTAAAGAACCCAGAGAAACACATGAAAAAGAAATTTGCCAAAGCTGTCATGCAGGTCTATAACACTCCTCTGAGAACAAAAACCCCGTCCTACAGAGCTCCAAGAGACCATTTGAAACCGAAAGAGCAAGGCAAACCCAGTATATTTAAGCCCAAGCACAAACCTAATGAGGGAATACCAATTTATGCAAACCAGAAAGAGCCAGTACCTAGCAATCACGTAACCAACACACCACGTGACCTGTTCTGTGAGACGCTAGGGCCCAGCGTGTGCGGCTGTTGTATAGAGTGCACCAACAGGAAGATCGCGAGAGAGGTGAGGTTAAACCTAACTTACATGTACCTAGATAGCCCCATAATTCGTGGGTTAGACCCATTCACCAACATTTCCTTTCCGAAATCACCAGTCACGAATACTTTTCATTGTCTTTCACCAACATTATTCAGGAATTGTAATCGAATTTCACACACTTTAAATACAAGCGATTCACAATTCACGCTCAAGATTTAGGGCAAATCACCGATCACCACCCTTGAAATGGGCAGATCACCAGTCAGCAATAATATATTCCATCACATCTCATACACTTAAAGAAAGACAGTTTACACATCACAATCAAGTTGTAGGGCATATCACCAATCATATTTGTGCTATATGACTCTAGTAGTGAGGTGGTGCTTATGACGCACGCTTCCAATCTCTCTTCTTCCAATTGCTCCTCCGTCGGACAGTCTTTCTTCCTGTCTACTCGGCAGCCATTGCCGAACGCGTTATGATCGACTGTCCGTCGTGACTGTGTGTCCGTGGTTGTCCAGAGGAGCGATTGGAAGAAGAGAGATTGGAAGAGCGTGTCCAAAGCACCACATTACTACTGACCCGAGGTTCGGAAGCCTCGTTAAAAGGAGAACCACCCCTCTGCACGCACAAGAACTCACCTGGCTTGAAAACAATAGCTAGTGTGATTCCTCCACACCCCCGAGGCTCAGTTGGTTAACTAGCCTGTCTCTGGAGGTCCATGTACCAACACCACGTGACCCCCATCTGCACATATGCTGATGAAGCCTTGTAGTGTAACATACAGATAGAATGAGACCCCGTCTTTATTGCTGTCGTCTGCTTCAGGTGGAGCAGCAGTCGTTCCCGGAGCTGGACTGTTCCTCCACCACGCTGGTGGCGCCCAAACTCGCAATGATCATGATGGACTTCGACAGGCTGCATGCGGAGGACTCGCCGGGGGCCGGAGGCTCCCAGACAGAGAGGACGCTGATTAGTAGGTGAGACAGGGGCACTCTATAGGGTGAAACAGAAATAGTAGGCTGTGATCAATGGGTTATAATAGTGCTACTTCGGAATCTTTAGCTGTATCTATATAATAGGCAACTACTGTCTGTCAGACAACAGGATTTGGTGCCAGTTGCACGTGTAAACCATTACACAATGTACATGTACATGACAACATTATACGGATCCATTATAAGCTTTAAATGAGTCTTTGTCATTGTGGTGAATTAAAGGACAATAAACTGCAGGTGAATGCGCATCCTGACATTTACATCAGAGATGATGATCAGCAATTGTCAATTCCATGCTACACCAATCATCTTTCACAGCTGGTCAAGATCAAAAAAGAGAGACTAAGAAACAGGGTCAATTTGTAGACTAGAATAACCTCTTTGTCTGTCGGACACCAAGCTGATTTGTGTCTCTGTATCATCTTACCAGTACTTTAGTCCACTGAACACATTCTATGTTCACCAATTTGCGTTCGAGAGAGACAGAGGTTATTCTAGTCTACGAATTGACCCTGTGGACTTAGATATAAACTTAATGTTTTAACACTAGACCCTTTATTTGCGCAGAGACAGCAGTGTGCTGCTGCCCCCTGTCGGCGGCGGAGACCGGCATCAGTACGCGCGCTCCGTCAAGACGCGGTCGTCCGTGCGCCGCGGCAGGCAGCAGCAGAGACCCACACCCGCCATCACGGAGGAGAACCACCACACAGGTGGGGCGGGGGTACTACGGGGGGGGGGGGGGTTCCCCACATCTCACTTCCATGATATTCCATAAATCCCTTTCCCCCACGTACCGATTTTGTATGCCTTTTCTCCCACATCCCAATTCCTTATAACCCCCCCCCCCCATAGGCAGATCCAGGGGGCGCTAAATTTTCCCGACCAAAATACCTTATTTTCATATGGTTTTGAAATATTTTCTATCGATAATACATAAACAAACAAGTGCCAAGTGCCCCCCTCCCCTTTCTGAAAACCTGGATCTGCATGTGTGGGGTAAACCTTAGTCACAAACTTGTAGTCTTGTAATCTGGTATTGTCTCCCTTTAGAAACAATATAATATGTCATAGAATGTAGCTGCACACATAATGTGGCTATATCCAAGAACTCCAGAATTTACTATACAAACAATATTAATACTTTTACCACCCTATTCTACTTCTATATTAATAAGAATAGTGTTTATATAGTAAATATGGTTTTATATATAACCTGGCTATGTATGCAAACTTCTGTGGAGTGTTGAGAAGTAGGTAGTGATAGCCAAAGATGAATACCCACTGAATGCTCACACAATACACGCATGATTGAAAAGTAGCACAGCAGCCTTTGAAAGCGCCTATAGAACTATAATAAAGTATAATGTTTGTATGTTTCAGATAATGCTGATAACGGATACCTGGTGTCCGAGTCCGAAGACGAGCTTGCCTCGTCCACATCCTCCTCTCAGTACCTGACCAACAAGCACCCAGCTTACCGTAACGGACTCACCGTGTTTGAGATGTTACTTACTCAAGGTTGAAAAAACTCTAATACTGTAGCAAGAGGGAGTACTACAGCACGAAGGAGTACTATTGCACAGGGGAGCGGTACTGCATCGAGGGGCTATGAAGATTTGCAGACGTCCTGGATGGAACCAAGGAATGGCCAGTTGAATAGGTCAATGCCTAATTTGACTTTACCTCCTAAACGAGGTGTTTATGCAAGGCCGTAGGAATAGTCAAGTCACTAGTGAGACTAGATAGTTTTAAAAAAGGAGAAAAGCAGAAAGTTATGGCAACATAGTGTGTAATTCCAAGTCTGAAAAGTTTTCTGAGCACACCCAAAGTTTTGTAAGAAAAATTTCTAAATACCCTACTATTCTGATTTTGCTCTCTACTTTTCTGTATTTGCCACTTTATGTACTTTTAATATAGAAGTGATGAAGGTAAAAAAATGCAAAACAGTTAAATTTGCTGGTGTACATGAATATAAAATTCTCCTTTTGTTTGTGAACAAACTTTTATGAGGCAGTAGTTCCAGTGTTTTATGCAAGTGTAAAAATTCACGGTCTTCATCTATTGTTATTTGTTCTATGGCTTGATTGAATGTAGAAAGACATTTTATCAACAATTGACGATATTTTATTTTGTGATGTGTATTAATTGATCATGAAACAATCTCAAAATTCAATGGTATATTAAGACCAATTATTAAACAAAATATGGAGATAAGATTTTATGTTATGTATACAATATATGTAATTTTTTTTCTCTTAAATTTCAGAAGCAAAAAATTTCTTCCCAAAATTTCAAGCCCCTTCCCCCCCCCCCCCCCCCACCCCTTGCTTCCAAAGTTCTTTTAGGGAACACTAATGTAAAAAATTAGGGGTATGTTATCTGCTTTCACAAATTGAAATACCAAAACAATTAAAGTGTCAAGAAACTAGACATTAAAAAATTCAGATCATGTTTTATTATCTTATTAGTATCAGTATTTACAATTTAATACATGGATTTAAAATTTTACACACTCTTTCCACGCACCTCCAATTAAAAATATAGAGCTTTGGTTAAACTTCAAAACATTACAGCAAAATAAATTTCACCCCTAATGAAGTATAGTGATTACATAACTACTATACATTTCACTACTTTTCAGTAAACTATTAAAACTACATCTGCAGTATCACTGGCAAATGATAAAAGCTTTTTCCCGAAAATCATATTGCACCACCTAAAGATCATGATTTGAATATTATTCATTTTAGTTAAACTTCTATAGACCATGCATCCATGTGTATTTTGCAGAAGACTCGCACGTGACATACAATGTAACACAAGCTAAACATTTTTAACCTTTCATAATTGAGTTGAGAATGAAAATACAACTGGACATATTTGACTCAAACTACAAAATAAATGAAGATTTATCTTAAATGTCTCTTTTGCTCAAGTTATCGGTGAATTCGACTCATCAGATTTTGAGAGAAAAAGGCCCAACTGTATAGGTGAAAATGTATGACTTATATACAAATATATATATTTTATGATTATATTTGATAACACAACAGGAATACATAAATGCGCACAACTTTCTACAAATCTATTTCCATCTTGCAGACTGAGCAATAACAGATAGTAAGACATTAAATTATACTATCAACATCCATGAAAGAGTCCGGGAGCATTTAATTTGCATTTATGACAAATTTACTGGGTTTGCTTTTGAAATTGTGCATATTTACAATATATTAGAAATCTTATAGATTTAAAAAAACATGCATATCAAAGTTGGACACATGCGCAATTGTGTAGACTCTTGAATGGATGTCAAGAGCAGTAAAAAAATCATACCTCACAATAATGTATTAAGCCATTTAAGCATCATTCTGTGACACACAAAGGACATTTAGGAGAGTAACTCAAAATTGATTGACTAAATGTATTCTGGATCACTTGAGCTTTGCAAACATATAACCATGTAAAATAAATAAAAATGGTCGCTAAATATATTGATCTACTTACATGTTAGTACGATATAAAATATTGCTGTTATGTATCGATTTATATTATCTTTGGTTTAAATAAACAACAAAGATCATTAAATCCTTGTCATATGCAACTTGAAGACGTCTCATTATTACCGTAGAAATCAATTTCTCTTTCTGTTATACATATAGCAGAATATTCTGTTCAAAGTAACAATGCATTATGTGAAACGGAAAGAGAAGTACAAATCATCCATGAAAACCTTTGACATGTACAATATAGCTGCATATCATGTCAGCTAGTAGGTATAAAAATGATTTTTTGAAGTTGTTATGAAATGAAAATCGATTGCGAGCAATTCATGATACAATTCATCTTTGAAATTTAAAGATAGATGAAATAATTTATTACAATTTGTTACCTCAATGAGTACTTGTTTAAGAAAAGTATTGTCTCCTCATTCATTCACAAGCTTCGAAACGGTAAAAAAGAATAAGAATTTAATACTTTAAAAAGTTGGCAATTTTGTGCTCGGAACCCTATAGATTCAATTCTAAAAATATTGCTAAATCATGTTAGTCAAACTAAATACCTAAAATAGAATCCAATAGCACCAACGCTGGAAAAACTAAAACAACTAAAAAATCAACAACATGTCCTCATACAACAAAACCATAAAAGATGCAGGTGTAGAGAGATCCCAATCCCCTGTTTTGATCTAATTTCAAATATCTAATTTTTTAAATACATTTTCTACATATTGGTTTTTTTCCATTACAGTATCCATCATTTAAAAGACCCCAAAATTTTGCCAAAATTCTTAAGTGCACAATTTTCTGACACAAAAGCACAAAATGGCCCCTAGTAAATATTTGTTGGGGCCCCAGAATTTGCCAAAATGTTTACAGAAAAATCATTTTACTCAAACGCAACAAATCATAAGAGGTCCCTAGCATAAACATTTCTTAATTTATGACAAACGTGTGTATTTTCACCAATAAGCACATGTGTAAACAGCAAAATGAATAACGTTCTAATTTCACCTAAATAACATCACCTATTCTCAACAATTGTACAGAACCATTGAGTTATTAATGGGGCTGTTTAAGTCAAAATAAAGACATGTAATTCTAACTAAATGAAATACAATATGTACCAATACAGGTTCATTCCCCAAATACTAATGACTGTCACAAATGGAAATTGAAAGTGAGTTATTACGCAGAGTATAAATGCATCATATCACATTCATTGCATCAAGCACACTGTGTTCTATCCTCATTCCACTCAACAAAACAAACCGTTTTACTTCTCAATGTTAAAAGTCTAAATGACTACATGAATGTGACAGTTGATCACACAGCTTATAGTTTGATACATACTGTTGCTTCCTTACACACATTTTGGATAATTGATATGATATTTGAAGATGTTTGAAATTCATGTAAACAATGCATATATGTTGAACCAACTACTGACAAACCTACACAATCACGTTCAAAATCTCAACAAGCAACATGTAAAAAGTCATCAATGCCATCATCATGACTGTTTAGGAATCAGCAAATAAAAAAAATATCGAAAAAAAAAAAAAATCTAATGTGTATCTACATTTTAACCAACATTGGAATAGTTGCCCCGTTTTCTACATAGCAATGCGTGACACACACTTGCTGCGATTAAGACTAGCCACTGCACACGTTATCTACCATTTCTTCTCCGTATTCTTATCATGTTTAACTGAAGTTCATCACAGTTAAGTTTTTTATATTGGCAAATGTGAGGTCTCTAATAACAAATGCTCATTTTCCATCAGAATAGAAGCCCTGGTCATGTTTTCTATCCACATTTTCCAACATACAGAGTTCACAGAGAATAAAAATTTGTGTAGTAGAATATGACTAAAAGTAGCTCCAGAAAGCATACTTTTTCTATAAATCACATCAATTCAAACAGAAACAATATTCACCCACAGACCGGTTCATCACTCCAGCACAATTTGAGCACAGACAAAAATAACCACAATAAAAAAATCAAACCAAAAATACACATAATACACTCATGCAGTATTCACAGGAAACCATAAAAAATAAAACAATGTCTCACGCTGAAGGAAATACTCTCACATTCTCATCATTTTATTTCATCGATTATGAGTATCTGAAGTCACTTTTAACCACAGTTACATCAATACTTGAAAGTTCGCAGGAGAATTAAAAAAATAATGTTACATACCACATTTCATCATGACACGCCATGATCATTGTGAAAGTGTTGCTTGATAACAGTGCATCAAGGCAGTTTGCATTATGACCTATTAAGATAACAATCCCTCACTCTCTATCCTGTCACTGTGGCTGAATAGGCTAGTCTTTCTTCCACGTGCGAATGATGATTTTTCGAATAGACCGCTTTAGTATTTGATTGGGCTGTCATACATCCTACAGACTTGAAACAATGACTCTTCAGCTTCACAATACCTTGTTTAAACCATACATTGTTACATGCTACATGATCATTATGCACAATTGATCATTTAGAAAATGCATCCTCATAGTATTTGATGAGCTCGACTCATACATTTTATATTCCATGGACATGAAAAATGTCATTACAACATTTCTGAAACAAGATCATATTTTGTGAAAAACGCGTCATACAGTTCGATGAGAATATCTGCATATGAGCATTCACCTATCCCATGGACTTAAAATAATGATAGCAGCATTTCCATCACCACCACCATATCACGACGGTAAAAACCCTACTAAAACATTGTTTAACACATCATCATAGCGATGCAAACGATCATTTAGTGAACAGATCGTCGTAGTGTTTGATGAGAATCTGGGCGCAGGCGTTGACGTATCCCATGGAGGTGAGAGACGCCTGACTCTTGGACCACAGCAGGTTGGGACCAAACACGATGGCCAGATTCACGTCGGTCATCTTGTTCTGGTCCGAGTGCTCCACAACCTGGGGACAGAAAGTACATGTAAATTTGTAAATAAATTAATTGGATTTCATTGGATTTCATTTTTATATAAATAGAATTATTGATTTTGCGATATATCCATAGAAAGTCAGTGTCATGTGCTGCCATCTGGTGAAAGAAAGAGAAGTCTCGGAAGATGGACATTGAAAATGTCTGAAAATACTAAGACAGTGATTTTCTATGGATTTATCGCAAAATCAATAATTTCATTTAAAGTATATGTAGTTTTTATTAAAAACTAATGAGGATTTATCTCATGCTCCACAATGTCATTTGACATTTTTGTTCACTATCAACTACTCATCTGCAATTTTCCCCACGTCACACAAACATGAAAATCATGCATGGTACCAAACAGTCAGTGAGTGATGATAGGAGTCTTCGGGGGTGGGAGTGTCATGTTTTGGTAACAAGGTCACCCACTTTTTAATTAAGAATACTTGTAAATCTAACTACCAAAAGACCTCAAAACATTGTGTTTCTAAGATATATCAAAGCACGGCACTTGCGGCACTTTAATGCAAGGGAGATACGGTAGTTTTTTACACCCTATTTTCACACTTTTTATTTGTTTTTGTAAAAATGGATTTTTGGGCTCTGAAAACACTATACTTATTCAGGATAATAACCAAGGTTTTTGCACTCTTTTGCCCCAAATAAACGTGCTCTATACACAGGCAGATCCAGGTTTTCAGGAAGATGGAGGCCCACTTAAAACATCAGTGGTTTTGTATGTGCAATCGATAGCAAACATGCAAAAAAGCCTATAAAAATAAGGTATTTTGGTGAGAAAAGGACCTACAATGACACAGCACCAATCTCCCATTCTCCAAGGGGTGGGCATGCCCCCCCCCCTGGATCTTGGACTATTATTCTCAAGAAAAACTCTGTTTTACAGCGTGATTTCCACATATTTTACATGTGACAACATTGCCACATGATCATATAAATGGACTGGGAAAGTGGCCGTTTTTAATGTGCTATTTCTCTAATGAAACTTGGTTTATTCAAACAAATTATGAGTCAAACTATCATTCATGACTATTGTCAACATACTGGACATAGTGGTATAGTGTTTGTAATAAAAGTTTACTGTGGCTTTAATCATATCTCGAAAATCATGTTTCAAAAGAATTTTGTCAAAGAGAAATCATCTAACAAGCGTGTGGATGGTCAACGTATTGGAGGATGCAGATTGATAGTGAACATGCTTTAAAGCCGACGAAAATAAGGTATTTTAGTTGGAAAAGGAAGGGGGCACCCCCTACGTCCCTCCTGGATCTGCCTATCTTATATGTCAGAGTGTTTAGCACGTACCTCTGTGAGGAAGTTGACGACGTATTTGAGGATGCAGTAGTTGTCGTCCGGGAGCTCGTCACACAGCAGCCGCCGCATCTCCTCCAGTTTCTCTCCACTCTCCAGCGCTGAAAACACAGTACAAGCTGTCATAATGAACCTCTGTATAGAGACCATCTCTTCCAGCTTCTCTCCACTCTCCAGCGCTGCCAATACAGCACACATATGGATTCTTTTCATGGATGTGTTTTTAATGTATCATAATCATTATAATGATACCGAGACTTTTTCTTTACATATTGAGACTGTTTTCTTTTATTCAATAGAATTTATTTATTGTCAATTACACACATTGAAAATATGAGGTGTTGTTGACAAGCACAAAAATTCTCATGAAACGATATGCATTGTTACAGTAATTAATGAGATGAACATTTTAATAGTTATTTATCTATACTTTGACATGAAAACAACAGTTGAGCCAAATTTGGTGCGTGTAACATCAAATGAACTCTTGTTTGGGTTATCTGCTGTACTAATCTAGAAAAAATGCCAAATGGCATAGGTGACACATATCATAATAATATGTATCATATTGCGCGTGTTGTTGTTCACTCACACTGTACGCGGATGAGAGAACATTAGAATCACGACTATAAACCACCACATTTGTCTACAATGACTAATAGACTGGAAATCTAATGATTTAATATGTATTATTGGATGGCCATCTTGTGAGGATTTTGGAATAAATCTAGCTGCCGCATTTAACGACTTGAGGATGGCGGCTTGGGATGTGCACGCCGCCTTTTGGAATGCTCAACAAAGTCAACCGTGCCGCCTGCAAAACACAGTAGTAGCAGTGGTCTTGGGGGACGTAACTAAAGTCTGTCTATTATTTACACCATGAAAATAGTAGTTTTCAAGAACATGTGAACTTGTACCCTGAGGTCAAAACATACATCATATACAGCACACTATGCACTTTGACTCCTTCAGAAAATATTACCTTAGTGAGATAGGTGAGTAACATATGTATGACGTAACACTATGAGAAGTAATGTAATGCACTCTGTAAAGATCACGGAAAATACACTAATACTTCAGTATCTTGCAATGTATACAACGATTTGAGTTATTTTGCCATGGATTGTATTTACATGTAATTTCATTCTGCACCAAATGGTGGGGGCCATCAACCTTTATAAAAAAAAATTTTCCTTCTAATAGTTATGCAATGAATATTTGGGTTCGATTAATGAAAATTTCATAGTATAGTGGTGCTGACACTACTAGTTCAAAGAAGATACAATCAATCCATCAATCAATCACTTTGTACATTTACTTAGCCGGTTCTAATTTATTCCTCATTCAGAGGGTGTGGCCTGGCTGCCAATCTTTTAATATCTATTCAACCAACATCGGTGGTTACGGACAAAACTACCAGTGTAATTGTATACTACTCAGTCAAAAATTAAACATACTCTGATATCTATTCAAAATACAAGTTTACAAGTGTACAAAGAATGTTGTTGGTGACTTTCAAAAGAAACATCTATCCAAATGACTATCTTGAAACACAAGTGACTTAAATAAAACCTCATGTGGACTGGAACACTGTGTTCACTCGTTCTGATCTCTCACCCCATTTCGTATGATAGCCTATTACTCCAAAAATGTTACTTTGAAGAGTGACTTTTACCTTCATTGAACTGTTTCTGGACTTGCTTGAGGACGCCAGCATTGGCAGACCTCCGGAAAATTCCTTCAACATCGAGCGCTGAAATCAACCAATTTTAAAATTTACCACACCAATGTAGCAGAAGATCGAATATTATGTATAATTGCAAAAAAAAAAAAAAAAACCCTCAAAAATATTTTTGTCGACCACTAATTATTATATTTCAAGCTACTTTTGTCTATAACCAGATCATAATAGTGATATTGCAGAAAATTCGGATTTATTCGATAAACATAGATACCATGTACATGTATGGGTGCAAAACTTTATTAGTATTTTCATATGGCAAACACAAACAATAAACAAAAGATCTATTCTGATCTCTTATCATGTCGGATGTTTTGTAACACAATCTTGGAATTTTATTTTATCCCACATTACATTGGCAGATCCAGTCATTACTTATCACTTGACCAGTTGGGGTACAGTCCACATGCATTTGAATGCCAGCCCAATGACCCCTCTTCTGCAAAACCCGGATCTGCCAGTGTATCGTGATTAGATACGCCATTGGCCCCTGCATCATGGGAGGGTGTGTGTGGTATCTACAGGTACACGTACACTACTCTGATTTACAAACAGTAGAAGGTTCCATATAACAGTAGCAATGTGTATGGTATAGTGTTTGTAAATCATAATAGTACACATACCATACACACCCCTCTCATGATGCGAGTTGCATGATGCAGTGGCCCATGGATACGTGATACAGTACAATATTAAAATAAAATAGAGTATAAAGTTAAAAAGGTACGAAAGTTTAATTAAGTCACAAATTATCGCATCATTAAATTATTATAAATAAACTTTTTTCACTTGAGAAAGCATCGATGATGCGAAAATTTTGTGTTCAATAAAACTTTAGTACCTTTCTAACCTTATACTCTGTTCTGTTTTGATATTATACGGTACGAGCAGCTCCAAGAACTTTTAATAACAGTACTCATTTATTATATAGTACAATAAGGTGTGTTACCGTTGTCCCTGAGGAAGGTGATACACTGACAGACGACTGGCGGGATCAGCTCACCGCGGTTGTGCTCCTTGATACTGAAACAGCATACAATCTATATGTAATTATAAGTCATGAGACCAATTGTGAAATTTTTTGAGAATCCCTGTAAAGATTTGGAAAACCATGGGATTGAACTCACGATCGCCTGATACTACCAGACTGGTCTTATTTGTAGATCAGGCGCCTTAGCCACTAGGCCAGTCATCCTAGACACTCAGAAACGTTCATATTGGACAGCTTTATGATCCACTCGGGATCATTAGGCTTCACCCACTAGCCCACTTGGCGTTGCCACTGATATGTTTCTATTGATACCATATTCCGTGTCTTAAGCAGCACTTTAAAAGATCTACAAATTGATAAAATGTTTCCTGAAAAAGCCTACCACACAGCAATAAAGCTACTCCTATAAACTATAGCTATCACATCATGGGATGGTCGCTTTTCATGCTTCATCTAAAATACTCTAAAAACTAGCATTTGAGGCACCTGATATTGAAACTTGAAAAAGGAACTGAAAAATGGTCTGCCCATAAGCAAGGTCTCTAACACTTTGAAAAAATTGTATAAATGTGAAATCATACAGGTAAGTATATCAGGAAGAAATTAATGTTGATGATAAAATTGCAATATTTTAGCCAGAAAAGTGTGTGATAAAAGTTTGTATGGTATTTATGATTATGATGCTATTCTATTTTTTTATGACACGATACAATGTAGAATTAATCATGTACACAATATAATTCAACCCTTTCATCATCATGATTTCATTCTGTCACCATGTAGACACAATTCACAATCATATACAACCTGCTGATTCCACACTTCTGTATATAAACAAGAAATAACAAGATCAACCTATAACGACCTATGAAGCACCATTACGCACCATGCAGATTCAACTGTCAATCCTAGCACTCACAGTGCTAGTTGCCACCGCATGGGCTCAGAACAGCTGTCCCCACATCTTCAATGGATATAAGTTTGAAAACAGCCAGTACTTTGTGGCAAAGATCAAGGATAAGAGCCATGCAGCGGCACAAAAGGCATGCTGGGATACGGCACCGAACGCACACTTAGCTGATGTGACTGGAAAACATGAACACGACTTCCTAAAAACCCTGGCTAAGAAACACGGCTGTGATGTAGCTTGGGTAAGAGTACATTCTTCATGTTATTTTGGATGAAATTGGTTTCATTTAGGATAATTAGACTTTTCTTGAAGCTATCTGATAGTCAGATGTATAGATTTAGCATGTTTTTTTTCTAGCTGAAATACT
Organism: Streblospio benedicti; assembly: GCA_019095985.1. Lineage (NCBI taxonomy): Eukaryota > Metazoa > Annelida > Polychaeta > Spionida > Spionidae > Streblospio > Streblospio benedicti. The sequence goes on from CM032666.1 coordinate 13,904,532, forward strand.
CTTGTAGACATGAGACAATTGATCTTCACTTGTATATTAATTCAAATAAATCTAATATATTATCAAACAAATTATTGATAAGAGGGAACTCCTTCTATTCTATTTTTCGTACACAGCTGGGTGGATTTAGAGACAATGGTAAAAGCAAGAACTGGTACTGGAAAAAGCGCTATCGTTCCTACCCGTATGCCAGCCACATGTACTACCAGAAATGGGGCAAAAGAGAACCTAACAATTACAAGAAGACCAACGAAGTAAGTTGTACATGTACTTCAAAAGATCTACAAAATCTAATTGACTATTCATCAAGAATTTTCTTATCATTCCTATAACTTCAAGATACATGATTTGTACTGTAATTAATCATAACAATGACTGCATCCGAACATTTTTCTCTTATTGAATCAAAATTTGAAGGCTAAATTCGAAGAGAATAGCAATGTACTTTTTATATTTTCACAGAACAGACTGGTGCTGTATGGATCCAAAGATTACACGTTCAATGATGTTCCCCAGACAATCTCCAAATATGTGAGAGGAGACACGAAAAACAAGCTTTGCTACATCTGCGAATGCCCATCAAAATGCATTTCATCTTCTTTCTACCAGTGTCCTAAGGATGAGATTTAGAGAAAATTGAATGTAATTCCATTTATGAAAATTCTGGCAGATCAGTTTGATGGAAAAATTTTGCCATTTAGCACAAACCCTATATGCATTGGGACAATTCAGATGTACCGTGAAATGGTTACTAAAAAAATTATGTATCTGGTACACAGTGCTTGGTCTCATTTTGTTTCTGAATTTTCTTTTATTGTTGTTTTTTTCTTGTTTAATTTTTGTTATAGAATTGCTTATTTTTGAACTTTTATTCTAATGTTTTCAAACTACTGGGGTATGTAGTTTCCTTGTCAAAAAAAATTAAAGAAAAAAAACTTTAATATTGTGATATCCACACAGCATGAAAGAAAATTCAGAAACAAAATGATTGAAATGATTAAGTTTTTAAATTTTGTATTTCATATGTATATGATTTTATTTCGCAATTGTTGTTAACATAATAAATTGTAAGTCAAAAGTTTTGTTGTAGATTTTATTTTTTCTTTGTTAATCATCCAATACACTTTTACAAGCAAGACATGGGAAACTGTTCTGAGTAGTTAAGTGTCTAATAATGCATCTTAGTAACATTCTGGAAAACGAGAATGAAAATAAATAGAGTAGCAGTTCAGGCAAACTTATTAGTCCACCCTGCCACCAGAAATACGATGAAATCCATGGATCCATAAAGTCAACATCATTTCAAGTGCTACAATAATGATAAACATTCGCCCTGAAAATGGGCGCCACAGGCATAAAGCTATTCAAACTTCAATTTAATAGCTATATCTATCACATGGGATGGCTTCATCAAAAATACTCACACTTGATATTGAAACTTGAAAAAGTAATTGAAAAATGGTCTACCTACATGCAAGGTCTTTACAACTTTTAATAAATGTGAAACTAGATGGAGGTCCCCGCCCTCGAAATTTAGCAACGAACGTTTATTCCTGCCCCCAGTTCCCTTAATAATCAATCAATCAATCAATCAAATCCTAAATTTATTTTAAACAGGCCCTAATTATTCCTCATTCAGAGGGTGTGGCCTGGCTGCCCAGTCTGGATCTCAACCGTCCCCTCCAAGCCATTCGGTCATTTGGATCTACCAAACTCATGCCCAAACTTGCACGATCTTTCTGCAAGACTGCATCCCAAGTCTGTTTCGGTCTTCCCTTTCCTTTTCTTCCTTCAATCTCAAGCATTCTTACTTGGCTAATCCAGCCAGAACTGCGCTCAACATGGCCTAGCCATCTCAGTCTCCCTTACGAAGCACACTATCAATATCTGTAATACTCAGTTTCTCCAAAAAGGCTCTCTGAACTGGTATCATCATTAGGTTTCACACCACACATCCAGCGGATCATAGCTCTGTCATTTCTTCTCAGGCGGTTTATAGTACTAGAGGATGCTGCCCATGTCTCAGACTCATGAAGCATAGCACTTCGTACACAGGTGGAATAAACTCTACCTCTCGAAGATAAAGGAATGTGCCTGTTGGTGAGGACTGGCAGTAGCTCACGGAATTTGCCCCATGCAGTTTTGCATCTGACAGTTGCAGCTAAATCACAGCCTCCACCACTGGACAACATGTCACCTAAGTAACAAAACTCTGTCACAATCTCTAACATGTGTTCGCCAACTGGGATCTCCTTGATTGGCCTGCCATCGATTGGCCTGGCGGTACCTTTGCATCGTGGGCATATGTAGTCTGGATCAGGTTTGAGAACACTCTCAATTCCACTACACTGTTTGTGCACCCAGCATAGACATTTGCCACAGTAGATGGAGTTTCTTGCTACCCCCCACAGGCATACAGCACATGGGTATTCTCCACTTTTGAGCAATTTGTCTAGGTACGACTTTAATAAAGACTGCCAATTTCTTAGAATTATATGTAGAGGACGTTTTCCATAAGGTGAAAGAAACTTCATCAGCCATAACCAAATTTCTTGACAAATAAATCCATAATACTACTGGACACAGTAAATCTCCCATTAACACGATCAATCATAATATACACAAAAAACGTTGATGTGAAATCTACTGGTGTCATCCCAATTTATTAGTTACAACAACATGTCATATACAGTACAACCTCGTTTAACCAGACACGTTGGGAATCTGGATCGACGTTCGGAAAATCGATATATCCGGATGATTGAGGGAACGGGGTGGGCGAATGTAAGAAACCATGTATCATTGTATGTATGCGACCACAAGTGACTTTGAACAATAAAACTCGTGTTCGTTGTTTGATTACTAACGTTATCGGCTTACGATTTTTGAAGCAACGAATGCCACGTTTGCGTTGTGATGATAGTCTCAATCAACCAGTGCTGTTTTGGTATGCGCCATCTAAATGATAGAGGCTATTGCAATACCGTGTGCAATGTGTCCCGGACATCTTTGTCCGGTCCCTCGAATAAGAAAAGGCTTATTTATAGTTCGAGTCCAACTCCATCTCCCGTACATGTCCGGAAAAAAGGGGACTATTGCAGAACGTCCGGTTGATGGGAAAATTCAGTTTATTGATATTTGGTTAAACGAGGTTGTACTGTATAACCATATAAGATTGATTAATAAGAGATTTTGATGCCAATGCACTAGTTAATGTATGTATTAATGTGTTAATGACTTGTATTATAACTAATGTGCTGACAGCAAGTTCATGTGTCGCTACTCTGTTGTACGTTATGACAGCGTTGCACAACTCAAGCAAAATGCTTTTATTGTGGCCTTGTTAAAAATAAATAGTGTGATATGTCAAATTAAAGCAAAAATGTTTGTTAATAATTATCGATGTGAAGTGTCGATAATAAACTATGCTTAGACCTTGAGGGAAATAATCTGTCTGCGCCAACCGGGTTGGACGTGTTCAGTCATCACAGGTACGGCGCAAAAACCTTTGAGCTTGCATTGAAAAAAAACAGACTGACTCTGATTCTGCGACCAATTTTCATTTGCTACAGATTGTTCATTAGCCTACATGTATAATCCTACCGATATTGCTAGTTGATTAGAAAAAGAGAACGATTTGCTATCTCATTAAAAAAAAAGACACTACATGGACATTGGACAACTTACTCCTAATGAACCAGAATCCAACGCGGCCTCCCCTATGCTCGAGGCACTGGCGTTTATTGGGAACCACAAAAAGTTGTACATGACACCATCTCAGGACCAGGGTGCAAAACGGTCCCAATGAGCCTCACACTTCCAGACTACAAACTGCTGGAAATTATGGCTCTTTGCCCGGAAACGCTGGCAATGCTGATGTACAAAAAATATTCATCATCTTTGTTTAGTAGGTAATAATACATATCTGATGTCAACTGTTATTGTGTAGTTTGCCAAATGCATTATTTGTGTTCCGGCATGCAAGATACAATCAGATAAACCTTGGGAGACGAATAATGTAACATTTTTCAACAATATATTACAAATTCGTCCTTCATTATGCATAAACTCACCCGACTCGATTGATCAATTAATTCATGGCGCCGATTATATACATTTTGCAAGAAACCTATACACCAGCACATTTTCAAATCTAGTTGTGCAAGATTAGCATTTGTCAAGTGGTTTTAGTGCATAGTAAAATAAGGTGTCGTGTTGCTGAATCGCAGCTGCGCACAGCATTTATCAAGGCTAAATTTTGTTTAGTCTCATTTTCGTTCACAGGTAAAAATGCACTCTTAGTGATGAAAGGTGCGTTGCCTGGTAACGGGGTCAGACCTTCATGTATAAACTATCGACACCTTGACTGCTCATAATAATGCGCGTGTAAGCTTGTCATTTCTTGTACGAGTATAAAATCGCCTCTTGTTTCTTATTTTATGCTCGAATATGCGGGATTACATAGGGGGGCTATTATTTTCATGCTAAAAAATTATTTATACTAATGTCGGAAGCAATCGCCTATTTTAATTTGATCGGGGAATAAATTCTCCCAAAAGTTTTATTTATAGATTTGCCCATGGAACGGAAATAAAGTCTGGCTCTCATGACTTTAAATCATTGTGGTGATCATCGCATTTGATCAATGCATCAATCACATTCACACACTGCTAATCACTCACACACTCACTCACACACTCTTCCAACCCAATGACCTGTACCTATTTAACTTGTAGGTACCACGGAGCAGTGTCCAAACTGTTAGGGGTAAGTTTGCTCAACACTTACCACCAGACCCGACCGGGACCTTCTGGTCACGACTTCAACTCCCTATCCACTCGGCCACGGAAGCACAATTTGTTGTTAAATTGCAGATATCACAACAAATACATTACTATATTTATTTCTTAGTGACGATAAAGATTAAGTGTTGTAAGATAAAGAAACTGTCAAATTTTCGGAGCTGAACTAATTCAATACGTTTTCCACTCCAAAACAAAAATCTAAAAAATCACTTCTAATAGAAACATATATAAACTTACCTTGAAACAGCCCCTCTCCCCCTACCTTGCTAAGCAAACATTTAGCACAAACAAAGTTCGTTGCTAAATAATTATACAGGTACCCGGTAAGTATATCAGGAAGATATTGATATTGATGATAAAAATTTCGATGCAATATGTTAGCTAGAAATGTGTGTGATATAAGTTTGTATGGCATTAATTATTATGATTCTATTGTCTTTTTTTTGATGACATGATGGAAGTAATCAAGTACACAATATAATTCAACCCTTTCATCATCATGATTTCATTCAGCCATGATGTAGACACAATTTACTGTCATTTACAACATGTTGACATCACACATCTCTATATAAATAAGAAATTACAAGATCAACATATAACGGCCTACGAAGCACTATCATACACCATGCGGATTCAACTGTCAATCTTAGCACTGGCAGTGTTAGTAGCCAGTGCTTGGGCTCAGAAATGCCCCACTATCTTCAACAGATATAAGTATGGAAACAGTCAGTACTTTGTGGCAAAGATCAACAATAAGAACCACGCAGCAGCAAAGAGTGCATGCTGGAGGACATCCCCTAAGGCATACTTAGCTGATGTGACTGGATATTATGAGCACAACTTCCTGATAAACCTGGCTAAGAGACACGGCTGTCATTGGGCTTGGGTAAGAGCATGTGATTTTGGATTAATTTGGTTATAATTATGACAATGATTCCATTCATACTCTTGTATAAATGATACAATTGATCCTAACTTAGTAACTTATAATATATTACATTATAATGCCAAGAAATCTACTGTATATTATCAGTTTTATAAATTATCGATAGCTACAAGGGTGAACTTCATTTTTTGTATAGCTGGGTGGATTTAGATACAGTGGTAAGAGCAAGTTCTGGTACTGGCAAAAGCGTGATCGTGTCACCCACATGTTCTACCAGAAATGGGCCGAGGGGAACCAAACAACCCTCAAAAATAAAAATGAAGTAAGTTGTACTTAAAAATTTCTTACAATACGTACACAGTACAACCTCTTAACTGAACACGTTGTGAAGTGGAATGACATTCGGAAAACCGAGGTTTCTGGATGAGGGAGGTGAATATGAGAAACGATATGGGTAGAGCACCTTTTTTGAATGAGGCTACAATGCCGAGTGCATTGTGTTCGCCCATTCCCGCGAATAAAAATGGGCTAATAGTTCGAGTCCATGTTCGATCTGCGGTGTACACGTCCCAAAAAAATGGGACTATAAGAGAGTATCCAGGTGATGGAATTATTTGGAATATGGATATACAGTAAAAAGAGGTTTTACTGTGCTTAGCTTGAATCTTTGCTCACTGTGTCCAGTAAATTTCATATTTCTCCCTTCAAGCACACCAACAAATGTTAATTGGCTATCTAAAACAGCCAACTCATCAAGTATTTTCTTAGCCTCCTAATAAAAACTTCAATATGCATGATTTGTACTGTAATTAATCATAATAATGCCTAATCCAAAAGCTTTTCTCTTATTGGATGAAAATTTGAAGGCTAAATTTCAAGACACTAGCAATGTACTTTTTATATGTTCACAGAACAGACTGGTGCTGGATGGGGGCAAAGGTTACATGTTCAACGACGTTTCCCAGACTAGCAGTCTGAAAAGTGGCAAAAAGCTTTGCTACATCTGCGAATGTCCATAAAAATGAATTTCATCCCCTTTCTACACGTGTCCTAAGAATTAGGTTTAGAGAAAATTGAATGCAATTTCATTCATGAAAATTCTGGTATATCTGTTTTACGGAAAAAACTTTGCATTTAGCACAAACACTATACGCATTGGGATAATTCATATGTGCAGTGAAACGATTAAGTTGTGCAATTCTAGCTTCTATATAACAAAAGTCATATTATCTTACTTGGTAATTGTTAACATAATAAATTCTGTGTCAAAAGTTTTTTTTGTTCAAAAGGGAGTTTTTTAAATTTGAAAAAATTTTTATTCAGTAATCATATAATATTATATTTTTCATTTTTGGTAATCATATAATACATTTTTATGCAAGCCAGACATGGAAAAAAATTTTTTTCTTGAGTAGTGAGATGTCTCTCAAATAGTGCAACACTTTTAGTAACATTTAAATAATAAAAAACAGGGAGTGAAAGTTGTCACCAATTGTGAGGTGTTCCTATAAATAGTGTACAAAGGGTGAGATTTTACTGTATATATGGAAGAAATAGAACAAAAGTGTCCCTTTAATAATGGCAACGTTCAACTCTACCGAACTGGAAAATTAGAAAATAAATGTCCCTACGTGTGATGGTGTCTCTAAATTATCACTATGTTTATTTTAATTTTTTTTCTTCCTGTACAGCGCACTTAAATTCCTGTTTGAGAAGTATTAGTGCTATATAAATGTTGTATTGTATTGTATTGTATTGTATGAGGGTAAAAGTTTACTGTATTTTCAAGAAGTAATTCTACAGTACTCACAACTGTATTGAGACTCCAAACTGCTGCGTGGTCGTTGGAGCATGAACAATGGACGTGGGTACTGGGAGTGGCTTGTTCTTGGCCAATAGGAATGCATCGCGGCTGTAAACAAAAACAATATTAGCCAATAAGAACATATTTTGTATACTGTAAGCATTCACATCATAAAAATTTAGAGTTATTTCATTTAAATACTATTTGAAACCTATTAAACACAGCAATGCTAAAGTGTGCCAATTGCAATTTATTTATAAATTCCGCCACCCCAGAATGTTATACATAAACAGATATGAAATATGATGTAAACAAAGTATCATCATTTAGATCAATCCATGTATTTCATGCGTACCATAATAGTTAAAAGAATGATAAAATAAATGCAATTTGAAATAAAAAATAAAATAAATTGACATGCATGCAAGTTAGTTCAATTACAGCAAAAGATGGCACATAAATACACAGTAATTATCATACAATGTTAATCTTGTCAGATTTTGGAAATTATGAAAACTAGAATACCATATTTCTTTGAAAGAAAAAAATATATGTACACAAATTTCAAACATTAAAATTGTAATCCAACAATTATGTACACCTGTATATAATTAATGTGAAATCACTGCATTTTTTAATCATTTTTGATTAAAAACAATAGTTTATACTCTACTCTCTACAGCAACAATCATAAATCATTTATAATATCATTTGACCATTTGCAAAATAGCCCATTAACATATAAATATCTTAAAATTACAATTAGATAATCCAATAATTTTTGTATAGTAAATAACAGGCAATATACATGATGAAAAATCAACAACATAAAATGGATTCATCACGCAATTTTGTTTCACAGGCTTTTGCGCAAATTTTAGAATATACATGGGTAAAAAATCTATATTCTGCATACATTGTAGCTTAGGCAATCATGTCACGACTGTAGCATTTTACGTATTCATTTACTACACTACACCTGTAGGTAAATGAACAACCTAAACATTCTCACAAAAACCTATGTGCTTGTAAGGTTTGATTGATTTAAAATATCAACACTAATTTTTATTTGATAAACTTGGGCCATTGGCTTTTGCTTGAGCAAATATTCACATAGACATCTCAATATTGCTGATATTTAAATGTACGGTTACAGGATGCCTTAAGTGATCATAGGTCCTTCTGCGAATGTTTAGGGTACACGCCTGGCACATAGAACAACTCTTTTGGGATAAATAAAAACACATCATTCACATAATGTGTTAGGAATGAAGCAACATCAAAATTTCATCAAATACTGAAATTGCAATTTCATCATTAGTAATTATTATTTCATACTCTGTTTCCCACAACCAAATTTCAACAGCATTACCATTCCATTTTGACTGCCTTGAATATTACTTTGGCATTTAAAAGTTCCATAAAAAATGTAAATATCCAGAGATTTAGTGTGATTTTAGAGTTAGCAAGTAAAAATTTCATTTAAAAAACAAAAAACAAAAAACAAACAAATTTTACATTTAAGTTCTATAAAAATGCAAATATCAAGATATTTAGTTTGATTGGAGTTTGCAAGTAAAAATTTCAATCAATAAAATTTTATGTAACTTCATGGACAGTGAAATGGTATTTGCTGTTTATATTAGCACTTATCAAATCAATGGGTCATAAAGCTACCTTTATCTTGAAGTAATTTAATCTATCAAATCGATACAATATAAAAAAAACTTTCAAATTCAAACATACTAGAGGATAAAGGCAGCATCACTGTTGGTTGACTGAATGTCAAAAGCAATAAAAATACAATGACATGCAGAAATAGACAGTAAAAAAAGACGAAGACATCAAAAGCACTAGGTGATGACAAATAGGTATGAAAAAATACAAAGGTAAAATTTTCAATATGCTATATACGTCTTAAGAACTACAACACACACGGGCATTCTTAACATTCTAAAACCCACCCATATTTTTCGGCTTCATATCTAAAATATATATGATAAATAACAGCAAAAGACAGATTGATGATGTACATACATGAATAATAGTTGGATGGTTTATGACAGAAAAAAAAAGTGTGTGAGAACAAAATTGAAGACAGAGTAAAATTGTATTTAGGTAAAAAAAATTACAACACTCTAGCCGTAATATATTATAGATCTACATATCAAAGTGAAAAAATGTTAACACTTATTGCTGTGTGCTGCTAGAAATTGAGTGTAACTCATGGCCTCTTACAACATTACAAGGTCGCATTATAAACCAAACTAAACGAAGAAAAATATCATCATTGGCTGACAGAAAATTTAAAAAATTTGAAAGACGAGCGAAAAACAACACGCTGATCAAACCATTTAAATATCTTCTTTTCACCGACTAGTTTATTTACTATTCTTAATGATTTAGTTTTAGTGAATTTAGAAATTAGCCAGCTTTGGTCCATCAAGATGCATTTAGTTTGAACCGTGGACAGTCAAGTAACTATTCAATAACGATAGCTATCCTACATTTTTCTCACTCATTTATATGGAAGTGTTTGCTGCCAATGAATGCACAAAGAACTTAAAGATGATTGTGCAATAGAATTGTGTTTTCCAATAAACCCAAAATGCCAATTCATCTATGAAAACCATGATTGAATTTAGCTTATGTCTTGTGAACTGTTAGATGTTACATCTCAAAGGTTGTTTGATGTGTTCAATGATAAAACTATTCACTTTACACTAATGATTAAACAAGACAAGATCAAGTTGCTGAATCCATCACAAAGCAATTGAGAAGAGTAAAGTGATAGATACAGAAACATGAAGTCGACCATGTTAAGTGAGTAACTTTGTCATTACACAATTAAACTTATGTTAGACGGCGCGTAGCGATAACATCATGTGGTGGCTCTAACTGCCAAAGTATGTTGTAACGGTCATTTTCACGAGGTAACTATGCCACTGTTTGAAACTCGCAGAAAAAAGTTCGGATCCAGCAGGGGCCTTAACTCTAAATAGTGGGGGGCCCTGATCATAAGTTGAGCACCCTGCTGTGAATATGTGTTTGAAGTGTTAGCTTAAGAAAGTGGTTGCTTTTATAGACACATATTTGAACCATATACTAACTAGTACATGAAAAAGTATGGAATTCACTCTGACTCATCAATATTCAGCAGGGCCCTCAAGTCCTAAAAGTTAAGGGCACTGGTCAAAAGTAGGGGGCTCAGGACCCCCGGGCCCCCTACTATTTCAAACATGGGCCTCAGCATCATGGGACGGGTAGGGGGTATACAATGGTCGACTACTATGGTTTACAAACACTATACCATACAGTATACAGTATATATGAAGAGTCATATATGACTAGTCACATATACTGTACACTGTCTGGTATAGTGTCTGTAAACCATAGTAGTCGACTATTATATGCCCCCTACCCCCTCCCATGATGCTGAGGCCCATGATTTCAAACACTGAGTACGGTGATCAAGTGGTGGTGGACCGGACTTACTCCTGGACCCTCTGGGGGATGGTCAGCTGGCTGAGCTCCATGTACTGTGCCAGGTCGTGTAGGTAGTTCACGTACATCACCTTGCGGCCGAACTTCACGCTGAAACAGTCAACACGCCTTAGGGAACACCGTCTACCACGCTGGTGGTGACTTAGGGAACACCATTTATCCCAGCTGCTCCGAGCAGAATTGGTGTTGAATGAACACTGTCTATCACGATGGTGATAATCTCTAAAAAGAGATTATCTATGTAGGGAACTCCATCAATTTCTCAATCAGTCAAAATTATAGCTGGAATAAGAATTTAAAAAACTGTTTCAGATGTCAGAAGAAACACCTGGAATATGAAATATATTGATTAACAGAGTTATATTTGTAGCCAGAAGAAAAGTTAAACCTGAAAATAAATCGCTCAAATGATGAAGATGATAGACATGAAATGAAATAGCTGAAAAAATAATTTCAATAAATACTTACAATAAAGAACCATAATAAAAAATCAATTGCGAACAGATAACAAAACGAAGAAACAAAAGCCACAGCAGACAACAGATCATCACTTTCAACATCACTATAAAATATGTACAATGATTGAATGAAAAAGTAAACAAAAGCTTTTCAAAACACAGAAAAAGATTTACAAAATTGAGTGTTCCTAAAAAAAGATTAAAAATGAGATGGCAAAATTCAATATACAACAAGAGACAGACACAAAAACACACAAGAATAAAACTTACGATAACTGATCCTGAAAAAAAAAGTTAGCACCCGTTAGACGAAGCTACAGAGCTGGTTGCGTTTCTGTGACATGAACAATTTCATGAGAAGTATCTGCACCAAACAAAAAGCGTAACACTACCATTGTTTTCATGTTTGATTGTGAATGCTTTCTACAGCTGCGTAGATCAAAATGGTTTTATCCGATTTTTTTTGTCTCCTACTTTTATATCTGTTGAGATAATTAACCTAAAATTTCATAATTAATAGCCGTAAAATACTCAGAATAAATCGCAGATGTACATGTACTACGATTTAAAAAAAAAAAAAATCAATTTTGCATATTCAGAATCATTATCCGTTAGGCATCTTCTATGTAGACCTGTGCATTGTTAACCATATTATTATTTCTTTGCAAAATAAACCCGGGTATCCAAAAGACAATTCAGACTCTTTCACCCCAGTGAAAATGCAAATGGGATCGATGAATCACAGAAACGCAGCAGTCACTCTGATACCAAGTTCCTTGTTGCCATGGCGACTTACTCTTTGACACGCTCAGGTATTTTGATGCGCGAAAGCTCGATGCAGGCTGCGAGCTCGTGGAGGTAGTTCATGTAGATGACCTTACGACCAAACTTGGCACTGTAGCAGACAGCAATGCAGACATTATAGCGAAGACATGCGCAAACACGCGGCAAATTTTTTACATTTTCTTTGTACGGTAGAACCTTGTCATCTCAATATAGCTCATCTTTAATTTTGTGTTATCTTGACGTTAGTTTCAGACCCGTTAACCACATTGTGAATATATATATCAGTTGATCATCTCAAATATTGGCTTTCTCGAGTTTATCCCAATACAAGAGCTTCAAGATAACAAGTTTCTATTGTAAATGCCAGGGTCAGGATTAGCCACTCGTCCGCTCGTATTGGCTAGTAAAACTTGTGGAGGATGAGTAAGAAGTTTTAGCAACTCGTCCTTTTGACGAGTAGCAATTCTTATCAATTTGCCAAATAGGCAGAGTTTGTGCAAGGAGGATGAGTACATTTTTTGCAGGACAAGTAGATATTTGAAGGTTACTAGTCCTGCTGACGAGTAGCACTTTTCCATCTAATCCTGATCTAATCCTGACCCTGAAATAACATTTTTTTCTATCAGTAACTGTGGTATGATGTGTTGTAGTTCAAGATGATCTTCAGGATAAAGTTGATTGTAGGCTGGACTTGACAACATCGACGTAGACGTTTTAGCAACGTTGCCATAAAAAATTGAAAAAGTGAGACATAAGCAACATCGTGATTTTAAATTACCAAAATATAAAAGATAATATTCTTGATGAAAAATACAGAATGACAACATACAAAATGATCCAGAAAACTCTTTATATATATATGTTTTTCCACACATTTTAAGGAATAATAAAAAAAAAATTTTTATAAAAGACTTTATCGAAGACTTTTTTTTTTTTTTTCAAAGATATAATCTAGTGTTTGAAGCCAATACATAATCTATTGTTAAAATATATCTAATATGTGACTTAAAATTGCTTTTGTATTCAAATATATTTAAAATTTATGATGAATCCTAATCATGAAATAGAAAGACATGCATTGATATGTTTGTAATATTCATATTGCGCCTAAAGAAAAAAAAAATTGCTCTAATCAACACCAGATTCTAAAACATTTATCAATGTCTTATGAAAATTAAATTAGATCAGTGTGTTCCATTACATATGATTATGTCATTCATTGACGTATATAGCAGACGTTCTTGAGATGTAATAAATAACGAGGACATTATATAGGTCTACAAACATTACAATTTCAATTAGAGATGTCTAGAGTCATATTTATATTATTTCTCAACATATAAAATGGCTGCCAGTTTGTTTCTGATTGAAGGTTTAATAGACTTTAGAACGAGACGGACTGTTGTACTTTGGAACTAACCTTATCAACGGACGGAACAGATTCCACATGATCTTTATGAAGTTGGTTGGATGAACAAGATACAAAGCTTTCAAGTTCTTCTTGTATCTAAAATGCATTAACACGAAAATGTAATAAGACGGACAGCTAAAAAAAGTGTTTTAAATATAATGTTCAAATTAATAGTGGAAAGTCTTAAATCATGGTAAATTATATGTAAAACTCCAAAATGAAACTAAATTTTTTATAAATAAAAGATTTTTTTCCTGTATGAATGCAAAAAGTAACAATGCAATATGTTTTTGTCAAATGCAATACAATTACATCCACCCAGAGGTTAAGTCGTCACATCACTTTCTTGATTAAATAAATAAATGGTGCCGTAGTTTGGGGTGTAAAACTACTGCATGTATACCAGAATTGTTATGGACATGAAGGTAATAATTACTGTATTTTATCAGTCTAGATAACACCCACAAATTTCATGTTGATCAGTCATACTGATTTGTCATGGAATTATCTCAAAACAATAGAAGTTGTCTCATTTGTCATCTACAAATGATGATAAAGCTTGGCCATTCATCACGAATCATTTCGTAATCATCAAAAAACAAAAAGACTATCTTGATAATCTATACATCCAGGGTAAAATAACATGTCCCTGATAAAGAAACCAATTTAGTTTTTGCCATAAATATCTGGATACATCACTTTTTTTAACCATTGTGCTAGACAATTTAGGTATCTTCAATGATAACACTTGCACACACTCACTTACAAGTTATAATCATGTCATGACATGGAAAAAAGACAACTTGCAAACACTGATTTAAGCCCGACATGGTTGATTCCAAAGGTCTATAGTCGCATTAAATAGTGTTGCAATGTTACCAAAATTAGCAGCTTGTAATGACACTGTAGTGCATGAGCGGATATTGCACACTATGATCATATCGTAAAGGTTATATTACAACTCCAACAAAGTATACTTCATAAAGAAATTGCTTTATTTGCTACAGTCAGAACATGATGTACTTTCATATATACAGAGTTCATCATTCACAACACAATATTTCCTACATTGTTGACAGTTTCGGCAACTAGCTGCTGCCATTCTCAAAACGTCTCACTGCGCATGACAGGTCAGTCAGCATGACTTCTCAACCATCAAAGAGGCGATAAAGATACGAGGACAGAGGCAGGTCATGAACAGAGACGAGGGGGCCTACCAACTCTCTCATGTGTACGACCCGATTTTCAGCATCAGAAGTCGTGCTGACTGACTGTCAGAGAGACGTTTTGAGAATATTTACTAGTTGCCGAAACTGCCGACAATGTAAGAAATATTGTGTTGTAAAAGATGAACTCTGTATATACCGTATGCAACCATTCAAGCGCCCATGGCCGTTAAATTGAAATTTTCTCAAACTAGGGAATGAGCTGTTACATGAGAGTTCAGTTACTACATAATTCTTAAGGACATTTAAGAAAAAGAGGGGGGAGGGCTGTTACACGATGGTGGGCACTTGGATGGTCGGGTATAATGTATATGGTATACATGTATTCCAACACGATGAATACATCGAAGGATATGACGTACTTTCTGTCGAACTCGCCGAAGGCCTGGCGCATCCACCTGAAGGTGGGCTTGTTGAGGCTGTTGAGGCCATAGTGGAAGTAGACGAGGGTGTAGTCATTCTCTACGTACTGGTCCAACGTGTTCCGCAGGTATCTGGAAACGTAGCCGCAAGTAGAGCACTTCACACACATCCCGTATTTATTTTTTTGTTTAAACCATCATAGCACAGCTATCAATGAACCAACAATAGTGTTTGAGGTGTCAAAATGAAGCTACTTACTTATGTTTTCTTAAGACAAATACTACTTTTATGATTCGCTAAAATTACATGATCTACGGTGCAATAATATGCGACTTGAACATGTTTATTTACATTTATCCTGTCAGAGACAGGCTTGTTAAGTTATTTGAAAGCTTGAGGAATGGTCTCCTGTTAACACCAGACCAGTCATTATGTGTAAGATAGGCGCTCTATCACTGAGCTAGCCTCTCCTACGACTGATAGACTTGTTCAGACTTGGCCAGTATCGATTGCGCAAAGCCTATTAGACCTGTTGCCGCCAATGACCAATGATACTATTTTTAGCGTTATATGCAGCCTTAATCCTATTAGCCTCTATGTCAGAGAATCTCTATGTCCAGTACACTTGTAACCTGACAGGATGTCGCCGTGCTCTGGCCCACTTCTTTTACATTACTAGAAATTTTCTTTTTACACTTTGGCACGGGGAAAACTAGATGAGCAGACGCTCGAGGAACGTATGAATTTCCCACGGGGATGAGGGCGTGCAATCTGCATCGCATTTTATTGCTCCCACGCACGTATAATATTTTAGGGACTTAATTGTCATCTCGATATTCAAGGCCGAAGTGGAGTGTATAAATATCCGACCCCGACCCGCATATCATAGCCACATGTATTTGGTTAGTAAAAGGATCTGTTTTAAGTCTTTCAAGGGCATCCCCCATCTCGCACTCCCCAGCATACCTGTTGCAAATAATTATTGTGTTCAAGGTAGTAATATTATTTGGTACATGTACTTGTTTGGATGCTACATATTTTCACTCACTTGAGCAGGCGGTCGTGGTCGATCTCGGTCCGCGGTGGCATGCGGCACGCCGAGAACACGATCACCTGGAGGAACAGAATGTGCGGGAAAATAACATACATAAAGTGCTTGAAGGGCAATGAAACTACAATAAAGAGACAATGGGCTTTTACTGTATCTTAAATGACAGTCTACTTAGACGGAAAATATGAACTGGATTGTCAAAATCTAGGTGTAAGATGGAAATCTCAGGCAGAAAAGTGTGCTTTATGATAGATACTAGACTTTCACTGGGACTGACCTTGCGGCCAAAGCTGTCGTCCCCGGCGACCTGCACGATGCCGTACTTGGCGATGTCCCGGAACTCGGACTGAGGGTCGTTGTCCTCCTCCTGGAAAAGCAGACGACAATTAGAGACTTTGAAATGTTTTTGTTCTATTATAGGCAGTGATTATAGGTACAGTGGAACCTGTCCTTATGGACACCTCCGTATGGTGGACACCTGTCTTATGTGGACAGTGGACACTATATCTGCTTCCAAATAGCTCAAATACCTCTGTATACATGTAGTGGACTGTTTGAAATTTCCCACCTTTAAAAAAAAAATTTACTGGCAATATAGTACTGTATTTGACATGCGAGTTACCAGTGTATTACACCAAGTCAGGACAATCAAATGTAAATGTAAATGTAGTGGTTTATAGTCCTGGAGGATGGGGATTTATTACCCCAAACACATGGATCTACCCACCGGTGATGGCTCGTAAGGAGCGACTTTGTTACCACGGCAACAGCCATCGTCATAGGCTGCTAGGCAACACGGACAACACAAACAACAACACCACTTGCACATGGTTTGGGTAGCGCATACTTTGTCAACCACTTGCTGAATAAGTGGGGAGCTTTACGAAGACAGACATAGTATAGTTTGTTAGAGGCATTGATTGAAACATTGCCAGTGACATTGATGTTGAATAATCCTTTCTTTTGAGATTAGTTTTAGTTTCATTTTGTTTTTATTTCATTTTGTTTTTTCCATGCTGTACAGCATGTGTGCAACCTACATATACATATGGAGAAATATATGTATTCTCCTAACTTAAATCCACATTTGATATTGGTCAATATCCATTTATTGAAATATTCCAGACACACAGGAAGTAAAATTGCTCAATGAAAAGCGGATCATATGTCAACATGCTTCCTATATCCTTACTGGGAAATTCACTCAAAATTGACACCAATATACTTCAATCAATTATATTTGTACATTCACAATATTATTCAAATTTCCAATGTTTATCCATCCGTCTGAATCAAAGGTCTATAATCATATCACTTTCACACAACATGAAACTGAATTTGAGAACACTTGCAGTAATAATAATTTCGAAATTGATACTAATTGTGTTCTATTCAAATATGAACAGTAGACACTCCTTCCAAACAAACGATATCCCATCAATTGATCTCAAAAGGAAATACTACAATTTCTGTCCAGTCTTGTTTATTTATATCTGCTGGATCTTATCAATGATAAATAGACCATTGTTTATTGGAGGGATTTGCATGCGTGCGTGTTATCATTACGACTTTTGTGTCATCCATATTATGTCATTCGATACACACTGGCCACATATAACAGTGAAGTATATGCATGATATTGGAATTTACAACACCATGCAACTAAACATAACACTACTACTCCGGATTTTGTGAGGACTAAGAAAGTAATCAATAGATTTAATAGTAACCGTCACAATGCACCTGGTGGAATCAACAAATCGTCATCCATTATTAATTTCTAAGCTTCTTAGAGAATTAAGGAGTTCAAGTTAGGTAATTTTGAAAGTTGCACAACTTAAGATGGCGACATGAATTATTAATCGCACCTTATGTTTGAGAAATGAAACCTTTTCATACTCAAAAGTCACGTGTTTGGATGTCTTCAATTCGTAATGATCATTGCAAATCTGATTGTGAAAAGATCCAATGAGTTGAAATATATGTATATATATATAGGTCATATATATACTGTCCGTTGTAAAGGCTAAACTTACCCAATGCATAATGAGTTTAACTGATTTCTATTATTTATAAGAATGGTTCAAGATACACTACAAGATACATTTGCAAGGTGTATGCACCAAAGAGATGATTGCGTTGAAGTTTGAACTGGAAGCACTATATTTCTTAAACGTGTGCCAACTAGTACAGTAGAACCTATGAAATAATTTTGAGGATAGCCCAAATGGTTCGGTGGCCATATGGTAGTTATGTGAGCATTTTCTGGCTTAACTAATGACTTGACCTTACAGGTTTTAATGATCATAACAAAACGTGTCAAAGTGTTTGGCATCATCTGGGGAGATTTTATTCATCAAATAATCCTACAAGCTAAAGGTAATTTGCAAAAATGGTCACCAATTTCAGGGATGCATAAATGACTGTAATTTATGGTTCTGGGTACCAGCTAAATTGATACATGGAAGTCATATCAATGTTGAAACTATAAGAGAAGCTGTTAAATTTAGAGACAATTAAACTAACCAGTGGACTGATCCTTCCAGTTTTTGTGCCTTTTAAAAACGCCATGTGCAATTCAGGATTCTCAACTATCCTTATCACAAATTCCCGCTAGTTTTGTAGAGCAAATTAAGAATTTCCATTTGAAGTACCAATGTTACTAAGAGGCGTAATCGTAGCTATACTCGATAAATGATTATGTCTGCTTCTTGATAAAGGTGATAGTCATTGGTTATAGTACTTGCCGTTGGTCTTATCAGAGTGCAAATAATATATTCAGATTTTCGTTGGTAACAATATGAGTTTATGACAGGTATTACGTAATATGTTATTTACATTGCAAGATCTGGGATTCCCAAAAGATTGCACCACACATAACAATGCATGTAGATTGCAATACAAAAACTCATAACTCCATAGCCTAATCGTCTACAGATCAACAAAAGGGTCTAGTGGTCTACCCTAAAATATATCATATTAAATATCAGTGCCATTGATATCTCATTAAGACTTATGACTCCAAGTCAGGTTAGGACTATATCACAAAGTCTCTGGTGGGATTCAAACCCACAACGATCCATGTTTGTTTAGAAAAGTGGGTGGGGAAACTGGGTGCTAAGGCTGGGAAACACATACCCATAGATTCTGCATGAGGTTTTAACTGCTAATCATCAAAATATTAAGTTTAGCATATTCAACAAATTTAGATCAAAATTCATGACAAAAACGCATTAAGTAAATCATTTGAATTTGTTGAGTTGATTGAATAAGGATACATTGTCTTAAAGATAATGCTCAGCCAAAATAATATTTGTTCTCTTAAGCCCAGTATCAATGGACAATACCTTTTCCATTGCAAATCTAAGAAAAATTATATTTATATTCTCCACATTTAACATTTATCACACCTTTAAAAATACCATACCCTCTTGCCAACTAAAACACAAGGTCACATGATGTTGCTTAATCGAATGAGTTTCGCCGACGTACCGTGGTATTCAAACTGCAGACGTGACGATTAACATGGTAGAGATAGGAGGCCTCTTACGTGCACCGTGCAAGTTACATCTGACGAAAATCATTCGGTTGACATTTGTTGCATTCACATGTTTAAATAAGGTTATGCCAGCTCTTATTCTGTAGTATTAAATTACTCTAAATACTTTAATAGGCTGTTTAAAAGAATGAAACTTTCAGAATACACAGAATACAGTGGCTACTGTAATGCACACAACGCAGTGCGTACACATTGATTTATTGATTTTCTACATTAAAATGATACACGGATCGCGTAATACTGACTGGTGTGGAAAATACATCTTAACACTGTTTCAATAAACAGCCTTGATTAAATAGTTGGTTAAGTAAAATTAGATTTTCTCATATTGAAATAAAAAATTATTAAAAAATGTAATTAAAGTCAGTCATAGTGTTTGTCAAAGGATTGCCCCAAATGCAACCATTTTTACTTCAATTTCTAAAAAATTTCTGGGGGAATGCCCCCCAGACCCCCCTGACGGGCTTCGTGCTTACGGCACTCGCTGCAGTGCCTTCGGCACTGTTTTTCAAAATGTAGTTGTGCATACACATCAGCAAAATCCTGCATACGCCAATGGAATACATCATATTGCTTCTATACAAGCATATTTGTTTGGCCTATGAGCATAGCCTTAAAGTGAAGATAATGTGCTATTTCATAATTAATTGATTAGATAAGCAATATGACAGCACATTTTATTTAGATAAGAAATATGACAGCACATCTGCTCTGTTAGAACTGATTGTACGCAGACACGGGAAAGACTCATATTTCTGTCACCATGCACATCATGAAGGTATTCAAATATGAATTTACATTAATTTTGCTACTTACATTTGTACTCTCCACACGAATTACAAAGTACTGTAAAACTAGAATATTTTGTGGCTATTAAATTTTGCCATTTTCATCTATAAATTATTTCGTGACTATTTAATTTTGCGATTTTGGTCTATCCTGAAACTTATTTACATAGGCTATTAATCCTTGCGGACTATTTAAGTTTGTGTTTTTGAACTTACCCACGAAATTCGCAAATTAAATCGCTTGCTACTTACTTTTCACACGAATTACAAAGTTTGCACATATGTTTTTGAATTTCAAAATTCTATTTTGTTTTGTATTATTATATTTGCAACTATTAATGAACAGTTATAAAACTAGAAAACATTGCTTGCACTATATTTGTTCTCTACTTAGACTATTGCGATTGGAGCGATGCTCCTAGCTGCAGTTATCGCGGCTCCAAAAGAAGAATGTGTGACGAGACAAGAAATGGAGCAAGTCAAGAATCAGATGGAAGAAACTTGCAGGCAAAAAGTGCAAGATGTGCAAGACTCAGTCAGACAACTGAGAGTGACCGTTGGTGAGAAGTTTGAGGACCAGCAAGAAAGCTTGATCCGCCATGATAAAAGACTTGCTAATATCGAAGAAGGTATGAAATTCATAATGGATTATTTATGCTTGGGGTGAGATATCAGATTATATCTCACGGAGTGTGAAGTTGAACAGAATGAGTGAGCGCAACGAACGAGTTCTGTGAAAATATTGTCTGATATCTCACCCCACTTGTATAATAACCTTTTTCTCTCATGTTTATTTATCATTTTAACTATTAAACTTTGTGACATAGGATATCAGTTTTTATGCTCCGCCTCTCAGCCAATCAGAATTGAGTATGGTCAGCAAACATGAGAGAATATATATGGTTTTGATTAGTTTAAAACTGAAATGACCAGGGTATACCCTGACAAACTGTTTGCTGAAACGTCCATCATGAATAACCATTAAAATCAATATTTGACAAGGCATTACCAATTACAGTGGTGGACTTTTCCATAAATCTGTATTTACATTTGGATATGCCTTGGAACAATAACCATCTCAAATATTAAAAAGTGCTAAGTGCACCTATTAGTCAACAATAAGGTATTCTACTTTGATGAGCCACAAACTGATTTCTTATATAATCATTTTTAGGGGGGGGGGGGGCATTTAAATGTACATGGCAGTGGCCCTTGGACACCAAGTCCGTTTTTCATCTTTTCAGAACAAAGACGACAGAACACTGCCGTGGCCTTCACAGTTTCCCACTCCGTGGCGCAGGTCGTCAATCTTGGGAGCAAGTTCCAGTTTGACACAGTCCACACCAATGTTGGAGGTGGATTCGTTCCACAATCGGACTTCCTTTGCCCCGTATCTGGCCATTATATATTTTCTGTCTCTATCCTTGCCGCCTCGGGTTTTACTTCAACGACTAGCATTGATATAGACGGTGTTCAAGGACCTCGGGTATTTTCCAGTGACGTATCAGCAAATGGGGCTGGCACTTACAGTCTTTATTGTGCAGAGGGCCAAAGAGTGAGTGTGGTTAATAGTTATTGGGGTGGTGCAGTCACTGCTGCTACTTTTCACTCGAACTACTGCAGTTTCTCTGGCATTCTTATTCAAGCTGACTGATCTGATGTAAATCTATAAATCTCTGAAATGATTGCTATGTACAATAAATATGTGAAAGCAACACGTTCATTTGGTATTGCTTAAAGATAATAATCGAGTCATCTCCGTATTGCTACCACTTTTCTGCAAATTTATGTCCAATTTTTGTATTTTAGTTTGTAGCTTCATAACTTTCTAGCAGAGGAGATACAACTGCTATACAACTTCAAACACCTCAAACCCGCCCTCAAAAGCTTAATTTCTGTTTGTGTAAATTGTGGTAGTAACGGGTCATGGTTTGGGGTAACAGGACATTTGAAAAATCTCTGCTATTCTACATGTTAGGTTTTAAAATGAACTTTAACAAGGATTGAATTCCTTATCTCAGGGTAAATACTTTCAAAAACAAAATATGTGTTAAAAAAATATCAGTATTTCAAAATGCGTAGAGGTGGGAGCAACCAAATGTCCAGTTGGTGGAAGTAACACATGTCCACCAGATGGTGGGGGTAACGGAACATGTTATTTTTGTTAAATTAGTCATATGATATCCATGAAATATGAAGGAGGATTGATATAGAAGTATTATGTCAGTAGCATTGCTATACAACTTACACCTCAAACCCGCCCTCAAAAGCTTACTTCAGTTTGTGTTAATTGCGGTGATAACGGGACATGTTGGGGGTAACCAAATGTTACTCCCACAAATCGCATTCAGGTCAACTCACTCAATAACTATTAAAGGATAAACATTATTACGATGTGTGATCACCCAGAACATATCATGACTAATTATGCAAAATATGAAAATATTATATTAGTTATTGATGTAGAACCAAGTGTGGGAGCAACATTACGCCTAAATGTCCCCAAAATACGAAAATAGAATGTTTTACACAGGTGTCACAACTGTTTAAGTAATGTAAACAGGATGATTCTTTGGGATTCACTTACAGAATATGTCTCTTGCATGGGACAAGCTTCAAATCTAAGACATGCTGGGTTGTTTTATAGTTACCGTATTTCCATGTTTTGTAGCCTAGGCATTTATTGTTATCATAACATGTCTAGCATAAGCGTTTAAATGAGGGAGGCGTCTATTTGAAGGAGGCGTCAATTACTGCTAAATGATTTCATCACTTTAAGTTAGACACACCCGAGGAAGCCACAATAACTTACTCAAGTAACTTCAAATAAACGCCGCCACTTGCTTCAGTGTATAATTACAGAGAATAGTGTGTGATCCCACTCAAAATCGAACTGATAATAACAAAGTTACAAGCAAACAACCACACCGTAGGTAATAAACATATTAATTACCTTGGCGCCGGCAGTTTTCTCTTTGATAAGTGCCAGCCTTGAATAGGCGTTAATACAAGCATTTTTTTTAGTTCTTGTTGTTGTTTTTTCTTTTTCTGCTGCCTTATATCCGAAAAATAATAAAGTCCTATTCTAAATTTAAATTTATTTGTACATGTTTCGGCATCTTCAGTGCCCTTCTCAACTTTATAAAGTTGAGAAGGTAACTGAAAATGCCGAAACATGTACAAATAAATTTAAATTTAGAATAGGACTTTATTATTTTTCGGATATAAGGCAGCAGAAAAAGAAAAAAACAACAACAAGAACTAAAAAAAATGCGACCACATGCTGCATACCATATATCACAAATCTTATATACGTTAATACAAGGGAGGCATTTATTGATTTAAAATTGTGTAAAACTCGGTGTCTATTTGAGGGGAGGCTAAAATTTGGGCAGAGGCTACAAAACGCGGAAATACGGTATGATACAATATGTGGGAATAATCACTTTACGGACAATGTGGAACATAACCGTGACGATTCTCATATATATAATGTGTATTTTCTTTTGGCAGATGTGAAACAAAATACGACTTTACAATTTGAGATTTGAGTAAAATGTCCAAAAAATGGCAATTTAGAGTAATTTTCAAACCTTAAAAGATTTTTTAACAAAATAAATAGTAGTTTAAGCTGTATTAGGTGATGATGGGTAATGATAAATTAATAAAACCATCTACAGGATTTTAATAATATTCACTATAACTTGCCAAATAGCAAATCTGCACCCTGATTGTGAAGCAGCCCTTCACATACTGTACTATGAAACTGACCTGACATATATCTATAAATCTCTGAAATGATTATGTACAGTAAATATGTGAAAGCAACACATTCACTTGGTATTGCTTGATGATCATATAACGTTCCGGTATTTTGATTCATTTGAAATAAGCTGATCCATAATTTTAATTTCCCATTGTTCCCGCATTTCATGTCAAACGTTCAATGCAATAGCATCAATCACCTCTGCATAAACAACATGCCACACGTCATGTTGTTGTGTACTAGTTGAAAGGCATATTCACTCACAGATATTGAAAAAACGTATCATGTGTGCAATGTAAGAATGACACCCATGAACTGATGAGCGAAAACAATCACTCAAGCTACTCACATCAGCAGGAGAGCCGAGTTCTTCCTCAAAGTCCTCATCGATGAGTCCGTCCGGAGTGATAGCTCCGCCTCCGTTCCTCGGGCTGAATCCATCAGAACTGCCATCTCCTCGCTCCTCTTTGGCCAATTCTAGAAGAGCACCCAAACATTAAGTGAGCACATTCAGCATCATCATCATCATTTACCGATTTTATTTTGTACAGGCATGAATTAATCCTCATGACGAGGGTGCGGCCTGGTTGCTCAATCTACCTATCAACCGTCCTATACTTTCAAATTTGTTGGAAATTATACGTAGACCATAGGAATGTGAGCTGACCATTTTGAACACTTATCAGTACTGCTGAAAAAGTTGTCAACCCTGGGCTGATGGTCTGCTACTATTTCCAACACTAGAGAATAAATTCATTGGATTGATATTCATACATCAAAACACACACTAATTATGTGATACATCCTCGTATATTTTTCAGTTTTAATTGAACAGTTGCAACCTCGCGTCGTAAATGGAATTGTCTGATGATGGGGTCGATGTTAAATAAACTACTTTTAGAATGAAGTGAATCTTAATTGTTTAATATTTGTACTGGTCTTTCTAAAAAGTAATCTGAATACAAGTATGGTCGTAGAATTCAAAGATTTTATTTTCTTAAACCATTCTATTAAGATTCTATCAAAATTCATATTGCCCTTTGTTGCCAGTTTACCAAGGAAGTCACTATAGACCAATAATTTCATGCAGTGGCATGTAATACCTAGGGACTCGATTAAATGTTCACACATTCATTCAGGTACTGTGCTCCAATTTACATCTATTTACAAAATTAATTCACATGATAGAAAATAGCAATTCCTTTGAGAATTATTTTTTGAATTCTTGAATAATTACTTGATTTGAATAAACATTCAGTAAACATATGCAAATGTTCCTTAGTGACAATAGATAAAAATATTAACATGATTTCTACACATCATCAAATTTTAAAAAAATAAACGTATTTTGAAAAACATGGAAAGTGATAAAGTTACAAACCGGGAGTTACAATGATGCATTATTATATCTTATTAGTGTCAATAGAAAAAAAAAATGATGCAATTAAATTAGTATACATGTAGGTGTGTTGGTTAACAAAAAAGGCAGCAATTCATTTGAAGGACAAGAAATATTACATATCATGAAATGAAAATTATATGTACGTTAGTGTTTTGGAAATGTAAACTTTCATGCAAAATAATCGCTGTTGTATGGAAACATATTACTCTTCGACCCATTGGCATCTGTATGTATAAACGATATACAGTATACAACTGTCAAAAAAAAAAAAAAAAAAAAAAAAAAAAAAGCCAAAAAACTAATGTTAAGGCTTACAGCTCAAATTTGAACCACATAAAAGCCTAAATCATTCAGATACACATAAACGCACTCTAAATTACTACCTAAAAGCCCACGAGTGTATGATGGCTGTATACTGTAAAAGCTTTTTATTAACATGTATGAAAAGAAGATAAAAAATCACAATTTATTCATAAACATCATGATTTTAAAAATAGATAGTTCTTAGATACAAATGCCAGTATTTCATACATGGGTTTTGGCTGACAAACATATTTACATACCAGGTAACAAAATAATTCTTTAAATTGATAATTTTAATAACAGATTTACATTTTACATCACTAAATAGTTTGCTAATAATTGAAATGGAGATCAGAACTCTATTTTGTTTGATGAAATAGAAACATATTCTGTCAGAAGAATAAAAGTAGTAGCAACTATGATGATTAAACCCTAAAAATGAGACTATGACATTTTTCAATCACTACCATTCAAGTGAACCCAGATGTGGTGAAACAAAGCTTTTTTCGTCTGCAAGATTGTGTTTGATAACTTATTTTTTAAACATTTATATTCTGATAAGGTGAATTGCAGACTTCTCTGTGATGAGCTACAATATCAAAGACAATGATTCGCGGAATTCTGATTCACAAAGTATGTCGTAAAGATAATCTTTATTGGACGCAGACTGGCGATGGGAAATCTCACCTGCTTTACTGCAAGGTCTGCCTAAATCAACATAATTTGTAAATCTAAAACTGCATACATAAACTGCCACTCTGTTTGAATGAGCAATTATCAAAAAAAGAACTTAACAAAGATTAAATTTGATATATACATGATCATTGAGGCTAGATATGATACCAAACAGATTTAATCAGGCAATAATATTTCTATGGAGTACTGAGATACAATGTCAGGAGGATACATTGATTCCACTGACATATATCACCTCTGAAAGCACTAGTGATTATCTACTTTAGCATCACTCAATTACCATATAGGAATCTGTCACCAGAATCATTGCAGTAGACATAGATGAAGTGTTGATTGACATGAACAGGACATACCAGAATCATAATTATCATAGGCAAGCCAGCGATTATCACAATGCCATCTTGTTATTATGCCAATCAAAGAGAATGAATAACAGTCGATAACGAGGTATCTATATAATAAGGATAAATGTATATTCACACTGATTGGAAACACTTTGTTAGTTATATTTTCTAACGGAACATAGTAAATTAATTTTTTCAAGTAAACAGTCATCAAAAGTCATCAATCATTGCATCATCTTAACTATTTCAATGTTGTATTAATTGAAACTCACACCAAAATGAATAGAAAGAAAATCAAAATTATATAGAAAATCAAAATTTATTTAATGAAAAAGTTGTAAGGCACATTAAATTACATACACCAGTAACACTCATTATCAGAATGGGTTATATCTATTTCATGTGCTATAGAAAAAATGCTTTCATCAGAGTTGTAATTCAAATACTGACATTCCATAAATAGAATTTACTTATAGCCTCTTATCTTATTACTGCTTTTATAGTATAATTTAACAATTACAGGTACTTGATTATGAATAAGCTATCTTCATTGGTATTCTAAAAAAATATATGTAAAAGACGGCAAAAAAATTCCCTTTAACCTTAATGTGTGAAAATAAATACCTTAATTATTGTCATTCTAGTACAGGAAGCTAGAATATACACCAGCCATTCTAGAATCGGAAGCTAGCCTTGTGCTAGTGATTCTAGAACTACTATCATGCAATATTTGTGCATCTGAAAAGAATAACTAAATAATGCCAAAATATACATGCCATTCGAGTTAATCACAGCGTAAGAATTTAGGAAATAACTGAAAATGATTGAAGATAAGTTTTTGTTTACGTAATCAAAAATTAATCACAAGTACATGTAGCAAGTAGAAAAGAAATATTTTCAAAATCAAATTCATATATAACACTTGCACCAACTTCAAAAAAAATTCTAAAGACTAATCTTTCCAGAGCATCAAATACTGTCAGCTATTTTTGCTATTATAATTAGTTCTAAACTATTACAGTGACTGTTCATCGAATCAAAGTACCGAGTGTATCTCACTGCCTTTCCTTATTTGCAAACGCAAAATAAAATACATTTAATTAGCAAATTCCAAAGCATGATAAAAATAATTGAGTAGCAGCAAACTTTAAGTGCAAATTGAGTCACAGCTTTAATTTTCTATTGTTCACTTCGGAGGAATGATATAGCGTTTTTGTCTGACATGATAGTGTATGTACACACTTAAACTTGGAGTGCTCACATCTTGCACCAACCAATGTTATCTTACACTGCTACTGTAAATATATATGCACAACAGGTACGCTTTTCACCAAAATCTTATCTTCACTCAAAACCAGAGAGTAAGTCTTACTGTACATTCCATCCTGTTTTATTTTTTGAGAAATTAGTATATTAGATGAATTGAATTCAATGTTTAGACTTAAAATGATGAACAATGAAATACTTAACAATAATGATATATTAGTAGTCATGGAACAGAATTGTTGCTCTAAAAGAAAGGAATGACTGAGCATCAATGCAAGATGTATTTTGATTTGGAAATGCAATATTACTATAGTCGGCAGATATCCTAATGCAACATAATTACCATGTATTTGATCATTATCAAATTAATGTAAGTCTTCTGTTTACTTTTAAAATGTAGTTCTTAGTCAAATGCTTTGTACATCAAATAGCCTTAAATCTACTTTAACACACAAATAAAATTAACCAATGTGATGGCGATTTCAATGGCATTTGCTTCAACAAATTGTGAGACTGGACATTGAACTTTGTTGACACGGAAAATTAAACTTTTGTAGAACCAATCGTGTGAAACAGACGGCATTTTGCACTAACAAATTTCACTGGCTCAGTCACTCGTCATATTCATTATGCAGGGATAATTGTAGTCAGAGTTAGTCAGGAGAAAAATCATAACCACTTGAATAAATGAGAAACATTGAAAAAAATTGTACATGCAGTGAAGAACGTAAGATAACAGGTCAACAAAAAATGTACCTTGAGCTCTGTGAACAAAAGTTTTATAGATATTGGTGTTATGGAGGTATTCTGACTGATCAGGGAAATAATCAGGGTCAATAGCCTCCTCGGCTTCCAACTCGGCTGAAAGTAAACAGTGAGAAATACACAATGAATATAACAAAAAATATGCACGTTTTGATGGCTCAAACATAAAAGGACTTTCGGCAGGTGATTGTAGTGATTGTTAGTTTAGACGTTGTATTGTCAACCTTGGTCAAACTTTGCCCCTTGTAAACCAGAGCAGAATCCTGTTACAATTTCATCACTTAACACCAAAAACCTGCATTTGTCCTTGTAAATTCCACTATTTATCAATGGAAAATATGTCCTTTTATATTTGAAGCAACAATTTCTATGAGCCTCTTTAAATGTTTTTTTTTGTGATACAGTAAAACTTACTACGTAAAAAATATTAACAAAATTAATTGACACTTGAATTTTGTCACAGCTAAAACAATCACCCTATAAGCAATCACACAAAGCCCATGGGCTATCAGGTTGAACCTTGGTCAATTTAGGGGGTGGATATTTACGTGGGGATCTCAATAGCGTTGATATTTTAGACAACATACTTTTGCAGCGTGGGCCTGTAACTGAGCATGGGTCCTTCTGTGGATGTTTAGCCACAGTGACCATGAACAATTATTATTATAATCACCACCAACAGTTGAATGGTCATATAAACCAGGTCAATCATGATCACATTTCTTAGCTGCAACTTATGAAGCTGTCGCTATAGCAAAGAATTTGTCAACATGATCAAGACATGAACATCATGATAACTATAGCTGTCAATCATTGCCAAATATAATGATGATTGACAGGTAAGGAGCATTGGTTGCATGTCTCAGTGTGCTAAGTGGTAATTATCACAAAACTACTCGTGTGAAAGCTACTAATGAGCAAATGTGATGACTCAAGACTGATTTTTTGAAAGATATAAGCTTCTGAACATTTGAGCTTGAATGTTCGTTTGTTTTTACTGTAGCTTTTGCATTCATATTGATAAATTAATAGACGTATCAAGAGACAATTTAGCATAATTTATCAACGGATATACCAATCTTTCTGCATATGTCAAAAATCTTATGATAGTTTAACACAAAGTTGGGCAAAGTATTCCCATACATATATATTTTAAGAACTGGTGCCTCTCAGGTGTTGATACTTTGTTCAGTACATTGAAAAGGCTCTATAGAAATGATATAGTTTTTACCACTCCAAACTATCCAGGCCATATGAGATTACTCTAATAGTGTAAGTTATTTCATTAATAAAGCTTTAAATCGTTGATAAGCATTGTTTGAAAACATTTTATAAGAATCTCACCATAATTCATTTAAATCTACATTAGTTACATTTTCAATTAATAATTGGTTTAGTTTGGAGTGCTAAAACTCTATATATGTGCACGTAAAAATAACTTAAAACAATATGAAAGAAAAAAAGACCATAAAACATCATACATAACTAATATATTTGTCAGAAATATTTTCCCATAACAATTAACATTTAATGACGTCACTTATCAATATAAAATAATCCTAACAGATTGTTTTCATGTTAATTGCAATTAGGATACTGTGTCATATTCTTGAAAAAAAGTCTTCCTCGCCTCTTCATATGAAAGTTACATGGGAAAGTAACTTGACTTAAAAAGATATACATTGTAAAGGCTCCCATTATTGAAATGACCCCCAAGTATATATGTTTAAGCTTCACTTTAGGTCACAACTGTTCATTTTAGTCATTTGACTGAGACTCTGTTCAAAATAATAACTATAAACACACAGATTCTACTTGAGAGTTGGCATTTGTTGCAATTCATTAGAAAATACCTATGGGCAAGGAATGACAAAGAAAATATTTCTGATACAGGGCAACAGTTGAAAAAATGGCAATATAAAATGAACGATTTTTTCTTTGTATTCCAAAGAACTCTTCATTTTTGTTACACAGTTGTCTCATGATTTAATTATCGAAAGATTATCACGAAATGCTTAATAAACATTTTTTAGACATCAATAAACAGGTAAACTAGAATTTGGAGAATTTTTCATAGTACCATTTGGTCATATTACATAGTTATACATACATATAACAAAATACAAACCAGCAAAATGTGATGGTGAGAAAAATACAAATATGTGGCTAAATCAAACAATAACTGTGATAAAATAAACCACTTAAAATATTCATATGAAACAAGACTTAAAATCAATGTTAAAAAAACATCAAACAATATTGTTTATCCACGAGAAATATCAAATTGTTGCAAGGATAAAATTCTGATTAAAAATAAAATTGGCCTTGCTATTTATCACCCCAAAACAATCCACTCATTTTGGCATTTCTCACTTACCAAAGATACAAGCTCGGCTATTATACTTTCCTTTCCTGCGCCTATTCCTAGTGGGTAATTTATGTAATTCCAATCTAGTTAGCTGTTTAGTCCTCGATTTTGCACGAGATTGTTTGCGATTTCTCTCCTGCAGAAATCGAAGTAACTTTCCAAACCAAATCGTATTGAAAAGACACATTTTTAATAACAAACTCCTAAGAACAATGCCTCGTCAACAATCGAAATACAATCTCTCAACTGCCACAGAGTAGAAAGACGTCGAGAGCACATTGAAAGCAGGTGTTTACAATTGTGTGATTGGTTTTTATTATTGCCCAAAATACAGTAAATTAGACTACAAAGCAAACAGCACTGAGTCAAACTCCTCAAGAAACAAATCAGGTTTTCAACACCTTCAAAGCCTGATTTATCGCTACAATAGAAATGTACATGGCTGGTTGTGATTGGGTGTTTATCTCAACTGAGTAATGCATCTTCTTATCAAATGATAGCCGGTAAGCTGGATATAATAACAAAATATATCTGTATAATTGCCATTGACATGGTTTGATGAGCAGGGATATGCAGACGCTATTTAAATCAATACCATTAATTAATACCATACATATACAGACAGGATTGCTTAATTGCATAACCTCCGTGCACACACATTTTATGCGATTAAGCAATATATGCAATTATCAGTACGTTTTATAAGATATTAACAAACAAGTGGTTTTACAGCCTTTATGCAATTAAGCATTGTTATGTAATTATCAGATATGCAAATAAGTGATATCGTCTGTATTTCTACAACATTTTCACTTTCCCAAAAGAAGTCTAAGTATCACTTTTTACTTGCCCCATTATTTACAAAGAATATTGAATACAAACATGGGTAGTAAAAATATCCCTTAGTACAGTTATTGTGCAAAGTGTAAACCTGAGCAAAAAACACTTCATCCATCCGAGATATTATTAAGAAGTGAAGCACTTTCCATAACAGATTTATTGCCTATCATTGGTCTATCATCTGTGAATAATCTGTGCACTGCACATTTTATAAATTAGTTACGTGTAGCTATAAAAATTTTATTAGAGATTCGGCATCTATTACATTACTATTACTGACAAGTAACTTTAGTCCTCTTTAATATATTTTGTATTTCCTTACTACTACTTGTATCATTCAACTACTATGCCTACCTTGTTAACATGAGAGCTGCTCCTTTTATTTTCTTTAGTTAAGAATAATTGTAAAGGAATTATTTTATACCGTATTAGATGATTCTTTCTCCAAGTCTAAAGGGCCATATCATATTATATATATCTGATAGCAACTCACGAGACTCAAGCACACGACCACTACAACGGTGATACCTCATCACCAGTGGACAGTGGCTACAACTTAACCCCCATGACATATTTAGAAAGCTTTTAAGACAATGCTTACACTCAAGTCTATCAACATACAATAAATCTATAGTGTTTCATGTTTTCTAACGATATGCAGGTGGCAAAGTAATGTGTCAGATCAGCTAAGTGATTATTTCAATTCTCAATCTCACCCCACTTATTCTTATTTTATAAAATGTTATCTCAGTTCATTCAAATAATGTCTGATGTTCATCAAAGGTTTGACAAGTTATTGATACT
The DNA here is from genome assembly GCA_019095985.1 of Streblospio benedicti. Taxonomy (NCBI): domain Eukaryota; kingdom Metazoa; phylum Annelida; class Polychaeta; order Spionida; family Spionidae; genus Streblospio; species Streblospio benedicti. The sequence goes on from CM032666.1 coordinate 13,937,730, forward strand.
TATTCAATTCATTGTGTCAGTGTGATTGTAACTGTGATTACAAATATGCAGTTGTCTGGTGAAAAAAAGCTAGCATTAAAAGAACTTTCCTAACTCTATTCTAGGTAAAATGTATAAATAAAATATTACTTAGTAATTAATTCTATAAAGCTCTGGCATGAGATTAGTATTGCATGATTAATACTAGCATTAACATAATGAATATTTCAACTCTTTACTTGTATTTGAATTCCCGAACTCGCTTTCCGATGATTCTAGAGAATAGAATGAAAATAACCAATGCTATTTGGAACAATATGTTTAGCAAAGGCTTTGATCAGCTTTCATACTATATATTACAAATAACTTAAAATCATTTGATCGACAAATGATAATAATTTAATATAATACATGTACTCACAAAGCAGAACATGTACAATACGGCATCTTATTGCATGAGGCATTCCAGTAAGCCTTGGTGGTCAGTGTGACTTGTTTGGCCATCAAAGAAATTTATTCTTTACACCATGTCTATATAAATCTATACTGACTTTTTAATACAAAATACAAATATCAAAACACACTATTGAAGATTAACAAAGAAAAAAATCATACAAATTTCAACAATCCAGCTCAAAACATACATAAATGCTGTCAACTCTCTGAAAAGAAATGTAAAATCAAATAAATAACTCTCTAGTACCTAGTAACAAAAACACAGAATATTTTGGTAAAACCTCCTCTGAAGACCAGCCTTCAACAGTACACAGCTTTTCAAAGTGCCTTTTTCTAGGACCACTTATATCATAAATAAAGCCAAATATCAACTAGTAACCATCTCCTTAGTGAGACAATTACACTATCATCTATCTGATTGGTCTTCCTAAGAAGTTTTATAACACGCAAATAAAACTTTGACAAATCAGTATGAAAATATTACCATCTTCTGCTGCCAGTTCCATCCCCATATCATCAAACTCTAACTCAGGCTCTTCCACATGATCATCCCAGTCCTGGGAACTGGCTGAGTCACCCATACTATCCCTATTATCCTCAACGAGATTAGCTGCAAAATAAACAGATAATTCCAATTTGAGTTTAATTATCTAATATTGTTTAATTTTTATTCAATTGTTTTACTTGATGCATATTTTTCTTTTGGCCAGAAACTAATTTGGGTTAAACATATTTTATTTCAAAAATGAAAATAGATTTGGCATGGTAAAGCAACTGATTTGGTTTATCAGTTCAATGATTAATCAGTTTAGAGAAATTCTCACATAACTTGTCATCAAAAAGATTGATCATAAATATTATACTATAACAAAGATGGTGGCATTCATAGCTTCATCAATTAGAATACCTCCTATTGAATAGAATATTTAACGATCTGAGAGTTAGCAATGGAAACCATACCAAGTTTTATCATTAATATAATATATTTTTATAAGCCCAACCAATGGGTTAGACATGCTTAAACATCGCAAATGAAAAAAACATGATACTGCTTGAAATCTCGAACTCAATTTCTGTGACCTTTTACTTTTTGATGATTAATTTACATTTTGCAGAAGCCTAAAGTTCTATCTATAGCTAATAGATTAGAAAATAGAAAATTTTTGCATTTACAATAAAAATCACAATAGGACATTAATATTCAAGCTTACAAAAATACTTCAGAATGCCTCTACATCACACAATAATTACAAAGCATAGAGGAAATGTTCCAGTTATGGGCACATCCTACGTAGGGTTGATTATGTATAGCTCCACGGGAACGCACACATTTGACGTAATAGCAGAACATAGTGACAAGTCAGTAATAACAGTCAGTAGATTGATTGGCTTTACTTAACGAAACAATAGCTTTTAATATACATATATGCTCATGACAATTAGTAAATATAATTCAGGCAAACTGTTAAGTGGTGTTTTCAATCGGGGAGACACAGTAGTCACAACTGCACCTCATGACCTGCCCATAACTAGAGCAATGCTATAAACGTCAACGTAAACAGGTGGAAACGAACACCAAAACAAAAATCATAACTTATAGTACTTATTTAATGAAGCTAGTACTCCAAGTATCGTGAAATGATAGAAAATTGATTATATTTTGATAGTATGGTATAATATTTCATATATTTCTATTATTTATGAACAAAATTACATAAGAATTGCGATCAAGTCTTAAACTACCGAAAACTGGAACGCTTCCTCTATATATAAGTGCTTAATCTAGATGTGTGTTCTGCGTGTTACACATTATTTTTTCCGTATCTGAATATTTTACATGCCAATAGTACTTATTCAATATAAGATGCAAAACTTACATGCATTTGAATTCATAGTTGATCTATTTTATTTCCCAAAAGCATGAAATGTAGGTTGACTGTTTAATTATGTATCACTGGAATCTGGATTATAATTTATTCTAAATCACATCAATTGATTTGAGGATTGATTGACAGTACTAGCATTCACATTTGAAGTATCCATTTTAAGAACACGACCATTGTCATTGTAACATTGACAGCAAAATACTAATTCACTTAATTCCCGATTTTTAGAAATGTTCCCTAAGCTGACATTTTTCTGTCAAAGTCTATGAGTCGACAAAGACGGTGAAACTTCATGACAACACCCATCAACACAACATTTTGCTGTAAACGCAAAGAACATAAGACGAATCCACTTAAAAATTGACCAACTCTTTTAATATTATCTATTCTATATAAACTACACTTATCCTATGAGATTGTCTTCATATAAACCATTATATAAGCAATTTGTATGATATTTTTTACTAAAAATTTGCTAACAGGAACAATCTGCCACAAATCGGTTTAACTTCGTCATAGAACTGGTACTACACAAAATTGGAGTTTGCGTTTATATTTTAATTACTGCACTAGATCTATAGTAAATACGTACAATACGAGTACTTATTTTTACAACATTAATGTCATTTTAAATATATAGGTATTTTCTGAATATAAACGCTGTATAAGCTGTATAAGATTTATTATAACGTCAATAGTAATGCTTGTTTTGCGTTTTGATTTGTACACTAGTCTTGATCCCACTTGACATTGTCGTAAACTTGCTTGTAAATTGCGACAATATTTTGACAGGTGCACTCAAAAGATTAGTTGTAATGATTTGGATTTTGTAGATATTGTAAACTTATTTACCATGTAAAGTGCGTATTATTAGTATAGTCTGGACCTGGATAAAACCGACACCGTCTTAGATATTTTATTTTGAGTTGTCATTCTAATTATTTGTCGTAATTTAAGGAAAGAAACATGAACAGTAATATTTAGTCATTTTAGAGGGTCTAGAAACTCTAGAAACTAAGATTTGAAGATAGATGCTCGCCCCCACATATTACCGTTGACTAATAGCCAATGTCGATAAAGATAAGGAGGGTCTAGCCGAAACCAGTGACAAGAAAGATCTCACAACCACATATTACCGTAGACTAATAGCCAATGTTAATAAAGATGAGGATAAAGTGGTTTATTTTCAGACTAAAAAGGATTATACCTTTGGTATTAATATTACTTGTATTTTGGTGGTTAGTTTGGGGAAGATCATTTTATCTACAAAATTACAAGAGTATTGATTACAAAGCAAATTTTGTAAGTGTGGAAGTTGAACTGGAAACTGTTAAACCACCAAAACCCATGCAGAAAAAATCACATTGGCTTGTAATTACGCATATTGAAGACTCTGATCCTTGCAACATGTTGGCATTTTCGTTCTCTGAATGGACTATTCTCCTTGTAAATTATAGTAAACCAAATCAATACACTCGTTCTTCATGCATCTATATGAATGACGATGTCGTCAAAGACCTTTTGAAACATCATGATATCTTACAAGAGGATTATTTAGCTGGCTATGTTTTTGCCATACTAAATGGTGCTGAAGTGATATACACACCTCCTGTTGGAATCCCATTTTCAGACTTGCACGTCAATTGTTTACCTGAACATTCTAACGATATGATAAAAAGCTTCAGTCAGCCTTTCTTTTCAAGTCATCGGCATTATGGTTGTAATGAATCATTGTATGATATTCATTTCAACGGATTACACAGTTATGTATTGTGTGATATGTTCAAGAAAGTTGCTGTTGAGGTGCCGGCAGCTTTATACCTGGATTCAACCAAATCACATTTTAAAAATCCTCACTGTGATAAAGCTAGTCCTGATGTGGCTTTGGATGTCAATACATATGCAGAAATTCATTTAGATGGTGCTAAAATTCATCATTATGCATTTTGGGTATTTTCATTGTGTAATTTTCCATCAACCATTACAAAAGACTGTTTTTATTGGAAATTACTATTGCAAAAATTGCTCTGGTTAACAGAAAAAAGATTAGTTGTGTTCTATGACATTCTGCATGAAAATGTTAACTCAAAAGAACAACTAAGACGAGAAGAACCAAGTCAACAAGAATTGGATATCTTTTTTAAATATTTGACAAATTGGACATGTCCCTTGCCATCGTTTATGGGATGTGGAATTAATCTCATGGAACAAATGTCTTCGATTGGAATACTGTCGAGAAATTTTACAAATCAACAAATAAAATGGTTTAGGGTACTCAATAATTTGTCATATCGATTTCCAATGATTACAGAAGAAAAGCCAGCTTGTGATAAAACAGATTTGACTTATTATCCAGTTAATTTCACTGGTTACCTACCTTGGCAACAAGGCAAAAAGCATCCTTTATTGCCAATACCAAATTTTGAGATGAATCAAAACCTGTATAAAAATACCTGTTCTGAACACCCATCAAACACAGTGAAAATAAAGGTGCCATGGATGCAAGTGCCTGATATATTGCTTATTGTAGTGTTTAATAATCCACTTTATGATATCATACCCTATATTGAGTTAGAGTATCGAAGCTTCTTTCCACATATTCTTTATTGTGGTCCATTGGCATTTGATAGGAACAGATTTGCTTGGAGTGCTGGTTACTCATTTTCATTTATTACATATGACAACATATACAATCATACTGCTGGTGCTTTCAATTACAAATGTCTCACAAATGCAATGAAAATGAACTATAGAGTAGCAGGTTACTTAGTCATAGCAGATGATTTACTGCTAATTCCACACTCATTATCAAAATTTCGGAAAGAATTAGTGTGGTATCTTCCAAAGAATGAAATTAGAATTGGAGAAATAAAAACATTAAGAGAATGTAGACTTGGAATGTGTGATTTTCACCCACATTGGCACTGGTGGGAGGAATATCAACATGCAACTATTGCTGCTTTAGAGGAATTGAAAATTCAACAACATTCCTCGTTGACTGCATATAATTGTTACCGAAATTTGGTGCGAACAAATGGTGGAGAAATTAGACCGAATGGTGCTTATTCAGATATTTATTATGTTCCATCCAGATTGAAACACTCCATCATTGAACTTTTTAGAATATTTTTGAAGCATAAAGTCATGGTAGAAATCGCTGTTCCAACTGTTTTGACGTGTTTAGAAGATCATGGTGACATGGAACAGTTACCTGGATTACAGCTGTGGGAATTGGACAGAGATATGCCATGGAAGTATTTTGAGCCAAAACATATTGTTGGCAAATTTTATCTACATCCCACAAAGTGGAGTTTTTTACAAGCTGGTGTAACAAATTTTACGAGCTTCTTTTGCACAAAGGTATTGCCATATTTGCACGATCCTTTTGAACGCATTCCTTTGTAAATAGGCGCAAGAAAATTTATGGCTGGTAAATATTCACGATTATTTACATATATTTGTCCTCTACTTTGATTTTAATACAATTTTATAACAAAACACTGTTTATTTTATTTTATTAGTATTTTTTCATGGTTTAATAATTTATGTAAAAATTGCAACACCAACATAATGTGATTTTCAAAGTACTTCAGTGTGTCCATAATTTTTGCTATCAGCAGGACAATATAGTATATGCCAAATTTTAAAGTAAAAATTCTTGCAAAAATCCATCAGGTGTATACAAGTCTAAAGCTGTCTTTTTCATACCCCGAGAAATTATTGTCTTTATAATTCAATCTGTAGATCATATCAATCTGTGAAATTATATTTTAATTTTATTAAATGGTGGATTTGGTATGTAGCGTATGGTCTCATTTGATGCGTTTCTTTTTCTTTTCAGCTACTTGTGTAACTCCAAAATAATTAGCCCAAAATTTTTAAAAATTTAATCTCACATTTTTTCATTTCATTTTTCATTTCATTTATCATTTAAAAAAAAGATGTGAGATTAAATTTTGGACTTTTGATTATTTTGGAGTTACACAAGTAGCTGAAAAGAAAAAGAAACACATCATATATATTTTAATTTTTTCATGATTTAGTTACTTATCAATTAATAAAACTGTATACAAACTTTGGGACACTGTGGATATAACGTACTGCTGGTTTATCCTAACACACAAGACGCGATGGTCATTTCAAGTAATTACTAAAATTTTCATTGATTTTCATTACAAGTTATTGTTTTTGCTGAAAATAAAATTGCCAATTACACAGTTGATTGTTGTTTATTTTGCATACCTGCACATTTCAATTTGAATATTAAAGTTGTTTGAAAGATTGATATAATGGACGGATAAATGATAAATACAAAATTCTTCAGAAAAACATCAGTAAACATTACATGACAACAAATAAATATACAATAAAAATTATAACATTTTTATATTTTTAATACCTTGATTTAAAATATATAAAAAAAAGAATAATATTATAAATAGACTACGAATAGATCACTATGAATATTAGTTACATGTATGGTTTTCAAAAAAAATGACCTAGTGACAGCTGGTTGTTAATTTGCAATACAAGGAAAGGCAGTTTCACACCTCATTTTTTATAATTATCTTGTATGTATGCATGTCTAACACAGCCTGTAAAATTTGTGTTAAAAAATATAGGTAACAGTCATTTTGGCACTTCATTTTCATACAAACCTTATTGAGATACAATTTATATTAGCTGATAACCTAATGCACACATACTTTTGTCATATGCAAAATTGTAAGTTTTGAAATCACATTTTTTCTAGGCCAGAAATTCTTTGTTGTCTCATATATGAAACTTTTCTGTCAACAATGCAATTGTATGATCTTAAAATACGTTGATGCGCATGCTTTAAACAGGTGAACAGCATACAAAAAATAGCTACTTTGCTTTCTTATATTACAAAAATCTTTGGATGCTTAGCTACTTACAGCTAACACTACGTGACTACTTAAATTGAGCCACAAGATACCAATGTTACAGTTCTTATAAAAAAACTACTAGAAATTTGCTTATAGTTGAGACCGAATACATAAATATAAATTACAAAAAATATATATATATATTGAATGCATAATGCACATACTTTATGCAAATGCTGTATAAAAAAGGCAACTTTTAGCCATTTTTTTACCCATACAGACACTCGTCTGAACCTAAACACACGTATTGGTCAGTAAGCAATATTGTGAAAAATATGAGTACATGATGTATTTGTAAAAATGCTACTCCATTTACAAATTCATATACTTGAAATTCTTTTAAGCATAGAAAATTATGTTTTGAAACAAAATTATTTTTTGAGTGACTATCATCGTCTTTTTTCAAATTCTTTCCGTATCCATTGTGAATCTTGATAAAAACGTGGATCCCCCAGTCTTAAAGCAGTCCTTTTATATGTGTAATAATATAAAATAGCACCTGAAAAAAAATAGACGTTGCCAACATTAGACTACATGTAAAACACAAGTATAGCCATTGATCATTCAATTTACATGCATGTCCTAATAAAAATGTAGATATCTTATTGTATAATTTTTATTACTTCTCATATTCAAAACAAAATCAAATAGAGTAGAACTCATTTGAAGGGAGTAAATAAAGATGTGGTTATTCAAATTCTGAGTAATCAGACTGATCTTTAAAGTAATGTGTAGGGAAATGGTTAGATTACTTGAGTTATTCATTAATTGAATATATCAACGTTCGTAGATAAAAGGGTCGAACTGTAATGGAAAATTCATGTAGCAATACCTACCAAATCTTTGTATAACAAAAAGCGCTCTATAGCCCGGACTCCAGATGTAGAATTGTTCTGGATCTTCTCCCCATCGTATGGTCTGAAAAATATTTTTTGTATATTTGAAGCAATTAAATAAATCTAAGCTTGAAAGAGAAAAACTGGTGGGAAAAAACTTACTGCATGAAATTCTAGCTAACATCTTGATGAATTTATGACTACCACCAACTTTTAATAGAATGGATGAGCATCTTTTTACATATAAAATATAATAAAAAAGAGAGCAGAAATATATTAAAATGTACTCACCATTCCCCAGACATGTAACGCCACACATAATCCAAAATAGATGAAAACTACTGATATAGGACCCTTGAACTTGTTTATCAAGATGCCCACTAAACCAGCTTGGAAAATGTATGTGTTGAAGAATAGAAGGAAGACCACAATAACCCCAAAGATTATGCATACATCTTGTATCCTGCAAAAAAAAGATCATGTAAGAGAGTTTTGATCAAATGAGTTATTGAAATAAATCCAAAAATCATTTATAACACCCAATGTGACCCATAGATGCGGTCGCCAGAGTCTCGACATACGTCAGAGTCTTGTCACACACACATTTTAGTCTACCAAATTTTAATTTAAAAAATTTAGGAAATTATAATACAACAAGGAAAATAACCTACACAAATATAACCAAGAGAACAACTTCATTGAATCTGAGCAGTTCTGCGAATGAGTTGAAAAACAAGTCCACAAAGAGAAGAAAATACTGCAGGTAAAGTATTGGACGGTATCTGCTGACTAACATCTTTGGTAGTTGGTCTTCACATCAGACTGGATAAGTCATGTCAACTGAAAAAGAGATAAATAGGAAAACTTACGAAACGTGAGATTATAAAAGGAATTTTAAATTTATACATGCACTTCACAATAATTTGCAATAGGGTATGACCTGGGGTATACATGTATATTGTATTGAATTTTTTTCAAAAGATGTTTTGCAATCTTCAAATAGAATAGATACTCCTAATCGTCAAATCTTCTGACAATATCAAGATAAAATGTATCAATAGGAACCACGGAAAAATAGAAGTATCAAAGATTTAATTCTGTAGAAAAAAAAACTACACCACTGTAATGCATTGGGCAACAGTGGATCAATTTTATCAAATCATCTGAAGTGAATCAAACACTTTCTATCAAGGCAACATACCAACTATACCAATTTGTGTGTTCACATTCAAGAAGATTTTAAAGCGATTTTCCTTGTGATTCTTCACATGATTTCCCACAAAATAAAAATATTGCCTGTGACAAGGCGACGCTAATAAGCAATTACATGTGATCTAGTAAAAGTAGATCACCAATCGCTAAAACCAACCATACATTGTACATACAATCCGTGAATTTTCCGTATGACGTGATTTCTACAACAGGAAGTTCACTTCATACATAAAATTCACGGATTGTGTGTACTTCTTCTTCCGTGTATGGCTGAACAGTGTGATTGGTGCTCTAACTCTTGTGACATCACTTCATCGATAGTGATATCGCTTGTATGTGAATGTCTAGTTCTAGTTCTAGTTCAAGACCGGCAGAGAGCAAGTGCTCATTGCGCAGTGGGAGGCCATGTGGTGTTTGTACATGTACCTCTCCAGAGGCAGGCTAGGTAGCCAACTGAGCTTCAGGGGTGAGGGGATCACACTAGCTATAGTTTTCAAGCTAGGTGAGTTCTTTTACGTACAGAGGTGTGGCTCTCCTCTACACGAGACACGCCTTTTAACGAGGCTTCCGAACCTCCGCTTGGCATCGCCACCGTCTAGTAGTAACACTGTACGGTGGCGACGTGGTGTGTGGAAATCAGCAACTCAGTGGCAGACGTACGACGTATCGGTTTTGGCAACACTGTGTCTGCCATGACCGGCCGCGAACTTGTGACGCAGGCAATTCCTGTTTTCAAGTCGTACGCACTAACGACTGAGCTACTGAGGACCACAATGTGGGTTTACGCACGTATAATGTGTAGATGTAGGTAGTCTATTGACTTTTCCTATCTTCATCAAATGATATTCACACATTCACTTACTAGATTTACATACTACTAATCAACAGTATATTTTCATTTTATTTATGTGGACAGTTTTATGACAGGCAGCAAGAATGAACATGTTTGGTGTGGTGTTTACACAAAATTATCACTTCTATTCCACAGAAACTATTCTTTAAATCTTGACTCATACATGATAGTAAAATTGAAACAAATGATTACCCAAATAATAGCCATTTAGTACAATATGGAACAATATAAACTTTTAACAACAAACCAAATCACAAAAATTCTAGAATGGCCTTCACCTTGAAACGGAAGTCGCTAATTCTACAGACAGCGAGAAATATGAAACGCTATTTGTACAGACCGTGGTGCAGACATGAGTAGGTTCCCGCATCAGGCTTAGGCATCGACCATTTGATCTCAGGGGGGTGGGGTGGGTGGAGGAGCAAAAATATTGAAAAAAAATAACGCAAGACTGAAAATTAGTGAAAAAAATAATAAGGTTTCATTTGGCTATAAAAAAAAATAATAATTGCCAAATTTTGTAATAATTGAGATTCAGTAATCTAAGAAAAAAAATCTAAGAAAAAAAAGAATATTAGATGTCAAATTTCATGAAAAAAATAATTGAAGCTGTGGTGAAAATAGCTGCCCCCCCCCCCCACTTGAGATCAAATGATCGATGCCTTATGCCTGATTAGAGGGCCACCATATAAGTTCTCTTCTCATAGGTAGGGTGACAAATAAATGCACCTGTTATTGGTTAGGCCTGTACACTAATTAACAAAATAATGAGCTCTATCTTACTATCACTGGGTCATTATATCTAGGACTAAGATTATTAGTCCTAGATTATGTAAAGGTCTAATGACATAATTGAAAGCCACATTCCCCAAACACACCCACACAAAAAAATCAGAAAAACAAAACAAAAAAAACAAAAAAAAACACCACGCAATTATAAAAAACGCACTCGTACTCAACCCCCCAAAAAAAAGGAGAGAGATAGAGAAAAGAAAAGAAAAAAAACATACTAAATTCAAATTTAATTTTAAAGCAATTTCAAATAAATGTTAAATAATTTTGTTTGGGTTTTTTGATGAGGAGTCTGTTCACTCACAATGTAAATTGATATAGAGCTATATCTAAATACTAGTAATATTCATTAAAAAAATCTTATAGCATGCATGCATATACATAGATGTACACGATGAATCAATGCTTGAATTTGTAGTTGACGTTTATAATAATACATATGTTTTTGCAATTTGTTTTATAATCATTTATTGCCGTCATTACCGCCGTTGTCGCTACTTTGTTGTTTCACACAATTGCAACTAATGCAATTGCTCATCATACGGAGGTGGTCATACGTGGAGTAGGTAATATACATGAGCCAATAATCAAGTGTTACTATACTTATCTAAATGTAATTGCACATTCCTAGTTCGATACATATATACATTGTATATGTACACAATCACACATGCCACTAAAAATAGGACACATGGAACGGAGCAAAACAGAACCTGTAATTCATATCACTGAACAAATTTCAACGCGCAGCTCTGCCGCAAGCTCAGACATGTATAGCATCAACATAATTTATGAACAGTTCTAAAGATAGACATTTGATCATGTATTCATGCTTCCTCTCGTCGGCGACATTTTATTAATAATCTTCACAAAACTATGTCACAATTAAGTATCATATTGTAAAAGGTATGTTATTGCATAGTATAAAGTACGTACGCGTTTAGTAATCACACAAAATCTACGGCACTATTTCACTTCTCACAGCAGCTTTTCATCTCCGAAACAGATGTGTTGAGACTTGCCTACCACAGAGCAATTAACATACTATGAATATTCATATTCTGGTGATTGGGCTGCCTATAAATACGACCAGAGTTTTGGACTTGGCATTCGACTGCTAACCGCAGTAAGAGAAACATCCAGCCAAACCACGAGCAACTATACAAGTTCTATCACCGTGTGGGAAGTCGTGCAACTAATACCACATTTACATTTGATAAAATTGACATTTATACAGAAGCAGCAATTCAACCGAGCATATTGAGGTGATTAGCCACGTTTAATACACGTACAGTGCACACACACGACTAGTGTACATATTGTATTTACAAGTAGCATGACTGAAATGAATATGAATGATAGACGGTATAGAGCCTGATTTAAAAACAAAAACAAAAACAACGCATTTCAAAGCACATACACCAAATTGTTTACACTGTTTTATTTTGTGGTAACTATGACAATCTGCCCAACCTAAATGAATTCATTATCACCAGAGCCCTACTTGTGTGTTTCAGATAACAATGGCGTCAAACAACAACGCTTCTTATGATGACATGAGTGAGGTTCTGTCACTTCTCCCACCTATGCTGTCTCCGCTGGCAAAAGCACAGTCCATGGACAAGAGCGCATCCCTTACTTCACACTCATCGCTGAGCTTTCTGAAATGCCACTCGTCCATGGGGTCCATATCAGAAGATCAGTTGTTGAAGCTAAAGCATTCAATCAGCTCACAGGTGCCTATAATTCTAGCCAAGAATGCATCAGTTATGTCTGAGGATGATGCATTGGGTTTATTTAGCACCCCAGCTGCAGCTTTAAACTCAGAAGACATGGAAGCAACTGTTGATTCTACTCATATCGACAGAAATGAAACAAATGATGATGGCTGTTCAAGCAACAATCCAATATCGAACAGTGCTTCTGTCGAATTAGGAATCACAACAGAACATCAAGTAGATGTTAATGAAGAAAGCAACAATGTCAATGAAGCAATGGAAGTTGACGAACAAGAATGTGAAGAGCCGGTACCATCTGGAAGCGTTCCATCTTCAAATAATACCATCCAACCTATGTATTTAGGACCTCCACCTATTGAAATTGTTATTTCATTTGACACAACTGGATCAATGTCGTATTACCTGGATGAAGTAAAAAGCCAAATACAAGATATAATACAACGTCTATTCATGGACATACCAAGTCTAAAGATTGGCATCGTGGCCCATGGTGATTATTGTGATGAGAAGGTGTTTTACTTGACACAGAAAATGGAATTCACCAATGATGTTAATGCTTTATGCCAATTTGTAAAAGATGTTGAAGGAACTGGGGGCGGAGACTTTGAAGAATGCTATGAACTTGATTTTGTCAGAGATTCGATCACTTCCTTGGTCGCCTGGCGCTCAAAGATCCCTTGTTATGATTGGTGATGCCATTCCTCATGAGCCAGACTATGCCCTTAACAAAGACAACCTCGACTGGAGAAAGGAAGCTAGCGCCTTGTACGACGAAATGGGTGTGAGAGTTTATGCTGTGCAGTGTCAAGATGAAAAGGGAGCTTCAGCATTTTGGGAAGAACTTGCTAGCCTCACCAATGGACGTCATCTCAAACTTGACCAGTTTGACACCATAGTTGACATTCTTATGGCAATTTGCTACAGAGAGCATGGCGCTGAACATTTTGATGCATATGAAAAAGAAGTTCGGTCTAGAAAAAATGGCACCTGTCTTCCACAAGAGCTAGACAGTGCCTTCAATGTCTTGAGAGGGAAGCCCTGTCTTGCACCTGCATTTGATTGGAGCAAAGGCGCAAGTAAAAAGCCAAAAACAGTTAGAAGAAAAGTTAATGCTGATGTTAGCCCTGATGCTTCATCAAGCACCGGCAAACTGAATCGCCGCATACCTGTTAAGAAACTAACAAAGGTTACAAAGAATGTGTCTGTGGAACACAGTGGTATGCAGCTACGCGCACGCAAAACAAAACCATCCGTTGTACCAACCCCTCTCCCAAAACGTTCCAGATCCAAGAGGGAGCATGTTCCCCAAACAAAATACCTTCTGAGAGATTTGAAATGGTCTCAATGGCAATTGGGCATGTCTCCTACTGGCATGGACACAGACAATTGGAAGCCAAGGAGAAATGGATGCAGTGGATTCAGAAATATTGGGCTTTTCAAATCCAAATGTAACCAACCCACTGTCTATGAGTTTGCTGTACAGAAGCAACGTGGGCATAAGAAGTATGTTATGCATTGCAAAGTTACCAACGGTTTTGCAGGTCGTTGCTGGGACACGGTGTTGTTAAACAGTGATCGCATTGCACAACACATCAATAGCTGTCTTAACGATGGATGTAATGTTTTCATTAGAAGAGCTTTGATTCCTAAATCTTTGCAAGTTGGTTCAACCACACTCAAAACAGTAAAGGACTTCAGAATCTTCTTGAACCAAAGCTATGAGTATGCTTGGTCATTTAAAGGACAGAATAAGAATGGTTATCTTCCCAAATCTAAAAAGCCATGTAACTGTGTGATGTGCTGGCAGCCTAAGAAACAACAGTGAGATTGTGTGATGTGTTGGACTGCTTAAAAAGTGATAGCATTTTACAGTTTTGTACTTGTAAAAGAGACAGTTGCATTTATCATTCTACGTGTACATTATGTAGCCTATGTTTATTTGTATTTGTTTGTATGTTGTTGCAAGAGAATGTTAGTTTATTCAACGCTGATTAATCATCCAGAATACTGAGAGTATGGTGCGTGGTAGGTGTAGTATAGAATTGAAAAATGTTGCAATTAATTAAATGTAGTATATTTACACTTATTAACGTGATCGATGTTGAAAATTAAATTATTTATGATGTCTAGTTTATTGTGCATTAAAGCAAAAGATTTCACTGCCAGTGGATAATGGAGATTGGATCCAGTGATTGTAGTGTATAGAAACATTGTGTTAAAATCAGATGACATGTAATAGTTGCAATTGTACAGTTTTGTAAATACACATTGAACCTGTAAATACATACTGTTGCTTAGATGTGCATGAGATGGAAAATAGAATAAAGTTAAGATTATATAAATGATAGATATAGATGTAAATAGTGATTACACACTGCTTTTGCATTAGGCTTGCAATTGACACGAATAGTCTCTTTATTATGTGACTTATACCTGGACACTAGTTGTGGAAAATAGTCTGAAATAAATATATGCAAATACAATATTTTATTATGTTATATTCTATGAATAGATATTATATCCCACACTGCAATATCACTTGATAATGACAGTTTCCATCCAATCCAACCAAGTACACAATGAAATAATGAAAAACACAAACAACCAGACAGAAAAAAAACCCACACGTCTGTGCGCTGACTCTACATATGTACTGTATGTGCAGCATTTCCCTCATGTATAAAAATACATGTGCACACTTACATCCTTACGACTAAATATTGAATAATCTAATTAAACTAGTAAATATAATCTGAATAGGTTTGTTTCTTCTCTTCACAATGAATCAAGATGCTAAGAAATCATTACTTAATATGCTAGTAAACGTATTTTGCACATTGTTTTTGCTAACATCGAAGCTTTCAGTTCTTTGTCAGGGGTTTATTAACCTTGCCATATCTGATGTGCTACAAACATGTAAAGATGTACAAACTTACTGAATTAGAAGATTTGCCAAAATGTGGATAAAAATTTAGAAATCCGTGTTTAACATTTTCAAAGGAGTATACAACCCAGTCGTAAATTAGATATGTTATATAAAATAATAGCAGGAAAATATTTAGAATTTGATTCCGATGTCAGACCATCTATGCCTGGATTTAAAAAAAACAAAAAAACAAAAAAAAACAAAAAAACACACAAAAAACTTCCGGCCATATGCAACATCATCTCATCACGTAAATGTGATGAATCTGTAAAAGTTGATGAATCTATTCCAAATGGCTGAAAGCTTCCAAAGTAGCCACAAATTCCACCCTGAAAAAGATACGAGTAATTATCAAACAGACTAGGATGAATAATCGTATAGCCTATTACAATAAGACATTTAACAAGTAAGTCAAATGTTCATGAAATGAATACCACCCAGTGCAGTGACCAATATATATTAGATCAGCAAGTGCACACTAAAAATAGACTTTTGGTTTTCCCCGTGGTTTTTTATACCGTATCCTGGTGCACACGGAAAGCAGCACATAGTGTCTATGTTATACTAAATTAACCAACATTTATTGGAGTACAAGGCATTAAATTATATTTAGACACAAATGAAATAGATCACAACAGGTAAGATCTTTGCTATTTCTTACAAAAAATATATATGTACGAGTATAAAGACATTACTTATGTCTGCTCAGCTGTCTTTGTTAGATAGCGAAACCAAAATTCTACTGTATTAGGATATGGATCAGCTGATATGGATTGAATATATGCTTCCACATTAAATGTTCTTTGTTACTTTCATATTCATTTTTTCATATTGATATGCTTCCATAGTATTAATTACATTACTCCAAATGGAAACATCAGATGAGTGACATACATGTTAAACAATGTGGTATCAGATAATCTACTCAAATATTTGCAATGTCAGCATTTCTTGAAAATTTCTTTTGCATGTGGTACAGGAGCAATTTATACAGATATCTATGTTATTCGAGTGATGCGGAGCCTAAACATCTATGATGTCGAACAACCATAGATATCTGTCTAAATTGCTCCTGTATGTGGTACAATATATGTGTATGTAGGAAGTTATAAAATACAAATGGAAAACTAATAAGTATTTCACCTTCCTCTTTTGATCTCTTTTGGCTTGCCAAACATGTCAACCACATTGAATGTAATCAGTTGTATACGACATCAATAAATCTAACCATCAAATCAAATTATTGTAACTATTGTATCAACCCCGCAAATGAACAAAATGATTTTTACATGTACTATGTCTATGATAATTATGTATGAATTAACCTAATACATTAGACATCTAGCTAGTTTTCTTAAATGAAGATTCATCAAAATGTTTAGCCAGTATTGTCGGGTTATGTATGAATGTGACTTACCATCAGATTGAATACGGTATATTTACAGTTAGAACAACACAGCAACCATGCCCAGTTTCACTATTACGGTGGTGCTTATCGCAGACGTAGCCATCAGCATGTTAATCGTTGGTGAGATCTGTCCTCTTTTCTCGTCAGTTGGTGTGGCTGCCTCAACGGTAAGAATCATACCCACTTCGTTGCACTGCAATTTGTCTTGGACTCCAATTTGTAAAAGATATATGGATTATTTCGTACCATGGGTGGGTCCCTGGTCTGTCCCAGCATAGATGGGGTTATATATACGATAGTTACCATACAAACAGTATTCTTATTAAATTTCAGAATTTTACAGAATATTTTATTTTAAGCATGCACTTGGAGTAAGATAAATTTAGAACATTATCTCTCTCAGCAATTGGATCTTTAAAACACTGTTATCAATGTACGTCATGCCACTTGACTTGATAGTATATATGGTTTTAGTTTCATTATTGTTACCGCAGATTGGATCCATCGATCGCCTTCACTTGACGTATCGTTACAAGAAAGATGACGAGAGTGAGATGGAGTGTCGCATGTGCCCCCCGGGATCTCATTGGGTTGAGCATTGTACTTCCTCGGATCATACTCCAGGTTAGGCAGTCCTAGATTTGAAATTTTCAGATCCAGATTGCAGGGCTTAACGTTAACTTTCAAAAGTGGGTGCCCGTTCGGGCATGTGGGTGGTTGCTACTGGGTGCCCGAATGAAATATCTGGATGCCCGAATGAAAAACCTGGGATATAAGTTTTATACGGCTTTTACAAAGCTTTTAGGCGCCTTACTATAATTATACACTATTTATAATAACTGTGTAACTGTTGGACATCAAATGCGTTTGTTTTTAAAGATCTGATCAACAATGTCTTAAGTTTTTTTGTTTCAATATTATCTGCAGGTGAAAAGCCAGCTTTGAATAAACACTCATACAAGGCAGAGAAATAATAGGGCAAATTGTCTTTAAAAACAAAAACATTTAATGGCTTGGCTTGTTCAGAGGCCGAAACGAAAAGACTTTTCTGCTTAGACATAATTACACAAGATTCCTTATAGAATACTACTCATAACAAATTCCGAAACAAAAACTAAATTATTCATTGGCAAGAACACAATGTCGCTAGTTAATAGTTTAGCAGCGCCCATCATTTTCAAAATGAAGTATTCAATAAACCATTCAGAAAAAAATAAAATATAGTGTGCTCTTGTGTCATAAGATTTCTACTGAGAGAAGTCTGCATAATAGTGCATATACATACGAATAATGTTATACAATATCATAAAGTTATCCTTTGTGTTATAATTTCTTTAATTAGGGATTCCAAATAGTAGGATGTAAATATTATTTTATCTAAATTTTGGACTTAAACTTTAAACAAGTCATATACCTATCGTATGAATAATGAAATATTGCCAGAAATTTGTGGGTGCCCAGTTGGGCATGTGACCATGGCTGACTACATGCCCGGCTGAGCCTCTGGCATACCCCGGGCATGCGGGCACCCACTTACGTTAAGCCCTGGATTGTATGTAAGGCACTGGGACTGATTGAAATGTTCAATGAGAGGATGGGTTCTTTGTTTTTGGGACCCCTAGGGGTGGGTGGACGCCCCTGAAACTGCCACTGTACTACTGTAACATTAAGCATCATTATTATGATCATGATGCTGTATCTCTTTTCTGAAATAGAAGCTTCTCTTAGGCGACATTATTATTTTCCTTTTATCATTCTGTAGAAAACAAATGGTCCGTTGTCTCAGATTTTTCGTACTGTAGAAAACAAACATTTATGGTCAGTTTTCACAAAATTTGGCCATGACAAACATTTCTATCACCTTTGAAATTAGGGATTAAATGTATTCTATTGTAGATAAATGTTGTAGATGTTCTAGATAAGCCATAAATCAAATAGAATTTCCAGACCAGATGCACAGACCAATTTTTAATGGAATCTCAAATTATGATAAGTCAAACTTTTAGGTAACTCAGGCAGTGATTCCCTATATATTATTATTTGATGACATGAGATTCTAGAAAAAATCTCATTGTATAGCAACATGACTTATAGAACAGATTATAAAGTTAAAAAGGTACGAAAGTTTATTTAAATCACAAATTTTCACATCATCGATGCTTCTTTTCACTTGATGATGTGAAAGTTTGTGATTTAAATAAACTTTCGTACCTTTTTACCTTAATTATCTGTTCTGTTTTGATGTAATATGGTATGAGCAGCTCCAAGAACTTTTTATACTATGACTTATAGAATTATGAAATTATGAACCAATAATACAAAATCATTTTTTTAGGAGAGACGCATTGCAATACGTGTGGCGCTGAAACTTACGCATCAGATTACAATGTGCAACTATTTTGTGAGCAGTGTACACAGTACGTATTCTGCTATTATAAGCCAGCGTTTGTCATTTTAAAATTACAATTTTCAACAACAAAGTGGTTTGGCTAGCTTTGAGAAGATCAAAGTGTAGTTGCTTGAGAAGGGACTCTAACCATTGTAACCATAGCTAGCTACATCATTTGAAATCCATGCCTCATGAAATAAAGAACATGTATTTAAATGTTATGAAATATAACAAATATTACATAATATGTATATTATTAAAGCAAATGATTGAAATTGGTTATAAGAAGAAAATTAGCTGGAAACTAAGTTGATTTGGTACATTAACCACTTTAACCACTCAAACCAATGTTCAACTTGGTTACAAAGAAATATATTAGTTTTGTAAGTCAAGTGCATGAGGATTAATTAATAATGTTAAAACAAATATGTTGGCGCACTTTGATTTACAAACGAAAATGGATGGTACAATTGTTTTGGATTTCATATTTATTATGTGTTTCATATTTGAGGTAAGAACTTTGGTGCATTACATGACGTTCATGAACAGTTTTGTAGTTTTAGTATTTGACACTTCTAAATACTGTGTAATGTGTAAATATGCACTTGTCATAATATGTGATTCACAGCGTTTTTACAAATGAGATTTATTCCCATATCATGTGCTGTAGAACCTCTCTATTAGGACCACCCGTGAGACTCGTGTTAAGTTGACTCTAGAGAAGTGGTCTCTATACAGAGGTTCATTTTGGTAGCTTTATGAAAGTTTGGGACCATGAACAGTGGTCTTATTACAGAGGTGGTCTTAATTGGAGGTTCTACTGTATATATTTCTGTGGTTATCAAACACTGATCCAGTATCTCCTACTGGTGAATAAAAATATCTGGGTTGTAGTGCCGTACTTCTTAACGTTCATGATTTTACACTTAAAGCAATAGAATATTGTACGTCAAATGTGTGCAAAATATTTTGATGTATACGTGTGTTACTTGAAGAAATGCCATCGGCATGCAGATTTCATCTGCAATGGATTTTCTATTTTTGGGGGGTTAAATATTTTGATCTTCTTCATTGATGTGCCATTTGCAAATGTAAGAATGGTAGTAAATATGTATATATATATTGAAGCAAATGATTGAAATTGGTTATAAGAAGAAAATTGGCTTGAAAATAAGTTGATTTATGTGTGCTTCTGTGGATAGGGAGTTGAACTTGTGACCAGAAGGTCGCGGGTTCGATTCCCGGTCGGGTCTGATGGTAAGTGTTGAGCAAACTTACCTCTAACAGGTTGCACACTGCTCCGTGGTACCTACACGTTAAATAGGTACAGGTCGGTGATAAGCGTGCGCAAACAGCAGCAATGCCGTATGCAGCCAGTATGGTATGCTCCACGGGGAGTTGAGAAAAATATCTATGAGAATGTGCCAATGACCTGGTGTAAATTGTAAAGTCGTGAGATCAAAACTTGGATCAAGACTATAAACCAGACATTTACATTTAAATTTATTTGGTACATTAACCATTTTAACCACTAAACCAATGTTCAACTTGGTTAAAAAGAATGGTATTTTTCACTTGAAAAAGTATCCATGATGCAAAAATTTGTGATTTAAATAAATTTTGTACCTTTTTAACTTTATAATCTGTTCTGTTTTGATTATTTATGTTCTGGTTTAAATGCACATGGTCATTCGTATTTCAGATGTATTGGACAGCACGTTCTCGAAACGACGGCCTGTCAAATGACCACTAATCGCGTGTGTAGTTGCAAAGACGGTTACTATGCAGAGCAGATGCACTCGACCATTGCTCCGTCCATAGCATGCTACGCACATAGTGTTTGTGGTCCAGGATGGGGAGTGAAAATCAAAGGTGAAATTATTATAATTCACATAGGCAGATCCAAGCGGGGGGAGGGGCAACAAAATACTTCATTTTCGCCGCCATTGATTGTGAGTACAAAACCCATGAAATCCCTCTCGTGTGCCCCCCACTCTTTCCATAAACATGGATCTGCCATTGATTCATGATTGCAAGTCAACTTGACAGTTGGCATTAGCAGATGCTGGTTTTTGGAAAGGGCCGGTGCAACCAGTTGGTTTCGTGGGTTTGTGAGCGCGAAAGTTTGAGAACATCATCTTCAATTGTAATACCCTGAATATAACGAAGTCAACCTATGTAGTATCGCGAGTCTAGAATCGTGTAATGCTTATATATGTTCTATTATCAATGGCAGATCCAAGTTTTGGAAAAGGGGGGGCATACGTAAGGAAAAGGGGCGGGTGCATCATGAAAAACCCTATGAAAATGAAGTATTTTGGTGGGAAAAGTGTGTGTGTGGGGGGGGGAGGCCACGCCCTCGGCGCCCCCAATGGATCTGCCTATGATTATAATTATAATTCAAATTAAATGTACCATGCAGTGGGGTCTACAGACTTTCTGTTTGAAGTTCTCTAAATTGAGCTTGCAAATTTGATAAATCCGTCCGCGTCTAGTTTGAAGAAAAACCGAATCCAATGAGTTTCAAATATGAATTAAAGCAGTAGGAGTCAGAAATTTTTCGTATGGCTGATGAATTTGTGTACTATATTTTAGGTACTGCAGTCAATGACACAGTATGTGAGCCATGTTTAAACGGAACTTTCTCGAACACCATCTCTGCCCATGACTACTGTGAAGCTTATACGAAGTGTGAGGCGTTTGGTCGGCATGTTGTTACACCTGGCACAAATACCACAGATAACGAATGTAGTGAGCTTGTGGTAAGAGTCTGAATAAATAAATTATTAAACTGATGATTTTAAAAGTTATTATTAACTTAGTATGATGTATGATTCTACTATCTTTCTAGTATTGTTTGTGCATGATAGATCACTGCACACCCACTTCATGCATTTAAAATTTTAAACAATCGTTTCACAGCTAATAATGAACCCACAATCATGTTTGATGTGTCAAAATAAAACTACTTACTTATGCTGTCGCATGATAAACACAATTGTTATGATTCATCAAAATTTTATGATCAATGTTGCAATTTGTTATGGCATAATGTATGCCCACCCGTTTCGTGTGTGGTGATAATAGGGGATTTGAACATGTTTATCAGGGGTCGAAGTTCAAATTTGAAAGCACTTGCCCTTGGGCAAGTACCCCCTCAGAATTCACTTGCCCTTGAACATCTTTTACTTTCCCTTGACCTTTGGGGGATCATATTTTGCTTGTGTTGTGCTTTCCCATCGGGAAAGATACAGAATCAAAACCATTTTCCGGTGGATGATTGTACTTTCCCGGGGCCATCGGGAAGCTTTAACTTCGACCCCTGTTTATTTACATTAGATCTTACTAGAAATTTTATTTTTAAACTTTGGCACCGGGAAAACAATAATTTTCATAGTAGTAAATATTATATGGCATTTGTTTGGAGCCTAAAAATCTACAGCCACTTCTTCTTTAATAACAATCTGCTCATGGTTTTTGTAATGTTTCATGTGCATGTGGTGCTTTACTGAAATTTTCTTTTGGACAGACATAAAGAAGAAGTAAGCAAAGCTTTTAGATGCCTTTCTATTACCATGAGCAGACGTTCATGCAAAATTCAAAAGATGTGCGATAGTAATTATTATTCCTGTAATGTTTGTCATACATGATAAACTTTGCATGTATGAAACAATTGATACATTATAGATAATTGATAATTAAAATACGACCATCAATATAATATTATCATCTTGAAATGTATACTTTTAATGAATATTGATTATCTGCAACTACTGATTTTTGTGAATTGTTCCAGGTGGGGTCGACCAATGGCACCGACTTTCATGAAATTCCGGATCCATTTGTGAGATTCATCAAAACACGATATGGAATTACAGTTTTTTTGTCACGTAATATTATTTTATCATTTATAGAAGAAGAAAATCTTTATATTTAAGTATAACTTAATAACAATAAAAACTATTTCAATTTATGGATCATGTCTACTTTTAAAAGGCCTGTTCAGGCATATTTCTTCAGAGCTTTATGTCACATAAGATGAAAAAATGTGAAGTCTTTTGATTTTTAAAAAGATTGTCTGATCAGTCACATTAGAAGTATTTAGCTGTATATGAAAATCTGTAAATGTTTCATACGAATAATATGAAAATTAAATGATAAACCTATAATTAGTAATTTAATTTGTGAGGAGCTTGAGTCTTGATGTAGATCTGGTAGCATTTATATAAATGTATGTACTTTACAGTGTTTGTTATAAGCGCATTGGCACTGTCTGGTCTGGTCTGGTATTTTAGAAAAAGATCGAAAAATGGATATGCAAAGGGTTTTGATATTGGTAAGTATTTTTACGAAACATGTTTTCGTCCTTACAAAGTTATATTGATCTAAGAATGTAGAAATATTTCTGTACTAAGTAAAATAACCTTCGTTAAGTTGATGCGATTTCTCTACCTACAAGTATATGATTATACATTTAGATTTATTAAAACCTAACATTCATGTAGCATTATTTAGCTTTTTTAATACCAGTGCATGTATTTCAGAAGAAGAAGCTTCACATATTGATGAGTCTGATCAGACAGATGATATATGTCACAAAGACAGTAAGTGAATTTCATGCTTTTATCTTAGATTTATCTAATAATGAAATACCAGCTAAATTAACTAATTATTTTGCTGGAAACTTGTTCAATAGGATAACCCATATGTAACATGTATAGTAAATAGGGTGTGAATGTGTTGGAGAAAATCATTTTGATACATGTACCTTAAATGTAAATGATTTCTTCGAAGTATAGAAATACATATTTATTGCTAGAAATTTGATGACAATGTCGACAATGCTGTTATTACTTGCAATTGCAGGTGATCAGTTATTGAATGAAACCGAAGTGAAAAAACAGAACAAAAACAAGATATCACCCGTTCAAGATTGCAAATTTGACAATCCAGCAAGAAAAAAGTTTCAGCAGTGCACTAGTCAATCACCACATTTTACCCACAATAACCAGAATGATGGGAAAAGTGGGTCATCTACCACATGTAGCCCCAGCCAATCGGATGAAAGGCGTTTTCTGAGACATCCGTCGTGTGCTAGCTCAGGATATGCTAGTATGTCCCAGGTGTCATCAAAAGAATCTATCGCAACTACATCATCAAGGAACAATATACCATTGGTTCATGCAAGTTTTGATAGGCCCAATTTGGTGAAAGCAGGCAAAGGGATTTGCAGACAGTCTTCATTAGATGAAAATCTGTTGACTCCTGACCCCGATAAGGATATTTTTAAAGAAACCTTCCAACGATATAGGCATTCTTCTGTTGGGTCTCCTGTAGAGTTAAGTCAAGAAACTTCAATTCTGAAGAGAAGCTCAGAGACTCCGACCATAAAAAAGAATGTACGATTTGAAGGGTATGTTTATTATAATATTTACAGCATCTCTAAATACATTTTCAAGTACATTATGATAGTTTGTTAACATAGCAATAGAGAATAATGCTAAAATGTGGCCATGTTAAATTTCAGGGCTCATTTGCCAGAAAGCGAACCCGACCCTACTACGCTTGTAGGTAGTCAGCCTGAAGATTTTGAGAAAGAATGTGAAAGATTGTGTGAGGATTTCATGGACACATTGGCTGAGTATGTTTTACAAATTACAGTCATGATAAGGTTGAAGAAAACGTTTTGAAACTCTATTTTGTACGTAAAATATCACTGCTTTTATGCTATGAATATATTGTATATATGCAACATGGTCTTAAATTTTTCAGTGTGGATCAAGTGCATGGCTATTATCATGACGATGACGATCACAAGGTCGTTATTCATGTTCATCCAAACACGGAAAATGAGGTAACAATTATATTCCTACTTGTAGAAAATAATACATTGCCTGCCATTTAGCTTTGTTCACAAATCTGTGACCATTTGGACATCAGTTGGATTCTTGTTTAGCGCAGAGTCGATGGTAAATATCACATGTGTAATCAGTAACATGACGGGAACATGAACATTTAATCAGTTATGAATAAGTGGTGGACAACTCTGAAACTGTGAACTAGTTGTCACAACAGTCATTATCAAGTCACTGAGTATCAGATATCAAACAAATTGACCTCTGAAATGTTAACATAATTTAGACTTTATGGACCTGTTTAAATACTGCAATCTGATTGGTTGAACTCCTTGGATTCATCAAGTGATCTCATTCAATTCTGAGATTCAAAGCCTGTGATTGGTCAACTTTTTAATGAGCAATAGTTATGCTTCAGAGGTCTGCTAACATCTAATACTCAGAGTGTATCAAGTGTTCTCTTTCTTAGGTGAAGCAAAAGATAGAAGAAAAATATCCTTCAAATCCTCGCGTTATGGAGAGGATTAAACTGGTTGCAAAACACAGCAAAATAGAGCTGCAGTCATCACGCATCCAAAGTGGAGCTCCTATTACTCCAATGACGCCGAACCTCGAGAAAAAGGTTGGATTTCAACTCAAATATTAAACATTTTTTTAGTATCCTGCAAAATGTTATCTCAATTTTAAAGTATTACTGTTTTGCTCTTTTAATTTATTATATTCTTCAAATTATTTTAATTTTGTGTCCAGTTGATTTTTGTTATGTGGTATAAAGCAGTGGGTCTCTTGATTCAATTATTTTAATCTATTTACCTGCTTTTCTTTCTAAAATAGCTCTAAAATTGAAGTTTTAAATATGATTTGGTATCCAATTAGTAATCTTATTGTAGATGTATTAATTTGTCATATAAAATGAAAATTATACATAGAATTTGAATTCTAGAGCTATTTTTGAACGAAAAGCAGGTACATACATTAAAATAATTGCATCGTGATATTTTAATTTTAATTCTACTCTCATTGTCATGCCAAGCAGTTGTTCATATTTTAATTTTAAAACTTACAGTTTCAAGCAAACCGTGTGAAAAGTCTGTTTAAAGAGGACGAGCTGAGATATGGAACCATCACTGGCTTCTTCAGCGATCTTAACACAAACAAGTTGTATGCCCTCACCAACCTGCATGTTATGCTGGTAAATATCGTTTGATTGTATCGTATACAGCACATGCCCTTGCGCTTTTAGGTGAAAAAAAATCATTATTTAGCAGGTGGACTTTTACAGTACAGAATATTTTCGCTTCACCATTCAGGACAATTTGATAAAATCCATTTTTTGAAAGGGCATGAATGTTTATGGTAAAAATTAAAACTTTTCTGTTGCCAGAAATAGTTTTTTAATTTATGGCCATAAGCTTGTGAATTTGAAGTCCACTTTGAGCAGACCAAGTCAAATTTCTTAAATTCAAAATTACCAGAATCAAGAATTGAATTTATAATTTTGTGATGCAAATCTTATGTGTTATGTGAACAAAGTCCTCATCTTTTATTTAGTTTATTAATCATCTGCCTTATTCTTTTATAGAACGATGATAATTAATGTGAATGAATTGAAATTTGTAAATGATACACAATGTGAATTTTACATTTACAAAAGATGATTTCATTTTTTTATCATTAGGGTAACGAAGCTTTCAAAAAACATGAATTTGAAGGAAAAGCATTGATAGAATCTATGCCACAAGCAGAGGAAACGCCAGCTCCAAATCCCACTTTGAAGGTCAGTAGATGAGTAATATTCAATGTATACCACTATATATATATGAACCTGAATATCTTTAATAATTGCGCAAATACCTTCATGAATAGTCATTACTATCTAGAAGAAACTTGTAATCATCAATATAAAAATCCCTCATTATCTCTATTACATTTGAATATAAGAAGTCCTACCAAAAACTTTGCTTAATTTACTAATTATATTGACAATATCAAAATCAACTTTGATGTATATGGGTTTACTGAAACCTGGTTTCATGATATAAATGCAGATATGTATACAATTCCTGGCTATAATCATATATATAAAAGTGTCGTGAATTTGAAAGGGAGGAGGTGTGTCACTATATGTAAGTAAAGATGTAAGTTACATTAACAGAACTGATCTGAATACCATGTCTGACTTTGTTGAAGCAGTATTTATTGAGGTTGATAAAATTGTGTTTAATACAACATGTAATAATTGGATTTATATACCTCCTCCAAATACTAATTCAAAATTTATTTATTGAATGGCTTGAATCTGTATTAAGTAAATGTGAAAACAAGCTGTGCTACCTACGTGAGGGGATTACAACCTAAATCTTCTGAAATGTGGTCATGAGGCTACTAATAGCTTTATTGAACTAATGTTTGAAAATGTTTTTTTCCACTTGTCAATAAGCCTACAAGGTTAAACAAGACTAAAGCCATGCTCATTGATAATATCTTTACTAATAATATCATATCCGTTGAAAATGCTTGTAATGGAATTTTAATCACTGATATTAGTGATCATTTTCCAATATTTCATCTAAACTCCAGTTTAAATTGTAAGCCTGTAAAAGGCAGAGGTGTTTACAAAAAGAAAATGTGAAGGGGAAAATGTTCAATCATTTATTACTGAAGTACAAAATATTGACTGGTCAGAGGTATTACATAATGCTGATGCTCAAGTAGCTTTCACTATGCTGAACAACAAATGCTCTAAACTTCTAGAAACTCATTTTCCAAAAATGTTTATAAAGAATAATATAAAGAATGAAAAACCTTGAATTTCTAAAGCAATTAAAAAGTCAATAATATGCATAAAAAAACTGTATCACCAGTCTATACTATCACCTAGCCCACTGCGTATGGCTCAGTATAAAAACTACAAAAGTAAGCTCACCTCTATAATACAAAATGCTGAAAAAAAAATCATTATAAAGAATTATTACTAAAATTTAAATGTAATGTATCAATGTCACGGCAAATTGTTAATAAAATTATCAATCGAAATATGAAATCTCAAAACGTAATCAAATCCAAGTTTGGTGGCAAAAATGGTAAAAGTTTTCCTGATGCTGCTGCTATAGCAGAGGAGTTTAACAACTATTTTGTAAATGTGGGCAATAGTCTGGCTAGTACAATTGATCATACCAATGTTTCTCCAATGTCGTATCTTGGCAAATAACCCGAATCCTCTTTCTTTTTAAAACCTGTTAAAATGTTGACCTAGTGAAAGCTGTAAAACAGATTAAGAAAAACACGCCTTGTTATGACGATCTAACTGGAAACATGCTCAAGAGTATTTTTGCCTTCTGTATCTTTTACCTCCATGTTATCAATCTATCATTCAGCACTGGTGTTGTTCCTCTTGAGATTAAGGTTGCTAAAATTATACCAGTCTACAAGGCTGGAGATGCCTCAAGCTTCAATAACTACAGACCTATTTCACTACTCACTGTTTTCTCAAAAATATTTGAAAGACTAATGTTTTATTAACTAATTGATTTTATTGAAAGGAATAAGGTACTGTATAAATATCAATGTGCATTCCGTGAAAGATACTCTACTGAGATTGCATTAATATCAATGTTTGATAAAATTGTAAATTGTTTTGAAAAAAAAAAAGGAATTTGTATCAGGTATATTTATAGATTTGGCAAAAGCATTTGACACTGTTAATCATGATATCTTAATAGAAGAATCGAACCACTATGGTGTTAGAGACATAGCAAATGATTGGTTTAGAAGCTACCTTACTGATAGAAACAGTTTACAGCTTTTAATGATGAACATTTTTCAACTGAAAAAACTGTACTATGTGGTGTGCCCCAGGGGTCTATCCTTGGACCGATTTTATTTTTGTTGTACATAAATGATTTTAGTAATGTTTCAGATAAAATGTTTTTCTTACTATTTGCTGATGATAGGAATATTTTTATAAAAGGTGATAGTCTGAATGACCTCAATTTTATTATAAATGAGAAACAACAAAACTATATGTATATGTATAGGTTCTGTGCCAACAGACTCTCACTTAATGTAAAGAAAACTAATTATATTGTATTCCATAGTAAATAGAAAGAGTATACTCCCAACTCAATGAATATATATATTAATGGATCTCTTATTAATGAGGTTCATCAAAACTAAATTTCTTGGTATCATTGTCGACAATGTATTATCTTGGAAATACCACCTGGATCATATCTGTAAAAAAATTAGCAGAAGTTTTTTATCTAATAGGAAAGGCTAGGAAAGTAATGGACACAAAATCCTTAATTCAATTCTATTATTCTTTGTGTATTCCTATATTCAATATGGTATTGTAGTTTGGGTAACGGCTAATGCCAATACTAGTATTCTAAATAAAATTATTGTACTTCAGAAAAAGATAATAAGAATGATTTGTGGAAAAAGGAGATACCACACCTCTCCATTATTTAAGGAACATAAGATATTAAAGTTAGAAGATGTATATAAATTTTAAGATTTGTGCCATTGTATTCAAGGTAACAATAGGTGAATTACCAAATGTCTCATGGGCAACTATATGTAAAGGTACAGATGTTCATTCCCATAATACATGATAAAAATGATTTTAGAATCACATGTAAAATTAATATCAACTATTTTAAGAGTACATTTCAATATGCATGTGCTTAATATAAGGAAAGTTTTTTGCCAAATACTATCAAAGCAGCCAAAACGTATGTTACATATAAATATCTATTCAACAATTATTGTAGAGAAAAAATATGATTGATTAAGTTAACACGTAGTATGTATTTTATTATTGCTTTCTTTTTTTTCTTAAATTGCATTATTACGGTTAGTATATTACACAAAAATGTTTAGATATTGTTAAAGTAAACTATGAATAGTTAAACTGTGATAAGAACATACATGGGGTGGAACTTGATAAGTAATCCACTTTCTTCCACCCCCACCTACTACTGTAATTTTAAATATTCTAATGTTTTTAAAATAATTGTTAATTGTGTGTATTTAGATCGTAAATTTGATTTGTAAATATGATAAATAAATATGATAAATAACTGTTTAAATAATGATTTAATTTTTCTATTTTGTGGATTGGTGCAAAAATAGCAAACTTAAATAGTCAGCAAACATTAAAAGCCTATTAGGTCCAGGATTGACCAAATTCGCAAAACTAAATAGTCACAAAATAATTTATAGATGAAAATTGTAAAAATTTAATAGCCATGAAATATTCTAGTTTTACAGTATATAATAGATTGAAATTTTTATAGATGATCGGACGAGGTGAGAAATTGAAGGGTTCCGCAAAACCCCAAACTTAAATAGTCATGTCACTATGGCAACATTATCATTTTTTCTGGACACCACTCATTCAGATATTGCAAGCTCATGAAAATAGAATGTGTGCACCGACAGTATTTTCATTTTACAAAATACGAACTTCAAGTATACAATAATAAATACTAAAACACGTTTCCACTTTGCTACCTTGTAATTTTGATTGGGGTAAAATATACTACATGACCATTAAAGAGTAACTCAACTAGCAAGGGCAATCAAACCTAAAGCTTCCTATTGAAAACACAATACAATGTTAAGTGTGTAATCCATGTTGAATGTAATTTGAATGGGGCATGGACTCCTGGATGATTTTCTATGATATATTTCGAAGTTTAGATTTTAGAAGATGCATCCATTTTTTGACACAATAATCTTATTATGAGGAATGACTGTGGATAAAGTATCAATATCCATGCTTCAATTTAATGAATGAATATAACAATTGTGATTCCATTCAAGTAATTTATACCTTGTGTTTCAGCTGTTAGCTTGCCAAATGCAAGTCCAGTGAACCTGGCTATAGCAGTAGAAGAGAATAGGCATTTCAAGAACGTTGAAGTACAAAAAATTGGTGCAAGATCACACCTAACAACGGGCACAATTGTAAACAGCAATTATTATCTGAAGTTTACACCAGAAGGCGGAAATCCGACAATATATTCAGGTTGAGTATAGGCTTTTAATACTATATGACCTTTTAGACTGCCAGGGTATCATTTGGACATCATTAGGGATATTTTATATTTCTTTCCATATATAAATGGTTTTGTTATATATTGTTATAAAAAATGAAAGCATTCAATTAAGAAAAATACTATTTTGTTTTAGAATTTTGTTTTCTGCTGTGTGATATTAACAATTGTTTAATTTAGATTTTTTTTTTAGATTAAATTTACTCTGTTAATCTTAATAACCATTATATATTCGTTGTACTGTGTTTGCACTGTCTTAACTTGTATTTCTATTTTAGTTTTTGACACGGAACCTACATGGTTTGAAAACGTTTAAATAAGAAAAAGAAAAATTAAACAATTGTTAATATCACACAGCATAAAATAAATTCTAAAACAAAATGAGGCCAAGCGCTGTGTACCAAATACGTAGGATTTTTCGTAAAAAAAATATTAACTTCTACAATTGATGATTGATTATTTATTCATAAGCTGCATTTTAATATTATTGTAGGGATGATGATTGTTAAAAGCAGCAACCCGTCAAAGCGTTTCACGGAAGCAGGCGACAGCGGTGCGCTGGTCACGCATTGTGTCGATCCTTCGTCACCCGACAGACGCTGTAGTGCGATTGGCATCCACATGTCCATAGATGAACAACACGAGTACAAGGGCAGAACGTTTGCAGCGTCCATTATGACCAGACTTGACTGTACGTTGCAGATCTTGAACCAAGAGTTCAAGCTTAATCTAGATTTGCCAGATCCAAAGAGGCTACCACCAGCAACATATTCGTCAGAGT
This sequence comes from Streblospio benedicti, assembly GCA_019095985.1. NCBI lineage: Eukaryota > Metazoa > Annelida > Polychaeta > Spionida > Spionidae > Streblospio > Streblospio benedicti. The sequence goes on from CM032666.1 coordinate 13,969,811, forward strand.
GTTTGAGTAATCTTGTCTGAGACGTACGAAAATAACAATTTTTACTTGAAGAAGCATCGATGATGTGAAAATTAGTTATCTGATTAAAATTTCGTACCTTTATAACTTTATAATCTGTTTTGTTTTAATATGATATGGTACGAGCAGCTCCAAGAACTTTTATGCGTAGGAAATTCTCTAGGAAGTTGAATAATTGATTCGTCTTGATATTCATTTGATAATAGGACTTGGTACATTTAAAAATGAATATCTGTATTGCTTCATTTGCTTGCATTCTGCAAGTGTTAGAAAAGATATGGTGTGTCTGTTATGCTATCATCTGATGAATAACATGGTGTTGCTTTGGGTCAAATATGAATCGGTTGTATATGATTGGAATCGAACTGCATGTGATGTGATGTAAAGATGATTAACAGTTTGGTGGGACCATTGTTATGAAAGTTGAAAAGTTTGTATCAGACACAATTGATTTGTTTGGAGGTATGAATGTATGGTTAATATGATGATTAAATGTAGTGGTTCAAAACCTAAATTGTACACCGTTGACAACTGTGATATTAAAACATTATTTAATAATGAAATAATGTTTGTTATGAAGTTTGTTGTGACGTTTTTGTTAGGCATTTTAAATACTAATAATCATATTCATTTCTTTGTGTTCCAAAATACAATGTATTCCTTAAATGAGAAGTAAATTATGCATATACATAATTTTAGCCGCTATATCTATTGATATTGTGTCTGCTTCATACACATTTTGTGTTTTGCATGAGCTTTGTATGTAGACTAGGTATGAAATTTTTTAGGTTAATTATTAATTATGTTAAAATCAATAATAGTAAATTTTATTATCCTAAAACAAATGTCAAGCCTATGGATACTATTCAATTGTTTCATTTACATTTAATTGAAGGTACTTTGTGTTCATGCTATTATATTTTTCTCAGAATTAATGATAATGCAGGTAGATAAAAGTTTGTATACTAAGGAAGTGTAGTGTGAATTTGATCTCATTATAATCAAGCAGTAATATACATGTTTGTAATGGACACTTTGTAAAGTTATTTCTCATGATATTTTTATGTGCATTTCATTTTTATATTTTTTATACTTGCATAATAAATTTAAAAAAACTTTGTTTCCTTACATTTTAAATGATAAAGTAGGAATGAATGATATAGGACTTCAAGAAAGTGTAATGTGAGGAAAAAATTATGAAAAATATGGTGGGGTTTGGCGACAAGTCCCATGAAAAGGGGTGTGGTAAACAAGATCAAACAAGAGTGGCGTGTGAGTTCTTAACCCTTTAAAAGCCACCACCCCACCCCGGTCCCCCACCATTTAGGAACTAAACCGTAACCAAGAAGTTTTCATCAAATCTGTACACGCTTTGATGTACCCACAAGGTCCATAATGCAAACTGCACATTTTAGCTTGTCTGGACAGTCGGTCTACTATACGTGATGGATAGTCACGATCAGTACAAACTTTTGTGAGTTAAGCGATCAACAAACATGATTATATTTGTCTTCCAATTACATAGGATAATGACGCAATGATTAATTACTGTGATAGGTGGTAATGTAGTATTCTGCAGATGGTTGTACACGCAAGGCAAAATAATAGGGTTGGTGGGAAGATTTCATAAGGAAACCCAATTCATGGTATCTACATGTATATTTCTCTCTTGGCCAGAAACTGTGGGGTTGTCTTTTTCTTTTTCAATAAAATACAAACATAACACGGCATAATATTACTGGTTTGATATTTTAGTTGAACAGTATTCTACTCGAGGTTGAAGGCCGTAACTAGGAAGGAAATTGCATGCAGTTCTCCATCATTGTATATAATTCAATGGGAGATCCAGGTCTTTGGGAAAGGGAGGGGGTGGGGGGGGGGGGGCGCACTTAAGGGATTTCATGACAAACCCTATAAAAATGAAGTATTTTGGTGCGAAAAGGGGGAGCTGGTGCGCCCCTGGATCTGCCTATGTAATTGCGTTTAAGAATTATTTGGGGTTTCACATTCTTTTCCATCATTTGGACATTGATAACCAGCTTTGGAGTTATAACTTGTGTCATTTTAGTTTCCTTCCAATTCCTCAGCTGCAATCACTAGTGACATTTTGTCAAAGCAAATTAGTTTCGGTTGTGAGTTTGGACGAAAGAGGATAGCGCTCAAAACTAATAAGCAAATTTCTCAAATTTCATGCAATTTGTTCAGAAAACTGGCATCCTTAATAAGTGAACAAATTAAGATTTGTATTGGTTTTGATATGCATGAATTTCTATTACAATGCAAGACTTATTTTATTTTGTAAATTATTGGCTATATTAGTTAAGAACGAACATCACAAATAACATCACACATTGCATCAAGCCCACAAGAGTATGAAAAAGAACCCCTGAAAAAAACCTAGGGTGTGTGTGTGTGTGTGCGTGCGTGCGTGCGTGCGTGCGTGCGTTCGTGCGTGCGTGCGTGATTTTTTTTTTTTTTTTTGGGGGGGGGCAATCTTTTTTTTTCGTTAGAGGGGTGTGAGTGGTTGAAAATTAGGGGTGTAACATAGGAGGGGTCCAGGAAATTGGTAATAATTGTAAGTGGATGGGGGAGTATAAGGGGATGGGGGCTGATATTTTCAAACAAATTATATGGCAGACCTGTGGTGGGGAGTTGGAAATCAAGTGATATTGGTTTCCTTTTTTCCGTACCCTCTGGACCATATCAAATGGTCGCCCATAATGAATACTATAGAATACTGCTCGCATAGTACTACATGTGTAGACGCGCTCATTCACGTGTCTAAAATATAATCTGAATGTGCAAGTGAGGCTACCAACGTAAGTATCCACTACATCATGACACACTTCGCCTACTTGAACTATTCATGGCAGTCAGTATCAGTGGCATTACATGTAGACTTATGTCTTTCCGTGTTAACACTCACCACTGAAGAGTTTTACGAGTTGCGTTCCCCCAAACGCATAGGGGTTGACACTTAGCGGTGTAAATACCAGATAGAAAGTTTGAGATCGGATACATGTACATGTTTAAACGTTTGTATTCTCGATAGAGCCCTGTTTCGTTATTTACGTTACGAACCATCATCTTGAATGAAATTGAAGCCCATCACAAGGCCTTTTAAAAATCTATTAGAGATAGAGGCTGTCGCAATTGTGCTTGCTCTTCAGCTTTGCACTTGGCATATGGTTTACATGAGCGGTTTTTGTAAAAATAGAAGTACACACTATTACATATAAGGTCTTTTGAAAGACTAATGCAATTAATCAAAGTGGATTAACGCTATACGGCCATACAATATACATGTGTGCATGTAAGCAATTTCTTTGTTGGTTATTTTGGAATTCACTCCCTTTTACAATGACTGAATGTTATAGAGCTTGTAATCAAACCATAAAAGTATTTATGCCAACTTGAAGTTTATTACTTGTAGATTAGGCTGATACACACGAGATTATGACTAGCGATTGACACGTTTGCCAAAAAGATTTAAAAGCCCATTTGACTTAATTCAGAGGAAAGATGGTATCATACAAATTATATTGGAAGGAGTCACCCTGCCACAAATTCCAAATTCCATTTTAATATAGGTAATTCCTAATAATGTCACCTGTAACCTGGAACATATGATAATCACGTATGTCAAAATTGTTTATGCTAACATTGCATGTTTTGCCCAATCCCTTGACACACAATTGGATCAAATGAAAGTCTATTGATATCCTTCGCTAACTCAACACATAATATAAACATTTCCCAATTAAGTTCTATTAAAGGTAAGGATGGTGCGTTCATACACTAGTTATAAACCCGTACATAGACCTTATACCAATAATGAATGCTAGCTTACATAATTATTATTCTCGTCTGTTATCTGCTGTGTGAATTGAATCCAAAAATGGCAACAATTGCTTTATTAACCTATTCGCGTTCTGAAGCACCCTCCTCAGATATGCTGACAGTATATTGCTATATAGCAATAGAAAAATAAAAAATAAAGCAATATTTACAATTTTTGGATTCAATGTACACGGCAGATATCAGACGAGAATAATAATTATGAGAAAAACTGCTGCTGCTCAGCTTTTAGATTTAATTGACATGAATGCTAGCTTGATGTGTATTAGCAAATGTTTGGTTTTGGCAAAATTATATTAGACAATACAAAATGTTATGCTCATACATTTAATCTGTTATAGCACTATGTTGGTAGAACTAAAGGGTATATTCTGCCTGTTTCACCACAGAAGGTAGATTGACATCGTAGGTCATCTAAAATATTAATTATGATGACTAGATCAAAACTGCTCAGAGAGCACAGCATCGCTAGAACAACGTTGACTCACGGACAATAAAGATGTTTTATTTAAACCAAAATTGGACTCATGTGATGATCATAAGATATGTCAACATTGTATCACTTCGAAGCTCATGATTTAATCTGTATTGAAACTATTGAAGAAAATGGCAAAATGGCCTATAATAGCATTCTGGGAATAACACTTAAATGGGCAAAATGCAAACATTGAACACATGTGATGGCCTCTAATTCTAGGTATATAAACACCGTATCCATTGATGGATCCAGGATTCGAAGGGGGGCGGTGCTTGAAATTTTTGTTTTGTGTGGCAGGGACCTGCGGACGGAGATTTTGATGACTCAAATTACAAATTAAACATAACATATTTTCATCAGAGATTGAGAGAATGCGGGTGGCGCTTGTCAGCAGGGGCGGATCCAGCATTTTGTGTTAGGGAGGGCGCAGCTGTGGCGATGGGGTCTGGGGGCCGCTTAAGGCCCTCAACAGGCCCTGGCGAAGCCCCCCCCCCGGAAGCTAGAGTGCATATTGTGTTTTAGAGGTCTCTAGAGGGATGTTCACTAACAATGATAAGAAACAAATCATCTACTTTAATAATCTATTTCTTCATATCTAACAATGAGTCCGAGAGCAATCTGCTTTTGGGGGTTGTGTTATGCTACAATGATGTTACCTTCATTTAAATGTTGTTGTTTTTCTTTTGTTTCTTTTTTACATTGAATGTATTTATTCGTATCCGCCCCTCATCGGGGAGTAAGATTGAGAGATGGCGGCTGCTTGTGAGAGTATTGGGTGGGGGTGGGGGGGGGGGCTTGAGAGTATATGGCTGGGGATGGGTGGGCTTGAAAGAATGGGGGCCTGTGAGCATACGCCTGAGGGAAAAAGGTATCTTGAGAGAAAGCTGGGGTTTGAGAGAAAGCGGGGGCTTGTGAGTATATGGCTGGGTGGGGGGGGGGGGTGGGGTGGCTTGAGAGAATGCGAGAGTTTGATAGAATTAGAGGCTTGTGAGTATATGGCTGGGAGTGGGTTTGAGAGATGGGGGTGGCTTGCGAGAGTATGGGGAGGAGGGGTGCGGAGCTTGGCTTGAGAGAATGCCAGAGAAAGAGGGGGGGGCGAGGCTGAAGGGCTTTTGAGGATATGGCTGAGGGGAGGGGGGGGATTGGTTTGAGAGAATAATTGGGGGTGGGGTGGCTTGTGAGTATACGCTTGAAGGGGAAGGGGTAACTTGAGAGAAGGTGAGGGCTTGAGAGAATGGGGGGGCTTATGGGTATATGACAGGGAGTGGGCTTGATAGATGGCGGCGGCTTGTGAGAGTATGGGGGATGGGGGGCTTGAGACAAGGTGAGAGCTTGAGAGGATGGGGGGGGCTTGTGAGTATATGGCTGACGGGGAGGGGTGGCTTGGCTTGAGAGAACGTAGGAGCTTGAGAGGGGGGGGGGGGGGGGGGGGGGGGGGGGGGCGGCGCTTGAGCCCCCAAAGCCACCCCTGGATCCATCGCTGGTATCCAATGTTTTGTTTCAAGCAGTGTTAGAATATTGTAGAAAATGTAAATAAAGGACTATAAATGGCCAACTTTCATTGGCAATGTGCCTTAAATCGAATTACTTTGGTGTTGCCTCGTGCCTCATAGTTGTGTCAAGTTTGAACAGAATCGGTTCATCAGTAAATAGTTTGCTAATGCTTGGTTGAAAAGATCTGAAACTTGCTCTCTGCTACAAATACCGGATGGATACTACAGGGGCAGATCTAGGATTTGCAGAAACCAATTGCCCATATTTTCTAAAACATGCATTCCATACATCCCATGCGGCCATGGTCAAAATGATTAAAAAAATAGATGCGCTCACACCTAGAAATGCCACTCGACTGATTTATGAGGAAATTGAATAACAAATAACAAATGCAAAATCTGAGATCGTAATATAACTAGTAACTCCTTTGAAGAAAATCGACATTGAATAATAAACACAGTAATCAAATCTCAATTTTTTTACCAAGTGCTTTAGATCTATTTCTTATCAAACAATCAAATTGATTACACAAGTCATTGAAGTTTATGAAGAAGATAGAATGTTTGGAAAACGCTATTGTGTCTTTAGAAAGGGATCCGCGTAACACTAGGAGTGAAGAATTGTTCATGGAATAATAAGTTATCTACCTGAATGAAATAAGATATTCTGTATAATTTTGAACAATGCATAATACTGACTAATATTCAAGTTGTACATCTATATCATTTTGCAAACGAACTTAATTAAAACTTATTTCAGGTACATAAGTTTAAAACATTATTTTATAGGAGCGAGTTCTATGGATTGTCAAAAGTCATACGTACTAGAATTTTGAATGGAGCGTCACTGAAGACCTCATTTGGAAAAGGGAAACTAGCTTCACATATATAGATATATATATATATAGATAAAGATAATTTAAAAGTGTATTAGATATTGTGTGATGTAGACCAATTGTGTCAACTAGATAAAGGGGAAGAATGGAAATGTTTGACACTATAGTGATAAATTGGCTTTAATGATGACAAACACAAGGTTAAGATACACGTATGTTAAACAAACCTAATTCAACGTGCTTAGTGGACATTATAAGCGACTTTTTTTCTACGCGGATATTTCTTCACGTAGTTTATTCCTTGTTAAACCGAATTTTTAGTGTAGTGGACCAAGTGTAGTGGATTTCTTGCTTGGAACAATTTAAAAACATCATCATCAACAACACAGGATAAAGGCGATACATTTAAATATAAGGTAGGAATTTTAGCATGTTGTAAAATTTAATCTCAGAATGTCTATGAATGCATGGAATTATTGCAGATGCAAGTGTTATGTGAGTGCGCACATAGACAAAAAAATTAGATCATAGATTGGACTACATAAACTTACTTTGGTATCCATAACCAAACGTACATGAAAATTAGTTGTGGGACTAGCAATGAAAGAGCTGTAATATATAACAATGTCTCTAAAAATGGACAGGCCCAAATATATTTTGTTGTGGGCACTAGTAATCTTTAAGGACATCTACAGAATAAACACATAAATCTGTTCTCTTCTTTTATTTTTTTTGTAAAGCCGTAGATTTAAGGTAAGCATTCATTAAATCACTGAAATGGCTATTAGTATAAATGAATAAACACTTTCTCCAAATGGAATTCGATAGAGATCGGTGAAATGACGAAACAAAGAAACTACCAGTGCCTAAAACTAAAACACAAGATCTCGATGTTAGATATACAATTGACTGAAATTATGCAAATGTATTTTCATTGTTGCCTTTATTAAAAGATATTCATGTAAGATAAAACCACTTCAAAGCGTTGCCAATTCCATCTGCGACTTCGAATTTGCATGAGTTCATTTGTCTCAGATGTTTGTATACTTTGAACTAGAACTACACGTAGTATCAATTTTACAAACCTACGCTTAGGTGGAACATTTGATCATGATTTTTATGACTTATATACACGTATAAAAATATAACAGACTGTATCTGACTGTGCGTTTTAAACATATTTGCAACATTCCTGTTTACAATGTTTTGATGCGTCGCTTCAGCAGCTGAAGCAAAAGCCTTGTGTTGGTCTAGTTTCTATGTATGCATGTATGTATCTATGTATGTCTCCAGACATGCTAGAGCATTTACTAATGAACCGATTTCTTTCAACCTTATGCAAGCATGAGGTATGAGGCAACACCGAAATGATTTGATTTGGGGCACTTTGCCAATTAAAGTGTGCTTTACACAAGGCCATTTATGGTCCATTTAGGACATTTTCTGAAACTCCTGACAACACCTAGCTTTGTGAGAGACGTGGGCAAATGAAAGAAATATACATTTACCAGTACAAACACTATTCTATCTCTGCATCATTAAGAATAGTGTACATTGCTTTCACGATGCTAGGGCCCATAGACGACGCACGCCCACTATCATTAGATACGTGATTGTATTTTATTTATCAGGTGGCTGTCACGGCTAATATGTGTGTATTGCTTTATGGTGTAGCGTTAGTGTTTTATAAGAGAGGCCAACTGATAATAAAATCACTTATGTACTTGGTGATTGCATATATTGATACAATAACTGGAAGTTGTTGATAAAAACAACGTTTATTGGATGATAGCATTGTAGATTGTTTCTCCTGGATCTTGTTATACATAGCTAAAATAGAAGATTACAGTTACTATTCTATAGGATTCCTAATTTTTATTAAAAATATGTAGTCATACCAATAGTTCATTCTAGGTTTTGTTTTATGCTATTACACGTGCATCCCAGTGGTCTGTGGCATATATCAATACAGTAGAACATCTCTATTAGGACCACCTTTGGGATCAGTGTTAGATGATCTCAATATAGAGGCGGTCTCTATACAGAGGTTCATTTTTGTAGGTTTAGGATGATTTGGGGCCCTGAAAAGGGTCTTACTTTAGAGGTGGTCTCTCTAGAGAGGAGGTCTTAATTGGAGGTTCTTCTGTACTAACCACAACAACGTGGTGTAACTCTTGCTGGGTGACGGATCAAGCCCTACCAAGGGAATACTGTTGATAAATCTGAATATACATGGGCTCAAACACATATTCTAATTTAATATTAAATCCCAACTCTATAACATTTGACATTAGATGTGTCAGTACACATTGAACAAAGGCGTATCATTGTAATTCAATAAAGCGTCTCGTGGGATTAGTGTGGTCATGAGCCTGGTGTTAATGTCACTCCATGACAAATTACATAGTATTAGTAAGCTATTTATAGCCAACATCCGATATCAGTAACACTCTTATGGGACTACCATATAACGGAGGTGGCTAGATGGGAAGTAGGTTCATTAATTTGAAACCAATCTAATGTATTTTTTTCATATTCTTCTCTCTATCTCTTTTCTATGGCAAGTAAGTTCCTACCACTGTATTGACATAGCTGAAAACAGGTTTTATTATTAAACAAAGTATGTACGCTGGGGGTTGCGGAGACAACGGTTCGTCCGTGTAATCTTTTAACAGCTCGCTGCTTGGGATGATGGTATCATTCTGGTCTCATAACCTTGGAGTCGTGAATTCGAGTCCCCTGAGGACCATTTGCTATCTATAGTCAAAATGGAAGCTTAGGGTTGTAAAACCTGTCTTCAGCTATGTCAATACAGTGGTAGAAGCTTGCTTGCCATAGAAAAGAGAGGGAGAAAAATAAACTTGTATACACAAGCAAACTCGGAGAAAAATACATTAGAAAATGTAAACTTTTTTGTATATAGCTGAGAATAGGGGAATACAAATGGGCATTTGTGTTTGTGTGTAGGGTGTGTGTGTGTGGCATACGTTGTGACCAAAAAACATTGTTGGTGTCATATTGGGCAGGTAAAGAAGACAATGATCATTGTATTGTAGTAGCAAATAGTAACACCCACCATGGTAGTAGGGATAGGAAAGGTCACTGGGTTTAGCTGTATTTCATTGGATCCGGTGCAAATAAAACGATTGATAACGGCTCGATACTAGTGGAATTTATGTTTAGCCAAATACGAGGAATGTCTAGCAAGTTTACAAAAGCAGTCGAAGAATGTATATATGTAAAAAGAAATCCTAGACAACTTAAAACTAACATATACTTGGCTTTGTTCATAGTCATCAAAAGTTATTGAATGCAGAACCCAACTCTGCTACTGTACATTGTAACATCGTAAAGATCGATTAACACAACAATCTGGCTAAAACTGATATTTACTTTTAATTAAGAAAACAAAGCATTTAATAAACGTTTATATACCAACTGTTTACATCGAAAATTTGGATCGCTATTTTGCTATTTTGATTGAAAATGTGTTTAAACTCACATCAGTGAACAGAAAAAACATAACCACTAATAAGAAAAAAACATATACACAATTACAAAGACAGAAGCAAAGTTTTACCAGTAGGCTTACTTGAGCAGTTGAATGTTGGTTTGATGGGCCCTAAAACACATGGACATGCAGGAGTAATTGCATATACGTATGCATGGTGGTGCATCTATTCCCCACCCCCAGCCCCTTCCCACCCAAAAGCCTTATTTTCACAGGGTTTTTGACATGTTCGCTATTGATTGTTCGTAAGAAGCCCATATTAAGTGACCCCCCCTTTCTGAAAACCTGGATCTGCCAGTGGGTACGAATGCTCTTAAAGAGGGACAATCGTTGACAAGACACCAGAAAATGGGAGTAAAGAGCATGATAGGCGTTCAAAAGGCCACAACTGTGTACAATATGTTTCCCCCCACATATTTACCCCTTCACGTAAAATCCGTTTCACTCTACCCATCCCAGTCCCATTTTCTAATCCCATGACTCCTCCCGACAAGCACTAAATGCACACGAAGATTGAAGACCTAATATGGACAACACCTAAAGGGATATACACCCCATTACCCGCCTTATTAGGTCATAAAGTGAAACGTGTACCACTCAGAAAGTCACATAAAACTTGAGCAACACCCACAATTGGCTTCCTTAGTGTAAAATTGCGCTCTCAAAATCAACACAACCTAGCTTATTGGCAATTGGAGCTCAACTATATATGCTACTGTAGGTCGAAGGTCTGACATGAAATAAGGTCAATAAGAAAGCGTTAAGCACCTAATATACTTGAGTAATGGAGTGCTTTCTTACAACCATCATTTTTCAAGTAACTAATAATATAAAGCTCACGTCTGGCGCCTCACGATCTATATGAGGTCGGCTTATGACGGAACGTGGTAAAAGTACTGAAATGAAATACTGTTGCGTATAATGTGATGACTCGATGATGACTCTCCGAACGTACTTCAAGATGCTGTGATGTAGTATATTTTTATATATTCTTGTTGTCAAGGCTTGACAATAAATAAAATTTGAAATTTATAATAACACTCGTGAATCCACTTATGAATAAAGAGACACTTATATCTCTTTGTACATCTAAAGTAGAGCATAAACGGCTGCGCATCAAAAGTCAGCAGACGAGACCTATTGCTTGAAAGTGTGCTAAGGGAAAAGCCAAAAGCCACTTTCTAACAAGTGGATAACAAGTAGTAAGTTTACTACTAAGGTAGTATTCTATGAGTGTTGATAGGGCATGTATACTGTTTCTTTTATGAAAGTTTGAGACCGGGCATAACAGCAATGGTCAAAAATGAATGATAAACATACACTTCTTATTTGAATACTCTGTTGAAAAACTATGGATGTTTTGTGCGTTTTTAGAGTGATCATTTTTATTTGGAGCCATATAGAATACATGCAAAAAGATTATGGGTATGGGATTATAGTCGATGCGAGAAGTCATGGAGATTAACATTCATTGCAATGAATAATGGAGAGTAATGCCCATGGGGAATGAACATTCACAGGAGTAGAAATAGAAGGGAGGTAACAGAAAATATAGAAATGTAAAACACAGTAAAAAAATGAGTATGAGGCCGTAACTCAAGATTAAGAAAAATGCAATAAGAAACTTTTATTATGATATAAGACAGAAAGAATATGGAAAAGCAAGATAAGGAAGGAGAAAATTAAATGAATGAAAAGAGGAAAAATGAGAAAAGAAAGCAGGCAGATGAATATGAATGCACTATGCAAATATAATGATGAGAAATAAAGAGAAATTGGAAAAACGAAAAAATGAAACACAAATAGCAATAACAGTTTATTGAGCTACTTTATAGACACTTGTAGTTACTCTAACAACACACGATAGACGGGGGTCAAGAAATCTATCACATCTTTTTGTGTCTTTTCCCCTCTTTTTTCCCCCCCCCGACATCTCACAAATTTTTAGCCTTTTTTCCAACATCCCACGCCATTGAAATCCTGTATTCCCACACTTTTTTAGCGTTTCCCTCCAGCATCGCAATCTTTTTAATAAGGCATCCCCCCACACACAAACAAAAGAAAAGAAAAAAAGAAAAAAAAAGAAAAAAAGAAACGAAAAGAAAAAAAAAAAAAAAAGATAGAAAAAAACCTCATTACACCTCTGTCCCCTGTAGGTTTAATAAAGATTCACTTTTACGTCACTTGTAAATAGGAAAAGCAGTTATCTTAATGAAGAATCAAACTTGTGCCTCCACGCTAGATATGCGTTTGTGTAACTCGATTGCAACTTCAGCAATTGTCCCGACCAGGGACATGAAACTACATTACACTCAGCAGACTGCTTTCAATGGGACCATTTTGCTGTTAAATTGGGTGACTTCGTGTGCTCTGATTTAATTGTGAAATGTATTATACACAGGTTAGAGAAATTATTCATCGTTGGTCTAGGCCTTATATAGCACATTGAATATTATTCATATGTAAAAACACATATATTCAATTCTATTCTTACTATCATGCGAAGCAAGCTAGTCTCCTACCACTGTATTGACATAGCTGAAGACACAAGTTTTCTATTCAGCTTTTTCAGGGCAGCTATGTCTTCAGCTATGTCAATACAGTGGTAGGAGCTTGCTTGGCATAACAGTGAGAGTAGAATTGAATTCACAAGTAAACTTGGTAAAATATACATACAATTGTTCATACATATATGCAAATTCAAATACCTCACGATACATGTTTGCACTATAACCCCCTCCCTCCCCATTGGGGTTACTAAACGTACCCACATAACCATTATAGGCAATTCGGTGGTAGATCCAGGATGTCCGGAGCGGGGTTGTGGTCCCAAGGGTTCCAACGTGCGTGAAATACTTGCGCACCAAAATAATCCAGAATTTCTGACCTCGTCACTTGTGAGAGACATCTGCAAACGTGTGGTATTCATGGTATCCTGTACAGTAGAACCTTCAATTAAGACCACTTGTCTATTGAGACCACTTCTATTATAAGACCACTTTTCACGGTCCCAAACATTCACATAGCTACTACTAATATGAACTTCTGTATAGAGACCACCTCTCGATTGAGACCAGCCAAAGGTGGTCCTAATAGAGAGGTTCTACTGTATCCCATACATTGCACAAAGCTCTCATGCTAGACATAACTTCGGCTGACATGATGTATGGTCTATACCAACGTAGACGCCTGTCAAATGCTCGCTATACGTACGGTCTGGCTATTGTTACGAGCACCTCTAATTCGATTTGGAGCCCAGTATGGTAGCGGGCCGTCCATCATTGTAACCACGTGGTGTGCGTGAGACCGCGGGATGGGGTGTCATCTAAAGTTCATTTTCTGCTGTTCCCACAGTTCAATATCAGAGACAATAAAGTCCAGCGAGCTGTAATTGGTGGTGAGTGTTTTGGTGCAGGGTGTAATGTTGGCAGGGTGAAGTGTGTTTCATGGTTATCTCACTCTGAGTATCAGATGTCAAGATATGACCTCTGAAACACAACTAATGCTCATTAAAATGTGAACCAATCACAGACCTTTTAAGTTAGGATTTGAATTAGGTCAAGTGATCAATCCAAGCATTGCTAAGGATTTGCAGACTGTCAGTGAACACTTTTCTATGCTTATAAAGCACAAATCGAACTACATGTATATATCCTGCTGGATCGAATAGTCTACGTATAAAAATCACAATATAAAAGTTGAATTAAGAACTAGGTCACATAAATTAATAACGTATGACGATCCAATCTATGGTGAAATATTTCAGAGATCAATTTGCACCAGAATTCTAATATAGTGGTAAAGATGAGCTAAAATGCAAAATAAATGATTAAATCACAAGGAACACAACAGTAACAAGAACAAAAAGAATGCTAAGACGTGGGAACATAAGTAATCTTCTGAATAAAATCCAAACGAAGGGAGCGAGAAGTATATATAGTGTGTTGATGGCTTTGTGGGAGTGTAGAAAAGAACTATTTCAATTTAGATATCAAACAACCTCAGGCACAACATTCTATCTGGCTGAAAACGTGGTAGGCGTACAATATATACTCGCATATATATTACAATAAGTCTCGCCCACTCCAATAAGCCAAAGTATGACGTCTAAGTTTATTACCCGTGTACAGACCATGATGTGATTTGCACCAGAGTTATTCTTCCTGCTTGCTTCCTTAAATTGATCTAAATCAACTGCGTATCAGCATCGCTTCTGGTTATGTCATGAGTCTATAAAATTCTTGATTTAAACAGCCGTTTACAGCAAGATTTCGTTCTACTCAAAGTCTCTCCACTGTCATAAGTCAGTGGCAGATGTAGGAGTGGTGGGCGGGTGGTGGTTTGGGACCTAATATTTCGGGCTATATTTTCATCATTTTGGACAGGTCTTGGAATCATAGTAGACCCTCTCTATTAGGACCACCTTTGGGACCAGTGTTCGGTGGTGTCAATGGAGAGGTGGGCTCTATACAGAGGTTAATTTGGGTAGCTTTATGAAGGTTTGGGATCGTGTAAAGTGGTCTTATTGTAGACGTGGTCTCAATAGAGAGGTGGTCTTAATTCAAGGTTCTACTGCACTGTGTTTTGGTGTGCTCGCATTTCACACGTTGTTTAAGGTGAATGGACGTGAACTCCCAAACGAATCCCAAATGTTGTACGGTGTCTGCCATTGTATAAATGGATCTGAGAAGCCTGCAATATGACTATCATATAATTTCACAGTGAAGCAATGGCACAGTATCAAGCATAATAGCATTATGGCTAACTTACTGCATACTCATTCACAATAAAGTGGACCAGGTAATATATGTTTTTAGGTCAGTACATCAACACGAACTTCATAGGCATTATTTTAAGTAAAAGATTTTTTGAATATATTTCGTGTCAAGGACACATCCTCAGCATAAATAAAAATGATTACATGTAATTAGTACAACCATGGTGATACAACAATGTGCAAATACATTTATATTTATAGTAGCCTACCATTAAACTGCACTTATAGTCAGCATACAATAATGCAAGAAACAAAGATCACATATTATACACTATTCAATAAGATTATAAAGAGGTCATAGTCATATGATTACAATTTGATGGTCAGTTCCTTGCTGCGGTAATCATCTTTTGTATTTATCGTGGGTTTCACTTCTCTTAGTATGTTTTATTCCACCGTCAATAAGAAGCTTTCACCACGTGAAATTTGATGTGGAATGTCAATTTCCTGGTCAGTGAGTCTGGTGTCACAGGTCGGCAAGTGTGTCTTAATGGGTCCTGGTCTGGTTATATGCTCTTCATATACAGTAGAACCTCTCTATTAGGACCACATTTGGGACCAGTGTTAAGTGGCCTCAATAGAGAGGTGGTCTCTATACAGAGGCTCGTTTTGGTAGGGTAGCGTTTTGTACATGAAGGTTTGGGACCGTGGTAAGTGGTCTTATTACAGAGGTGGTCTCAATAGGGAGGTGGTCTTAATTAAAGCTTCTACTGTATAACTTCATACACATTATAGGCACACGTGTGTGTACAGTTGAACCTCTCAATTATGACCAGCAGTAGGTTAGGGCACAAGTGGTCTCAATAGAAAGGTGGATGTGGTAGTGAGGTTCTTGTGGGTCTCTTTATGGAGGTTTGGGACCACGAAAAAATGGGTTTATTGTATATGCGATCTATTCATAGAGACCGTCTTTATTGGAGGTTCTACTGTATAAATTGCAGGTTTTCGTTCCATTGAATGTTAAACATACTGTGATAAATTATATTTGGTTAGTGAGACTGAAATAAGTAGAATGAGGATGTTACAAGGATTTCTCCATGTATCATCTTTAATCAGCTACATATCCCTCTATTTTGTGATCATTCACTAAATTGGTAGAGATAAAGCCAAAGCTGCGAGGCAAGGCGTCTATCGCATTGGATTGCACAGCACCAAAGAAGAAATAGAAATCAAAGTGAACTAACACAAGGAATAAGGACAAGAAGGCAAAAAATAAGACAAAAATATATTGAAAGTAAGGAAATTGCATTAATGACGTAGAAATCTCCATTCGACATTGCAAATGTTAATCCACAACATAGAGATTATAACCTTTGAAGTACATTCAATCAAAATTCCTTGCAAGAAAAAAAGCAAAGTAAATGTGTCAGCACAGTTTCATATATAAGAAGATAGCACAGAGAGAGGAATATGGCCGTAATTGTTTTGCCATTGGTCATGCATTTGTACAATTTGTGTCTATTGAGATGGGAATTTCAGACTTTTGCACCCAAGCCTGACTATAGCTGCAAGAGCAGCAAGTCTGAAAGACTCGTATTTCTTATAAGAGGACGTGTCTAGTGCCAAGAGCTGAGGTTACCACAATGGCTTGCAATGAGCAAGTTAACTGGTGATTTTGAACATGTGAATGATGGCTTTTGCAATGCGAATATCTGTATAAAACCTGTGCTACTCTTACAAGAGATCCGGTGTGTAATATGCTGGATGTGAACATTATATGTCATGGTGAGAACCATGTTTTTTTTCAGTGTAAGATTTCAAGCCTCACATTCAATTGGAGTATTGAGTTAGTAGTAGATGGATAGGATGTAGGTTTATTTGTAGTCAAAACAAGCGTAATCATGTAAGACATTTGCATTTTACAGTGTATATTGGAATATTATTAGGAGAATAGTGGCCATTTTTACTAGTGGCCATTACTATAGTAGACTTTGGTCCCTTAAGTGAACGGATTAAATTCAGAATTCAAATTACACTTCTCGAGTGTGGTTTTATAGAGGTCAGTTCCCGCTAGTTGACCATAATTTGATGGATATGTTCACAGATTAAATCAAATGACTTAGGATCTAATTGTGGTCAAGTTACATGCACTGAATTTAAAATCAGACTTGATATTTGATAGTAAGAGTGTTGTGAAGGACACTTTATGTACAAATTGTAATGCGCTGAATAATCATAGATTCCAAATTACAGCAATTTCATTTTAAGGTAAGTTAGAAAGTTTTGTTCTTTTTCATAAACTGTACGTGTGGTATGTAATGTAAAATAGAATCTATAGACCCAGCTTTATTTGACATATATGCTTTGGCATTTCTTACTAGTGAAAAGGCTTTTAAAATAAAATGGTTAACAGCTGTCAATCTTAAAATACCCAAGATATACCTTACACAATTGCTTTGAATTGAAAATGCGTATTTGGGTAGCTTTACATTTTACTTATATAAGATGGAAGTTTTATAATCCATCTATTAAAAATAATTAGATCTATTCAACAGTTTCTGGAATAAATAACAAACCGCATATTACATATTTCATGCTAAAAGTTGAGCATTTTATATGTACCTCTAGGTTCAGAAATATTAGAAAAAATATGCAAGAATTAACTTGTTATCATGTAGTATTCATCTTAACTATATTTTACCATTGGAAAGTATAATACAATATGTCTTCTAAATCAAAACCACGGGTGGATTTATTTCAAGTGGTCTCAAAAGAGGGGCTGTTTTCTTAATGAAGGTTTTAATAGTGTCATGTGAAATGGTCTTATCATAAGTTCTGTTTATTAGGTAGATAGCATAAGGGTTCATTATGTATGCATAATTGCATATGTTTGTTTACTGACATATAAGAATCTAAAAATTGATTTTTTTTTCAAATGCTGGATTCTTCAATAGAAATAAATGTGCATAATGTCTCATTTATATAGAGGTGGCCTCAGTAAAGAGGTTGTCTTAAAAAGAGGTTTTACTGTACATGAGGTGCTACCAGCAGGTGCATACATTCCACGTGACTTACGGTATATGGGGTCCTCACGTCTAGACACACAGAGAGAGATGGCAAAAGGCATCGATTATCATTGTTAATTGATCTATAGTTGGTGTGTTTTGCAATTCTATCTGTCTATGACTGTAGGCGAATGTGGGGGCATCTTGAATACGGTGAATGGCATGTATATATTTAGTATACTTTTGTGTGGTTGAAAGCCTGACAGTGTTATACATGTACCTTTGTTCAATTTGCCCTGGCATGGAGACAAACATAGGTACTTACTTTTAACAATGATGGCAAAGTTGAATCAATTCAAATTGCAAGAGTAAAACATATACAGTTAAAGCCGTTCATTTAGAACATCAGTTAAGGGGACTGGCTTCAAGTGGTCTTAATAGATAGGTGGTCTCTTCTTGGAGGTTCATGTTGGTTGGTCTCTCTATTGCTTTGACTGCGTATTATGGTCGTGTACAGAGGTGGTCTTAATTGGAGGTTCTACTGCGCAATAAGAATAATAGTTATGGAAAGTTTGTGAAGAGAAAACATTCCTTTATATCAATGAACCAGTAAAAATAGACAACGCATATACATATAGGTCTACAGACAATACATATAGACTAATAACATCAGTGCAAAAAACATTCATACGCTGACTGCATCCATCGTTTGCTATGAGCTCAGCCAGGCACGTGAGATGGGATTAACCGGGGGTGGGGTGTTTCCAAACCACCCAATATGTTAGGCTTTATTGGTGTATTTTACTTGGTCTACATTGTGTTTAGACACTATGCAGTTTAGGACTATGTTTTGTACTACTGGTTGATTATTTAATCACCATGAGTATTGGCTGATATTGCTCGTAAATTTGATAGGCATCTGTGGGGGAAGGACTGATACTTGGTCAAGATCATCATGATATCACGAACACCTCTATTTTGGATATTATATAGATTTTTCCACATACCCTCTATCGTATCAGTTTTCTTTATACCACTCTGTTCTCAGCTTTAGTTCCTCCATATTCTTCTGATTGAAAATCGCATCTCTCTCTCCCTTTCTTTGTTCAGCTATTTCACTTCATCATCATTTCCTTTCAGCTCTTTTCCTCACACCTCATTATAACCACCACTTTGATATAGACGTTTGTACCAGAAACGAGCATGCCATGACAGCGCAATAAATGACACGCCTATCTTGATAAGAGAGAAACATCTGCGAACTGGGATTCCATACATGAATGCATGCGAGCAAAAGACTCCTGACACAATCCTCAGAGAGAGAGACGAGGGCGTTATCTTCTGTTCACACATGTCCATGGGTTATGTTCCTCTGCTATAACTCTCCCGTAGAACCTCTACAAAGAGACCACCTCTATATGAAGACAATATCTTGTTTCCCATATCTTTACAAAGATCTTCACTTACGACAACCTCTATAAAGAGACCACCTCAGTATTAAGAGAGTTTTTTTCCACATGCAGTAGAACCTCTTTATTAGGACCACCTTTAGGACCAGTGTCAGGTGGTCTCGATAGAGAGGTGGTCTCTATACAATGGTTGGTTTTGGTAGCTTTATGAAGGTTTGGGACTGTAAAAGTGGTATTATTACAGAGGTGGTCTTATTTGGAGGTTCTACTGTATCGTTATAAAGATACCACCACGCACCTCCATATAGAAACCACTTGTCTAATGGTCCATGGGTTGTCTTATAGAGAGATTCCACTGTACAGCGCACAGACAAAAGTACGCATAAAAAACAAATGCAACCAATCCACAAGCAGACAAGTGGTATCAGTACGAGTACGGATCTAGACAACAATCCAATCTCACTCATATATCCAGTTAATAAGCATTGAGCGCATCTATCACAAAGAGTTAGAACAAGATGTAAGAAGAGACACGTGATTAATGTTTTTGCTATCTTTTCCTGCTGCATCAATGCTGTGGAATCGTGTACAGAAAATAACAACGGATATTATGACTGGACGGTAGCCAGGATTGCAAAAGATAGGAGGGAAATGCCATAGGTGCACTGCTTTTCTAGGGGTGTGGGGGTTGGGGGTTGGGGGTGGGGGTGGTGGTTGGCGGTATGTCCCCCGCCCGCTAAACGATATGGAATTTATACCATTGTTCCATAGCGTATGAGGTATTTAGGCTCTTTCAGACACCACCTTAAACAAATATTTGAAACCCCAGTTTCATTCGCGGTTTGACCGAACAACAATCCCCCCCAAAACATAGGAGGAAGTTGCCTCCCTTGCTTCATGCCCTGTATGGTTAAAAGCACAAATACGTCCCCGTTGGCAAGGTGTCCCATGAGTAAAAATAGTTTATTACATCATAAACACGTATAACAAACTGACTAGTTACAGCCACCCAATTTCCGAGGTGTCCCTGTTAGTAAGATGTCCACAATGTCAGGTTTTAATCCATCTGTGACCGCCCCCCCCCCAAAAAAAAAACAACAACAACAACAACAACAACACAACAAAAAAACACAACAACAACAACAAAAACAAAAACCCAAAGGCAAAAATAATAAAAAAAACAACAAACAACAACAAACAAATAACAAAATCAAGCAAAAGCATAAAAACAAACTAAAACAAACAAACAACCGCAAAAAACAAACAACGACAACTGAATCGAATTCTCCAGTTCATCGCTTAGTGTAAAGGTGTTTTAGGCCATAAAATGGCCCCTTTTGTACTGACATACACGCCTGCCACGTGATCTTTTCCAGGAAGAGATCCAGGAAGTAGACTGTCTACGGCGGGATGAGGCAAATCGAAGCATGTCATTTCGGGTGAAGGGGGGGGGGGGGGTTCTCCTCAAAAATGGGTACGGGTGTGCTATTTTGAGTATCTAAATGGTACCCATCGATATACTAATTTGGCATAAAAAATGTCTATACCTTGACGATGAAAATGTGACCCATGTCTATACCTATTACATAATGAAACTACATACTGTAATCAAATTATCAACAAAATATTTAAAAAAAAAACACCAGTATAAAAACAATATGAGACTTACACTAACAATATATGTACATTTAATTTCAAACTCATAGCCATACAAAAATCACAAAATTTAGACCCATAACTATACCGAAAAGCACAAAATTTAACCCATAACTGTACCAAAATCACAAAAGTTAGACCCATCACTATACCTGAGATGTCTAAAAAGGTGACCCATAGAAATGGAACACCCGTAATACCAGACATGTAGTAAGACACTCCCCCCCGAGCATGTCATTCGCAGACACTCGTGGCTGTTCTGTATATTATTGAAGCCCAAAGTTTATCTGATGATGTATGGTAGAATTGCAAAACTGCATGAATTGCAGCTGATATCTCAGGACCCAGCTGTGATGTTGGATTAGCATTGGCAATGCCTGCAAATGCAACGGGTGCATTATTAATATTTAAATAAATGTACTTTTATTGTGCCAAGCTACAGGCATGTAATGATATGGACGCCTTTGAAATAAAGAAAAATTGTATAGCATTAATGCAAAAAATTGTAGTGTAAATGAATATAGTGGTTTTTCAGAATATCAGCTGTAGGGATTTATCAAGTAAATGATTAATATTCTTGTAACAAGATACTACTAACTTGTCTTGCAAATTAACAGTATGGAACCTGCGATCATCAAGTTCCACTTATCAATGTTTAGCAAAGGCTTAATAAATAGGACGGAATAATCTATATTGAAAGATTTATATTAGCAGTTGGAATGCCAACTTTGAAATGTTAATTTGGTAGCACAATTAGATATGCATCTCTGTATTTGCGATAAATTGCCGGAGGTAACTAGAGAGTTAATGACTTTGTGTATTACATCATAAGTCATTGGCAGATCTAGGTTTTTGGAAAGGGGGGTGGGGGCGCACTTAAACGATTTCAATGATTCCCTACGCACAATCGATGGCAGACATGGCAAAATCCCCATGAAAGTATTTTTATGGAGGGAAAAGGGATGGGGGTGGGGGTCGCATGGGCCACGGGCGCCCTGGATTTACCCATATAAATGGTGTGATATGAGTGAATAGGAAAGAGGATAGCGTTAGGCTAATCTACAATACGTATAAAACCCACCCAAACCCAAAAATACACGGAGAAAGAACTACAACCAATAAAACAATAATAGCGACACTAACTATCAACAGGAGCATTATTTGATTAGTTCTAGTCAGAAGAAGCCTATAACTTTGAAATTTGCGAACAATTTAAACAGTTTTGCTATAATATTGCCTGATATATCATATATATAGATTACAATAATGAGATACACTACTATTTCCACCAAAGATATTCACACTATTATAAAACCACGTAAAATGTTTGCAAAATCCAGTATAATAACTCCTACCACAAGCATCAAATAGATTATCTGCCTCGATGATCAGACTATATTAAACGGTACAACAGTATCTAAATAATCAAGACACCCGCCATTGAAGCCTATTTATTTGGAGCAAAATATAAAACAAATAATGGGCGTTTTGGTAATGTCAGGCATACTGTAGCATAGAAACAAACAAAAGTATATTGCTATACTCCAAACAATACAATTCTAAGACCTCATTGAGTAAAAGTTTTCACATGTAAAAGTTATCAGTTCTGATAGTGGTTTTTAATGTGTAAGTTGAAATGACAGGCTATACCTGGAATTGTTCTAGATATAAGATACTAATAAGTATGTTAAGTACGGTAGGCTCGATTGGTATCTTCCCATATTGCATTCCTATCAATACCCAGTTGTGAGCTATGCATAGTGTCATTGATAATGCCGATACAGTACAACATCCAATTAAGAGCACCTCTTTTTGAGACCACCTCTATAATAAGACCACTTTCCACGGTCCCAAACCTCCATAAAGACACCAAAATGAGCCTCTGTATAGAGACCACCTCTCTATTGAGACCTCCTAACACTGGTCCCAAATGTGGTCCTAATAGAGAGGTTCTACTGTATATATAAATGCATTCCTCCAAAAAATGAATATGTCTACATGTCATTTAGGAATTCTATGAAGGGAAGAATAAGAAGTCCATACAGTTATTTTTGCAGTATTTATTCATTACTATTTTTTTGTCATTACATGAACGTATAAGTTCTACAGCATTCTTCTTAACAACCAATTCACAGTATTCATTGTCATTACATGAACCGCATAAGTTCTACTGCATTCTTCGTCACAACCATGAGCACTTGCATCATACAAGGCTTATACAGTGAGACCTACAATAGATGATTCTTTTCTACTAGAATGTTTACATATATAAGAGACAGAGAAAACAACAGAATTTTTCAACAGCACTAATTGCCAACTATTTTACATATTAATGATCTAGGTACCTTGCTCTTTCTTTCTAACTACTTTTGGGCGCCATAGGCTGAGTATTTACTACCTAAAATCAGCATGTTTCCATCACACCATTCTTTCTGATCAAAGTGCTACTTGTGGGAAAATGGCAGCCAGAAATCTGCACCAAATGAATTACTGGTCATTGATTGGTTGTTAACCAAGCATTTTCAATCCTCACTGGGAGTTCTGGGAGAGTTCTGTCCTATCAACCAATCAATGACCAGTAATTCATTTGGTACCTAGATCGTTAATATGTAAAATAGTTGGCAATTGGTGCAGTTGAAAAATTCTGTTGTTTACTCTGTCTCTTAGATCTATATATGTAAACATTCCAGTAGAAAAGAATCATCTATTGTAGGTCTCACTGTACAAGCCTTGTATGATGCAAGTGCTCATGGTCATAGCCATATCACAGTATTCTTTAGGACATCTCGCGTAATCTAGTGGGGCGGATTTATAGGGAAGTGCGATGTGGGAAAAACGCCGCACAAGTTATGGGATGTGGGGGAAAAGGCCTAAATATATAGAAATGGGAATAAAAGTAAAAAAAATAAAAATAAATAGGGATGTGCGATCTCTTGATACGTTATAAACCCGGCACTCCCTCTGGTAACTTCGTCACAGTTACGTCAACAACAGACGGGTGTATGGGACCAGCAGCAGTAAGAGTCAATTGTGGACTAAGGTGTTCCCAGAAGACGTCGTCGTCGGCGGCGGCGTCGGCTTCTGCTGCTCTGTTGAAGGTTCGAGAACACAGAGTGCGTCCTCAGCTTCTTCCCTCTTTAGAACAGCCAGAGCATGGTTCGCCTTCTCTGTACTGCATTCCTGTTTGCCATGTGGTTTTCTCAGTATAAGTAGGAGGCTCCTTAATACGATATGGACGAATAGGCGTGAAATAAAAGCAAGCTGTCAAATTTGCAATTTCAAAAAAGGTAAGGATTACCAAGAGGATCATAGTCCTTCCCCTTTTTCGGCATCTAACACGGCAGTCAGTGTACCTTTTACAAAGTATAGCGCCAACATCGGCACTAACTATTGATTTATAATGACGGCAGGCACTGGTGTACGCATCTGCATCCAAGTAGTCTTGAAAGTTGTGTGCCTCAAGGTTTTCCAAATATTCCTCAAATCCTGTATAGTATTCCGCATAGTCGTAGAACCCCGGAGCCCCGGACTTTTCATGATGTTCTTTAATTCCGAAAAAGTCGCCATCTGCAAGTGTGTCTAATATATATATTTAGAAACTCAGCATGGTTTTTCGTTCTGTACAGAGCCTCGTTCATCGACGATGGCCGGGATGAACCTGGCGTGTTGACCTTCTCATATTTGAAATTGCAATAAGCAGGAGATTTATCTAGCCACGTGTGCAATATATACCGGCCAATATACCTGCCAATGTCAAATTCAGTGCCTGTGAATAAATTTCTACCTTGGTCTGCATAAGTAAAAAGTTCGTCCTCGTCCAATGGTTGCGCACGGAACGGGTGGTAACGCCAGTCTGCTTTAAGTCCTACTACATAGCATATCTTCTCTGCAAAAGCTGTAAACCACTTATCAAGCTCCTCAATACGTTTCTTGTATTTCTCACTAGGTTCCTTGACAAGCGTGTTACGCTCGTTGTCAACCCAAACAATTTCCCATAAGTTTGAAGCCTTGAATCCGATAGTGTTAGTACAATCGTTCGCCACACACGATCTTTTTAGATTATTATGAAAATCCAGCATCTCTTTCCTGAAGCTTGGGATTGAACCGTCAAACCGGACCCTTGAGATACCAATCGAAATTTTTCATCACATCACTAATATTCAACCAAGCCTTCACGCAATCGAGTCGTTCTTGATCTGGCACCAATGCCTGACACCAAACCTCCAAGTAACCAGTTAGAAGATACAAGTATTAAACGACAATAACGTCCCACTGCTTTGTTCCATACATGCACCACCCACTAAAAAATTCCAAATTGGAAACGACGAATATAGTGGCTGTAAAGATGTTTTTGTTGCAAAATATTGAGAATTATAAAATGCAAAAACAGATTTTGTTTACAAAACTGATTTCAGTACACGTAGATTTGAACATTGGTCAAATATTCAAATTCATTATCTAAACGTTTAAAGACCGACCATTTGCCTTTGCCAATGCATTCAAATTTTTAAAAAACATTAATATTCATAGATTTCAGAAGTATTCGTTTACAAGAGTGTTCAGACGACCGTATTGGCAGAACCGTATAACAGTTCGAATAGGTACTACTACTGTGTGTCACAAACGTTTTGAACACCTGTACCACGTGTTTCAGCCAAGCCTTCATTTTTTTTTGACGTTTCATATTGTCCCACCGGTGGAAAAATACCACAAAAAAATTTAAACATTGAAATTTCAAATTATTATCTTGTTTGTTGCATATATTTATTTTTATTTTATTGTTTCATATTGTCCCAGGTGGAAAAATACCATTTATTCACATTACATATACTTATATTGCATATATTGTGATAAGCAAACTGTGATAAGAAAACCTTACCATTAAAGATTCAAAATACATTTTCATACATTTTCCTTTTTACATTATAGCTTATACATAATAACATGTAAATGTAACAATGAAGAGACCATTTCGAATCTTTTCCTAAAGATATGAAGTACTGTAAAACTAGAATCTTTTGTGGCTATTAAATTTTGTGATTTTCATCTGCACATTATTTTGTGACCATTTAATGTTGCGATATTGGTCCATTCTGGACCTACTTTACATACGCTATTAATGTTAATTTAAGTTTTCGTTTTTGCACCTACCCTACTACTGCTAACCGCGCCAGACACTTTTCCTATTTCTTATAGATTCCCCCAACAGGGCGCAGAAAGTGGAAACCTTGTATTTTATTTAACATCCATTTATTTTGAAGACACAATTTCTCACGGTGTAGAAAAAAGTGTTTTCCATTAGTACTTTAAAGACATTTAGTCGCAGCTTCAAAATGAAAAATGATGAGATATCTATTTGAAACACTAGTGGTAAGTTCAGTGCCGTCTTCTTTATTGAAGGTTCAAACAATTTTTTTTTATAAAAAGGGTCACCAGGTTATTAGCATACATACACATTGTTATATAGGGAAAACATATGTAGAAATAAGTCCACCTCATAGATTGAGACTTTGTCAAGTCCTTTGGTAACAGTTCTTTTACAATCCACAGTTACTTTCTTCTAAATTCGGATTCTATGTCCCAAATGGTTAAAAGATTTATCGCATTCTAATGCACGTTTAGGTGGAAAGAAGCTTAGAATAAAGGCCGTTTCAAAGAATTCACTTTCATAGTTCTCTTTTGGGATGAAATTCAAAGCTTTAAAAGGAGTTTTAACATTACAAAGCTTGCTACTATGGGGATAATGAATTATACAGTCCTACTATCCTCATCGTTTTCTAGTCTCAAGAGTTCTTCTTAAGACCACAAATAATATAAGGGAGACGTGAACGTCATAGACCTTTGTATTAAAGGATTATGATTACCATGTACTTTTCACATAATCTCTCTGTACATTAACTTTAGTGTATATTAATTCTTCATTATTAGCTGAGGATGTGTTGTATAAGCAATAAATAATTATATTCTTCTCTCTTTGGTACAATTTATTTAATATTAACGTACAAAGACAGTGACAGTGCAAGGCCATTTTAAATACAGTTCAAACCGTGCAACGGAGACTTCTTGCTAAAATCGTTTTGCAACAATGTCTAAAATGTGACACCATGTTGGTGTCCTCATTATTGGGGACACTTTCTTGACTCACTATATTAGTGTCCCTAATACCCAGGTTATATTTTTCACCTGTACTGTACTAATTAATGGTTCCCTTTAAGGGTGTCATTAATAACATAGCCAACTAACTGGTGCTGTGGCTGGTTGATAAATGTGGCTAATCAGTCACTGTGATTGACGGATACTGGCAGGCGGTGATATATATCACTAGTATGTGACTAATAGTCACATACTATGTGTGGTCCTAACAGCAATTTAACCAGTTTCAATTTCAACGCTTTTAAAAACTATTAAACTAACAATAAAAAAGGTAGAAAATAATCGTGCATAGATTTGCATGTTGATATAATGTTCAGGAAGCTAACCATGATACAGTAGAACCTCTCTATTAGGACCACTGTTGAGACCAAAGTTAGGTGGTCTCAATAGAGAGGGGGTTTCTTTACAGAGGTTCATTTCGGTAGCTTTTTTAGACTGTGTGGGGCTGTGAAAATTGGTCTTATTATAGAGGTGGTTCTAATTGGAGGTTCTACTGCAAGTCCAGACCCCGCAAAGTGGCTAACAAACATTTATTATATTTAAGACTTTACTATTAAGTCCAAAAGACGTCAAGGGATGAACCCAAGGGGTCTCACTGAATGGTTGGCCTCTTTAAGGAGGTTCCCAGATGTCTCTATGCGATCTGGGATCAGAGAACAATTGCATTAGTACAGTAGAACATCGATATAAGACTATCTCTCTACTGAGACCACCCTTATAATGAGACCACTTTTCATGGTCCTAAAGCTGCATAAAGCTATCCAAATGAACCTCTGTATAGAGACCACCTCTCTATTGAGACCACCTAACACTGGTGCCAAGGGCGGTCCTGATAGAGGGGTTCTACTTCTATGTGAACTGGTGGATAATCTTATCTGTGGCTGCCAAGCTGAAGGTGGTTATGAATGCAGTAGTCATAATTTAAGGTTATACTGTACACCTTTACACCTGTACAAATAAGAAACACAAATAGTAGCTCGCAACAATTAAATCACAAAGTAAAACCAAACAAATAGGCTGATGTACATTAATTAAAGAAAGAAGTTCAGAAAGTTGCTACACTTGAAAAAAAAGCATGTTAAACTCTACTATGGTCCCGGTAAAACGTGCAAACATGCTGAAACTAATTAAGTCCAGAGCCTGAACCAAGGTCATTTCAGTTTCCATGGGAATGTTTCACACGCTGATTTAAAGAGCTCTAAAATATACTTTAAAATGTAAACAGATGTTGTAACACGTCACGGACTCGGAAAGTTATAGTCTAGAGTTTCATAGTACATATGTATACATGTACATATGACCGCTGGAGTACATCAATACACTGTTCTCTAATCAAGGTGTTTTATCATATATATAGTTTCAAGGATATCGGGTTCGATTCCCAGTTGTCAGTTTGGAATAAACTCACTTTTGCATGGAGCTATACAATAACCACGAGATTTATACACACCAAGGTGAAACATGATCATGAAAAATACTGAAAAAAATGCATCATATTGAAAAAAAATGTATTAGGCTCATTGTCCATACTTGAGTGGTAGCGGAAGCGGAAAACTAGCGGCTGCCGCTCTGGAAATCCATATATTTGTTTTGATACATGACCAAAGAATACACATACGTATATATTTACATGTAGTCTAACGTAAATTTATACACGATCATCGTAGAGCCGCACTGTAATGGATTACGCCCCATTTGAATTAATGTAAATTGTTTCCACAGTGTCGCCCTCACCCAGTCAGCCGCAGAATCGCTTCCCGAAGCGGTTCGTCAAACGAGTCGCCCGGCGGCTGGTGGTGCCACCCCCGCACTGCTAGAAATGCCGCATGTATAAGTAATATGCATCAAAATGGCCAAATGTCATTCTAGGGCATTGCCAGCGCTGTGGCAAAAGTTTCCACGGTTCAGAAGCTCACGTGACCTGTGTGGGCGGGTTGTTACGTCAGTATCTCTTCTGGAAGCCATGGTGATAACATTTATACATTTATTGGTAAAATGATAGACAGATCTAGCTTTTTGGAAAAGGGGGGGGGGCGCACTTAAGGAAAAGGGGGGGGGGGGCGCACTTAAGGAATTTCATGAAAAACTATGAAAATGAAGTATTTTGGTGGGAAAAGGGGGGGGGCGCCCCCAGCGCGCCCTGGATCTGCATATGAAAATATTTCTTCCACCTTCCCGCCCTAAAACAAAATGTTTTGTTACAAATATGTGTATGTGAGGATGGTTACGTCACATACGTGTTGATATAAACAAAAGCTTGTATACAGCTAATTAAGAGATGTTTTTCATTCTATTTGGTTATACATGTACGTATAATACGCTCATATACACTTAAAGGGGCGTATGTTTTGTTTATTTGTATTGGTAGTGCAACAATAGCCGGTATATGCAAACAGAAATAAATTGTATATATGTTATAATATGTACAATATAATGCGTGAATTTGAGGTTGATATTAAACTCTAAGAACCTGCAGACACTGTCTGGCGCAGATGTCTCGAACCGAGGCGCAGCCGAGGTGAGGGCTTATAATGACTCATATGAGTTTTGAACACTGATCCTGTACTATTACAACATGAAATTAGGCTACTAACAAGTGATGCCGTTACCAATATTGTAGTTGCACTGTCTCCTGTTGTTTTACTATTAAAGCCTTTTATCTTACAGCCATGCATATTGATATTCATAACACCCCGGTATTATATTCCTGACATCACACGCTTCCCACATATTTAGAGGATTGAATAAGTAGAATTTCTCTTCTAAGTTCGACACCACAGGGTCAAACTGTAGCGTAAAACCACCATGGTTTAACGTAGCATTCATTAGACAAATCTTGGCGAGTAAATCCTTCTTTATCGTCTCGTAAACTGCATTTTTGAAGAGCAGACGATCCATTTGGTGACGTAGTGTGCTTTCTACATACAATTTATTTGTGCATTCCTCTATTTGCACTAAGTGATCGCTTAGCGTTTGTGAGAATGGGTAGTAGTGAAACAAGTTTACGCTAACAGTGACTCAATGGAAGCTAATTAGTAATCCACCACAATTACCTAGCACTTTAATCTGATGTGGCCAGATTACCGTGCTAATCCCATAATCAAGAGATTTGAATATAAGTTCAGGTTCTGTCGTGAAAGCAGCTGCAGTCTATTGGCATTTTTGTGCAGCTCTATTCATATTTTACACCTGTGATCTTATGAGTTCTCTCAGCTGTGGGTGGGGTGTGTTAAGGGCATTGCCCTATTTAAAGCTCCACGAAAGGTGTATGCAAAATTGAAGTCATGCTAAAGAAGTCATTCTCTCAGACGACGCTCACATAACACTATGCCATGATACCACACTGTGGGACCGAGTTCTCTTGTAGCATGTGAAATATTTCAGATATACTGTGTACATAATGACACCTAATCAGAATTTTGCAAAATGTTGTTTTTATAAGAAATTCATAGGCAGATCCGGGCGGGGGGGGGGGCCCCCTGCACCCCCACCATTTTCCTACCAAAATACTTCACTTTCATGCGTAGGGTTTGGGGCATATCTGCAATCGATCGCGTGTATGAAATCCATGAAATATTTAGTGCTCCCAACGTTTCCAAAAAACCTGGATCTGCCAGTGGAAATTTATAGTGTTTGGTACAAAAAGAAATGTACAAAAAAGCCAATGTACGTCTTAGAAAACCACTTGTATAGACCATAGCATTTCTGTCAAATGTTCCCCTTGCTAGCAACCATTGTTCGGCTTTGTTGCGGAGCAACGAATTGCACGTGTTTTTGAAGACAGCAAGATCTTGTACTTGTTCTTTTCGAGACGTGTACACAAGAGCTGTCCTGTTCTTACAGCTCGAATACACCATTGCACGTCGAATTGCAATGTAAAAAGCCTTGAAAAGATTACAACCTTTCCCCTTGCCACGGCAAGGGATTAATTGGGTAACACGTTAGCTAATGTAACGTTTGTGTAATTACTGACTACGGGCCATGTACTTCGATTTGTGAACGTTGTTATATGTAGGGAGATTTACAGTTATAGGTAATCGAGTTTCACAGTTTACATAATAAAACATTATCATGCTGACATGAATTTCTGAACCTACACATCTGCCATTATAGATCCAGGTTCGCCGGGGAGCTTCAATCAGAGGGATTCATGGTTTTCACCGATTTGGGCAAAATCTGTCGAGATGCAAAAAAACAAAAAAAAAAAACAAAAAACAAAAAAACCCCAAAAACACAAAAACAAGAAAAAACACACACAATAAAATAAACCAACAACAACAGCATAAACCCCAACAACATAGCAGTGAATGTAATTTTATTGGGGGAAATCAAAGGGTAAAACAAATCCTAATATAAAAAGTTCTTGGGACTGCTCGTACCATATTCTATAAAACAACACGGATTAAAAAGTTGTAAAGGTACGAAAGTTTATTTAAATAAAAAATTAAACAAGTTAAAATAAACTTTCGTACCTTTTCAACTTTATAATCTGTTCTGTTTGAATCAAAGGGTGATGCACGTCCCTTCCTCACCAATATCTTCCAGTGGCTGGGGTCTGGTAGTCTATGATGATCCCCACCGTGTCTCATGTTATTATGAGGAAGAATCACGTGACCTTCATGTATTTCTCAAATTCTAATTCACTGAACATTGGCGGGGGCGACATTAAAGCATCCTTGGCCGTCAATGCCAACTGTCAGTGGATTATCTAGATTGTTGGCCACTACAAGTAAACTAATGATACTATTCATTGTCATATTAAAGTGTGACGCATTTTCAAATCTAACTACGTCTAGTCTTGAAACCAGTCTGCCAACTAGAAAGTTGGAATAATTCGTCATTCGTATGCACCTCTTTTCAGTTTAAAGGCAAGTGTAGCGAGGACACTGTAAGCCACGTTTTTGGCAGGACAGTAGAATTTCTCTGTTAAGACCACCTTTGGGACCAGTGTTAGGTGGTCTTAATCGAGAGGTGGTCTTTATACAGAGGTTCATTTTGGTAGCTTTATGAAGGTTTGGGACCATGAAAATTGGTCTTGTTATAGAGCTGGTCTCAATAGAGAGGTGGTCTTAATTGGAGGTTTTACTGTATAGACCTTCAGTTTTTTCAGTGCAAAACCCACAACGCACTCATAATAGAAAGGAAATATGCACTCGGAAAGGAACACTTGGTGAGTGAGTTTTACTCACTATGGGCACTGAGTACACGGATCATAATCGTAGACACTCATTACATTACTGCTCATGACAGGCAATCCACAGCCAATGCTATCTTTTCTCCCACTCTTAATAGACAACTGGATTCTTATTGGCTGACTCTTCTAAATAATAAATAATGACAGTCTGCGGATATTGTTTTTCCCTCCAAATTGTGTTAAATGTAAACAGTAAAACAAAAACACGTCCACACAAAATAACAATCGTCCAAACTCAGTAGAAAAAAGAACTTTTCCTAATGTTAATTGACATGAGCGATAAAAATCCTCACTCATTATTTAGATTTTAATTGACATGATCATTAATTGACGTGGTTCATTATTGGCATATTTTCTTCACCATGTCAATTTGTGCACCATTGGCCAAAAATCAGCCTGATTATGACTTGTCAATAGGAAATGCTGAGACACGTGTTTCCTCAGCAATTGCCAACCGCCGGGCTAATGACAGGAAGGTGGGACTTTACTACTGGCTGAAGGTTTAATCATATTTTCACTGGATAAAACAAGGGTGATGTGTGTAAGGGGCACGTGTGTCCCTCAAAATCTTCTAACCTGATTTGGATTCGCTTCATAAGGTCGCGTATACGTACATGTATGAGGGGGTCATATAGCGAAATATGATTGGTGATTTGCCCTAACTCTTGAGCGTGAATTGTGAATTGCCTGTATTTACGTGTGCGATATGTGATGGAACCTATTATTGGTGACTGATGATCTGCTCATTACAAGGATTATTATTGGTGATTTGCTCTAAATCTTGAGGTGACTTGTGAATTGCTGTATTGAAATATGTGAAATGTGATGAAAATGTGATGCAACCTATCACATTACAATTCCTGGGGATTGGTGAAAGACAATGAAATGTACTGGTGACTGATGATTTAGGTGAATGGATTTTCGTCAAGGCTTCATACCCGCCATCACGTATGGCATGGAATTTTCATTTGTGGTCCCACTTGCTTGCACCGACACTCATCTGGTTTGACGAAAACTTGGACCGGTATTCTTGTAGGCTATGAGTGAGCAAAGCAGACGATCCAAATGTATATGCGGATATGTTGTCCAAACGTAATAATCCCAAATCAACACGGACGTTATTACTCGTTTATGGGTTGCAATAAGACATACCCAATATGCTCTGAAGGGACATTTCTCCTTCGTATCTTCTTGTTGAGGATTTCACGGTCCGTATAGCACCGTACCTATTATGGGAGTGGAGTCTCATTTGACACAAGCTTGTAAAGCTGTATTGCATAAAATCTGAATTTGCCACTTTTAAAACTCTGTTGTTTTAATCCGACATCTAAAACCACACAGGTTTAATAACGGTGGTCACTTATAAAAATATATAAGAGTGTCATAGTGGATAAGGTTTGCCACACCTCACTTAATGCTACAGTCTCACGTCACTAATAACCAGAGCCGACACTGTCGTGGAATATAATTGGTTTAAATTGCCGCAGTGGGTCCGCACATACATTCTTATCTGAGACCGACAGAAACATGTTTCCCCCCAGTTATTTCTCATCCCCACAGTTCTACAAATTGTCATAGATTGATACCCCTGAATGTCTCAGACTAGGTCTGTAGAGACGTCCGTGGCCGAGCGATAGGGAGGCGGACTTGTGACCAGAAGATCGTGGGTTCGATTCCCGGTCGGGCATGATGATAGATGTTGAGCAAATCTATCTCTAACAGGTTGCACACTCCTCCGTGGTACCTGCACGTTAATTAGCTACAGGTCATTGAGTTGAAAGAGTGAGTGAGTGAGTTAGCATTATGCACTGAATGTGCTGCCGATGCAAGCATATGAGAAATGATCAAATGATGATCAATAAGTGGACAAATGACCTGGTGTAAATTGTAAAGGTAAAGTCGTGAGAGCAAGACTTGGATCAGGACTACAAACCACCACATTTACATTTATAACACCCTTGAATGTCTTAGGCCAGGGCTTTAGAGACCCTAAAAGCCACTACATCGAGTTTTGTAACTAAAGTCCTAGTGCTCATTTGGCACACTTGGCGCTGGTTCTCTAAGGCAGTTGACGCTGCATAATTAATGAGCCTGTGGTAGCCAAATCCTTATAGATTGATATACAAGCAAATGCATATTTGATTACCCCGGCCAGAGGAGCCATGTCCCCCGACTGCCTTTTTGACAAGGGCCAGAAGTTTCACTGGGGGATGTTGGCTTGTTGTTGTCGCACTACAAATGCATATTAAGGGGGGATGGAATGAAATGGAAGGGAGTGCAATCTGTTTGGCTTAATGCAATTGATTACAGAGGCAAAAGGGAAAGCGTTATATGGTTAAATCTTCATTTTGGTGCGTGTAAATATAGTAAGTCAATTAGTCCAAATGGTTTTGTGTAAATTTATGGCAGTGGCAAGGATTTCTTTAGGTATATTGTGAATGTATATGTATATAGTCAGCTAGTTGACTACCTTCCCATTTAGACCTTTATATTTAGGCGTCTGGAACAATCTTTCTCTTCAATATATAGAAAGAGGCATGTTGGAAATAGCTGTGTTCAGAAGGGCCTCACTTTATCATACACGTACAAATCATACACTGGTCAGTGAGTTGTCCAACTATAATGCAAACGACAATAATCAGTTGATAATAATACAAATAACCATTTTGCATAGCTTAAAATTCATTATATTTCTATACAACAGTCGACTCACACAGAAAATGACATAGAAGACCGTTACCTAAATGACCTAAATGTGCTTCCTTGACCGGGTATATGAAATATAATCTTTCTCAGAATGTTATGTGTTCGAGTCCAGTCGACTTTGATGGTGAGTGTTTAACAACAAGGTTTCTCCAACTTGGTGCACACTGTTCCATCGCACCTACATGTTAAATAGGTACATGTAGAGGCCTGGAGGGGGAGTGTGAATGATAAGCGCTATGCGCAATGGTTGCAATGTTCTTCCACGGGCGGCAAAACAGGAAATACGCTTAACCATTCTAAACAATTCTACTCTCACTGCTATGCCAAGCAAGCTCCTACCACTGTATTTGACATAGCTGAAGACATAGCTTCCATTTGACTATAATAGTGGCCCTGACGGGGCTTGCTTGGCAGAACAGTGAGAGTAGAATTGAATTCACAAGCAAACTTGGGAAAACTATATATATACAGTTGTTCATTCTAAACGAGCATTGTGTCTATTTTATTTTCCAGTAACTAAACCATGAGGAGGAACAAGTTGTGTCCAACATGACTGAAATCGTACCTCACAACAGCGATGACAACACAGAGCTTATTGAGAGTACAAACACTCTGCGCCTACAGGTTAAGGAAGTGGGAGGAAACAACAATGAGAAGAATGGCGAAGTGGAAACCCCGACCGATCCGGTTAGACCGAAACCTCCCATGCAAAGGCGATCGAGGTAAGAAGACCCATTTTCATTTGTTATTGACTAGTATATAAATACCATCCACTAGTCAAGTTTGAACTTTTTGCAAATTTTTATGAATATTAGAAATGAGTTTGTGTCAAATAAAATGAACTTTAAAACTATTTTCATATTTTAACAATTAACACAATCACAGCGATTTACACATATGCTGAATCTTAGTTTATTACGTAGGCTACCGTGTACGTTGGACGGCTAAGATAGTCATCCTGGTAGGCGTAGTTGTCATATGTAAACGTCTATCATTACCCTACATTTTATATTGAAGATGCACTTTGAAAAGAAAGCCCAAATAACAAGTTTATTGTTGATAGCAATTATTTTCTTGTATATATGCCATATCAATTTTCTCAATAGCCGGTGTAATGTCAGCATGTAATTGAGCAGTTAAGTACGACAAGCCCCACATGTGTGTGTGAAGCGTCATACATCATGTTCTGACAGCAGTAACTTCCTGGCAGTAATAACACACATTTGTAGACGTGCCCAATGAGAATTGAACATAATTACTTTCTAAGGCTGCTAACTTAGACGGATGCTTGTTGGGATGCATTGGAAAAAATACAACATTTATCTCAAACTCTGAAGTGTTGAATTATTGACAATTCAATACTTGAACCAATATTCAAAACCAGTTACTGTAAAACTTCAATATTTCGTGGCTATTAAATTTTGCGATTTTCATTTATGACTTATTTTGTGACTATTTAATTTTGGTCCATCTTGCAACTACTTTACATAGGCTATTAATGTTTGCTGACTATTTGAGTTTTAATGTTTGCCCCTACCCACGAAATTCGCAAATTAAATAGTGTGCAAGCATTTCTAGTTTTACAGTATTCTATATTCAAATTTAGTAAGAATCCAAATTGTGATAGAATTAAAAACCTCACTATTCTATTACAGTGTCAAATGGAAGGGTGTCATGGAAAAAGTCAACGAAGTTCAAAAAGTGCAGCGACAACCATCACGAAAAGCATCAAAGTTCGATGAATGGAGTGATATTGAGGAAGAAGAGACACAAGAAAAAGAACCTCCAAAGGATAATGCTCTGATACAGGATAAACGGATCCACCCCCGGTCCGGCAAGCACCCTCTTCACAGACGCGCCAGCACTTGGAGTATGCTAGGCAAAAAAGCCGGATACAACCTTGGGGGTGTGATCATACCCACATTTGACTCAAAGTTCAAGCTGCCCATGATAGAGTCACTTTACAGGAAGTACTATAGTCTTCAATATGGGCAGAGTTTAATATTGCTCAACATTCTGTTCATACTTGTAAATACTATATATTTCGCCCTTGTACTGTTTTTCGAAGCCAATTTAACAGTTAGGACAGTGTACATCGCGTCGTTCACAATATTCTCAGTAGTGCGGATAGTCATGTGTGTGTTGCTGTATCTAAAAAGGATTAAGTGGAGGAGAAAAGTGGATTTGGCTAGTTTCATTTCGTGGTGTCTGTTGACGTTTCAGCCCATGTTGGAGAGTATTACAGACTTCATCTACAATATGGACTTGATGGCTGGCTTCCACCACATGTGCCAAATGCAGGTATGATTGTATTCATGTAAGATTCTATTTTTTATGCCATGTGCACCACCACAAGGCAGTATCCATCAATCAGTTGATGTTGCCCTTTAAATGGTTGAAGTTGAATACTTCTATTAGATTATTGATATGTTTAGAAGAATGCAGTGATAAATCCACTAACACATATGGCAAAGTTTGCCAAATGATGCACACCCAATCCCCATTGTTCCCAATCATGGTTTAATCTCTGTACACATGAGAATTCAGTACCACAGTAGACTATTCTGCCCTCTAGCTGGCTGTGTTCTGCACGTACACTCTGACGTCACTGCAACTGTGGGTGTCGGTAGCGTGCGGCGCCGTCACAGCCTCACTCCACATCGTGTTGGTCGCCGTCAAGCTGACTGTGATAGAGGCAGACGGCACGACGTCAGCTTTCCAGCAGGTATGTAGACTCATAACAAAATACGATTTCACTAGGAAGACCTTGTATTATCTCAGGGTACATTCTGACTATGTCCAGAAGTGGTGAACATCCTACTCTGAATAGAACAAACACATTTCATTTTTTGATATTGAATGTTAAGGAAATATGGTTGTTTTGGAAATAATGATACAAGAGTCTAAGAAATCCATACCTCCATGCACACCTACAGGCTCCACAGATAGATTCCTTTTTTGTGATGGTTGAAATCGTTCAATTTAATTTTCTAAAGACGACCTTTACAAACAAAACCTATACCTCCTACAAGGTTTAAGATCAAACTTTAGTTGCGCAGATTTGGTTGGGTGTGAATATCACTGTCATCATTTTGGGAGTTATTGGCCCGTACTCATGGGGTAAACTCTATTGGAGGTTAACTTTGGATATATGTTTTTGCTGTTATTGCTGTTCTATTATGCATCTCGTGCACAGAAGCCTGGAAGCACATCTGTTAGACCTTTCATACACGTGGCTAAACTGTCGGTCTACACAGCAGGGGTCTATCGTAGTTTTCACCACATAGCAATATAATTCCTTGTGTGTGTGTGTGTGTGTGTGTGTGTGTGTGTGTGTGTGTGTGTGTGTGTGTGTGTGTGTGTGTGTGTGTGTGTGTGTGTGTGTGTGTGTGTGTGTGTGTGTGTGTGTGTGAGGGGTGGGGGGGGCGTGGGGGTCGTCTTGCTATATGTTGGGTAGTGCGTGTGTGCCATTTCTATCGGTCACCTTTTTAGACATCTCAGGTATAGTGGTGGGTCTAAATTTTGTGATATTAGTACAGCTATGGGTTTGAAAATGAATATACAGATATTGTTAGTGTGAGTTTCATTTTGTTTGATACTGATATAATTTATTTGCATATTTTGTCGATAAAATGTTAACGTATGTAGTTTTATTATTTAATAGGTATAGAGTTGGGTCACTTTTTCATCGTCAAGATATAGACTTGGGTAACTTTTTTATGGCAAATTAGTATATCGATGGGTACAGTTACGACATTCGAAATGGCCCAGCCGTACCCATTTGTGAGGAGAGACACCCCCACCCCCAAGTATAATTGCAGCTATTTAATCCGTTGACCTCTACCATTACTGGTGCAGTCGGTAAAGTGCTAACAGTTAAACTCCTAACCGTTACGTGTATCCCTAGGTATCTCTCTACACCACCTCTCAACATATCTTGCAAATTGCTCTCTCAGTGCAATACGTCTGCAAAGCTACCGCTTCTCTAATGAGGAGAGGGCAGGTCAGTTTACGAGGAAGTGGCACGTGGGAAAAAAGGCTTAAAAAGAGGGATGTGAAGAAAGGCCCCCAAAAGAAGTTTGGGGTAGGATGTGGGAAACATGCTGAAAATTGTGGGATGCGGAAAATAGGAAGACGACGGAAATAATACTTAAAAAGCAGAATGTAGCATTTTAAAACCAAAGTATATACTCTCTATAATGTTATGACTTCGAGGAAAAGCAAACTGGATCTGCTAGTGTATTTTATTGTACAGTAGAATCTCCAATTAAGACCACTGTCTTTAGAGACCACCTCTATATAATGACCACTTTTCACCGCCCCAAACCTTCATAAAGCTACCAAAATGAACCTCTGTATAAAGACCAACTCTCTATTGAGACCACCTAACACTGATCCCAAAGGTGGTCAGCCTAATAGAGAGGTTCTACTGTACTTTCCATCCGTTCCAGGTGTTTGCACTTGTGATATTGTTCATTGGCGTGCACGTGTGCGGCGCGTACACCCGGTTCCTCACTGAGCGGGCTCAGAGGAAGGCGTTCAAGGACGTGCAGAGGTGCTGCGAGAACCGGCAGCGGCTGCAGCGGGAGAATGTCAAACAGGTGAGGTGATACCCAGGCTCGCCTGAGTGCTGGTCCATGGGCGTTAGCATCATGGGAGGGGGTAAGGGGTATATAATGGTCTACTACTATGGCTTACAAGCATTATACCATACAGTATATTGTATACTGTATGGCTTAATGTTTGTAAGCCATAGTAGACCAGTATAAACCCCAACCCCCTATACTATAGTCATTTATACTGTATACTGTATGGTATAGTGTTTGTAAAGCATAGTAGTAGACCATTATATACCCCTCCCCCTCCCATGATGCTGACGTCCATGGGCTATTCAATCCACTGCACGTAGAATAAAAGGATAAATTTGAAGACGATTTAAGCGTATGAGCAGGCTCGTGATGTGGAGGAATCATGTGTACAGTGGAACCTTCATTTAAGACCGCCTTGTTAAAGACATCACATCCATATACATGTTCTGTAATAAGACCACTTTTCACAGTCCCATGCCTTCAAAAGAAACCACCACAAACCTCCATACACAGACCACCCATCCATTGAGACGACGTGAGGCAAAACGTAAGAGGTTGTACTGTATGTATTTGACAAAAAATACTGAATGTACACATACTACTAACTATGATGTTTTTACTTTTAATGTACAATAAATTTATGACTTAAATTTATTTACAATATTTGCATTGAGAAGTGCATATAAATCTTGTAATATAATATGGTGCATCAGATGTTGCTATATGAGATTGACTGAAAAAAGAACAGCCGAAGACGGTTTTAGCCTCTGGGATTTATAGATGTAATGAGATATGGTTTACAACATATGCTACACGATGCCCTATAATGTTGACAAATTTGCACACATAAAAGCAAGAATTTCCCCTGCATTTGTAGTTATCATTTATAATCGAATGCTCATCTCACACATTTCAAATGATAGCATTATTTGTCGCAATGGCCCATTTTTCTGGTATCGTCATTCACATTTTCGTTCACTCACCTGTCTAACACTTATATATGACGTGCGTCACCCCACCTAATACTCAGCAATCCATGACGTAACAATTCATTCATATCTAAGGTCTTCATGGAGACTTTGCCCAAACCAATAAGCACATGAACAACCACGATGACATGCACAATCCAGATCAATATTACTCATTTTATATCAGAAGAATAATTACTGATCAATTGGTTTGCGGGGGTGTTGGGCAATAGCCATCTAACCCTGGTAAGGGATTCCTGAGAAGCGAATGATAGATGATAGATTGGCATGGCAAGATGGGTAGCAAATCGTTTCTGGCAGATCCAAGTTTTCAGAAAAAAGTTTCGGACGAGCGATTGATGGTGGATATACCAAAAAAGTTACGAAAAGTAGGTATTTTGGTAGGAAAGGGGGGTCGGTGCCCCCTGCGACCCCTCTGGATCTGCCTATGAGTCGTACGCATTATATTCTTCCAAATGACCCCTTCAGTTGCCTTGACTTGGTAAAGTCTATGTTCATTCAATTTTGCTTATTGAAATATGAAATTATCACCTATGCCCTGGCCATGCCACAACTCAGACCCCCCAATACCAACGGTCACAAATACCTGTATCATCCAGGGATTTCAAAGTCAATAATTTCCCCTTTTTCCCTGCAGGACAAGATGCTGAGTTCGATGCTGCCCAAGTTCGTGGCGGACCAGATCTCGTCTGACCAGGCGTCCGAGGCGCACCACGACAAGCTGCCGCCGCAGTTCCACAACATCTACATCACGCCATACGACAACGTCAGGTGTGCTGAATATACTCAATTCTGATGATTGGTTGAGAGGCGGAGCTGCACTACAAAGTTTAAAACCTAAATGATAAACGAATAAGTGTATGCTTGGCAGAACACTAGTGAGAGTAGAATTAAATGATAAATAAACATGAGAGAAAAAGGTTATTATACGAGTGGAGGTGAGATATCAGACACTATCTCACCTCGTTGCTCGTTCGCCTCCCTCACTCGTTCTGTTAAACCTCACACTGAGAGAGATATTTTCTAATATATCACCCCACTCGTATAATAACCTATCAATGTCCCGATTCCCAGCACACCTGTCATTTGTTGATGTTTTATACTTGCATTGCATTCGAGGTACACTGACAGATCCAGGTTTTCAGAAAAGTTGGCGGGGGGCAATGTAAATGGTCTCATGCGTTCGTAAGCATGATCGATAGCAAACATGCCAAATTCCCTATGAAAATAAGGCATTTTGTTAATTTTTTTTTTATTGTATTTTTTTTGTTATTTTTTGGGGGGGGGGGGGGTGTATTTGTCTATCGACTACAAAGCCAAATGTTGCCATAGTGCCATGAGATTACATCACCCGATATGACTATGTCAGGTAAGATGAAGTCGATGAACTACGTCCTTCTACCAGCCCTGGTCCAGTCAATTTGCACCAGGGTCAGTGCATTAAACACTCTGCAAAAGATGCATGGGGATCTGGAAATTTAAACAATAAGTTTTGATTAGCAATTCATGTTAAAAACGGGCATATAAATGTAAATAAATGGTTCTAATCTGTAATGTTCACCGATTATGTAACTACACATTTGTCAATTTCTTTACACGAGCTTTGCACTTCTGTTTCACCAGTGGCAAAAAGGGTCCTCAACCCACAATGCCAGCCCCTCTACATGTGCCCTTCATACAATGTACTGAGAGCGCGAAAACACATAACTTATTTTGTGCACTGGAGCAATGGGTGGTTCATACCAGTTGTCATTACTGTTTTGGCCACATTTTTGGCAGTTGTTTTTGTGGCTCCCTACAACTGGGAAAACCATGAGGCCAACAGCCAATTGGCAGCGAGTAGACCAAAGCACGGTGCTAATGTCCCAGGGTGCAAGGACAGCAAGATGTACAGTAGAACCTCTCCTTTAAGACCACCACTTGTGGGACTGACTTAAAGTTATCTCAATGGAGATGTGGTCTTATTATGGAGGCGATGTTAATTGGAGGTTATACTGTACCACATCTTTATACTTTCCTTTAAATATGAAGAGGATAGTGATTATTAAGTAAATAATTGTGTATAGTTTCCATAAAATGTCATTATACAGATTTTCTGGAAGGGCTGGGGAAGGGTTGTGCTCCTAAGGCACAAAGAACACACGTACCGAGTGCGTGTAGTGATCAGAATCATTGAAGATTGCCGAAGATTGGCGAATAATTTAAAATTTGGTCAGGAGGTGGAGCCGTGGCATCCTATATCTAGTAACCCTCTTTCTAGTGACATGTGTGACATAACCCAGTCTAGAACGACATCCACGCATAATATTTTAATACAGTTTCTTAATCTGCCAGACTGAATCAGTCTGTCTCAAATACTATAGATTTGTGAACCAAACCAGAGAAAGTTTGATTACTGTTGATGAAGATCATATATATATAACATAGAATTATATATTAGAATGCGTTCATATTAATTTGAATAGTTAACGTAATTTACTAGATTTTATAGCAAATTCAATAAAAAAATATGCAGTACTAATAATTTATTTTTTGGTAATTAGTAAATTTCGTATCTATTTTAGGCAATGAGTTCATGACTAATATTCATTTATTTTGAAATTTATCATAACGCCCTCTCGCAAAATTTTGCCGATAATCATGATTGCCAGCAGCGTACAACAAAAGCAGATGATAACAGCAGCTTTCGTAAAGTGACCATCGCAAACCTCCATGAAAAGAGACCAGCTCTCTATGTAATCAGAGATAGTTTAACGAGATACGCAACACGTCCATATCTGCGTTCCCAGTAGGTGCGAGCAGGTGCCCGAGAGAGGATGGTCAACAAACGCTGTAGTGTACAAATGAATAGGAAATTCGCCGATTTAGACGTGATATATTTGCATTTTATGATTAGAAATATAAATAGGTATGGATGAGAAGTCATTCATTATACTATGATCTAGAAAATATAGACTATTTCTGGACGCTGACATCCCCGAAAAAAACTTTACATGAACATTTACAAACCATGTTGTTTACCCAATGGCATGGATATTCCCGCCGAACGGCAACTGTCGATACATGCGATTGAATTTCAAAATAAACTGCCCATGGTCAAGTAATAACTCCTCATTTGCATTGTGGAATGGTTTGGCTTGCAGACTCAACATCAATAACATGATATTCGAAACACTCTAATATAGTACAAAAAATGTTATATTTGGTATTGGATAGCTCCTATTTAAAAAAAACTAC
Source organism: Streblospio benedicti (assembly GCA_019095985.1). NCBI lineage: Eukaryota > Metazoa > Annelida > Polychaeta > Spionida > Spionidae > Streblospio > Streblospio benedicti. The sequence goes on from CM032666.1 coordinate 14,013,660, forward strand.
AACACAGAGTACTCCATATTAACACGCAGAAGAAAATAAGAGCAGGGGAGCTTCTGTCTTAATCTCTTCTTCTAATCACAAGACCATTATTCATGCGGAGACATAAATAATGCTAAAATAAATAAGATTCATTCCAATAAAGTCCAAACCGTGTCCACCGCTGTTAATGTAATGAAATGAGGATGAGCGATTGCTAGGCTGCCTAGGCTCTGCAAACCTTGATTAGAATAAGCAGGAACGCTATCTGAGCTCTAACTTCTCAGCTATAGCATAGGAGCAAAGTACAGTAGAACCTTCAATTAGAGCCACCTCTATATTGATACCACCTCTATAACAAGACCAATTTTCTAAGTCCCTATTCTTCAAAATGATTACAATGGGAACCTCCATATAAAGACCACCTCTCCATTGAGATCACTTTAAGTCGGTCCCACAAGTGGTCTTAATAGAGAGATTCTACTGTAATCAGAAATGATTGAATACAGCAAAATCTAACCAGTATGAGACATGTTTATATGACTACGTCTTTAAGACAAACGCTGGTCAATGACTGGATCTCCACATAGTTTAATACTTACACAAACACTGTACAAAGAATCCACCTCTAAAATGCGAGTATCTTACACGCATCCCCTTACAATCCCCCATACGGACCCTTCTTAAAGTGGTCCCGCCGTATTCACCAACTATAAAAAGAAAGAAAACAAATCTTGACCAATCATTACAGTCGGTGTATGCAGGCACACCGCGTGAAATTGATGCTCACGTTTGGAGCCCCAGTGATTGTGTGTACTCAGACAAGTAGTGTGTACACACAGCCCAGGCTTTGTTGATGTTACCTGTCCAGAATAATGGGCTAGGTGTACGTTATTAATTTAGGTGCATGATAGCAATCACGGTATATGAATGAGGCTATGATATATACAGTAGAACCTCTCTATTAGGACCACCTTTGGGTCCAGCGTTAGGTGGTCTCATTATAGAGACGGTCTCCATACAGAGTTTTTTTGTTTTGGTAGCTTTATGAAGGTTTGGGAGCATGTTAAATGCTCCTATTACAGAGGTGGTCTCAATTGGAGGTTCCAATGTACTAGATACGATGAGAGGCAATGAAATGACAGGACTGCATGGGTCATATTCTCGCATCATGATTCAAAAGAGTTTTTACAACAATGGTAGTGATATTTGAGATGAAAATTCAATGTCATCACTGTCAAGATAATGAGAGGGTTTACTGTATTGGAACACGAATCATTCGACATGATCTATAATTTCAGATGTAATTCTACTCTCACTGTTCTATATATAATAATATATAATATATATATATATATATATACAGTTAATCATTTTCAGATGTGAAATATCAAAATAGACATGTATAACAAAGAATTCCTGCAGTTCATCATTTTTAAGACAATTTTGTATTAATATACTGCTTTTTAAGCAAATTCTGTGAGAAAATTGTGATAACATAGCAATGTTTGTGATGCATTTGTGCGTAAACCCTTTGGGTCAAGACCGGCAATGTCAAGATAAGGTGATATTTTGATGCTCTGGCAGATCCAAGTTTTCAGAAATGGGTAGGGTGCTTTTAATGGATCTCATGGGTTTCGTAAGCATGATTGATAGTGAACACGCCAAAACCATATGAAAATAAGGGCATTTTGGTGGGGAAAGCTTTTGTGTCCCTACGTGCACCCCCACACCTTGAACCTGCATATATATGAGATGTGAACACCGTGGAAGGAACAACACAGTAGAACCTCCAATTAAAACCACCTCACTATTGAGACCACCTCTATGAAAACACTTTTCTCTGTCCCAACTTTCATAAAGCTACCAAAATGAACCTCTGTATACAGACGACCTCTCTATTGAGACCACCTAACACACTAACCCATTGCTGGTCCTAACAGAGAGGTTCTACTGTACTTTAAGATGTACAGTGTCAAGATAAGGATGGTTGACTGTATTTGGTGCCGAGAGGTTCCTTGTAGAAAGCAGTACGTTATCAGCAGCGCACTTCTGCACGAGATAAGCAGACGATTTAGCACTTTGAGAGAATCAACGGACAGACTGTCTATTGATGGGAGAGACAGGGTGCTTCTTCAAGGTGGGGGATGGGGGTGAGCAGAAAGCAGGCAGTACGGTTAGTAAGGGCCAAAACAGCCGATAGTTGTGATCTTTCGCCGATTCAAAGCAGTAATTTCATGAAAATTGATTTCGTTTTTTCTTACTTAATATGCTAATACATTTTTAACGTAATATGCCTATCAGGTAAACTAATATATTGGGCTTCTGCATGAAAAGATTTATCTTACAAGCCTCCCAAGTTTTTGAGAACACTTAACTACCAATTGGCTATTCATGAGAAATTTTGCTTGCATAAAAAAGTACAGGAGAGCTGCTGTTTAATCTACATGTACGTACATGTAACACCATGTTGCGGGCATCACGGAGTGAGCAAAATATAGCAGAAGCTTCCATTAAGACCACCTCTATAATAAGACCACTTTTCTAAGTCCTAATCCATCAAAATGATTGCAATGGGAACCTTCACTTTAAGTCGGTCCCACAAGCGGTCTTAATAGAGAGGTTCTGCTGTACAAGAAATCAACAAAGAAAAGTACAATAAGGTGCAATCACTACTGCATAGCTAAAATTATTATTTTACATTAAGACATTGTTTGCTGGAAGGGGTGCGGGGAGGGGCCAAGAAAATTCTCACAGCCCCAATTGTTTGTTGCGAATTCCACATCCTACATTTTTTAGCCTTTTCCTACATCTTTGAATCACTTCAAAAGTAGGCCCTTCGTGACACCACAGCCTTATTTTATTTATCTGCCAGATGAAACCCCGTTCTGTGGTCCACTATTATAAAGTGAAGCAAATTGAAGATCTAAGGTCACTTAACTTAGTTTAATTAAAATGTTCTAAGACGTCGGATTACAAGGGCCCATGATTAGATTCCAGGGACGGGCTTAAATCAACCCTCCTCGTCTGCATATCAAATAACCTGACCCTAGCCAAGTTTCTAGTTTCATTTCAACATAGAAATATGTACATTTTATATATGTGCAATTAAACGCCACATGAGATTGTGTAGACTATCATGCATCGTAAATAAGTGTAATAACTTGCCCTAAGTCCACCATAAACCAGGCTCAATCTGTCTGTGCAGACGTAAAACCCCAGAGCATCCCAGCGTGCAACCAGACAACTTGTACAGTGCGACGTTTGTGGCAAATTTCAGACTACTGATTGATTGATTGATTTATAGATTTTATTATAGTGACAAGGTATACAATATGCATAGCATATGATAATATGTTATACAGGTTATACTCAGCTATTCAAGGCTTATCAGTTACCTTTACTAATATTAAATATTGTGAAGAGTAGAGATCACAGAGGAACCTCCAATTAAGACAACCTATCTATTGAGACCACTTCTATAATATGACCACTTCTGACGGTGCCAACCCTTCATAACACTACCAAAATGAACCTCTGTATGGAGACCACCTCTCTATTAGACCACTTTAGGCCAGTCGCCTGGGTGGTTTTAATAGAGCAGTTCTGCTGTACATAACGTGTGGTTATTTTAGCCAGTTGTTCTTGTTTACTGTATTTATAATTTGTAATTTGTGTAGTAGCCCCTATCTATTTCGGCCACCACTGACACAGGCTACAAATGGTCTCAAGAAAGGGATGGTCTATTTATGGAGTTTCATTTTGGTCGCTGTATGAAGGTTTGAGACCTTGAAAAGCAGTCTTATTATAGAGGTGGTCTCAATAGAGAGGTGGTCTTAATTGGAAGTTCTAATGTATATTGAGGTGGCCTCCTAGAAAATTTCTATGAAAAACGGCATGTTAGAAAGATAGTCTTCTTATGAAATTTCTTCTGTACCACTTTCTTTTTGTGAGCAAAACCCTTTGATGATACGCGAAGCCACACGGGAGAAATGTTATCACAGGCAGGCACTGGAAAGCATGAAAATGATTTGTTAGAAAAGCGCCGCTTGAACCAATGTTTTCTCTCGCCCGAGGTATCTATTTGGCACAGGTAGAAGCAACATAAATTCTGAGTAGTTTCTAAATATAAACGCCTCATTTTTTATCGTGCTCTCTTGAAGTTCATGTTTTAGATTAGTGTGCAATTAACAGACGCGTATTTTTGCGTGTCAGAATTTCAGTTTAATTTTAGACAGCTTGTAAATCAGTCCCATGTGACCAGAGTATCAAGGATGGTGAGAATGATTAAATTACCTCTTGAGAAGTGTATACAACGTGTAATTTATATTTGCAAGCTTTTCTCTGTTGGGAGAATGCTTCTACAATTTTATTGGCTAAGAAAAAAGCATTATGTTGGCCATAACAAGTGATCCTGAGGGGACTCAAACACAGAAGCCCGAGGTTGTGATACCACAATGCCAAGCAAGGAGCTGCTAACATGGTTGAATGTGGTTTACATGCACCTATTTAAGGACCTGACTGCCCTGAAGTCTGGGGCAAGATTAAGTACCATTCAGCAGCTATTCGGTCGACCCATCATGGTCCACAGACACGAGCTTTCGTGCACATACATTATATTCAGACAAAACTCCTAACAGTGTCCATATATGGTTCCTTCCACACTTAGAAAGTCAACAAATAAGGGAAACGAAAAAAAAACCCCAAACATATGAAGATAGTGAATATAGTATAAAAGTAGCATATGAGGGGCGAATTCAGATGCTCCAAATATTGATATCGAATACCCGGGGTAAATTAGTCCTGGCAATCTTTTCATTAGTGTCAAAGATAGAATTTCTTAAGTAAATAAGATGCAAGTCTTACAGAGGTCAAAGTTACAGTGATTTCAATTTAAGATTACACCACCTTGTTGTTTCCACATACTATTTAGATTTTTTGGAAACTTATTGCCACAGCTCATTCGACCAATGGGCATATATTTTCTTGTTTTGTCCTTTCCCATTATACATTATTTTCTAAATCCTTTAGCCATACAAATGTGGGTATTTTTCTATAATATATTGCATCATATATTTGAAGAAATTCAAATTCATGGAACATTTCAATGTCTATTGACAATACTTTCGCAACTATGAGGCAGAAGAACATTACATACATGTATAAAAATATATACATTTATTGGCTACATATATAAATGCACATATGCGTAATATCTGTAAGCATGTGAAGCTTAATCTCTTAATTGAAATGACTAGACTACTGGGAGTAGAACTAAATGACTGAGTAGAGAGGGAATAAACCTGATTCCATCTCTGATTTGCTTATTCTAATGTATACGACGTCGACTCAGCCATAGGGGTAGCGGCCTATAAACTACCCACATTTACATATACTGGTAGATTGGTGCATCTGGATTTTGTAGCATTGAGTGGAAGCTTGAGTGTATGTGTGTGTTCCATCTAGAAACAGTCCATGGACCTACCATCATGCCATGCTACAGTAGAATCCCCAATTAAGACCACCTATATATTGAGACCAACTCTTTAAGGCCACTTCCCACCGTCCCAAACCTTCATAAGCTAAGATGAACTTCTGTAAAGAGACCACCTCTCTATTGAGACCACCTAACACTGGTCCCAAAGGTGGTCCTGATAGAGAGGTTCTACTGTATACCATTCATCCAATTTAACGAACACTTCAAAGCATGTCTATCAAGTGCCACAAAAGTCTGCAGAAGTTTCACTATTCCTGTGAAACATCAATGCAGAGGTTTGAATTTAGCTCTCAAAAGCTTCTCATGTATTGATGCTGCTTAAGATTCCCTTGCGAGAGTGGGCGATTTTTAAGATTCTTTTCAGAAGAAAAATGGGGACACTTATTTTCAGCAGTTTCCATCCACGTTATATGGTTAACCTTGCCATTATTTGATTTGTGACGGAACCATGCATAAATCATAATTAACCTCCCACACCCCGGATAAATTTACTTTGCCCTGAAACTATGATCTAATTAGGTTAGTTCAGTACAGTCATGCCGCAAGTGGGCATGCTTGCAGGCAGGATGGAGAGGGGTGGCGCGGTTGTGGGTGAAATCCCTCTGCAACATTTAACATACAGATAGAGCCAAAGGCATTGTAGGCATAGGCAGATCCGGGTTTTCATGAAAGGGGGTGGGGTGGCGGACTTCAGGAATCACACGGGTTTCGTAAGCGCGATTGATAGCAGACATGCCATAAATCCTTCGAAAATAAAAGTATGTTGGTGGAAAATGTGTGTGGGGGCGGGTGGGGGTGGGTGGAGGGGGGCACACACACGGTGACTGCCTATGATAGGTGTCTGAAGAGAAATAAGACACAAGGACACAACAGCAGACTGACAACCATTAAGTCATAAGGCGTAAAGTTTACACAAAATCACCTAGCTACAAACAAGTGCTAATGTACGCACATGCAGTAAATGTGGAGCTAAATGTTCATTTTAACACACACACACGCAACGAGCGAAGCTCACATGTTAAGCCACGGCACTACGAATAGTTGTGGTTCATATTCACGCGGGGTGTCCATTTATAACTCTAGCATTACATATATGGGGATGTCCGAATACTATGATGCAACAAAGCAGCTTATTAAACTATTAGAATGAGTTGAGATTAAGATAAAAGTCGTGTGCTACGTGCGTAATGCTTCAGCTCAGCGATGACGCACGTGAGAGAACGCACGTGCGGAGGGATGTGACTGTGAATGTGGTGATTCATTCAGTACTCTCATGACTTTACATTTTACACCAGGTCATTGGCATCCTTTTCACACTATATCTTTCTTAACCCCCCGCGGAACATACAGCACATCGCTATCGTGGCCCAGATGTGCTAATCACTCACATTGGCGTTCACTCGCCTGACCTGTATATTTACAGGGAATCGAACCCACGACCTTCTGGTCACGAGTCCAATTCCCTATCCATTCGGTCACGGAAGCACTGTCTGTAACTTGAGACAGTCAGATCCATGTTTTTTCTACAAAAAAGATGGGGGACGGGGAGGTGCACCTACTTAATTGGTTGCATGAATTTCATACGAACAGGGAAAATACTCCATAAATTGATTTGATGTGGTGAAAATAGGGGGGGGGCTGCGATCGCTGCAACGCCCTCAATGCCTGTATGCAAGTTTGGTTCAGATAATCACAAGCAACTGAGCAGTAAATATATAGCATTGCCCAAATCATGAGCAGAAGTCAAGAACAAAACGCTACACGCAGGAGTAGTAACAGAACCTCGTATTGCTTATGATCAAATTTAATGGAGAAACACTGGAAATGCCACGTGTGGACATTATACGCACATTATCCCAAACACACGTGTTTAATTAAATACAAAACAACCCCAACCACTAACATGTTACAAATTCATTCAGAACAACATTAGACACGTTTCCTGTATCACCAGTCAACTCTTATTGAAAGAAGAAAATTCATTGCCCTTATGGATGGCGCAGTGTTGCACTCAAGTGTGTATTTTGGTGACAAGTGTGAGTTATACTATTGAGGAAGCGAGGTTACCCATGAGTGGTAAAATATGTACTGCCCTTAGAAAATGGTATAAAGTGATGTTAAAACTGAATTACACAAATTCAACATTCGGACAAACTTGAAACTATGTCTGATTTCATTGTACAGTATGTGAGATGGAATGAACACAGGCGACTTTGATGTATTGTGCTATCTATATGTGATAATCCAAGCAAAGAAAGTATGACTTTAATCAACAGAATTCAATCCAAAGTAATTGATGCAGGCACAGGTCCGTATCGCAATATAACGGGGGAAATAGTCGAAATTTGATCAAAAGTTTCAAAGCACAAATAAAACCAGCCAATCGTTAACATCAGTCATTGCCAAAAACATAAAGTACACAACATTTGTAGCAATCGTATAAAAGTTACACATATCTTAAAGAGTATCTCCACTGTAACCAAAAATGTTGTATTCAAGCAAGAAATTTAAACGAAACACATAAAACAGTCTGTCTACTACAATATTTGCAGTTGAAAGAGAACGCATTTAGAAATAAAAAAATGTCTATCATTGCCATTTGAAATAGATTGTTTGAACAATTGTTCCTGCGTGTGCTGCAATCGGATGAAATATTCCATGAAGACTGCTTTGATGAATTCAGTGCAACTTGTTAACTTTTCACTGTTGATTATTAGAAGCAAATATGTTTTTTTCTTCTACTCTTGTCTGTCCAGATTTTACAGACATATTGCAGAAGGTACCCGAACTTCTTCCGTTAAGTGCACAATTGCAACTGGTAGACCTGCATGTTTTAACAACGCTTGCGAACGTTGTGATATGATTTAATTTCTAATAAAAACAAGGCAGAAGCTGTAATGAACTTTATCACCAATATAAACAGACTATTCTCTACCCTAATTTGTATTTTCAGTATTGTCCTTGATGATCTGTAAGACGTAATACTAATTTACATTAATATCTATCTAAAATGGCTGAGTTAAATGATATTGAAATATGGTTTGTAATTAGGCTAATAATTGATATAGAATTCCAATGTACAAGTACATGTTGGCATCAATTTTAGTTCAACATTCACAAGGAACAATAACATACAGATACAGCAAAAGATATGACATCCAAATACAAGAAACTAGAACCATTTTCATTTACACAAACTACAAAATCCACGCTTGACATTTGGAGAAGTTTTCTTTAAAAGGTTATGTGGTCAATTAACAGCAACAGGAGAAGTCCTCATAATGAAGATTAACGACAATGTCCAAAGTCATACATTACTGCACTGGTTATAATAAGGAATAGATGACCTCTTTCGCATTAAACATTTCCATTAATTAATGCCATCTTTCACTCATTAGATTGATTGATGAACACTGTCTAAGTGAAATTGAGTTATGCGATATGATTGACGTGCCTGTCGCCATTGTTAACGCAAATACAAACAAACTTTTGAATGAGCTCATCATTTTTAGCGATAGCGCATTCTAAAGCAATCAGGGTTTTGGGGTAGCAAACCTCTCATCTGCTGAGAAAAGAAAAACAACGTTGCCCGGCAAAACCTAACATTGTGAAATTTGTGACACCCCTGACCTTGAGAAGGTTGCATGAAATTTGTACATGTACACACCATGTCAAATCTGGTGGAATGGACATTATTATATGCACATCATGTTACAACATAATGCTTCACTTAAAAAAAGACTGGAGCTTTCTGCGACTTACAATGTGCATTGCAAATTGACAGAGTGAAGCGGCAAATGGCACTCGACGAAGTGGCAAGTAAAGTGTATAAAGCAAACCATTCGTAAGGAAACCATCCTAATAAAGTAAGCGCATGAGCCAAACACAATTGTGGTTACCCACCAGGAGGTGGACCGTAACAATTTGGTTCTTCGCACATAAGCAATTACATTAGAGTGTATCAGACCAAGTGGACTATTTGAGATAGTTTTTAGATACAGCAAACCTTTCTATTAGGACCACCTTTGGGACTAGTATTAGGTGGTCACAATAGAGAGGTGGTCTAATACAGTGGTTTATTTTGGAAGCTTTATGCAGGTTTGGGACCATGAATGGTGGTCTTATTATATAGGTGGTCTCAATATAGATCTGGTCTTAATTGGAGGTTCTCCTGTACATCAGACTGTATCAGACCAAGTGGTGTATTTGAGATTTGTTTAGATGTCTGTAGTGGCAAGGAGACCCGGAAGTTTGAGTATTGCAATGGGCAAGGCAAAGACCATCATCCATGTAAACATCATTTTGTTAAGTGGGAGCAAGGTGCGAAGGCGTTTCACAGCCTCCACCATCTCTCTTTGGAAATCAATTGGATAGATGCTGACTAATGAGAGTTCTTATGTGCACAGTTCGCCCCACCCCACCTCCCACACACAAAAAAACCCCCACAAAAACCCCACAAAAACAAACTTGGTTTCGTGAGGTGGCCACTGTAAGTAACTAATTACTGTAATCCCAAGATGATGCTGATATAGAAGTACTATATTCCAGTATCCGTCGTCTGTTTTCAGTATCCTCTTCGCGGACATCAAAAATAGAAAAAAAATCACCATTTTGGTTAGGTATTTGTTAAGATTAACAGAACATTCCACCAACTCTCAAGAAAACACCAGCTCCGCCACTAATGTGATCCCAAGATTATATAGAAGTACTATATTCCAGTATCTGTTTCCAGTATCCTGTTCGCGGACATCAAGGGCTTCACGAGCTACGCGTCCAGCGTCAACGCCCCGGAGCTCGTCAAGACGCTCAACGAGCTGTTTGCCACGTTTGACAAGCTCGCAGATGTGAGTACACCAGAAGGTCGTGGGCTCAATTCCCCGTCGTAAACATGTGCTTCTGTGCGCGAGTGATTAGGGAGTTGGACTTGTGACCAGAACGTTGTGGGTTCCATTCCCGGTCGGGCCTGGTGGTGGGTGTTGAGCAATCTCATCCCTAAATAGTTGCTCAGTGGTACCTACAGGTTAATTAGGTACAGGTCATTGGGTCGAAAGAGTGAGTAAGTGATTAGCATTGTGCGCTGAATGTGCTACCGACGCAAGTATATGAGAAGTGATCAATTGATGATCAATAAGTGAGCCAATGACCTGGTGTAAATGGTAAAGTCGTGAGACTAAAGCGAGGGGCACATTCCACCGCAAGGTGGGTCTACAACCTGTCTGCTGCCAAAAACGCATAGAAAACGTGAGGATCCGTGAGTGTACAGTGCGGCAAACGTGCGTTTTTTCAAGGCCGTACGGTGGCCGCAGAAGAAGTTTGGCTTGCCAAACTTCTACGACCATCCTGCGTCATGGTCTGACCGTAAGGAGACAGTGCGGTGACCTTATTTTAAACACAGATGATTTACCCGCACGTTGTCGGCATGGACACAGTACTGGGGCCGTGCGTTCCCTGTACATTGAACATGCCGATCCCGTACTTTTCTAATTACACGGTGCGTAGGACGTACGTTATACGCTAGTACATCGCACGTTCTATGCAAGTTGAGGGCACGGCCACCTCAATAAAAAACACTCCCTGTGCCGACGCACTCAAAACGCACGGAGCCCGTGCGTATGTGCCCACAACTGTACTTTTGTTCATGCGTGCGGAAAACGTCGTAGACGCCGCAGACCTCCAGACGCCTTGCGGCGACCACCGCCGCAAGGTGGAATGTGCCCCTCGCTTAAGAATTGAATCATGACTATAAACCACCACATTTACATTTACAATTACACCAGGACCACCTTTGGGACCAGTGTTAGGTGGTCTCAATAGACAGGTGGTCTCTATACAGAGGTTCATTTTTATGGTTTTATGAAAGTTTGGGACGGTGATAGTGGTCTTATTATAGAGGTGGTGTCAATACAGAGGTGGTCTTAATTGGAGGTTCTACTGTGTATCAGAGGAGTGAGGCAGTTTATACAGTAGAACGTCTCTATTACGACCACTCGGAAAACTTTTCGCGGGTGGTCTCAATAAATATATGGTCTCCTTATGGAGGCTTGTACTGCAAGCTTGTGACTGTGTGAAATTGGCTTATTTTATACAATCAAATGATCTTATTTATATAGAGATGATCTTAATTTAAAGATCTACTAAATGTTGCATTACAGTAAAACCTCGCTACTAGGACACCTCACAATACACTGTGAGGTCTAGGATCATCTAGGGTGTGTAGGGGTGGAGGTAGGGCCCGGGGGTGTGGGTGTGTGGGTGTGTGAGGGGATCTCCCGAAGACCGGAACTTGCTTAGCCTTTCCTTTTCAATCATGTCGGAGAGGAAGACAGGAGTATGGATCCTGACAGCAAGTCTATGCCAAGGATTAGACGGTAATTGTCATCCCAGGGGCAACTCTATTGTCTCTCACAAGTAGAGCAATTTTATGAACACAGTGCATCAAATTATGACCTATGATCTTCACTGCATTGAGCTTGTCTTACATATTGGCCAATACATAGATCAATACATATGTGTGTTAATAACTCTCTTCTAACTTCAATGCCATTTGAGAATGTACCAATTCAAACTTTGCATCCCTTGATTTAGACATTGTCCTGTATTACGTCAATGGAAGAAAATCAGCTTTCTTAAATACACCATAGCCGGGTCCGTCGTCAAAACACCGCACTGTCATGATGTGACGTCATCAGAGACCAAGATGTTGTCACACACTTGTGGAAGGTTCAAGGCCATCACATTTTTTGAAACTTATACATCGAGCTTTTGGCTATTGTTTGAACAATTATTTTCAACTTATGTTAAAACAAAAAATATGAAGCTTTCAAACACTAACGCGTAGCCCTTGTCAACCCTGCTATCAGGTTAGTTTCTATTTTTTCTAATAACATCAATTGTGCGCTTTTTTCATTTACAGAGATGCCACTGTCTGCGAATAAAGCTTCTAGGAGACTGTTACGAGTGTGTATCCGGAATTCCAGACAACCGGCTGGATCATGCCAAATGCGCAGTACAGATGGGGATCTCCATGATCCACTCTATAAGGTATTTTCTACAAATATAGCTATAATGGTCTGTTATAGTGTTGAGATCATCCTATCTCTGCACGAGTGAGGTCTTTGTCTGCACTCGTTTGCTGACGCTCACTTGTGAAGACAAAGACATCACTCGTGCAGAGATAGGTTGATCTCAACACTATAACAGACCATTATCCGTTATCATTAGACCTGGAATTCGTAACTGTGCTTTAGCGTTCCCGGAGGGCTAAGGAAGCATTAGCTCTGGGTGTTGACAATAAATTGATTATTCTTACATAATAACGATGTCCGTAGAAAGAGCCCTAGAATAATTATACACATGCACCGAAATAGTTATACAATATAGCGAAATATAGACATGTGAGGTCATTTATAATGGTCAATATGTCTAGAGGTAGGGTATTCAGAACACAAATCCGTAATTGCAATGATTAATGCTGAATGTCAGTTCTTAGTAAAAATGTTCCCTACGTGTAGTACAATGAGTAAATATACAGTCGACCGTGGATTACTTTTTATAAGACAGATCACTCACGGACTCTACAAATAGAAAAGTAGGCATTTGCTTTCTGATGATTCATCTAATTTGTTGTCATTAGTTTCAATCTCTAAATTCTTTTTGCTGGACGCGATTATCTACATACAATGAGTTAAAAAATCTTTCCCCCCTTTCAATATTTCTTCTGCTCTGAAGGAAATTGCAGAGAAATTGATTGCCCCATTTAATGACTCGTGATCCCGACAAATCTCTATGGTAAAGTACAGCAAAGCATTACCATAGGGCGCACTCAGGAATTAGGTAATCTTTTCTTGTTCCTAGTGCCATGAATGTTTCTCTGTTTGAGACACCAAACTGATTAAGGACATCCTGTAATCATAGACAGGTTTCCTTTCCTTCCTCTGCTGTATACTCTTCATATTTCTTTGGAGCAGCTCACTAAAACTGATGAAATCTTCCACGCGCGCGCTAGCATGCCTAGTAGTGACGTTGCACTGTATACACAGGAGATTTACACGGGGTTAGTCAAGCGTGACATTATCCTGCAGTACTTTGTTTTTGTTTTCTTTGATAAGCTTGTACTTAGTATGTGAAGGCGAGATACACAATGCAGTAGAACCTGGCTATGTGGACACCTAGATTCATGAAATGAACGCCTTTCTTACATAGGAACTAATCCCTTTGAAATAGAGTCATTTATTTTCCCCAGTTGTATATCCTGGGGTATTTGACAGTGCATGCATTCTGCACAGATGAACATTTTGTATACATAATTCCTTTTCATGAATAGGTACTAATTTTTCAGAATCACGGAGATGACCCCCGTGTAAGGTATTACCCCCTTTCATGTTTGTTTTCATGTTTTATTAAGGTATATTTTATTCTTTGATGTGAACATGTCGACTTTCTGCATAAAGCCAAAATACGTATATTTATAAAGGTTTTACTCATCCAAGTGACGAGTTTCTAAAAGACGTAGATCTCAACATTGCACAAGTACATATTTTTACAAATAAGAAAGAAGGAAATATACAACTGTTATACCCGACACTCCATTCCGTGTTATTGCACTGTATAGCTATTTCTGCCACGGGTACATAGTGTAAATGGCCAAGAAGCAAACGTGTCATAATTCCTGTTCTATTTTTGCCTTTTGCACAGGAAGTTTCCAAGTTTTAAAAACGTTATCTTTAGAGCAAAATGTAGGCGAGTGGCATTATTAAGCTTATTCGTAATATATAACAGAGCTACAATGTAGCACATCTAGTGCATTGCATGTTGAAACTGTAGCTTGGTTGTGCTACACAACCTTCTGAAAAAACGTGGCAGTTTCCCCGGCGAAACGTGGAGTTTCCACATACCACAAGACATCGCAGGTTCTAAAATGCAGCTGTTCCAATTTAGCCTTATAGGCATACTCTTGTATGCCTTGTCTAATCCCAGCTACACACCCTTATAGTCTATTAATTGTGTAGCAACTGCCCAATAGCCTGCAAGAATAGGAAGCCATAAAATCTATTATTGGTACTAAGGAAAGAAGCCATAGAATCGAATTACATTCTGCGTGACCCCTCAAACCTTGGATTGACGACTTGGGTAGCTGTTTCTTCACTTTGAGGATCACTGCTACTTGCTGTAGCATGGAATGGGTCACTTGAATCATGTCACACCTGGGGATGTGGAGTTACACGGCCTGCAATGATTTTTCCTTGCTCCAGTTTAACGAGCTTCACACCTGATTTATTACCATGCGTTGGCTGTACCTTGTTCCACATTAGATCTGACTGATGTGGGCGAAGTAAAATCCACTGATGATCTGAGGTCAAGACGTTAGAGAGAGGCTGTCACATACGTAACATACTGCACTTAATTGAAGGAACGGCTGCTGTTCCAATATTTTGTGACAAAGGTGTGCTTGAAGAGGGTGTCCATATTAGGAAGGTCGATGGTTACCACCACTGTGATCCAGATGTGTAGTTTTCGTTTTATAGGAACTGTTCAACACCTTAGCTCAATTCAACTGACTGACGATGGACCCCCTTAAAAGTTTTCAATAGAGCTCGTTTCTCAATGTTTTTATTTGGATTCTATTTAAAGATGCTGAAATGCAAGATAATGTGACCTAATGTCTTTTAACAGATGTACTCTTAATCGCAGGTTCCACTGAACATGTAGAAAGAACACCCTTCTATCTTGTTTTTGTTGGACTATGTTTCAAGATTTTGGAATGCAAGATAACGTCTTTTAACAAAGGCCCCTGGTCTTAATGACAGGTTCTACTGTAGGAAGAAGAGACTCTCCTATCTTGTTACATGCGTCACCATCACAGGTCTGAGGAGAGGCGGGTTCTTACGACCGGTCCGGCGCCGTGCTCATTTCCTTCACGGATAAATCGCTACTTCCCGCGCATCCACGCGAGAAGAATCGTCTGCTGTTACTGCCGCCATTACCGCCATGACGCATGCGCAGTCAGAAAATATGCGGCGGCCATGTTCAATTGCATCTTGTGGTGAAAATAGCAGAACTATGTTGAATTAGATGGAGCTGAAAATGTTGAAAATGTATATACTACTTGGCAAAAATCCGCTTGTACTACTGTGGCCGAGTGGATAGAGTTGGCCTCGTGACCAGTAGGTCGCGGGCTCACTTTCCGGTTGGGCCTGATAATGGGTGTTGAGCAAATTCAAGCCTAAAGCAGTTGCACACTGCTCCGTGGCACCTACACGTTACTTAGGTACAGGTCATTGGGTTGAAGGAGTGAGTGATTGTGTGAGTGATGAGCATTGTGCGTGAATGTGCTGCCGATGCAAGTATGCAAGAAATGATCAATTGATGATCAATAAATGGGCCAATGACCTGGTGTAAATTGTAAACCTGTGAGAGCAAGACTTGGATCACGACTTTAAACCACCACATTTACTTTTACTTGTGCTTTATGTACAGCCCTTCTGGGGTACCTCCAGGGTGGATGTCAACTTTCAAAGAGTTGTTTGTTTACAAGTACTTACATGTATCTAGTGTCTTGAAGATAGTATTGTCCGTGTCCAGTATTGTTGGATAAGTTGCTTAGAGGGTAGTCACAATGTTCACACCTCGTCCACGATCCATGCAGTAGATTTTTATTTTATTTTCCAACCTTTTTGTTGTTCAAATATCAAATTTTAAGTTTAAATCTTAAGAATATTTTGCACACTTTTTAGGTGTCTTTTCACACTAACTCTTAAAATAAAAATGAAACCACGTGACATGAGGAGACTCTTATTATATGTACATATAGGAGATATCATGCTTTATTCAATAAGAAATAACAGTTTGACCAATGAGACTGGACAGCGTCAGTACAATAACCCTGAACGAAAACGTTGCCACATGGACAGATAGTCTAAAGTTTGCAATGCACTTGTTGCGATGGGTGTTGAGCAAACTCATCAGATAATGAAGCATGGATGGAAACTAACATGTAAAAAAGGGACATGCCTGGCGAGGTAAGCATAGAAGAATGGTTAATTGGGGCCAAACTAACGTTAAGATATTGCCTCTACTACACACGCCCCATGAGTTGAGAAAGAATTACTGGCTGGAAATATGAATTTAATGTGCACGATGCCAAATCAACTGAACTGGATCTGGACAAGCAATGATACAATACCCATTTACAGAGAAACAAATCCCAAGAGCTCCCTGTTACAATCACAATTTACGTGCAATTGGTAGTTAAACTTAGAGAAAAAGCATAAACAACAATGAAACCCTTAAGAAGCACACCAATCAGATTTAAATTGTCGTCTGCAAGGAATTATGGCTGCAGTGACCTTCCGGTGCATCGACTGGTCGTCCCTGGGTAA